>CAWUFW010000052.1:0-600000 GCA_963921515.1 Calotriton arnoldi
TATATTTCTTTAGTAATGCTATCAATGTAATGCTTATCCTGCAAAACTGATTGTGATAAACACTTTTAACTTTTCAGTCTGTTTGGGGTCATCTTTTAAAGCATTTTAATTATGATGTATGTGTCGGAATAAAAAATACATTCTGAAAATGTGTTTTTAAATTAATTTATTTTTAGGCATTCAGCATTAAACATAAATATGTTACACGACTTTACAATTTTGACATACGGTGTATTCCGTTTTAACAGAGCGCCCAATGACCCCAGTGTTTTCTTTTACGTATTTCATAACTATCCGGTCATTGTTAACAAGGGTCATTCGAATATAGGTTTAAGAAATTTCTGAACGTCATACCCTCTGACATTTACTGATAAAATATATGCAGTGTTCCCCACATGTGATGGCTAGCGAATCCTGGACCCTCATCTTGTTATACTCCACACGCGCTGCAGCTTTTTTCCCATACCAGAATATGGGTTTTTGTATAGATACTATGTTACGGGAACTCGGCTGTACTGTCAAAACACTGTAACCTTGTCAGCTGTCACATAAAGCGGCCGCCCAGTGTTGTTCCATCCTTGTAATGTGGATCTGTGTGTTAAAGACAAGGGTGCGGGGTCTTTCAACCCTTATTTCAGGGGGCAGTCCATCGCTTGGGTAAACACCTAAAAAGTATTTCCTAGCGTATTTATACCTGCTTAAGAACTCACGTATCTGCACAGTGTCCATTTCACAATATTTTAAAGATAGTCAAACAAAATCTGTCTGGCGTGGTTGATCTGAATAACGCTGTCGAATACAGAGAATACGACCATGTTCACATTCACAGGCAGGGGATTACTAAAACGTATTTCAGCTTTTAGATTTCCATTTTTGACCAGGTTATAATGATCCCCGTCTTCCTTGTCAGGAGTCAGATCGAATGTGAACAGTGTGTATCCTGCCCCATATCCTTCTCTTGACACGACTACACCACAGTCCCTCAGATGTTTCCCTGTTATCGAGACCAGCCCCAGATATTCCCTGATAAAATTGGATGCTCCAAAACTGGGTGTGTAGGGTTTTGCAGGAATCACAGCCCCCTCATGGACCAGCGCTGCGTAGTTGATATTGTAGTGCTTAAAATTGAAGGGGTTTGAGGCATAGACACCGCTAAAAGCTGTTTTGTCCACAAAACCGATGATGATGAGTTTGGGTAGTTGCCACAGAAATAAATTTTGCTGCTGGGTTAATCGGGTACCGGCCGGGATGCTGAATACCTTCAGAGCTACTCTTTCCACGGCGTACTTTGCGTTGGATATTTGTAAAGCATCGGCATGAGCTAGTCTGATGCTTGGGGACACTTTCACCCTCTTCACAAATAATTTCGCTGAAAGTATGTCCAGTTTATATTGTTCTGCATCCCCGCTGATGAGACAGAATGAGTCCTTGTTACGGGTAAGTTTGATCTTAAGATCAATACCATTGACAAGCAGTTTATCTTGGAAGAAGAGGTCTGAATGTATACGCCCCAGGAGGTCAAACTGACGACTACCAGCGGCAAACCCTGCTCTTTTTATAAAGCCCTGGTTGGCGCCGTCCAGCTTGCCGTCTTCAAACTGTGAGTATGTGTCCTTGTAGAAGAGGCCTGCTGAAAGCTGTGTGCCAAGGGCGTCGCTGCTGTAATTTAGAATACTCTCGAGGTATGCCCTGTAGGCATACATATTATCACTCTGTGTGATGAGACGATCACCCAGGGTAATGTCCACCTGATTAAACATGGTTGCGAGGGGGTAAGCGATCGTTGCCACTTTAGCGGCTGCCGCTATGTCTGCACCATCCGCTTTTATGATTTTACACACAAGATGCAGCATCGTGTTGTTGAGATCCAAATACATTTCCGTGGACCCTGACACATAGAACTCTATAGGAGTCAGAGGCGTCAAATCGGCTAAAGGCGATACCTCCATGAAAAAGCTGTTTTCGATGCTGGTCTGCGTGGGTTTTAGAGTAAATAAGTCTAGCTCGGATTTGGCGCATTCGCTCGATGCACAATGTACAAAGGCCATGCTGTAGGCTGTAATGCTCTAAAAAATATTTACTTTAGAGATTGTTCTCCTCTTCTTTGCTGCTCTCTTCCGTCCTGTGGTTCTTCTTTTATGAGCGCCTTTTGAAGAACTCCTCCTTTTTATAGGGGACTGGCGGGCCCCTACGCTCGAAGAGCGACGCTTCCTTTTAATACTTTTGCGTTGCTTGTATACCAACCGCGCCTTCTTGCGGTTGGTTGTTCATGCGCTCAGCGACAGCCGACGTGACTGACCCTATCACATCTTGTGCTATGTTCGTAGCAGCAGCCTTAACATGTGGTTTTGTAATTTCATAGCCTCTTTTCAAGAATGGCATAGCTCTTCTAAACAAGCTACGGAAGAATCCCCCTAAGCCTGGCCCCGTACATAACAGGGGACCCTTGAAAGTATGGCGGTCCTCCATACCCAGCCTGGTTTCTGTAATAGTCCCTATACATAGAAGGATCAGCCGTATGTTTTCACGAACACCATGATGTCTTCTTAATAGCCGCTGTCGCGTCTTGGTCTTAAATGAAGCTTTACAATAACTTTCCCGTATTTAAAGGACACTGGCTCAGACTGGTCATCGTAGATCATAATTGAAATAGTGTCAAAATGGTTTTAGAAACTGCTACATAGTCAGCCTTCTTAAATTGAATATTGACGATTGTATCATTTTCGCCCTGCACATGTACCCATCTTAACAGCGGTGAATAACTATCACCGATCCTCTGAGCCTCTACAATATCGCTATACACATAGAGTGTATAGAACCCCCCATTAATATCAGGACACGAGTTATCGAGTTCAACCGTACTTCTCATATGTTGCACGGTGCCTAAAACCCTTTTTAATTTACCAGAACAGTTAAACGAGGTATTGCGGCCTGGGGCTTTAAGAAATACCTTCCTTCTAACATTATCTAGCATCAGGTGAATATTCGAATAGGTTTCAATGTTGGATATGGATTTGCTGATGGCGTCTACAACACTTGTAACGGTGCGGTAGTATCCGAATGGAAAACCCGTGTGTATGCTCAAAGGGTCCTGATCGCGCTTTATGTTAAATTTGGCTTCTAACGGTGCGAATGTATTCCATGTTCTTGGTATTGGATTTCTGTTAGGGCTACTTCCCAATCCCCTTTCAGGTCCACAGGTTTGGCCAATTTCACGGTATAATTAGAAATCTTGTTGTCGGGGAACATGTCCTTGGAGGCGTTGGAGGGCAGGGTAATATAAAAGGCCATTGTCTCCATCTTACCGCTAGTTTTGAGACAACGTCCAAAACTCACACACACCCTTCAGTGAGCTGGCCAACACCCAACTGCTAAATTTCGCTGGGCAGCCGCCATGCATTTAACAAACGCCTGGCTGTTAGCCCCTCTACCTTTCCTTTTCAGAACCTTTTCAACCCTATACACCCTATGCGGATCATCGGTGACCCTTTGTAACTCTTCCTTGTAAAGACGCCTGACACCTCTTCACCAGCGTAGTCCTTTAACCTGTAAATATACAGCCCTTCTTTAAGCTCCACACTTTCCACTATAAATATCTCATTGCTAAAAGTCTGTTGGTACCCCTTCGTAAAGACGCCTTTCAGCTTTGAAATCCTTACATGATCACCTTTTTTAAAAAGAGGTTTCTTCACCCTTGTGGCAAAATGACCCCGTCACACAGTTCTCCAGACACTTAACGAATTACCCGGCGTTACCTCTAGGGGTGTTGTTTTGATGGTTCGGTGATAACTGGCATTATAAACATCTATAAAAGCCTGTAGAACATCGACGTATCTGTAGAGTGTTGTAGGCTGTGAAATATCTCCACATCTTAGACTTTAGAGTTCGGTTAAACCGTTCTACAACCGCTGCTTTTACTTCCGTATGTGTTACAAAATGGTGAACAACATGTTGCTTTAATAATTTCTGAAAGGTCTTATTTAAGAATTCTTTCCCAGCGTCTGTTTGTAGTTTTTGAGGGGTTCGACGCCTCTCGAAGATGGCTTTAAAAGCAGCCGTGATGCTGGCCCCACTTTTATCGCTTAGTGCTTCTGCAAATGCGTACTTGGACAAGACGTCTATGACGGTTAATATATAACGAGCACCGTTAATATGTTTTGCTAAATCTTGAAGGCTGATGATGTCCGCCTGCCATTGATAATCTATTTGCGCATTAACGATTGTAGGGCGTCTCTTAAATCGCCTTCTGACTGGCTTGTGGAGTGTATATGCCTCCTCCCCTGATAACCAAGTCTTCACCTGTGCTCTGTTTACCGGTTCATTTTCAACTAAAGCCCTTCTATACAGAGCTTCGGCGCTTCCAAAGCTGCCAACCCCTCCTGTGTCGTAATAAAGTTTTCTTAACCGGGCCTCCAACATGCTATCCAGCCGCTACAACACATGAAATAGAAAGACGATTGTTTTGTGTAAGGACATTTTATTAAAAATAAAGAATATTAGCAAAACATAAACAGAACGTACTTCACATGTTCATAGTAAGCATATAACACACATCCAGCTTGAGCTGTAACATTCTACTGCTTTGTTCTAAATAGGGACGCATTTGTAACATTAAATAATAACTTATTTTATTTTAAAACAGTCTTTGGGGATTAAAGATCCTGCTCTTCTATTTTTAAAATACATATTACACATACGCCTTTCTATGAGTCTTTCTATCATCTTTCTATCAAAGCCCGTACACATCCTCTGCATACCAGGTAGTTTTAAGCTTGGATCATGGGCGTATCGGATCTCATTGAGCGCCATTGACAAGGTGTTCAGCATATCAGGGTGAACATATTTCTTTTCAGCGGACAACCCATACACAACCCTTTGCAGTTTATACACCTTGTACGGGTCTAACAAACTACATATATAACGGATTGTTCTTGCTCTGTATGAGTCTGTTAGGCATTCGTGCGCAGGCTGCTGAGGATCCTTCATTTGATGTCCGTAACAAAAGTTGTAATAGTGTCGTCTGACGCATGCTAGTACAACTGCTGCAGCGAAACCCTTAACACCCATTATGGCGTCGTAGGGCACCGCTGGAGTTTCCTTTTCACATGTGCCGCTCTAAGAGCCACACCCACAATTCTCGTGGTCATCTTTGTTTTGGCATGTTGAACTTTCAGTCTGCTTTGAACACCACAGACAGAAGAAGTTGACATCATTCCCTTTTGACGCCGACCCCTCTGGACCTGTTCTTTTTGGTGATGCTTTCTACAGTTCAAAAGAAGAAAGAGAGACATACAGTTAGTTGAAGAAATACACAACACTAATATACAGTTTAATTGCCTCTAAAGCTTTTTACTAACCTCAGCATTTTCACAGCCCTCTGCGGCGGCTCTGAAATCTTGAGAGTCGCAGAGGTCCATAGAGGTCTCATCGTCTTCGGAGCTTGTACCCGACTGTTGCACAACAACCGGCTCTGGAACAGTTTCCTCCATAAAACCCATATCTGCATAGACTGGTGTGTTAGGAGGCGCTACAGCTTCTTCACCATAGTCCATTATGAAGAAATTGCATCCAGCAGACCTTTCACCACTGGCAGAGCCCTCACTGTCGCTGCTGTCGACCTTAATCGGCGACACCAGGTGCGGCCAGTCCTTGAGACTAAGCCCTTCCATCCGGCGGCATAGGTCATCTTGAAAACCAGTAACGTCGCAGCCCATATCTTTAGGAGCTTCCTGTTGAGCATTCTCATCCAATACCGTTGTGTTATGCTACGATAATATCTATCGATAGTGGCCTGGCCACCCGCCAAGGGGGTCCTTTTGATGAGTGGGCTGTATCTCTTCATATTGGTAAGGTGCTCTGCCGGTATACCAACTCCTGGTTGCTGTACAAGACGTTTAAGAACGACTTATATGTATTCTAAACGCCCCCTTAAAAGAGGCGTGCACATCTACATCACATCTTGGTCACAGGTCGGCCTAGGGTTCTGGTTTCGACGGTTCTCCAACAAGCCCCCCGCCCCCCTACGGAATCCCTCCCCATGGGACCCACCCCCAACTACGTCATTTTTTGTCATTGTCGTTGTCATTTCCGCCCTCTAAATGGGCGCACATCCTCGCAGCACACATGACACACCCCACACAACCCTCAGCTCCAGGGAGGTCTCTCACAAACCCAACTACGTCATTTTTGTCATTGTCGTTGTCATTGTCGTTGTCAATGACCTGTCACTTTTAAAGTGATGATGAAAGGTATCCCATTATACTACTAGGGAGTACCTGGGCCATAAATAAAAACAGATTCAAAAAGTTGCGAACTGAGTAGGGAAGAATTTGCCCCGTATCAGTTCTGGTGAGTGGTGCAAAGGGTCAACATGTTTCTTGCCTATACAGAAGTCGAAAGGGATCTCGGCAATTCGTTAGGACCTGTGATCCTCATCTACCCTGGAAGGGGCGGCAGATTATGTAAGGAAGGAAAGAAGTCAAAGTCACGTCCCCTTTTATCAGGAATTCTAAGTAGTCCTAAGTGTGTGTAAAAAACAAAATCATAAGTGAGGTAAAGAATATATACCTTCTGGATGAAAAAAGCACCGGAAGGTTAAGGTAATGGAGCCTCAACAGGGATAGGCAGGTGAACTCGCTCAAGTTGCGAGGGGGACCAAATGCGGTCCGTCAAGGTGTCCGGTGTGGAACCTATTCATGACCAGCTATCCCTGGTACTGCTGTTTTTTTGCCCTAGACTGTTTGAATTGAACTCTTGGTTTCTGGGCAATTGGTACTGTTAAAACTGTTGTTTTTCTACCTGTGCCTTTTTGAATTTCTGTCCTAGTTTCTCCTGTACTGTGCTTATGCATGCAGGGGCACCGGCTTCCCCGCCCCCCCCCCTCTCCTTTGGGTTTTTTAAAAGTTAAAAAGGCAAAATAGACCCTCAAAGGCTAAGCAGAGTGTGTTTAATCCACTGCTAAATCTGCTCTAAGGTTTAAACTGTGTTTGGAAAGTGTATGTAACCTTTGTTTTTGGCTAGAAAAAGGGATTTCTTTAAGTGCATGAAAAGCAGTATTTTGAGTGGCTTAGATCTGGGCCTACCTGCAACGTAAACTAGGACCAGCAAAGGGTGGATTAAGCCTGCCTGTATCCAAGGAGATTATGATCTTCAGGAGCAGCTCACTGCCCCCTGACCATCAGCCTAGGCCTTCCTGATTGGCCCTCTAGCTCCCAAGCAACCCTGAGCTCCCTCTCACCTGCGGAAGCCCTTAAGGTCTGTGCAGGGAACTCCAAGACAGCCACCTTCCGATCATGAATTGCAGTATTTCCTGGGTGAAAGATGTGTATGTTCTCTCATCAGCGTTGCAAGCTGCGTGTATTCTGGACATATGATTCTCTTTTCCTAACGTTCTCCTCTCACAACACTTGATCCGTACATTGATAAGGATTCTATGTTTGAACCTAGTAAATGAGGTGCGCCCTCTAGGAACTCGATTACGTACCCAGCATGGGGATAGGACTGTGTCTGTAGGTCCTGTCCCTACTCATGATTAACTAATTGGGATGTGTTATGCTACTAGCTGTTTTTCCATATTACTATACTGTGTGCCTGTCGCACCATAGTTTGCTGGAATCTCCTTTAGTTTGGAACACAATGCATAAAAATGTTTCTTGAACATGGCTAAAAGTCGGTGTGACTGTCTCTTAATGTTGCCACTAGTTTAGGATTTGATACTCCTATTTTTTGTTCTCTCCCCATATAGTTATACTTATATTATGGATGACCAGCTTTTACGTAATAATTATCCTTCACAGCATCTTGGAACAAATTGGTTCATTAATAGACCATACAGTCCAAAGCGATCAAGTTGATTTTTATCTATTCCATTTAATCCCTAAGGGAACTAGCTTCTATAACTGTTCACTCTATTCAGAGTGACAATGAAACACACGCTCAATATGGCCGCCACCCGATCGAGTAATAGCACCTTGACACGCACAGATGGAGAATAGCGTTCTCTACTGAGAGATACAATAGGCTACCGTAGGTGCCTTAATAGAATGCACAAAACTTAATAATCACCCACCTCTAAAGACTACGAATACTTCGGTTAATGGGCAATCGTGTCTAGGTCTGCTTGGACAAACATAGGCCAGGTGGGCAGTCCAAGGTTCGGCCACCTTCACTTCAGCCTCCAATTAACAGAGCACCAATTTCATCATTTGTCCTCACTCTATTTTGCCTACTTTTCCTACTTAAGGAGAGGAGATCATTCAGCTGGTGAACGCCGACCCTCTCACAGGCGGGAGACTTCACCAGCTGCTTCACCCGTAAGAGATTCCTTTGAGGGCCCAAACACTCATGGCCACACCTCTTTTTTGGTTGGGTGGTTCAAGCCGCTCATTGCTATGAAGTACTCCCTACATAGGAGTTTCTCCTCAGTAACTCGACCTATTTGTTCTCGATTCCACTCTAGGATCGGGTGACCAGCGGCAACATAATCAAAGCTGGCTGACAGCCATAACCCTACGAATAGGGTCTCACAATAATTAGTAGCTGCATATTCTGAATACTCGTCTGCATCACAGAATATAGGTATGTGCAATTAACATTACTATGTTAAAACATTTTTTGAGCCCTAGTTTCCCTACCATAATACCGACCTTTGATTATTACTTTGTGCCTTATCCCTGTAGAATCTGCTTCATAAGGAAACTTTAATTGAATGGAATTCTGGTCTCTGTTGCCCTTGAGACCATCAACTACTATTTACCTTCGGGACGGAAGTACAACCGACAATAAGGTTGGTTTTATTACTATCCATCCACGCATTATGTGTTTTCATGTCATGGTTGTATTCTGGAGTACTAATCTCTCCGATTCAACCCTTTTCCCTGCTTTCCTATAGAACCGTAATCATAGGAATTTAGGTAACCCTATCCCTTTTTTCTTTCAATACTTGCATGGACTTTGGACTGGCGACATTAAGGGGGATAGGCCCACAAATTCACACTTGCACCATGCACAAGTCACCATTTTAAGTAATGAAAGTTACCATGCAGCAGGGCATTAATGACTGTTTAGTTTGTCACAATACCATACAACCACATTAATGCTGTCACAATGATAAGTCACACAATTTCACTAGTGCTTTCCAAACACAGTTTTGTTCCTCATTTGATAAAGAATCTTTTTATATAAAAAAGCTTTGATGCATTAGACATTATGTTTATAACAACTTGGGTTTCCACATGTGTTAGGAAATCATGAGTACCGTGCTGCTTTTCTCTTATTTTACATGTCACAATGGGTGTCTGCCAATGGCGTTAATTGTCTTATACCCACTTTGATACAATTGTGTATCTTATATATTTCTTAGCCCTGAAGAAGTCGCTGTGTACTTCATGGTAGCGATGAAACACGTGTTGGCTAGGCTAAGACTCTGTACCAAGGAACGCACAGCAAGGACTATAAATCCTGGAACCACACAGAGCAGTGGATGAACAGTGTTTTTCTTTCCTACACTCATTACTGTACTAACTTAATTCAATTCTATGCACCACTAGCGTGTGCAGGGGACCTTGGAGTTCTTTGTCTGTGGTTTACCACAATCTAGGGAGAGGGGTGGTTCTCCCTACCCTTTTGCACCGCACTTACGCCTAAGTTCACCCTATAATATTTGCGTACTGCCTTAGAGCACCATCACTCCACTAGAAAAACCACCGGGAGTGCAGCACCTCCATCTTGTAGCCCCAGCCTCTCTGTGCCCTAAACAGACCAGTGAACAAACAACAGAGAAGGTGGTTAGAACACAGACTTGTGCTGTGTGTTTTAAAACTGCAGTTTTTCTACCTGTGACTGGTTACATTTAATCTCTTGTCTTCTGTGCAATTGGTACTGTTAAAACTACTGTTTTTCCACCAGTGACTGTTTGAATTTCTGTCCTAGTTTCCCTTTTACTGTGCTTAGGCGTGAAGGGGCAACCCCCTCCCCCCCCAACCCTTCCCCCTGCCCCTTTGGGTCTTTTAAAAGTTAAAAAGACAAACTAGACCCTCAGAGGCTAAGCAGAGTGTGTTTAAGAGACTGCTGAATCTGCACTAAGGTCTAAGCTATGTTTGGAAATTGTATGTAACCCTTGTTTTTGGCTGGGGGCGGAGCTTGCTCGAGATCAAGATGGACGCTTGAGTCTCGGGCTCCGCAACACCGGACATATATCCTGCAACTATCCTACAGCCTGCCGCCGCTAAAATACCTACTATAGGTGGATTCGCACATCGGGAGCGCAGCCGCCGCTCAGTGTGAAATCCCGACCCCTTTCACCCCAGGGAATCCACAGAAACAGCCGTGGAACGCGGGCGGTCCGAAGGCCGCTGAGCCCCGGGCTGAAGTGGGTGACCGTCGGAGCCACGAATCGGGAAACGTCGCGCGGGGCTGCGAGCATCGGGCCGGCCCCCTGGGACAGGGGAACCCGGCTCTGACGTGCCTCGCGCAGAAGTGAAGGGGAAGGTGGGCCCCGCGCGAGCCTGGAGGAGCCGCATCGGCGTCGGACGGCACAACGCGGGGGCCGGAGCGAGGCCCCGGGCAGACTGAACACAGTGTCGGGCCGCGGCACGGGCGGCCAGCTGGTACCCCGCCGGAAGAAGAGGTGAGAGCGGGAGCCATCCCAGCGGGTCAGATTGTGGGAGCGACGGCGGAGGGCCCGGGCAGCGGGTCAGTGCGCAACTTAGCGGCCGGGCAGAGCCGCCTTTTGAGAGACACTCCGGGAGAGCGGGGGAGCGTGCTCTGGGGCCTGAAGATGTTCGGTGGGCCACGAGGACAACAGACAGGCATGGAGAGTCCTTGATCCGGGGAAGGTGCAGAAGGGCCCACTGAGGTTTCTGGCACACAGTGACGGCTTGGCGGTGCTGGGGAGCCTCCCAGATAAGGGAGTCAGTGACTGTCTAAGACAAGGGAGGTCCCGGTTTAAAAAAAAAAAAAAAAAAAACAAGGCCGAGTCGACTGCCATTGCTTCTTGCCTGGACAGCGCAAAGGTCCGATAATTACCTCCGGAGCGGCTTGGAGGCCTTGCGGAGGGCCCTCTGCAGCACGAATAGATTTGGCCGGGAGGTTCTAAGTACGACACTGGCATGCCACAGCAGGCGGGTTGAAGCCGGGGCTGGTGGCAGCACTGTGCGACAAGACTGCTATTGGGATAGAGGCGACAGTAAGCCAGCGGCGGTGCACGTAGAGCCCAGCGGGGTGTTACATGACTGGCGCATTGGCAGCAGCTTGGAGTGAGGTGCGCTCTACCAGGACAGAGCGATTAACAGCTGCGTGCAATATAGGGCAGTGCTGGGGGCAGTGAACGACAGCAGGGCTGCAACTGGATCAATAACCGGAACAATAACGGAGGGAACTCGGAAGATCGCTCCTAAACCGCGAACGCGACTGGAGCAGAAAATGGGCAGGACGGACAGGACGCAGTCCAAACTCACTTTCGAACAGCAGCGCTCTAAGTCTCATGACAGGGCGACGGAGGAACCAGGCAGGGCGCCGACCCCCTTAGAGGACGAGACTGATATACGGAGTATGCTGCGCTCAATGGAAAAGGGCCTGCAAGGCGGCATCACCTCCCTGGGTACCAAAATTGACGCCCTCTCCTACCGGATGGATAGAATGGGGGAGAGACTGGATAAGCACGCGGAGCGGTTAGACATGTCAGAACGCAGGCTCACAGAGGTAGAGGAGACGCAAACTACTATGGACTCAGACCACAAACAGCTCGGGAGGGTCATACGAGTGTTGCAAGACAAAACAGAGGACTTGGAAGCCCGCTCGAGGCGCTGCAATTTACGGATAACGGGCCTGCCAGAGACGACGCAAACCGGCAATATGGAACATTTCGTGGAGAAGCTGTTGGTAAACCTGCTGGGCGCTGAAATCTTCTCAAACATGTTCGTCGTGGAGAGGGCGCACCGCTCCTTGGGACCACGACCACAGCCGGGGGCCCCACCGCGCTCTATAATAGCTAAGCTGTTAAATTATCGGGACAGAGACGCGGCTTTGCGGACGGCGAGGGACAAACGAACGCTGGTATACGAAGGGTCGTCCATCTCACTCTACCCGGATTTCACTGCCAGAGTGCAGGAGGCACGCAAACAGTTTGTACCCATGAAAAAGCGCCTACGTGAACTAGGTTTGGACTATGCGATGCTGTACCCGGCGAAACTGCGTGTGAACAAACAGGGTCGTTCCCACGTCTTCACTGACCCAAAGGCGCTCCAGGCAGCATTAAAAGACTGGTCGAGAGAGACGACGGAGCCCAGAGCGGCAGCTCTTGGACGAGGCGGCTGGAGGATCGCTCGAGCAGCAGGACTGAGACTATTCACCATGTGCACAAGTGATAAGTAACACGGGGTGACGGGGGGATGGGGGGAAGGGAGTTGGGATGAGTCTGAATGGGCTGGAGGGAAATAGCTGCACCTTTTTATAATCTCTCTATTTGCACACATGTGACCAATGCCAGATGTCAAAGATAGGACAGGGCTGAGAGATACTCCTGAGATCTCATACTGGACACAGTGCTAATGGCAGGGTCAGCCTGGAAGTAGACAGCCCACTGACACAACGAAAATGGTGGGATGGCGGCATGTGCCCTCTAGCGGGCCTGATGGGGAAAAGCACTATGGTGGGGGCTGTGGTTATAACAGCCGGTGTGCGGGGGTCGGGATACGAGAGTGGCTGCATATAACTCTTCGTTTTTCACAGAGCGACCTCTGCCCACGAGTGTAAAACACCGCTATTGTTATTTGGGTTCGAGGGGGGGGGGTGGCGGGATGAACGGGTGGGAGTTAACGGGGATGAGACACGACCGAGTTGTGGGTGGTCAGCTGTGGGCGGGGGGAGGGCAGGGTTGGGTGGGGGTGTGGATGTTGTTTTTGTTGTTAGAGATGTCGACCACAGAGTCACGAGAGACATACATTGAATTTAATTGGCGCGAGTCAGGACACACTGCTGTCATAGACAGACACGATGGCAACAGCTGACGGAGCTACTGTCCCAAGAGCTCTGGACTCCTCAGGGCTTTGTCGTGGAATGTCAGAGGCCTAAACGATCACCGCAAAGTGCGAAAAGTGCTACACTATCTAACTAGACATAAAGTAGATGTGGCCTTGTTGCAAGAGACTCACCTACCACTACACAGCCCAATGATGCGACACAGGGTCTGGTGGGCAATGCGAACGCCTCGGGTTCTCACTTCCCACGCTAGAGGGGTAATGACCTGGGTGAACCCCAGATCAGAGTACACGATCAGACAGATGGCAGCGGACACGGAAGGACGATTTGTGATATCCAAATTACAGGGGAGGGGCTGGAACTGCTCCTAGTAAACGTCTACGGCCCCAATTATGATTGCCCGGATTCTTTGCTACATTGGCAAACACAATGGCTGGTTACGCGCCGACACAAATACTGTGGGGCGGAGACTTCAATTTGGTCAGAAATCCTGATGTGGACAGATCTGGGGGCCCGACGAAAAGACAGGCGCTAGCGGCTAGGACCGTAGAAAGTGTTATGCTCAGTGAGGACCTCTTAGACGTATGGAGGGAGACGCACCCGCTCGAGGGAGGTTTCACACACTACTCAGCTTACCATAACCTACACACACGAATAGACTACTGGTTGGCGTCGACGTCTCTCATGCCTTCGATTCGTGCTTGCCAGGTCTTGCCACGCACTTTGTCCGACCACTCGCCGCTCTACTGGTCCTGGCCACGCCTAGGAAAACAGTGCCGCCCTTTACCTGGAGATTTCCCCCTTCTCGCTACTGGACCCTATCTTCAGGGAGGAGATGGCTGAGGCGATAGAAACATTCTTCGCTAGCAATATTGGTTCGGTGGACAGTTTCCAGACGGTGTGGGGAGGCCTTTAAGGTGTACATCCGCGGGGTGGCCATGACTAATCATGCGGGGGTGCTGCGTTCGATACGACAGAGGTTGTCGACTTTGGAGCGGAAACTTGGCGATCTGGAGGCCCGTCAGTTAGCTGGGGACGAAGGGATATTGCAGGAGCTATCAGGGACTCATTGGCAGAATATCAGGAGGCAGCGGACAGGGAGGTGAAACACCTGGGCAAATACGCCACAGCGCGAGCGTATGGTGAAGGTGACAGGCCGGGATCGGTACTGGCGCATATGCTGAAAGCCAGACGCAGTAAAACACTGATCACTGCAATCCGATCGGAAGAGGGGGATAAGCTAACAGAGGAAGAGGACATTGCTAATCGGTTTAGACAATATTATTCGGGGCTGTACGCTCCCGCTCTTCAGAAATGGATGGTGAAATACTAGACTATCTAGAACACATCCGGCTGCCCTGCCTGACGGACACGCACAGAGAGTTCCTCATGCTCCCCATTGAAAAAGATGAGATAGTGGAGGCACTCTCGGGAATGAGAGCAGCCAGCGCCCTGGGACAGACGGCCTCACGGTGGGATTTTATAAAGCTTTTATTGATCTGCTGCTACCCCACATCTCAACGCTCTTTGATGATCTATGCGTTACGGGCGAGATGCCACAGTCTATGAGAGAAGCGATCCTAGTGGCCATTCCCAAACCAGGTAAACCCCCAGAGGAGTGCGGCTCTTATCGGCCGCTATCTCTGCTGAATGTGGACACCAAGCTGTTTGCAAAGATTCTGGCTAACCGACTAGCTCTATTGACCTCGGAACTAGTAGCCCCGGAACAGGCGGGGTTTGTCCCAGATAGGAACCTCACTTATAATCTTAGAACGGTATTCGGAACGGTACAACACGTCAGACAAGATACGAGAGCCATCGCCGTGTTCCTAGATATGGAAAAAGCATTTGACTCGGTGGAGTGGCCTTTCATGAGACACGTACTGACCAGAATGGGACTTGGGCCCGAATTTCTGCAAATGATAGGCGTGTTGTATAATGCTCCCACAGCACGAATCCGACTGGGGAATCTTATCACTGGGGCCATTACTATTTCCAGGGGTACGCGGCAGGGATGCCCCCTGTCCCCAACGTTGTACGCCTTGATCGCTGAGCCCTTGGCGTGTGCGCTCAGAGAGTATCACGGACACCGAGGGGTCAGGTGCCCTGGGTATGAGATAGTGCTCTCAACGTATGCAGATGACACCCTGTTATACGTAAGGGATCCGGAACACAATCTCTCCCCGGTCCTCAGAGAGGTGGTGCACTTCGGTGCACTATCTGGGTTATGGGTCAACTGGCAGAAGTCTATAGCTTTTCCGCTCACGCCGGCAACTACGCAATTCGAGATGGAGTACCCACTGCAATGGTCGGACGACGCTGTTAGATACCTTGGCATCAGATTGCACACAGACCCGGATATTGTGTTCCGTGAGAATTACGGTATCGCTGTGGCAAAATTGGAGGAGGACATTGAAATCTGGATCGGACTGCCATTATCTTTAATCGGCAGGGTCTCTATTATGAAGATGGTGGTGCTCCCCAGGTTCCTTTTTTTGTTCAGTAAATATACCGATAGTGCTACCTCGCTCCTTTTTTATTAGAGTAAATAAATCGCTGACACGATTAGCCTGGGCGGGCAAGCAGGCGCGGTACAATGGCGGGTGCTCACCCTCCCATACCATTTGGGCGGGCTCGGTGCACCAGACCTGGAGTTATATTACAGAGCGGCGCAGGGAGCGCAAGCACATGGCTGGGTCCACGGTGCGGATACTACACCATATCTCCGGCTCGAGAGGCTCTTTGCTGACCCTCTCCCCTCCCGGCAGTTATTCTGGAGCCAGTCGATCGCAGGACAGGCATATTGGACTCGCTAAACTCGACGAGACACGCATGGCACAGCTTGTTACAGCAACAGGCAGGGGCATTATTGTACTCTCCAGAAATGCCACTAGACTGGACGGTCTGGTTGGCCCCTGTAGAGACGGAGGGGTTATACGTGCAAATGCAAGGGTTGGGCATACACAAAGTAGGTGACCTGTTCTTAGATGGTGTTGCCAAAACGTGGGACGAGGCCTCGGCCCTCACAGAAGCCCCTACATTGCTTCAACGCTTCCAGTACCACAGAGTGCGCAGTGCACTGCACCAACTGCTAGGGGAAGACTTGTGCGAACCTTCCGAAGTTAAAGAGCTGACGTATGTCATTAAAACTCCGTCCCCCCGCAGGATAGTCTCTAACATATACAGGTTAGCGATGTCTCATAGAGCGAATCACTACACAAGGGCCAGGCTGGCCTGGCAGCGCGATCTGGACATGGTTATAGACGACGCCATGTGGTATTATTGTTGCAATAACACGAGACGTATATCACTACATGGCAAACACAGACTTATCCATTTTAAATACATCAACAGAGTCTATTATACACCGGAGAGATTGTATAGGTACGGGCTTAGAGAGGAGGCGATCTGCGATAGATGCTCTTACCCAGCTGCGGATTTCATACACTTAGCGTGGGACTGCCCGGGCGTCTCCCAGTATTGGGATAAGATATTCCGGGAACTGAGCGCCATAGTTGGTTTCACGATTGCCCCGGACCCTGCTGTGGCACTGCTGAGCTATTCCAAACGGTTACCAAAAGCAGCCCGTAGGCTGGTGGACATGGGCCTGCTGATAGCGAAGCGGAGGGTGGCAATGTGCTGGATGAGGGGCCCCTTACCTACAGTGACTCAGTGGTCACATGATGTCCTTTATTGCTGTACGCAATCAGAGAACTTCAGTGAATTACTTGCTCCAGCGGAGCAGACCAAAGAACTTCTGGGGGTTATACACAACATACTTGAACAGTAACAGTGGGACCTCGACTGAAGAGGCATCAATAGACCCAGTAGCAGGAACTCACACCAACATTACATAAGGTTAAATGCAAAATCCCGGACCAGCACATGCCGGATCTGAGGGGTTCGCAGTTGAGCTAAACCTACACAGGAGATAGTGGGTAAGGCTGGGAACTCTACTGACACCGGTGACACTCAGGAGAGGGAAACAGGTACAGTTCAGCAGTTAGATAGGGGCTCCGTGGCTATATGTCACCGCATAGGGTATTGGTCCTGACAGTGGCAAGTGGCGTCGACATCATTTAGTTAATAATGATTATGTGTGTTTTATTTACAATTATTGGTCTAAAGTGGATACAATTTAAGCAGTAACAAGAGCCATCATTTTTACATGAAGTGCGGCCCTACCCCCGGGATGTGGGCAATAACGCTGTGTATAGGGCCTTGTTTTCTTTTCATTTAATAAGCCGCCGGCCCCAGGGTTGTAGGCGAACGGCTGTGTATTTCCGGGACCAAAATAATAATTAAAAAAAAAAAAAAAAACCTTGTTTTTGGCTAAAAAAAGGAATTTCTTTAAGTGCGCGAAAAGCAGTATTTTAAGTGGATTAGATTTGGGCCTACCTGCGGGGTAAACCAGGATCAGCAAAGTGTGATTGAGCCTGTCTGTATGCAAGGAGATTCTGATGTTCAGAAGCAGCTCACTGCCCCCTGGCCATCAGTCTTTGCTTGAGGTCACACGCCCCTTATATAAGTTGCTATTGGACGTAACATCTGTGCTTTGATTGGTTCCTGTATCTGGTGTTTCTATTGGGCTTAGGACTTAGGGTTGGGTCTCTGATTGATTGATAGGGCTGGGGCTGTGATTGGTCCCTGAGGCTAGGGTTTCTATTGGAGTTAGGGCTTAGGGTTAGGGTTCTGATTGGCGGATAAGTCAGGAGTTTTGAATGGTTTTCTGGGGCTAGGGTTTCTATTAGACTTCGTTTCTGATTGGCTACTAGGACTAGGGCTGTTATTGGTTGTAATGGCCTGGTCTTCTATTGGCCTTAGGGCTAGGGTTCTAATTGGTTACAGCTAACACCACCACTTATGACACACCTGCTACAAGTCCAACTAATACTGCTCACTCGTCTACAAAACAAAGTCACATCATCACCAAAACACAATCTCTCAACTGTCTACTCATAAATGCTCGATCACTCTCTAAAAACAAGCATCACATCTACGACCTACTCACTGACATACAACCTGAGTTACTCTTCGTAACTGAATCATGATTGGAAGATGACATGGCTCCAGTGTTGCACAAAGCAGTTGCTCTAGTCTATCAAACTATCACAGAAAATCGTATAGGCAAAAGAGGAGGTGGCCTAGCTGTTATATTCAAGCAAACAATATATCTCACAAAAGCTTTACTCATCTCAAACCTCCTATTAATACTACTATGATCTCCAAATAAACACTTTCTAGACACTTCCTTCTTTGATCCCTCCATTATCCTTTTCAATCCAACTAACAGACTCACATGTCCACCGCTCAATTAATATTTCCCTATTCTAACTCATCACTAATCCTTTTTGTGTTCCGGAGTAGCGTGCTGCTTACCGAAAAGCAATTCTACGCCTCGTCAGGGGTAGTAAGCGCAATATAAACACAATTACAATGAAATTAAATAGAGCCCTATTTTGAGAAATTTAGGGACCGATTCTGATGCGGGTTGGAAAAGCTTCCCGACCGAGGGCCTGATTCTGATGCGGTTAGGAAGGCCTCCTAACGGCATTTGCTCCTTCCAAATCGGATCGGGAACGTGTCTTCCTGACCGAGGGCCCAATTCTGATGCGGTTAGGAACAAATGTTCCCATTGAAGTCAATGGGAGTTCAACCAAATCGTATCTGGAAGCATCCGGATGCATCCTACTCCGCCGGTCGGACTTTCCCGATCCGAGTGGGTCGGACACCATTTCCCAACCGATTCGGTCGGGAAGCTTTTCCAACCCGCATCAGAATCGGCCCCTTAATGTGAATTTTGCAAATTTCTCTAGAATTGTTAAAGTTTCAGCAAAGCCTACTCTTTGTGTATTATGTGTATTATGTTGGTTCGAATTTATTTAGTTTGTATGCCTTGTTTTGAAATGCTTGTGCCTTATGCAAGAGCTATTTTAACCTCACTTGCTGGGCGCTGTATACGTTCCAAATTCACATTACCTCAATCCGTTCACCAGTGACAGTGAATTATTGTGTGTCAGGAACGGATGTGAGGATTATGCACGAACCTTCTCCACTTTAATACTCAGCAGCCAATATCAAGTTATTAACAGTCAATAAACACCCCAGCAAGTCCCTCCTCCTCCTCCCATTTCTTCACAGCTCAGCAGCCATGATAAGTCATATTACCTTATTTTCTAAAATTTGACTAAGTGAGATCTATATATTTGACAAATGGTACTACGATATTTTTGATGTGCATTCTTATATTGTAAGAAACATGCCCAATCGGTTGCGTGCTCCTGCAGCAGGCATACGTGAAGCGACATGCATGAGACAGCTACTGCGTATTATTCTTCCCCTGACCAGTCCTGACAGGATGTAGAGGCGCCCGACTAAGCCGGCAGGTGGCGGACAGCCTTTTTTCTGTCTAAGTCCAGCGTCTCTGTGACGTACATTCAGGTTCAGTGAGTACAATGAGTCTGAGGCCAGTTTGCGCCGCTCTCTCTCTCCACCCAAGGAAGCAATGCACTGCTGGCGCCTGCCCATGGGGAAGTATCAGATATTACCTAAAGCCAGCCACCTGATGATGCAGGTACCTCACAACAATAGGCTAACTTTGGGGAGGGATTATACATCCAGTAACAATTTTAAAGGCTAAGATCATCAAGGCATTCCTTGAGGAAAATGTGTTCCTATCTTGCCTACATTATTTTTAACAGGTCTAGAGGCATGGGTCCTCAATGCTCTCTTAGAGGAGGGGAGTTGAACGGTCCTCTGGGGATCTTGGGTTCTCTGAGATTATAGACACCACCCTTATCAAGAGCAGTGAATGAAGCCCTCAATCTAATTTTGTTACATCGGAGACCATTACATCATGAGTCTCAAGATTGTGTTTTTTTTGGTTTACATCAGAAGTGCCATTACATCTAATGTAATTACATCAGGAGTACCTTTGTATTGCATGCCTTTTCTGCTCTACTCCTTTGCTTCGCAGGTAAGTGTAGGTTTTATTTTTAACCCATTATCATTTAATTAATTTTTATCATAGTATTATTTTTTAATTCCTATTACTTAATTTACCTTTATATGTTTACTCTATATATTTATTTTTATTTGTGCATGTATATTTATATATGCTTATATTAAGAAATTTGATACTAACCTATTTTTATTTTATTAAATATAATGTTAACATTTTAAATTATTTAATTCTAACTTTATAAAATATTTTTGTAAGATAAATACTTTATATTAATGATAAAATACCACTAGCTATACATTTAAATTCCCTTACTATCCTTATACACAAAGCATCCCTGAATCCAAAACCCATCCCTGAGCTCTAAAAAGTCCGTACTATCCCTATACTCAAACCAACCCTCGACCCTAAAAGTTCCTTACTACCCCTATACAATACTGTAGGAAGCTGGCTCTGTATTTACTATACCAAAATGAGGTATGGTGTGCACAGAGTCCAGTGAAACCCCAAAGGTAGGCAGAGGTAAAAGTAGATAGGATCTTACTCTCTATTTATGGTAGTGTGGGCTAGCAGTAAGGCTTTATCAGAGGGTAGTGTTAAGCATTTATTTACACACTCAGGCACGAAATTATGTCACACACTCAAAGACTGAACATCAGACCAATTTGATTGTATAAAAATATTATTTAGTTATATTTTATTTCTAGAACCAAGCCAAGCCTGGTGCAGGTAAGTGAAATAATACTTTGCAAAATCGTATGCAGTAATTTACAGTTGAATGCAGGTTCAAATGCAGATTGTTGATTTAAAGGTAAGTCAACAGTTGGAAATTACTTTTCAGTTACTTTACACATTACTGTGCACGTTACTTTTTAGATTACTTTTTAAGTCACTTTTGCTAATCAGTGTGATATGCCTAGATATCACACTGAGACATTTCCTAGACAAAAGGTAAGTGAGTCAGTTTTTACACATATGCAGTTTTTCAATGTTTCATACAAACCAACTCCACACTTAGAAGAATTTTCAAGGAAAAGCAGTCAATGCAATCCTATTGGAGGAATTGAAGTTATCGGTTTGCAGGTAAGTACTTATTTGTGGGAGTTGGTATTCTGGGGTTAGAATCGGGGTTCCCCCAGGGTCAAGGATGTACTCTCAAAACACCCTCAGCAGCTCTAGGGCGGCTGGGTGCAGAGTGCTGAGGCCCAATGTTATCCAATGGGGGATAGAGGGCCTCCGGTTGGTGGCTGCTCACGAGCAGGCCACAAGGTTGTGGGAGCAAAGCTCCTGGTGTTAGGCTCAGGGCAAAGGGGGATCCGAGTTAGCTCACAAGGTGCCCCGCAGCGGCGCAGGGGCGGCTGGGTGCAGGGTGCTGTTTTGGCGTCGGGTGCCCTGTTGTTTTCAATGGGAGTTGCCGGTTTTGGATTTTGGCTGCAGGCTCGGTCCAGGAAGACTTCCGGGAGGAACCAACAGCTGGGCACGTAAGTTGGAGAGCTCAGGGACATAGGTGCACCTCAGGTTCTCTTCTCCAGGATGCAGGGCGGCTGGATGCAGGGGTGTCTTTTGAGGTTGGATTTCACCTTACTGGGCCACTCGCGGTTGGGGGGGGTCTCCGTGCAGAGGCTGCAGGCGACGACGAGGAGTGCTGGAGGGGTCAACCCACAGTGGACCCGGACTCTGGAGCGCTGGGGGACCTCGCTTGGACTGGTGGGCCACCCGGATTCAGGCGGTAGGCATCGGGTGCAGTGGTAGTTCCAGGCGTCGGGTTTCTTTGTCCTCAGCAGGCTCAGAGTCTGTCTTGGGAGTTTCTTTTGAACAGAGCTGCTGTTCACAGGAGATCCAGTCTTTGTTGAAGGCAGTCATTCCTCCCAGGAGTTCTGGAGGTTGCTGGCTGCAGGACAAGGTGGCTTTTGGCGCAGGATTTCTGGAAACTGCAGACGAGCCGGTAGGGCTGGGGCCAAGTCAGTCCTTCTCTGCAGTCTCCTCTGCTGGGCATCTTCTTTCATCCTTCTTCTTCGTAGGTTACAGGAATCTGTCTTTTTGGTTCAGAGCTACCCCCTAAATACTGTATTTAGGGGGCGTTTTAGGGGTCTTGAGGTCAGTAGCCAATAGGCTACTGACGTTAGGGTGACTACACCCTTGGTGTGCTTACCCCACATGGGGGAGTGGTCACAATCCCTAATCCTGATTGGAGAGTGCCTGCCATCTGCAAAATGGCGGGCATTGAAGAGTGGGCTTCACCTCGCCACCCCCACCTGAGGGGTGGGGTTGGCAGAGGTGGGCAGACCTTCTGAGCTGTGCTACTTTTTCCCGCCTGTCTTCCCGCCGAAAAGGAGGGGAGACAGGAAGGGGGCCTGCTTCTGATAGCAGGAGAGGCTGGGTGTCGCGTTACAAAGGCGGCAAGGCCTTTGAAGCTCCCCTGCCAAAGATGTCTCTTCCTGGCCTGGGGGTGGTGTGACCACCTCCGCCCAGGAAAGGCTTTGTTTCTGGGCTCAGGGAGCAAAAGCTCCCACCCCAGGGGTCCAGAAACATGTCTTGTGGTGGCAGGCTGGTGTGTACCAGTCAGGGAACCCACCAGAGGCTGGTCGTTTTTCAGGGGGCATCTCTAAGATGCCCTCTGAGTGCATTTTTCATTAAATCCCACACTGGCATCAGAGTGGGTTTAATGTGCTGAGCAATTTGATACCAAGCTTCCCAGTTTTCAGTAAAGCCATTATGGCGCTGTGGAGTTCGTAATCACAGACCCCCAGCACCATATACTCTTAATGCATTACTACACTTACAATGTCTAAGAATTGGTCTAGACACTGTAGGGGTACAGGGCTCATGCCACTGTACCCTCACCACTGGTATAATGCACCCAGCTAGAGGGGTGGCTGACCTATGCCAGGGCAGTGGGTTGTAAGCATGGCACACAGGGATGTGTGCCATGCCGACTCTTCACTTTGTTATGCACCAAAACACGCAGCCTGCAATGGCAGTGTGTGTGTAAAGGTACAGGGCCTCTAAGGGTGGCACATTAATTGCTGCAGCCCTTAGAGGCCTTCCCTGGCCACAGTGCCCTTGGTACCCATGGTACCTTTTACAAGGGACTGACATGGGGCCAGAGAGGTGCCAATTGGGGGTAAAGGGTACAGTTTTGGGAAAGAGCACAGGCCCTGGGAACCTGATTGCAGGGACCCAGGGCACATCAAGTCAAAGTGCATCAGTAGTCTGGCAAAACGTGTGGGGGGGGGTTACTGCAACAGAAACCCAGCTTACTGAACCCAAAAACCTCATTAATACCCATACACAACCCATCTCTGAGCCTTAACAATTCCTTACTAGCTCAGTACATTGCCCATACATGCACCCTAAAACCTCATTACTACCCCTGTGGACAACCTCTAACTGAGCCCTAAAAACTCCTTACTACCCCAATACACAACCCATCCCCGAGGCCTAAAAGCGCCTTACTATCCCTATATACTACTCAGCCCATAACCCTAAAAAGCCTACTACCTGTATACATTACCCATAAAAAACATGATGACATTATTTGTTCATCTTGTACATTAAACATTTAAAATCAAAGTAAATTTACTTAACAATTACTTAACCTTAATGATTTAAGGGCCAGATGCATCAACAATCCATTTTGCGAATTCTTGCGATTCGCAATTAGAAAATCGCAAAATGGAATGCATGAAAGTGTGTTTAACACTTTCTGCGATTCCTATGGGATCGCAAATGACCTACCTCATGAATATTAATGAGGTAGGTCGCAATTTGCGACCTACTAGGAATCGCAAAAATCACGGGGATGGTGGCCTGCTGGGGTCAGCAGACCACCATGTCCGTGATTGCTTTCAAATAAAGCAATCTTTTTTTTTTGTAAAGCAGCCCGTTTTCCTTCAAGGAAAATGGGATGCTTTACAAAAGAGAAAATGAAAACTCCGTGGGACCACTGCCTGCTCTTAGAAAATGCATTTACAGACATTCACAAAGGGGATGGGGTCCCTTGGGGACGCCTTCCCATTTGCGAATGGGTTACCACCTACTTGAAGTAGGTGGTAAAATGCAAATGTTTTGCGACCGCATTCCGGTCGCAAAACAGTCATGCATACCAATGCGATTCGGTATTAGGAAGGGACGCCTAAACACGCCCCTTCCTAATAGCGAATCGCAAACCATTTTGCGATTCGGTAACAGGTTACCGAATCGCAAAATAGGGTTTGCTGCATCAGAAAGGCATTTTTTTGCGTTCGCAAATGGCCGTTTGCGGAGGCAAAAAATGCTTGATGCATATGGCCCTAATTGTAATATAAAGGTATTTTTGTTCTTATTAATTATTATTTTTAACAATAAATTACTTAAAATTCCATTATTCTACATATAATTAATTTCTATTAATTAATGTAATTGTACAAATATATATACATATAGATGTATTTAACATATATATAAAAAAGCATATATATATATATATATTCACTGAAAAAACCATAGGTTTTAGGGACAGTTATAGTTAGTTGGACATTTCACTCGTACAAAACCATAGAAATTCCCCCGTTATAGTTAGTTCAGCTAACTATAACTCGCGCCCACAATGCACTTCTGATGACGTCACATATTACATCACTCATGACATGGTCAGTGACATCACTGATGACATCACTGATGACATCATCCAGTGACTGTGTGTTTCTGTAAAGTTTAAATATGTTTAATATATATAGGGAAAGGCGTATTGAAGAATGAGTGGGTGTATAAGTGTCTGAATGGATGATTTAGTACGTGAGGGACTGACTCTACAAGTGAGTGATTAAATGTATCTTACTGAATGCATGGGTTAGTGACTAAACTGTGTGAATGTCTGTATCCGTCTGTCTGTTGGTTTGTAAGCGGCTGCATGGGCTTTCTGAATAGCTACATGAGTGTCTACATGGGTTATTGATTGATTGTCTGAGTATCTGTATGGGTGCTTGAGTGTTTGTGTGGGTGGGGTGTGTGTGACTCTGTGCATAGATGTGTGAGTTGGTGATTCACTGGGTGCATGGTTTCAAGAGTGCATCTGTGATGAACTGTATGGGTGGGTGAGTGTGTGTATGGGTGTGTTAGTGATTGAATGTATATCTCAGTGGTACATGTGTGAGTAACTACATATGTGAAAGGCAGTATATATGTGTGTTGGAGTATATAAATGGCTATAAGTGAGAGTGTGTGATTGTGAGAGTGGCTGTATGGATGAGTGTGTACTTGTATCAGTGATTGTATAAGAGCGTAAGAATGTGCTAGTATTTGTATGAGTAAGTGAGCTGGTGTGTGTATAACTGTATAGGTGAGTAAATGGGTGTGTGATTACGTTTTTGCATGACTGACTAGGTGTGTGAGTACCTCTATGGATGAGTGGCGGTGTGTGAGTGTTTATATAGGTGTATGAGTGCATATGATAGTCCTGTACTGAGTGACTAAGTATGAGTGACTGTACGGGTGAGTGAGTGGATGTGTGTGTAGACCTAAGAATCAGTGAGTGGGTATGTAGTTTTTGGTGTTGGAGTGTCTATGGTTTTGAGAATGGCAGTCTGTAATTTAGAGTGGGTGTATCAAAAGTTATATTAGGGTGTGAGAAGATGCATGAAATTATCACATGGATGATGTCATCAGTGATGTCATTTGAGATGTCATCAGTGATGTCATCAGTGATGTCACTGACCATGTCATGAGTGATGTAATATGTGACGTCATCAGCAGTGCATTGCGG
This sequence comes from Calotriton arnoldi, assembly GCA_963921515.1. Taxonomy (NCBI): domain Eukaryota; kingdom Metazoa; phylum Chordata; class Amphibia; order Caudata; family Salamandridae; genus Calotriton; species Calotriton arnoldi. The sequence continues at coordinate 25,683 of CAWUFW010000052.1, forward strand.
GGCGCGAGTTATAGTTAGCTGAACTAACTATAACGGGGGAATTTCTATGGTTTTGTACGAGTGAAATGTCCAACTAACTATAACTGTCCCTAAAACCTATGGTTTTTCAGTGAATTTCAAAGGTTTTTTAAATGCTAATTTCTAACTATAACGTGTCTGAAACCTATGGTTTTTTCAGTGAATTTCAAAGGTTTTTTAAATGCTAATTTCTAACTATAACGTGCCTGAAACCTATGATTTTTTAAGTGAATTTCAAAGGTTTTTTAAATGCTAGTTTCTAACTATGCCTACAGAGGTAGGACATGTGAAGAAAGAAGAAAAAACGCACAGAAAGAAGCAAAAGATGTGCAGAAAGAACCAACAGAGGAGCAGAAAGAGGCCTTGTTGCAAAATCATCCTGTGCCCACAACTTTTTCAGACGGGTACTGGTGGTAACTGACTCTGACTAACCAGAGCCAGTGCTATGCTAAAAGACACTTAGAATACAGTGAAAACACCTACATACACTAGGGAACACTATGCGTTGGGGTACCCCTGTGATTAGCATGACCTACTCTGCAAGTCCCTAGTACATAATAGGGCAGGGGATTAAAACTACCTCTTAAAACGCGCTACAGGGCGCGTTTGCACAGTGGTGAAGGGAGGGGGGCCTGAGGTGACATGTGTGCAAACGCACCTGTGGCGCGTTTTAAGTTGCGGGATTAAGTCCCCTTGAATTCTGAGGGTCCCTGGGGCCCAACTAGCCCCCAGGTACCTACAGTTAGGACCACAGAGCTGAGTTGCAGAGAGGCGTTCCGAGGCCACGCACCTTTTTCACCTCTCTGCAACGCAACTCTGTTGTGCTTACTGAAGGTACCTGGTGGGCTAGTTGGCCCCAGGGTCCCTCAGGATTCAAAGGGAATTAATTCCCCAACTTAAAACGCACCACAGGGCGTGTTTGCGCACATGTCACCTGAGGCCCCGCCCCCTCCCTTCACCACTGTGCAAACGCGCCCCGTGGTGCGTTTTAAGTTGGGGGATTAGGTCACCTTGAATCCTGAGGGTCCCTGGGGCCCAACTAGCCCACTAGATACTTCTAGTAAGCACCACAGGCCTGCGTTGCAACGCCTGTAACAAATTGTGCAGTTGTGTTTAGGTAGTGAAGAGGGTCGTGCTGGGGGTAGTGTTTTAGGGTTTAGGGTAGTGCAGTGGTGTTTGTGTAGTGTAGGGGGTCATGCTGGGGGTAGATTTAGGGTTTAGGGTAGTGCAGTGGTGTTTGGGTAGTGTAGGGAGTCGTGCTGGGGGAGTGTTTTAGGGTTTAGGGTAGTGCAGTGGTGTTTGGGTAGTGTAGGGGGTCGTGCTGGGGGTAGTGTTTTAGGGTTTAGGGTAGTGCAGTGGTGTTTGGGTAGTGTAGGGGGTCGTGCTGGGGGTAGTGATTTAGGGTAGTGCAGTGGTGTTTGGGTAGTGTAGGGGGTACTGCTGGGGGAAGTGTTTTAGGGTTTAGGTTAGTGCAGTGGTGTTTGGGTAGTGTAGGGGTACTGCTGGGGGTAGTGTTTTAGGGTTTAGGGTAGTGCAGTGGTGTTTGTGTAGTGTAGGGGTAGTGTTTTAGGGTTTAGGGTAGTGCAGTGGTGTTTGTGTAGTGTAGGAGGTCGTGTTTTAGGGTTTAGGGTAGTGCAGTGGTCTTTGGGTAGTGTAGGGAGTCGTGCGGGGGTAGTGTTTTAGGGTTTAGGGTAGTGTAGGGGGTCATGCGGGGGGTAGTGTTTTAGGGATTAGGGTAGTGCATTGGTGTTTGGGTAGTGTAGGGGATCATGCGGGGGAGTGTTTTAGGGTTTAGGGCAGTGCAGTGGTGTTCGGGTAGTGTGGGGGTCGTGCTGGGGGAGTGTTTTAGGGTTTAGGGCAGTGCAGTGGCGTTCGGGTAGTGTAGGGGGTCGTGCTGGGGGAGTGTTTGAGGGTTTAGGGCAGTGCAGTCGTGTTCGGGTAGTGTAGGGGGTTGTGCTGGGGGTAGTATTTTAGGGTTTAGGGTAGTGCAGTGGTGTTCGGGTAGTGTAGTGGGTCGTGCTGGGGGTAGTGTTCTAGGGTTTAGGGCAGTGCAGTGGTGTTTGGGCAGTGTAGGGTGTAATGCTGGGGGTGGTGTTTTAGGGTTTAGGGCAGTGCAGTGGTGTTCGGGCAGTGTAGGGGGTCGTGCTGGGGGTGGTGTTTCAGGGTTTAGGGCAGTGCAGTGGTGTTCGGGCAGTGTAGGGGGTGGTGTTTCAGGGTTTAGGGCAGTGCAGTGGTGTTCGGGCAGTGTAGGGGGTCGTGCAGGGGGTGGTGTTTCAGGGTTTAGGGCAGTGGTGTTCGGGCAGTGTAGGGGGTCGTGCTGGGGGTGGTGTTTCAGGGTTTGGGGCAGTGCAGTGGTGTTCGAGCAGTAAAGGGGTCGTGCTGGTGGTGGTGTTTCAGGGTTTAGGGCAGTGCAGTGGTGTTCGGGCAGTGTAGGGGGCGGTGCAGGGGGTGGTGTTTCAGGGTTTAGGGCAGTGCAGTGGTGTTAGGGCAGTGTAGGGGGTGCTGCAGGGGGTGGTGTTTCAGGGTTTAGGGCAGTGCAGTGGTGTTCGGGCAGTGTAGGGGGTCATGCAGGGGTGGTGTTTCAGGGTTTAGGGCAGTGCAGTGGTGTTCGGGCAGTGTAGGGGGTCATGCTGGGGCTGGTGTTTCAGGGTTTAGGGCAGTACAGTGGTGTTCGGGCAGTGTAGGGGGTCGTGCTGGGGCTGGTGTTTCAGGGTTTAGGGCAGTGCAGTGGTGTTCGGGCAGTGTAGGGGGTTGTGCTGGGGCTGGTGTTTCAGGGTTTAGGGCAGTGCAGTGGTGTTCGGGCAGTGTAGGTGGTCGTGCTGGGGCTGGTGTTTCAGGGTTTAGGGCAGTGCAGTGGTGTTCGGGCAGTATAGGGGTCTTGCTGGGGCTGGTGTTTCAGAGTCTAGGGCAGTGCAGTGGTGTTCGGGCAGTTTAGGGGGTCTTGCTGGGGCTGGTGTTTCAGGGTTTAGGGCAGTGCAGTGGTGTTCGGGCAGTGTAGGGGGTCGTGCTGGGGGTGGTGTTTCAGGGTTTAGGGCAGTGCAGTGGTGTTTGGGCAGTGTAGGGGGTCATGCTGGGGCTAGTGTTTCAGGATTTAGGGCAGAGCAATGGTGTTCAGGCAGTGTAGGGGGTTTTGCTGGAGGTGGTGTTTCAGGGTTTAGGGCAGTGCAGTGGTGTTCGTGCAGTGTAGGGGGTGGTGTTTCAGGGTTTAGGGCAGTGGTGTTCAGGCAGTGTAGGGGGTCTTGCTGGGGCTGGTGTTTCAGGGTTTAGGGCAGTACAGTGGTGTTCGGGCAGTGTAGGGGGTCGTGCTGGGGCTGGTGTTTCAGGGTTTAGGGCAGTGCAGTGGTGTTCGGGCAGTGTAGGGGGTCGTGCTGGGGCGGGTGTTTCAGGGTTTAGGGCAGTACAGTGGTGTTCGGGCAGTGTAGGGGGTCGTGCTGGGGCTGGTGTTTCAGGGTTTAGGGCAGTGCAGTGGTGTTCGGGCAGTGTAGGGGGTTGTGCTGGGGCTGGTGTTTCAGGGTTTAGGGCAGTGCAGTGGTGTTCGGGCAGTGTAGGTGGTCGTGCTGGGGCTGGTGTTTCAGGGTTTAGGGCAGTGCAGTGGTGTTCGGGCAGTATAGGGGGTCTTGCTGGGGCTGGTGTTTCAGAGTCTAGGGCAGTGCAGTGGTGTTCGGGCAGTTTAGGGGTCTTGCTGGGGCTGGTGTTTCAGGGTTTAGGGCAGTGCAGTGGTGTTCGGGCAGTGTAGGGGGTCGTGCTGGGGGTGGTGTTTCAGGGTTTAGGGCAGTGCAGTGGTGTTTGGGCAGTGTAGGGGGTCATGCTGGGGCTAGTGTTTCAGGATTTAGGGCAGAGCAATGGTGTTCAGGCAGTGTAGGGGGTTTTGCTGGAGGTGGTGTTTCAGGGTTTAGGGCAGTGCAGTGGTGTTCGTGCAGTGTAGGGGTGGTGTTTCAGGGTTTAGGGCAGTGGTGTTCAGGCAGTGTAGGGGGTCTTGCTGGGGTTGATGTTTCAGGGTTTAGGGCAGTGCAGTGGTGTTCGGGCAGTGTAGGGGGTCGTGCTGGGGTTGGTGTTTCAGGGTTTAGGGCAGTGCAGTGGTGTTCCGGCAGTGTAGGAGGTCGTGCAGGGGTGGTGTTTCAGGGTTTAGGGCAGTGCAGTGGTGTTCGGGCAGTGTAGGGGGTCGTGCTGGGGGTGGTGTTTCAGGGTTTAGGGCAGTGCAGTGGTGTTCGGGCAGTGTAGGGTGTCGTGCTGAGGGGTGGTGTTTCAGGGTTTAGGGCAGTGCAGTGGTGTTCGGGCAGTGTAGGGGGTCGTGCAGGGGGTGGTGTTTCAGGGTTTAGGGCAGTGCAGTGGTGTTCGGCCAGTGTAGGTGGTCTTGCTGGGGGTGGTGTTTCAGGCTTTAGTGCAGTGGTGTTCGGGCAGTGTAGGGGGTCTTGCTGGGGGTGGTGTTTCAGGGTTTAGGGCAGTGCAGTGGTGTTCGGGCAGTGTAGGGGGTCTTGCTGGGGCTGGTGTTTCAGGGTTTAGGGCAGTGCAGGGTGTTCGGGCAGTGTAGGGGGTTGTGCTGGGGCTGGTGTTTGAGGGTTTAGGGTAGTGCAGTGGTGTTTGGGCAGTGTAGGGGGTCGTGCTGGGGCTGGTGTTTCAGGGTTTAGGGCAGTGCAGTGGTGTTCGGGCAGTGTAGGGGGTTGTGCTGGGGCTGGTGTTTCAGGGTTTAGGGCAGTGCAGTGGTGTTCGGGCAGTGTAGGTGGTCGTGCTGGGGCTGGTGTTTCAGGGTTTAGGGCAGTGCAGTGGTGTTCGGGCAGTATAGGGGGTCTTGCTGGGGCTGGTGTTTCAGAGTCTAGCGTGTCTTCGTGAAAAGGTGCACACTTCTTTTCTCTACTTTCGCTGCCTGTGTCACAGGCATAGCATTAGTTTCTGTACTTTAGGATGGGAAACATATTCTTTGTCTAACCTAGATCCAATATATAGAAAGAGTTACTTGGGTTTTAAATAATGCATGGAATTAATATTATGAATGGGACACATTTCTCTATCGTTTAATTCGCAATATCTAACCAGGAAATTCAATTTTTGGCATCAAGCGATTCGAATAGGTAGGCCCACTGGGATATCACGAATTCAAATGACAAATGGAATCATGAGAATATAGTTCCATTATAATATGCAATTTTTTTAAATAATTTCGGGCGTTCTGATTTCTGATTCTTTTTCACTCGCCCTTTGTATAGAAGGTCCATTACATATACGTTTAGAGATACAATTAATTAGGGTAGTATAGATTTTTAAACCTTCACCAGGTTCTCTGATATATGTTTCTCTTTCTGATTCATTTGGTTTATAGAGGGTTTTTCGTATATATTATCTGGGAGTCACTTACAGACGGACGGGGAATCCGAACAGGGCAACCTCTTTTCATTCTATGGATCAGGTATAAATCATGTTCCATCTCTAATAACTGTTACTCTATTATATTTTTCTGGCACAATGGTTTACCTTGAACTAAACATTGCACATAATCAGGGTCTAGTCAATATAGTCAATTCTACCACTCTCTCTGGAACAATGGCTCACCCTGAATGACAAAATTACACACAACCGGGGGCTAAGTCAGTACAGCTAATCTCACTAAAAGATCTATGTGCTATCTGTCGTATATGTTTTGAACAGTTGGTTCCCTCTAGAGAGATTATGGTTTTATATAAAAAATATAGATCTGGGACCTTATATTTATATTTAATCCTCGACTTTTCACGACTTCATTTCCCCCACAGGTCCATTCATTATGGTTTTGTGAATACTTACTTCTCTTACAATATGTTGCTCTTAAGGGGGAAAACAAAATATACAAGAATTAGGTATTTCTTTCTTTTGATTTACAGAGTGGTTCTAGATTTCTAGACCCCCAACGAGTAGTAAAAAATAAAAAATAATAAATATAAAAAAATAATAAAAAATCTAATCGGTCATATGGATGCAAATATTCACAAAAAACTCTTTTCTTCTGTTCTTTAGAACTGATTTTATAAAACTACAGATTGTGCTAAGGTCAATCGGAAATTTTTCCCTACTACAAACATCTACAAAAATAATAGAGAGCAAGGTACCTCTAAAGCTCTTGCTTTTACTTACACTGTTTATAAACTCAGAGATTTGAAGCATGATCTATCTTTCTTTCACATCATGGTGGTTTTTGAACCGGATTCTTTCAAGTGGTCTTTTCACGTGTCTTCATCTTTCTCAAGAAATCACTTTTTGGACTTATTATCTTCTTAGGTCACTATCTGGGATATCATGGCTTTCCTAAAGCTGCTTTCTGTGTACGTGTCATTCTCACTTTTATGACACGAATTGATAAACATATTCCTCTTTCTAAATTGTAGAAGAGAACATCATTGCATGTTTTTTAATTCCTTCTTTTTCGCAATGGCCAATTTGAAATGGAAGTAATAATAATATATGATGCGTCATATCCTCATTTACTTTCGTTTACAGCCTTGAAAAAGTTACGCATATGTAACGAAACACGTGTCGGCTGTCATCGGCTGTCTATCAACTTTCAATACCAGGAAGGCCCTAGGACTAGGACCTTCATTTTGGCTGTTAATATTGCTCTTATATGTAGTGCTTAACCAATCTTTAATTTATGTACACAATGTGAATTTTACATATATGGTTTCTATTTTGACTTTTCAGACAATTTTGCTGTATTATACTTGGAGTTATTACCAATTGTCAAATATTTTACATTGGACTCAATAATATTAAATTATATAAGAAAAATATCCACTTTTTGATGTTCTCTTCTATTGTCCCTTGAGCGATTTGGAATAGCTGTTTTGTTTTCAATATAACATACCGATTGAGCAATCACGTTTACAGGACTTTGAGTATAGATCATTCAGTTAAATTCTATGACTTTCCTAAAAAATATTTCTAGTTAAATATCAGAGTGCCGAGATACAATTGTTGTTTATGTTTTGAAACAACGGGTATTTTATACCCGTTGACCTGGCATCCGTGGTAGTGGGATGCTTCTGTTATCTTGAAGGGCACCGTAATCTCTATATACCGACATACTGTAGATAGATAAACAATATCAAAACTATTTTTGAGAATTTGATGTGCTACATTTAAACCACCACTACCGCCCTATGATATTGTGGCAGTGCAGTGGTGTTCGGGCAGTGTAGGGGGTCGTGCTGGGGGTGGTGTTTCAGGGTTTAGGGCAGTGCAGTGGTGTTTGGGCAGTGTAGGGGTCATGCTGGGGCTAGTGTTTCAGGATTTAGGGCAGAGCAATGGTGTTCAGGCAGTGTAGGGGTTTTGCTGGAGGTGGTGTTTCAGGGTTTAGGGCAGTGCAGTGGTGTTCGTGCAGTGTAGGGGGTGGTGTTTCAGGGTTTAGGGCAGTGGTGTTCAGGCAGTGTAGGGGGTCTTGCTGGGGTTGATGTTTCAGGGTTTAGGGCAGTGCAGTGGTGTTCGGGCAGTGTAGGGGGTCGTGCTGGGGTTGGTGTTTCAGGGTTTAGGGCAGTGCAGTGGTGTTCCGGCAGTGTAGGAGGTCATGCAGGGGTGGTGTTTCAGGGTTTAGGGCAGTGCAGTGGTGTTCGGGCAGTGTAGGGGGCGGTGCAGGGGTTGGTGTTTCAGGGTTTAGGGCAGTGCAGTGGTGTTCGGGCAGTGTAGGGGTGCTGCAGGGGGTGGTGTTTCAGGGTTTAGGGCAGTGCAGTGGTGTTCGGGCAGTGTAGGGGGTCATGCAGGGGGTGGTGTTTCAGGGTTTAGGGCAGTGCAGTGGTGTTCGGGCAGTATAGGGGGTCTTGCTGGTGCTGGTGTTTCAGAGTCTAGGGCAGTGCAGTGGTGTTCGGGCAGTTTAGGGGGTCTTGCTGGGGCTGGTGTTTCAGGGTTTAGGGCAGTGCAGTGGTGTTCGGGCAGTGTAGGGGGTCGTGCTGGGGGTGGTGTTTCAGGGTTTAGGGCAGTGCAGTGGTGTTTGGGCAGTGTAGGGGGTCATGCTGGGGCTAGTGTTTCAGGATTTAGGGCAGTGCAGTGGTGTTCGGGCAGTGTAGGGGGTCATGCTGGGGCTGGTGTTTCAGGGTTTAGGGCAGTGCAGTGGTGTTCGTGCAGTGTAGGGGGTGGTGTTTCAGGGTTTAGGAGCAGTGGTGTTCAGGCAGTGTAGGGGGTCTTGCTGGGGTTGATGTTTCAGGGTTTAGGGCAGTGCAGTGGTGTTCGGGCAGTGTAGGGGGTCGTGCTGGGGTTGGTGTTTCAGGGTTTAGGGCAGTGCAGTGGTGTTCCGGCAGTGTAGGAGGTCATGCAGGGGGTGGTGTTTCAGGGTTTAGGGCAGTGCAGTGGTGTTCGGGCAGTGTAGGGGGCGGTGCAGGGGGTTGGTGTTTCAGGGTTTAGGGCAGTGCAGTGGTGTTCGGGCAGTGTAGGGGTGCTGCAGGGGGTGGTGTTTCAGGGTTTAGGGCAGTGCAGTGGTGTTCGGGCAGTGTAGGGGGTCATGCAGGGGTGGTGTTTCAGGGTTTAGGGCAGTGCAGTGGTGTCCGGGCAGTGTAGGGGTCGTGCTGGGGCTGGTGTTTCAGGGTTTAGGGCAGTACAGTGGTGTTCGGGCAGTGTAGGGGGTTGTGCTGGGGCTGGTGTTTCAGGATTTAGGGCAGTGCAGTGGTGTTCGGGCAGTGTAGGGGGTTGTGCTGGGGCTGCTGTTTCAGGGTTTAGGGCAGTGCAGTGGTGTTCGGGCAGTGTAGGTGGTCGTGCTGGGGCTGGTGTTTCAGGGTTCAGGGCAGTGCAGTGGTGTTCGGGCAGTGTAGGGGGTCGTGCTGGGGGTGGTGTTTCAGGGTTTAGGGCAGTGCAGTGGTGTTTGGGCAGTGTAGGGGGTCATGCTGGGGCTAGTGTTTCAGGATTTAGGGCAGAGCAATGGTGTTCAGGCAGTGTAGGGGGTTTTGCTGGAGGTGGTGTTTCAGGGTTTAGGGCAGTGCAGTGGTGTTCGGTGCAGTGTAGGGGGTGGTGTTTCAGGGTTTAGGGCAGTGGTGTTCAGGCAGTGTAGGGGGTCTTGCTGGGGTTGATGTTTCAGGGTTTAGGGCAGTGCAGTGGTGTTCGGGCAGTGTAGGGGGTCGTGCTGGGGTTGGTGTTTCAGGGTTTAGGGCAGTGCAGTGGTGTTCCGGCAGTGTAGGAGGTCGTGCAGGGGTGGTGTTTCAGGGTTTAGGGCAGTGCAGTGGTGTTCGGGCAGTGTAGGGGGTCGTGCTGGGGGTGGTGTTTCAGGGTTTAGGGCAGTGCAGTGGTGTTCGGGCAGTGTAGGGTGTTGTGCTGAGGGGTGGTGTTTCAGGGTTTAGGGCAGTGCAGTGGTGTTCGGGCAGTGTAGGGGGTCGTGCAGGGGGTGGTGTTTCAGGGTTTAGGGCAGTGCAGTGGTGTTCGGCCAGTGTAGGTGGTCTTGCTGGGGGTGGTGTTTCAGGCTTTAGTGCAGTGGTGTTCGGGCAGTGTAGGGGGTCTTGCTGGGGGTGGTGTTTCAGGGTTTAGGGCAGTGCAGTGGTGTTCGGGCAGTGTAGGGGGTCTTGCTGGGGCTGGTGTTTCAGGGTTTAGGGCAGTGCAGGGTGTTCGGGCAGTGTAGGGGGTTGTGCTGGGGCTGGTGTTTGAGGGTTTAGGGTAGTGCAGTGGTGTTTGGGCAGTGTAGGGGGTCGTGCTGGGGCTGGTGTTTCAGGGTTTAGGGCAGTGCAGTGGTGTTCGGGCAGTGTAGGGGGTTGTGCTGGGGCTGGTGTTTCAGGGTTTAGGGCAGTGCAGTGGTGTTCGGGCAGTGTAGGTGGTCGTGCTGGGGCTGGTGTTTCAGGGTTTAGGGCAGTGCAGTGGTGTTCGGGCAGTATAGGGGGTCTTGCTGGGGCTGGTGTTTCAGAGTCTAGGGCAGTGCAGTGGTGTTTGGGCAGTTTAGGGGGTCTTGCTGGGGCTGGTGTTTCAGGGTTTAGGGCAGTGCAGTGGTGTTCGGGCAGTGTAGGGGGTCGTGCTGGGGGTGGTGTTTCAGGGTTTAGGGCAGTGCAGTGGTGTTTGGGCAGTGTAGGGGGTCATGCTGGGGCTAGTGTTTCAGGATTTAGGGCAGAGCAATGGTGTTCAGGCAGTGTAGGGGGTTTTGCTGGAGGTGGTGTTTCAGGGTTTAGGGCAGTGCAGTGGTGTTCGTGCAGTGTAGGGGGTGGTGTTTCAGGGTTTAGGGCAGTGGTGTTCAGGCAGTGTAGGGGGTCTTGCTTGGGTTGATGTTTCAGGGTTTAGGGCAGTGCAGTGGTGTTCGGGCAGTGTAGGGGGTCGTGCTGGGGTTGGTGTTTCAGGGTTTAGGGCAGTGCAGTGGTGTTCCGGCAGTGTAGGAGGTCATGCAGGGGTGGTGTTTCAGGGTTTAGGGCAGTGCAGTGGTGTTCGGGCAGTGTAGGGGGCGGTGCAGGGGGTTGGTGTTTCAGGGTTTAGGGCAGTGCAGTGGTGTTCGGGCAGTGTAGGGGGTGCTGCAGGGGGTGGTGTTTCAGGGTTTAGGGCAGTGCAGTGGTGGTCGGGCAGTGTAGGGGGTCATGCAGGGGGTGGTGTTTCAGGGTTTAGGGCAGTGCAGTGGTGTTCGGGCAGTGTAGGGGGTCGTGCTGGGGCTGGTGTTTCAGGGTTTAGGGCAGTACAGTGGTGTTCGGGCAGTGTAGGGGGTTGTGCTGGGGCTGGTGTTTCAGGATTTAGGGCAGTGCAGTGGTGTTCGGGCAGTGTAGGGGGTTGTGCTGGGGCTGCTGTTTCAGGGTTTAGGGCAGTGCAGTGGTGTTCGGGCAGTGTAGGTGGTCGTGCTGGGGCTGGTGTTTCAGGGTTTAGGGCAGTGCAGTGGTGTTCGGGCAGTGTAGGGGGTCATGCTGGGGCTGGTGTTTCAGGGTTTAGGGCAGTGCAGTGGTGTTCGGGCAGTGTAGGGGGTCTTGCTGGGTCTGGTGTTTCAGAGTCTAGGGCAGTGCAGTGGTGTTCGGACAGTGTATGGGGTCTTGCTGGGGCTGGTGTTTCAAGGTTCAGGGCAGTGCAGTGGTGTTCGGGCAGTGTAGGGGGTCGTGCTGGGGGTGGTGTTTCAGGGTTTAGGGCAGTGCAGTGGTGTTTGGGCAGTGTAGGGGGTCATGCTGGGGCTAGTGTTTCAGGATTTAGGGCAGAGCAATGGTGTTCAGGCAGTGTAGGGGGTTTTGCTGGAGGTGGTGTTTCAGGGTTTAGGGCAGTGCAGTGGTGTTCGTGCAGTGTAGGGGGTGGTGTTTCAGGGTTTAGGGCAGTGGTGTTCAGGCAGTGTAGGGGGTCTTGCTGGGGTTGATGTTTCAGGGTTTAGGGCAGTGCAGTGGTGTTCGGGCAGTGTAGGGGGTCGTGCTGGGGTTGGTGTTTCAGGGTTTAGGGCAGTGCAGTGGTGTTCCGGCAGTGTAGGAGGTCGTGCAGGGGGTGGTGTTTCAGGGTTTAGGGCAGTGCAGTGGTGTTCGGGCAGTGTAGGGGGTCGTGCTGGGGGTGGTGTTTCAGGGTTTAGGGCAGTGCAGTGGTGTTCGGGCAGTGTAGGGTGTCGTGCTGAGGGGTGGTGTTTCAGGGTTTAGGGCAGTGCAGTGGTGTTCGGGCAGTGTAGGGGGTCGTGCAGGGGGTGGTGTTTCAGGGTTTAGGGCAGTGCAGTGGTGTTCGGCCAGTGTAGGTGGTCTTGCTGGGGGTGGTGTTTCAGGCTTTAGTGCAGTGGTGTTCGGGCAGTGTAGGGGGTCTTGCTGGGGGTGGTGTTTCAGGGTTTAGGGCAGTGCAGTGGTGTTCGGGCAGTGTAGGGGTCTTGCTGGGGCTGGTGTTTCAGGGTTTAGGGCAGTGCAGTGGTGTTCGGGCAGTGTAGGGGGTTGTGCTGGGGCTGGTGTTTGAGGGTTTAGGGTAGTGCAGTGGTGTTCGGGCAGTGTAGGGGGTCGTGCTGGGGCTGGTGTTTCAGGGTTTAGGGCAGTGCAGTGGTTTTCGAGGCAGTGTAGGCGGTCGTGCTGGGGCTGGTGTTTCAGGGTTTAGGGCAGTGCAGTGGTGTTCGGGCAGTGTAGGGGTCGTGCTGGGGGTGGTGTTTCAGGGTTTAGGGCAGTGCAGTGGTGTTCGGGCAGTGTAGGGGGTCGTGCTGGGGGTGGTGTTTCAGGGTTTAGGGCAGTGCAGTGGTGTTCGGGCAGTGTAGGGGGTCGTGCTTGGGCTGGTGTTTCTTGGTTTAGGGCAGTGCAGTGGTGTTCGGGCAGTGTAGGGGGTCATGCTGGGGGTGGTGTTTCAGGGTTTAGGGCAGTGCAGTGGTGTACGGGCAGTGTAGGGGGTCTTGCTGGGGGTGGTGTTTCAGGGTTTAGGGCAGTGGTGTTCGGGCAGTGTAGGGGGTCTTGCTGGGGGTAGTGTTTCGGGGTTTAGGGCAGTGCAGTGGTGTTCGTGCAGTGTAGGGGGTCGTGCTGGGGGTGGTGTTTCAGGGTTTAGGGCAGTGCAGTGGTGTTCGGGCAGTGTAGGGGATCGTGCAGGGGGTGGTGTTTCAGGGTTTAGGGCAGTGCAGTGGTGTTCGGGCAGTGTAGGGGGTCGTGCTGGGGGTGGTGTTTCAGGGTTTAGGGCAGTGCAGTGGTGTTCGGGCAGTGTAGGGGGTCGTGCAGGGGTGGGGTTTCAGGGTTTAGGACAGTGCAGTGGTGTTCGGGCAGTGTAGGGGTCGTGCTGGGGCTGGTGTTTCAGGGTTTAGGGCAGTGCAGTGGTGTTCGGGCAGTTTAGGGGGTCTTGCTGGGGGTGGTGTTTCAGGGTTTAGGGCAGTGGTGTTTGGGCAGTGTAGGGGGTCTTGCTGGGGGTGGTGTTTCAGGGTTTAGGGCAGTGCAGTGGTGTTCGGGCAGTGTAGGGGGTCTTGCTGGGGGTAGTGTTTCAGGGTTTAGGGCAGTGTAGTGGTGTTCGTGCAGTGTAGGGGGTCGTGCTGGGGATGGTGTTTCAGGGTTTAGGGCAGTGCAGTGGTGTTCGGGCAGTGTAGGGGGTCGTGCAGGGGGTGGTGTTTCAGGGTTTAGGGCAGTGCAGTGGTGTTCGGGCAGTGTAGGGGGTCGTGCTGGGGGTGGTGTTTCCGGGTTTCGGGCAGTGCAGTGGTGTTCGGGCAGTGTAGGGGTCGTGCTGGGGGTGGTGTTTCAGGGTTTAGGGCAGTGGTGTTCGGGCAGTGTAGGGGGTCTTGCTGGGGGTGATGTTTCAGGGTTTAGGGCAGTGCAGTGGTGTTCGGGCAGTGTAGGAGGTCTTGCTGGGGGTAGTGTTTCAGGGTTTAGGGCAGTGCAGTGGTGTTCGGGCAGTGTAGGGGTCAAGCTGGGGGTGGTGTTTCAGGGTTTAGGGCAGTGCAGTGGTGTTCGGGCAGTGTAGGGGTCATGCTGGGGGTGGTGTTTCAGGGTTTAGGGCAGTGCAGTGGTGTTCGGGCAGTGTAGGGGGTCGTGCTAGGGTATGTGTTTCAGGGTTTAGGGCAGTGCAGTGGTGTTTGGGCAGTGTAGGGGGTCGTGCAGGGGCTGGTGTTTCAGGGTTTAGGGCAGTGCAGTGGTGTTCGGGCAGTGTAGGGGGTCGTGCTGGGGGTAGTGTTTTAGGGTTTAGGGTAGTGCAGTGGTGCTTGTGTAGTGTAGGGGGTCATGCTGGGGGTAGTGTTTTAGGGTTTAGGGTAGTGCAGTGGTGTTTGGGTAGTGTAGGGGTCATTCTAGGGGTAGTGTTTTAGGATTTAGGTTAGTGCAGTGGTGTTTGGGTAGTATAGGGGGTCGTGCTGGGGGTAGTGTTTTAGGGTTTAAGGTAGTGCAGTGGTGTTTGTGTAGTGTAGGGGGTCGTGCTGGGGGTAGTGTTTTAGGGTTTAGGGTAGTGCAGTGGTGCTTGTGTAGTGTAGGGGGTCGTGCTGGGGGTAGTGTTTTAGGGTTTAGGGTAGTGCAGTGGTGTTTGTGTAGTGTAGGGGTCATGTTTTAGGGTAGTGCAGTGGTGTTTGGGTAGTGTAGGGGGTCGTGCTGGGGGTAGTGTTTTAGGATTTAGGTTAGTGCAGTGGTGTTGGGGTAGTGTTTTAGGGTTTAGGGTAGTGCAGTGGTGTTTGTGTAGTGTAGGGGGTCATGCTGGGGGTAGTGTTTTAGGGTTTAGGATAGTGCAGTGGTGCTTGTGTAGTGTAGGGGGTCGTGCTGGGGTAGTGTTTTAGGGTTTAGGGTAGTGCAGTGGTGTTTTTGTAGTGTAGGGGGTCATGTTTTAAGATGCAACGCTCCAATACCTGACCAGTCTGCACTACATAAAACTGCAAAAAAACTAAAAATAAAAAGTGTTTTGCACACTTTTGTCATTGGGCTATATGTGGGCTACATCTGGGTAATATTTGTGCTACATTTGGGCTCTTTTTTCACTGGTGGCCATCTTGGAAGACTTCTTTGTTATGAAGTTTCCTAATTTCCTCATTTACTGCAGTCTCCTCAGAAGGAAATGCTTTCAGTTTTTTACTTTGATTCCATCAAGAAGGCATTCAGATGTGTCTCACATTTGCCATAAATTCAGAATGTTATTACTCTAGTTGTTCATTAGATCACTGTAGTAAAGCTACTGCTCACCAAGGAGTTAACTGGAAGTCTACTGCTGGTATTGAAAGTGATTGTTTCAGTCTGCATGTCAGAATTTTCTAATGAAATAGAAGAGGATTTGAGATCTCACTTAAAACATGCACTAAATTTTCTTTTGCAGCACTAACCATAATTTCTATGGCAAAATGAACCCCCTCATTTTGTTCCTTTTTAAATTAAATGTTTTAAGTGTTACCAGTTTATTCCAATCAAGATGGCTTCAGGTGTGCCATACTTTTGTCATAAGTAAGGCTGTTAGCACTCTAGTTGTTCTTTAGAACACTCTGGGAAGCTGCAGTAGAACACAAAGGCATCCACTGACAGGCTGCTCCTGTTGAAATATAACAGGAAGATATTTGAGATCTCACTTAAAACATGTCCTAATTTTTCTTTCTACAGCACTAACCATAATTTCTATGGCAAAATGAACCCCCTCATTTTGTTCCTTTTTAAATTAAATGTTTTAAGTGTTACCAGTTTATTCCAATCAAGATGGCTTCAGGTGTGCCATACTTTTGTCATAAGTAATACTGTTAGCGCTCTAGTTGTTCTTTAGAACACTCTGGGAAGCTGCAGTAGAACACAAAGGCATCAACTGACAGGCTGCTCCTGTTGAAATATAACAGGAAGATATTTGAGATCACACTTGAAACATGTCCTAATTTTTCTTTCTACAGCACTAACCATAATTTCTATGACAAAATGAACCCCATCATTTTGTTCCTTTTTAAATTAAATGTTTTAAGTGTTACCAGTTTATTCCAATCAAGATGGCTTCAGGTGTGCCATACTTTTGTCATAAGTAAGACTGTTAGCGCTCTAGTTGTTCTTTAGAACACTCTGGGAAGCTGCAGTAGAACACAAAGGCATCAACTGACAGGCTGCTCCTGTTGAAATATAACAGGAAGATATTTGAGATCACACTTGAAACATGTCCTAATTTTTCTTTCCAGAGCACTAACCATAATTTCTATGACAAGATGAACCCCATCATTTTGTTCCTTTTTAAATTAAATGTTTTAAGTGTTACCAGTTTATCCCAATCAAGATGGCTTCAGGTGTGCCATACTTTTGTCATAAGTAAGGCTGTTAGCACTCTAGTTGTTCTTTAGAACACTCTGGGAAGCTGCAGTAGAACACAAAGGAATCAACTGACAGTCTCTGCCCTTGTTGGATGTACATGTTTTACTGAGAATGTCAGACTTCATTCTCACATGACTGAGAAAGATAATGTGAATTTACAGAAAATATGCTCTCATTTTAGCTTCTGGGGCACCTTCCAAAACTGTATGGGACAATCATGTGAAAATAGTTTTCTCTCAAACATGATTCATGATATCCCAGCAGAAGGTTTTTCACAGGGTAAAATCACCTTAGAACACACCACAATTCCTGAAATTAGTATGGTACCATCAACAAATGAATTCTAATGTAACTAAAGTCTGTTATCACCCTTTATAGTTCTCCTTTTGGTAACCCTCAAAATCTTCGATTCACTACAATGCATTTCAAAGGGGTACTATCATTTATATTGGTCCCAAGATGGCTGCCAGCAATTCCAGGATGAAGTGCTGACAGCCAATCAGATCTCACGATGACATGTGTGGTTAGGCTCCGCCCAGATATATATGTGTTTTTACTTTTGATTTTCTCAGCAACTACTGAACGGATTTACACCATTTAACAAAAGGGTTCTTTTTGAACCAAGAACTACCTCTTTGCCAAATTTGGTGTAATTCCGTTCAGCAGTTCGGGCTGTAGCCTTGCATAAAGTTTCCTATGGGAAATTGATTTTTTGACTCTTATTTTTTTAATTTCTCCGCAACTACTGAACGGATTTACACCATTTAACTAAAAGGGTTCTTTCTGAACCAAGAACTACCTCTTTGCCAAATTTGGTGTAATTCCGTTCAGCAGTTCGGGCTGTAGCCGTGTCTAAAGTTTCCTATGGGAAAATGAATGGGGAAAACACGTTTTGGGACCCCCCTTTTTTCTCGGCCCCTGCTTGACGAATCACCATGAGACTTTCAGGGTAGGAGCGGACCGGAGCGGGCCATAAAGTTTGAAAATTTTGCGAAGATTCGTCAACCGACGCAAGAGTTATTTCAAATAGAATGTCGCGGATTTCCTATGGAAAATAGGTCCTAACTATAACTATCTACTGGCGACCGCCAGTAGATAATATATATATATATATATATATATACATGTAAATGTATATATTTATACACACACACAGCACTGTGACCACTGTGTTGTTATAAGTAAGTCAGAGTTTACATTGGCCGAGCGTTTTTTGCTTTGCTTATAACTTAGGTGCCGTTTGACGCATCTTCATGAAACTTTTTTTTTTTAAAGTTCATTTACCTCAGCTGCTTCCTGGAAAGTTTCGGGGTGATCTGTCAAGTGGGGGCTAAGGAAAAGGGGAGGCAGGACACTTTATCCCCATGCAATTTTTATAGGGAAATTGGGCAACGATGCAGAAAAATGGCTGAACAGCAGTGCACCAACTTGGGGAGAAAGCTAGATCTTTACTCAGAAAATGTGTTTTTGGTGATTAGGTGTAAATATCTTCTGCCGTTTTTGAGAAATCAGGAGAAAATTAGGAGAAAATATCTGATGCAGTGGGACTCATGCAGGACTCCCCCGGGAAAATAAAGTGCTCTGATTGGCTGGTCCTGCAGGACTCGTGCGAGACCAGCCAGTGTGATTGGCTGGCTGCAACTAGAGGAGAAATGTTGTTGCTGCCATTACAGGACTTGGGGAATCAGTGCCTGGGTCCTGAAAAATAAATTAAAAAACATAGAAGGTGGCAGTGTATGGTCCCCAAAGCCCTTGTGGGGTAGTCTTAGAGGCACGCCCTAGAAGGCCAAAATGTAAAATATGTATTTTTGTGTTGTTGCGTTCCTGAGGGAATCCAGCAAGAGCCAGTGTGGCCCCTATGTAGCCCTGCAAGACTCCAGTGGGAGTCAGCGTGAACCCCTGTGCTGCTGCAGGAGTCCCGTGGGACAGAAGCAAGACATTTTTAAAAAAGGTGGAGTGCAGGGTGGGGGTCCGTGGGTTGTTGGCTACTTATGAGAGTTTAATTGCCTGCGGGGGTTGGAAACAGGGCCTGGCTACAGGCTTGGGCCTGAAGCCAAACCCACTCTGTGCACAGCCAAAGGCCATAAAAGGTGGAGTATAGGCGGCCTACAGGGGGCTGCTTCTGAGAATAGAGGTAGAGTTTCTGGTGTAGGAAAGTGGAGTATTATGTGGTGTGGGGGTTAGTCCTCACTATGTAATACTATCACGATACCCCAAAGATGGTCCTTGGATTCATACTAATAAATCCTTAGCTCAGTCCTGGTAGAGTGGAAAAGAGCAGTCAGGCTTTAGTAGAGAAACATGTGTTAAGCATTTCAGAGTACCAACATGGACGATAAGAAATTGACAGGACTCGAGAGAAATTCAACACCAATTTATAAAAATAAAGTGCATCTTTATCTTAATTTGACACCAAAATGAATGGAACTGCATGCACACAACCAGAGTTATAGATTTTAGAAGTAATAGAAAATCAATGCAAAATAATACAGTGAAAATGTAACATTGCAGTCAATGGAAAAAACCACTAGTGACATTCGGTCACTTGCAGGTCAAGCTGCATTGTACCCTTGCAGGGTGAAGGTGATGCAGGTCCCAGGACCACGCCACAACAGTCACTTCAATTTTACCTGGCCCGTGGAGCTGGGGTGCAGAGTTGTCCTGGCTGGCTCTGGTGTTGAACAGGAGCCGTGGGAGAGCCACTAAAACGGTGATGTGGGGGAAAAAGATGCAAAAAGACAAAAAAGGAATGGTTTCTGACATAGGTAGAAGATTGGATGAAATTCCCTCTTAATGCAGCATCATGTAAAGGGGTCGGTTGTCGGACTGGCGACCCTCAAGCCTTGACAGTGGTAAGTAAAGCAGAAAGTATTTTCAACGTCCGTTGGTCCAGGGGAACGCGGTAGCTGCCTGGAACTTAGTGGAAGGCAGGACTACAGTTCCCACAATGCTCTAGATGATCTGGATTTGGGAGATCCCTCGGAGGGCCAGATGACCAGCGAATCTTCGGATCCGGAGCATTGTTTTACCAGCAGTTTGCAAGGGACTAGTGCCACTAGTCCAGGGGAGTCTGAGGGTGCTTCGGGCTTCCACATGGGTCCCTCTGTCTAAGGGAACCGAGAGGTAGCTGAGGACGAGTCTCGATCAGGCAGTTCCAAGACTGTTGCCACTAGTGCAGGGTATCCGTCCTTTGCTTTGTGCGAGTCTTGTTGTTGCTGATAGGGGTCTCTTCTACTGTCCTCTTTGATGCAGGTTGGTCAGAACTGAGGTTCTGGTGTCACGGGCGTCCCTTAAATCCTAGATTTAGGGGAGTTAGGGGTGGTAGAGCCAGTAACCAATGGGCAGCTAGTTCTAGCAGCTAGTCCGCCACTGAGGTGACCACATCCGGGGTGTAGGTCAACTTTTCTACCCAGAACCCTCTATTCTGCCACTTCTAAAGATGGAAGAAATCTAATTTTAGTTTACAGACCAGGCTACTCACCCTGGAGGTGTGGCTAGCCTTCTAGGGGTATACACCACCTTAACTAACTAATTTCCCGCCTGTCTGGGTGCAAATGTGCCTGGGGCAGGAGAGGGCTGTTTCCTCCACTGGGAGTCAGCCCTGATGCATATCAGAGGCGGTGCAGCCTTTGAAACTCACTGCCTTGATGTGCCACTTCATTAGCCTGCTTGGGAGGAGGGAGGTGTGACCTCTTTCCTGCCCAAGCCTTTGTTCCTGACTCCTAGGAGTGATCACACTGCCTGGCAGAAGGTCAGAACCCTGTCTTGGCGGCATAAGACGCTGGAAACGCAGGCTTACCAGTCAAAGCACAGAGAAGCTGGGGCAACCAGGTGGGCAACCTCTAAAGTAGCCACCTGGATGCATGCCACCTCAGCCAGGACACAAGATTTGTGTCAGGGGTCAGAAGGCACATTGTTTTATACCAAACATGACCTATTTCGGCTGCACCATAATGGAGCTGCTAACCTCGAGAATAATTGGTGGCAGCCCATGTTATCCAATTTAACAGTGACTTTTATAGTAGTTTCCAATGGGCAATGCCACTAAAGGGGCATATAGGCTCGCACTTATATGTCCTCACCTTTAATATAATGCAATCAGCCTCCTGGGCTCAGGAGGCCTTCCCTAGGAGTGCCTGACATATATCAAAATAGTGTATTGACTGTGCCACACATGGTGAGGGCACAGTCGAGTTCGAGCTGTTTGCACTACTCCTGCAATCTGCAATGGTAGGCCTGCTGTCAGTAGTTTATTTGGGTCACTCAAGGTGGCACAAAACCGTGCTGCAGCCCTGGGGACCCCTGTACCACCTATGTCTTGTGTACCCCTGGTACCATGTACTAGGGACTTATAAGGAGTAAATTCTTTGCCGATTCGGGATTACCAAGTCAAACATAATAGTTTTAGGGAAAGAGCACTGGCACTGAAGCCTGGTCAGCAGGTTTCAGTGCACTATCAGAGTCAAAAACCAGCATTTGGCAGTCCAAATGGGGGCAAAAACTGGGGTGGTGCATCTGCAAACAGCCCTGTTTTCTTACACCGGGCCAGCATTGAGTGGTCACCATGTTACCACCCTTTTAGCGAAAGCCCCTCAGAATGCAAGATGCAATTTATTTGAAGGCCTTTGACAAGGTCAGAGAATCCTTCCATAACAATGTACACATGCAGAAACCTCTACTCTCTTATAGGAAGGCTGGTAAAACTGGAGTAGGCAACTGCTTATTTGTCCCTGATTTATTCTATTGTGATGGGAACTCCTGAGTAGCGAATGACGGAACTGACCATGACGTCTAGTCCAATGATGAGGTAGATGAGAGCAGGCCATGACATCCTTTGTGCGCTCCACATGAAGAGGGTCCGGAAGGTCAAGGAACATCTAATATGCTGAAGTCAAACCCTCTTTACTACCCGAGATCCTCACAGTGGACCCCATCCAATAAGGTGGCCTCAGATGTGGCCAGCAAAATCCGTCGACCAATGGATAAGGAGGCCTGAGTGTTTCTGAAGGCAAAATATCCTAGAACTAATCTGAAGTGCAAGTTTACACTAACTTCAAAAATTGATACGAATATGGCAATTTTCCTGGCAACATTCATGAGAGATTCCAAAAAAGGGATTGGTCGCTCACCAAGACAAGCTTTTAAGCTTTTGGACAAGGTGGAACCCCTCACCAACATTTTAGTGATGGCTGAACTAGCCAAACCATTGGGTTGTGACATGAATCTAGAGATTGTCAGGATTGGCATGGATGGGGAGCTGCCTCCTAGGAGATGCCAATGGCACTCACTTGACCGAGAGAAGAACATTCCTACTTAATAATGTGGACCCCTAACTGGAGGATCTGCTTCCCTCTGATATGGGGCAGTGGGTCAAGGATGCCTGTTTGGACAGCCATTTCTAAAGAAATTGGGGAAGTTTGTTGCCATGTTTGCCTCACTGGACAAGGTGCAAATCTCCACCACAAATCATATTTGAAGAAAAGGTTTTTGCAGGTGCTGACCGAGGCAGAAGACATTTGACCTGCCACTTCAAGCAACAAAGTCCACATAGCAGACAAGGAGGCAGATGTAATAATGGTTACAATACAAGCAGTTCAGCAACTTCTTCCCCTCAAGTGGGTCTGACCACTGCAAAGGCAAAGGTGCCTTTAGAGGAACAAGCAACTTGTCAGGAAGTTTCACTATAAGACGTTTTCCTTTTTACCATCTAAGACTGGGGAAAGATTTGTTGGGGGCAGGGTTCCTTACCAAATGGAGAAAGGCTATGGGGCTATCAATGAGTTCTGCAGAGAGTGCAAGGATCCCATATAGAATTTTATGGAACCTAGGTGCAGAATGCCAGACCCACTCTCATACGATTCTTGCAATAGGAATGCATGCCCATAGACAAGGAGCTGCTGGAAATTACCCTTCATCCAAGAGGGTTTTGAGCGATAGTGGCTCTACTCCAGGGGGATTGGATGGTCAGGTTGGACCTCAAAGTTGCATACCTGACCATTCCCCTTTTCAAGCCTCACATGTGTTTTCTTGAATTCTTTTGGAAGGAGCAGATTTATGAGTTTCCAGAACTCACTTTTGGACTTTCCTCAGCCCGTAGTGCTTCACCAAGCTACTGTGACCTGTGGTAGGGTTTCTGAGGTTCAGAGAAATAAGACCGATTATAGATCAGGACAATATTCTGCTAATGGATAAGTGTCTATGGCAATTATAGTGCAATTTCATCACAACTATTGCACTTCCACAAGATTTTGGATCTGTGATAAACCACGAGAAATCAGAGCTGAAGCGTAATCAATTTATGTATTTCCTATGGTTCACCTTAGATTTGACGAAAGCCTCTCTCAGCCTCCTGACAACAAAGGTCTTGGGAATCAAGAAGGAGCGGAAGAAAGAACTTTGAAGGGGCAGAATTTCACTCAGGTAACTGGCCAAGTTAGTGGGTCTGTTATCTTTGATTTAGGCAATCCTTCCTGAGCCCCAGTACTACAAGGCACTTTAGAGATTTAAGGTTGCACATTTGGGGAAGGGGCTCCCATACTCAGCGCTAGTTGTCCCGTTTCAGGAGGCAGGGATGGAAATCCAGTTGTGGCTGGATCATATGGATGTATAGAACATGAAAGCGATCTTTAGCACGGTCCCGGGCATGATCATTGAGTCTGATGCCAGCCAAAGAGGAGGGAAGGCAGACGTGGAGAGGTATTCATGGAAGGAAGATGGTCAGAAATTGAGCTGAATGTACTGTCTGCAGCCAATGAGAAAGGACAGAGTGTCTTGTTGCAGCCTGCTAAAGATGTAAAATGGCCTGTGTCCGATATATCGATCGACTGGCTTGGGGGAATTGATCCGAAAGATTTCAGATCTTTTGAAAGATTGTTGTGATTTCTGCCTAGAACACTAGATGTCGGTGATAGCAGAGTAACTGTTATGGGAAAGCTAAACTCAGCTGTAATCAAACCTTGTAATTAACTCTGGAAGCTATGTTTTATTTCTGTATTGAATCTGTTTTTGTTCCATCAGCATTTTATACACCTTGTAGCAGTTCAGATCTTTTATGGCAAGATTGTCATGGCAAAGTACCAAGCAAGCAGTGAATTGTTGGATTCAATGCTTGTTTATTCTGACACTCCTTTCCCCAAGAAACAGTAATTTTCTTTGCAGATGACTCCTACACGTGTCAACCATCTTAGCGTTTGCACGTGAATTCATAATGAGTTTGACTTGCTTTCACGCGTACACGTGAAGCTGGGAACCCATGCTCAAGACTATAAAAACCCCACCCACTTCATTCCCGGTGCTTCGCGAGTACAGCACTAACCTGACTCCTGACCCGATCTGCACAAACTCCGTGTCCTTCAGCGTCTCGGCTTTCTTCCTTCCGATCTTCACAGCGCGCCCTCGGATCTCCGGGCCTTTTCCAGACGCTCCTTCCTGTTCCTGGTGTTCCGGCGCTGATCACCTTCCGGACGATTCCTTTTCCGGCTCCCTGCAAGAGAGAGTCAACAACAAGCGGTTACTAAGCAACGCTTAGAGCAGCACGGTAACGCTTTCAGCTAAGAACTATTCATTTTAAAAAGACATAACGGTAAGAGCGTTCAGTTTTATTTAATAGCGATCAAGACTCTTTTGGACCTCTCAGCTTGAAGAAGTGAACAAGTTCTTCGTGAACAAACGTAAGACATTAACCCCTTCGCTGCTTCTGTCGGCCAACGGCCGTCGCGAGCACTACCTCCGTAGTGCTGCGCACGTCCGTTGGCCGACGCGGCCCCGCCCACTCCGCTAAACCGCCGCACCGCGGCGGAATTGCCGCCGCGGTTAAGGGGTTAAAGACGATAAAAGACATTAAAGACTCTAATTTGCATATAGAAAATTAGGAGCAATAATTTTAGGGTCTGCTGAAAAGACCACGAGTGAATCTAAGTAAAAGACAATTGGTATTCACTTTACAGAGAGAGTCAATAATTGATCAGTAAATCCTGTAATGTAACAAGAGTACTATCTATAGATGCTCCTGTTGTCTTTTGTTTTTTTTTTGTTTCCTTTTTTTAGTTTATCGAAATCCTTTTGGGCAACGCTCACAACAATTTAAGGTAGGTGAATAATATTTGATGAAACAACATAACCTGATCGCGCTCTTGGGTGATATGTTATTATTGATATCGTGTTTCATGTTATTGAAGGTATATTTAACAGAGAAGAGACAACTGTGAAGGTTCATAGAAGAGAAAAAAGCGATATTACAATATAAGAAGTGAATTAATGGGCATATAAAACTCGGGTAGGTGATTAGTGGAAATAAGGCATTGAGATACTTTAAGGTAATAGGAATGGTATTACAAGATGTCACCTTCTGATCTTCTAGGTACATTCATCAGAGTGTTCGTGTGAATAGGACATCCGAGGCCCGGCCCAGTTACACTTCATTCCCCGAGAAACATCCTGCACGATTCCTTCAACAAACCAGACGGCAGGGATCCAGTGTGTCTTTTGTTTCTCGTCCCCATTCCCCTTTCCCCCGGAGGTCAATCAGAGCGGCAGGCGTTATCAATCCCTGTTGTTACGGTAGATTTCAGAGGGAGTTGGGAAAAAGCAGCGTCAAAGAAGAAACAACCCGGAGTACAGGTGTGTGACTTCGTAACAGAAAGCGAAGCCACAAAATTCCCCTTGTTTCTTCTTCGATTCTGGAATTATGGACTTAGGGCAAGATAGCATGGATTCATCACAATTGACCCTATTAGTTCGTAAACTGACCGAGGAAATGCAGGAATTACGACAGGAAAATCAGGCCCTTAGACAAGAACTGGACAGAACCAGGACAGGGTTCACTAGTTGGAGAGACTCACAAGCAGCTGATAATAGACCCATGATTGCTCCTTCAAAATTTGGTTCCACGCCTTTCTTTTCTCCAAATACAACAGGTCAGAACTCCGATCAACCCTTACAAGTTACAGTGGTTACTCCAAATCCAGTTCCCCTAGCAAATCCAGAACGGTTCACAGGAGATAGTAGTCGTTTCACCACTTTCATGAGTCAGTGTCAGTTGCACTTTTTGTGTAAGCCACAGATTTTTACCACTGACACTTCCAAGGTAGCTTTTATCATTTCTTACCTGGGAGGGGTAGCGGCTAATTGGGCTATGCCTCTAATTGACACAAATGATCCTTTGTTGCATAATCTAGCTGCTTTTAAAACAGCTATGTCCAGTTTATTTGCCAAGCATGTCTTTATTCAAGCTTCAGATAACGAGCTTTTGAATCTACGTCAAGGGGCCAAGGATCTAATAACCTATGTAACAAGTTTCAATAGATTACTAGCGGAAACACATTGGCCTGAAGAAAAGAGGGTATCTTTATTCTATTGAGGCATAAATCAATTTGTATCATCATTTAAACACTGTTACAATAGGCTCGAGAAATGAGCCATATGTCTTCTAAATAACGGACTGTTGTGATTTACACTTGATCCTGTATTCACTTTCTTACCCTCACTTGAACCACAATCACCTCACTTTTCCCCTCTTCCCTTTCCTTCCTGGGGTCACTTTATATGTAACAGTGTTTAAATGATGATACAAATTGATTTATGCCCAGTGTGATTAAATAACACTGTGTACAACAAATATTTTTCGTGCTTTCTATGAATTTTCTTCTGATTAATGTATTTTGTGTGTTGTTAAATTGTTTTCTGGGACTATTGTTCCTACGTACCATATATCAGGGGGGCAGCCCATTTTTTTACCCCAGATCTGAATGCCACACCCAAACAATCGCCCTAACCCAGTCTTCCACCTTCGGGGGAAGCGGATCAATACACATCTTACAGACTTCTCTTCTTAAAATAAGTATCCGATAAAACAGTAGCCCCTCTCTGCTACCCTGCCGATAGATTGAATTAAACAAATTCTCCAAAACTGAAACCAGTTCTTCTGTTAAAAGTTTATAAACTTCAGTCAGCAGGGCGTCCAGGCCAGCGGCCTTGCAATTCCTGCTCCGAGATAGACATGAACGGATCTCTTCCTTGGTAATAGGTGCATCAAGCCCCTCCCTCCTCTCCATTGACAATTTTGGCAATTGCACTTTACTCAGCCAAGCTTTAAGTAAATCTTGATTCGGGCAAGTCTCCTCCATATATAATTTGGAGAATAAGGATATAAGACAGGCTTGCATTTCTTCCATCTTATCCGAAACATTACCCCTGGGGTTTACTACCAACTGTCTGATAAAATTCCTTGATCTATCTGCTCTAGCTTTTCAGGCTAGTAGTGCCCCTGCTTTCTCCCCATATTCAAAATTCTTCATACAACCAGCTTGCCACTGCTCCCTACATTTTTGATCCAATTTAATCCTGAAGTTTTGCCTCACCTCTTTTAAAAGTCTCTGTATGTGCTCCCTTCCAGCATTTGGCCGAGAGCAAAGCCGCAAAAGATCAGCCTCTAAAGATCCCACTCTGTCCTCCATTCTTTTGATACTTAGTCTCTTCGTTTTTGTTTTGAGGTACGCCAAATTTTGCAGCACCCCTCTAATATATGCCTTAAAGACATCCCAAACTACATCTAGAGAAATGGACCCAATATTGTCAAGAAAATAGGCCGTGCTTGCTCGCTTTAACGCCTCGCCAACCTCTAAGTCAGAAAGAATAGCATTTTTAGCATCCATCTTGGTCTAGGCAATCCGCAATATCCCTCTAGTGACATGATAAACGCGGCATGATCAGAAATATGGCCAGGTAAGATACTTATTGTTGTTATAGCGTGTGCTATGGCCCTGTCCGGAAAGAAATAGTCTAACCTGGAGAAGTGTCCATACTTTTTACTATGGAACGTGAAGCATTGTCTGGTTCCCATCTTGTGCCTACACACATCCAGTAACACCAAGTCATACAGCATATTTTTAAGGGCCTGCCGCACACGGGGGCATGGACATGACTCTTTGTATTAGACCTATCTTGTGTTGGATCGAGTAGGACATTAAAATCCCCCCCGATTACTATTGGGGATGTGGCCTTCATTAAATTCCACTCCAACTTGGATAAGTGGCACGGGTCATCAATGTTAGGCCCGTAGAAGACTGCATATACGAACTCAGCACCTCCGCAGCCCAGGGTTGCTGTTATCCATCTCCCGGAATAATCATTTTTTGAAGAATTTATAACACATCCAGCCCCCCTCCTGATTACAGTTGCTACACCCTTGCAGTGCTCAGTCAGCTCTGAAACAAGAAAACTCTCTATCCAGCGGTATTTAAAGAGGAGGGCCTGGCCCTCACTAGCAGCTAGATGAGTTTCCTGTAACAAGCTAACATGCGCTTGGCTTTCTTCCAGATATCTCATTACTAACCTCTGCCTACGCTTAGCCCTGAGACCATTAACATTCGAGGTCAGGAATGTTAGCTCGTTAACCCACTCATCTAAGTAGTTTGGGATTGATACGATACAGAACTGCCGCAGCACTATATTCATGTATAATGGTGATATTGAGCAGGTCTGGGCGGAGCTCGCGGAGTCTCACTCCGCGGAATTTCACAGAGTTACTAAAAAACTCCGCAAAATTCCGTGGAGTTCCATGAGCGGGCGGATTAGGAGTAGGACACTCAGTCATCATCACCACAGCAACAACAACACATGGTTTGTCTCATAGAAGTACTGAAGTAGTTATTTGTACTACCTTCTTAAAGCAATGTTACTTGATAATGACAACATTAGCACTGCTTTGCTAACGTGCCACATGACACAAAGCCACATATGAGGTGATACCCCACCCACAAAACTTCAGAGATCTCAACAGTGCCGTTTTTGAGTGAAGTGGGCGGCAGAGTGCTGGGCCGTCTAACATGAAGAGCCCTCTAAAATGAGGACTCTGCTGGGGATGTTATGTGAAGGGAGGCAGAGAACGCTGCCATAAGAAGGCAATATTTACTAACATGAAGTAATATTTTAAAGAGCAGAGCCCTCCGTACCTGAGCAGAAGCTGTTGCTGGTCCTGCCCGAGCTCCCGTTGCCAGACTGGAAGTCCTTGCTTTCCTCCTCGGCGAAGGAGGATCGGAGGAGGTGGGAGGCCTTCAGCCAAGGCAGATAGGGGTGCAGCACCATTCTTCGGAATGCGGCTGCCGGCCGGCCGGCCGATGCCTCCTTGTCCGGAGCTCTTGACTGCTCCACGTTGGCCTGCAGGGTGAAATGAAGTGTCAGTGCTCAGCTCAGCTACCGCCCGGCCACGCTGTATAAGGCACGGGAAGCAGCGTTAGAGAGCCCATCCGCAGGACTCCTGCTCAGCCGTTTGCACCACTATCGTTGTGCCCTTCCCGGCCCAACATGAGGGTTGCAGAGGAGGTGAGGCTGCTGAAAGCAAATGCCGCCACCCTCCCGCTCATCCCCCCAGGATCACCCAGGAAGTCCTCATTACCACGGGAGCTCATTAGTCAGTATTGCCAGGTTTAAAGAACAAGCACAATCGCTTGTAAAAACGTCTGAAAACAAGCTCAACCCAAATAACAAAGAAGATCGCAGAAGTGTTTGTGGACTTTCAGAAAGAAAATTGCTGGGTGTGCGCCGGTAAACTCCGCTACGCTGTGGATTGCGGAGTTTTGCATAACTCCGCGTTCCAAGCGGAGCGGTAAAAACTCCGAAAACTTGCCGGTAGAGCGGAGTTTACCACCCACCCTTAATATTGAGGACTTATTTTTTCCCACTGCTCCCCACCTCATGCCCAGCCCCACTCCCACCCCCAACCCCTTCTCTGTGAACGCCCATACCCCCCCCACCCCGGGGAACCCTCCCTAGATTTTTAGGCGTAGTGCCTAATGGTCTGTCTTCTCTCAACGGGAAACTGGCATAATGAAATAAGAACTATATCGGGCCCTACCTCTCCCCTTCTAACCCGCCCTTACTAAATCAAATCAAGAGCCTGCTTCTTTCCTAATTAGGTCAATCAAAGCATCCACTTCCTCCACTGATCGATGATTGTACATGTGATTATTCCACATTATCCGGAGTGAAGCTGGGAATTTCAGCTACGCTTTGGCTCAGAGTTTATTCAGCTCCTCCATCCTCTTCCCTAGCTCCCACTGTTTCTGAGCAGTAGCATGGCAAACATCTGATCTTATAGAGAATAAATAAGCACCAGCAGAGTAAGAGCCATCCCTTAATGCCATGGTCAGAATCGCCTCTTTAGCTGTATATGAAGGAAAATGAATTCAAATTTTCCTCGGTTTCCCGGGATTCCTCTTGAAGGGGTCTCTCCTTCCCCTGCCCCTACTTCGTGGACTCTTCCCTTCAGCAGCCTGCCCAACTCTTTCCAATTTAGCGACGGAGCCTCTCTCACTCCCTATCCGACCAGGCTGCGTACTATGGCTTTTGGTAGAGACAATAATCTTGGAAACTAACACCCCAAGTGGAGGTGCCGGTACCGACCCTGATTCAGGCGTGATTAAAGTTCCCTTGGTACGCAGGGTATATCTACAAACTTTCCCCACAAGGTTAGCAACCCTGTTCTGCAGACTTTTACCCCTCTCCATAGACAGAGGAACCTGCAACCCCCCTACTGTCCAGGAAGAGTCCCCATCTCTCCATACTTCCTTTATGGTATACAACTTGCACCCTTCTACATTTTTGTATTATATTGCCTCTGATTTTGCATGAACTGCACAGGTGTCAGTTGGGCTCGCCTCATTCTGAGACATCACTCTCATATTCTGGAACTGAGGATTTGTCTGGGCATCAATTTGTACTCTGTTAGGATTCAGTCTACACTTGCGTTTCTAATGTACAATCGTGGTACAAATACAGCATGGTTTGTTCTTTTTCAAGGTGCTATTGCTCACACTCACATTCGAGCTGTCAGCAAAACCTCTACCTCCATGAGGAACAACATTACCTATTGTTGCATACTGAACACCACCTTTGGCACTAATTCCTTGCCCACCCATATGCATACTCTAAACAGATTATGAACCCAAGTCTCAGAGACCACATCTCTGAGCTAGCTTCATCTGTGCCACTTGAGTGTCACTGCAGTACTCTGCAATCTTCAGGATATTGTCTACAGACTATCTGCCAACACATCACATTCTGCTGTGTCTGAGAACTAAGCTCTGAGTGCAACCCAGGCACGAACACTGAAACGTAACCACTAAGGCCTTCGTGGGCTGGATCCTTTATGTCGCTTTTCTGTCTGTAAATCTACATTAACCGCTCATAATAAGCATGCACTGATTCCTTTGATTCTTGGGTAGCCCTCATGATGTTGGACCCATTCGCTTCTTTCTGGGGGGCCTTCAGTTTTAGTTTTAAGTGGTCAATTACTTCGCTTTAATTAATCATAACATCCAGAGATATTTGGGCTAATCTAGCGGGTTCCTGTGTAGGCCAGTTCACAACCCCTATGTATTCCATCCACACATCCTTGGCAACAACAACCTCAAACAACGTATTCAAATCTTCCCAAAGCACCTTTGAAACGGTTACAATCCTTTCTACCTCCTCATACTTTTTCCCTGGCTCCTCTCTCGGCTTTGGGAAGTTCTTTGTAATTGAGAAATCAAATTGGCTTCAAAGCACCTGCATATATGCTCCTCAATGCACTTTTCTCAAAGGGAATCTTGTAACCACACCAGACTCAAATTCACTTACTCCTGTTTACCTTTCAGCTTCACTAGCTGCCTTTTTCTTTTTCACCTTAGCCCCTTCTTTATTTGTCCATTTATCCTTGTATTGCTTAAGTTCTCTCCAATAGTTGGTACAATTTATTAACTCATTAACATGTACTCTCAAACTCAGGGTTTTCATGTACTTTATCTCTTGGTCACCCATTACCATTCTAAAATTCATCTGCATGATTTTCTTCTCTTTCAAGTCAATCTTGTACTCCTCAGCCGAACTCTCCACTTTCTCATGTGCCTCTTGGCCTGCGTAGCAGTTTTCCTGCTTAAATATCTCAACTCAGCTTCATCATAGATGTTCAATTTCTCTGTGCCAATTGTCCTCCTCAGAATTTCTTCAAATTCCTTTTTTAATTGCAATACATTACATTTTTTCGAGTGCTGGTTTTCTGTGGGAAGGATGTGATTCTATGACTAAAACTGTCGCAACAGTAGGTGTGGCAGTTACATTAGTAGATGCACCAGAAACAACAGAAGTGATTTCTACTTCTGGTGTGCTCTGGCAGTGGATGCACTTGCACCCTCAGTTGCACCCGCTTGATTCTCTTGCCCCCATCCCCTGTGGTGTAGGCCCTATAAATGGAGGCGGTCTTGAATTCAGTAAATCGTCTAGGATCTCCCTTCATCATCATCCAACCCTGTGTTCCTTTCTCCCTACCGATCCTTGATCTGGCTCTCGACCTTTTCTGTCATTTCCTTCTTGTTCTCTCTCACTGTGGCAGGATAA
Source organism: Calotriton arnoldi (assembly GCA_963921515.1). Lineage (NCBI taxonomy): Eukaryota > Metazoa > Chordata > Amphibia > Caudata > Salamandridae > Calotriton > Calotriton arnoldi. The sequence goes on from CAWUFW010000052.1 coordinate 56,651, forward strand.
ACACCCACACCATTGATCATGATTTTGCCTCATGCTCACCGTTTTGAATCCCACCTTGCATTTAGCTTATTACTAAAAGAGTGTCTGAGTCTTCATTCTTTTGCACTCTTTATCGTGGGCGACATGCTCCCATGCATTTAATGCTTCGAATTGAGCAGGTCTGGGTTGGAGTTTCATTTCAAACACCATGTGCCTGAAGTGTTCAAGCTTTCTCACTTTAAAGGTAGCATCCAAGGGAAATTGCATGTTCTTGTCATCACAGGTGATTAATTCCATTCTTTAATCCATAAAACCGTCTGTAACCCCTTATTGTGGGATACTAAACCAAAATTCCCATTTTTCCACTGATTCTCACTCTATTTATTCACACAATGTAAACAACAGCAATCCACTAATCCAAGCGCAGCACTCAATGACAACTAGCCAATCATAGCATGACACCAATTGATGTAATCAGCCAACCACAGTATGACTCACAACAGATTCAACCAATTGCAGCGCGTCCAGGTCAAAGGTTAACTAATCACAGTGCATCTCGGCGTCTCAGCATCCACCAATTAACAATTTACAGCTCAACTTGCTGCATTATAAAATCTGGATGCAATACACGTAAAACAATTCAATATTAACAATCCTTGTCTGCTTTACACAAAGAAGGGGGAAATCCAGCTTCTTTAACAGAATTCACACAAACAGGGAAAGCAGGTTCGTGGCCAGTGGTACCCTACCTTTGATTGATGCATTTACTCTTGTGCACCAAAGAATAAACGACCACCAACCTAAATGAATTTGCTTTCACAACAAAACCTTTAGTATCCCCATGGCAGTGTGGTTGTGGAGCCTCACAAACGACACCTCACCTTAGGAGACAACTATCAACAACTTTATTTCTTGAGATCTTGGATTTTCGACGAAATCCGATAACCAAAACTTAAGCCTAAAAAATGAATACATAAATCACAATAAATGCAACCAATAAACATGACTAAACACTCAAAAATTCTTAATTGACACTAAGCCCTTTAAAATACAACTTGGGCACCACTAAAACACGCAGAAATAAGACAAAGCACCAAATTCGCAATAACCAAACTCCATATTATCCTGCATATCAAAGCTGCTTAACAAAAATGCTCACAGACTGCATACATCTCGCATGACACTGAAACCCTAACTGCAAATCCAACAATGCACTGCTCAACATGCAATATGATGTGTTCAATGGCACAGTCTAACGTGACGCATCACCCTACCTACACTCAGTTCTCCTTAATTCACAAATCAGCTTCAGTAACACCGGAGCACTGCCATTAATTCAAAAGGAATACAGGAGTACAGAGTGAATCATGGCAATTTAGTTATGAATCTAACAGGTCCAATCTTTAAATATCCAGGTCCATTTTGAAACCATCCTCTCCTGCCAGACTTCCGATGTAGAGGTTTTCCCTGAAAAGAATTCAAAGCGCTTCTGACGGACCAGGAGCAGTGCTAATCTTCTAAGGTTTTGTTGTTCCTCAACTGGCCCACTCACCATATAAATTCAATAACAAATAACATTTCAGAATTAAATGTAAAGCTCATTAGGCTTCACAATAAAGACTGACAAGTGTAATAATGAAAAACATGAAGGTTTATTGAAATTTTAAAGGCATTACAGAAAGCAAATTAGTGGTAAGAAATAAGTTAGTTAGTCATTTGTTACATAAAAACATGAAGCTCAGAATAAAATGCAAATTGTGAAATAGCAGAACAGAGTACAAGTCAGCTCAGTAAATAAGTCAGGAATCAGATCAACAGAATGTAGCCTTCTAAAGATCAAGGGAAAGTGTGCCTCACACCCTCATAAAAGGGTGCTTTTAATAATGAAAAATACAACAGCACCGATAAATGAATACAATTGCTTTAAGATCTCACACATTTAACACAATTGGAATAGAGAATGAACGATACAGTTTCTAAAGTCACATTATTCAACACTATCCCACAGATTGACATAATATAGTTCCCATCCCTGGTGCTTGAGAAATCTCAATAATTAGTATAAACATTGCTACAAATCAAGGTTAAGTTCTCAAGAGAATCACATATTGACCCCAATAGGTGAGACCTTGGGAAAACGTTGACTTTGCTAACACAGCATCATAATAAATGAGCCTCGAGAATGAAGCATCATGTTGTACATGATAGAATGGCATTGTGTTTCAAAAGTTTATTTACAAAATAACTATTGTACGCTGTGTGCACTGCACAGTGAGGAAAGGCAGAGAGATGACTGCATGGAAAAAATAAGATGGCTACAAACAGAACATCCATTTTGAAACTGATGCCTACATTATACAATGTTAAAATAAACACTGCTTCTCAGAAGAATATTTTACATTTATTACATCATGTTAATACAGTTGGTATAGCAGTTTTGATGAAAACACATCATTGTATTACGACAGTGTGATTAATATAATGAATTGGGACCACGCTGTGATTCTCATGGGAACTTAACCTTGATTGTAACGACATGTGTACTCACCAAACGATATTACAGGAGGAGCGGGGATGGTAACTACGGTGCACAGACAAATTATAAAGTTTTTATTTCGAAGTACAAGAATATCGCGTTGTAAATATCGAGGTGCAAGAATATCGACAGCAAGAATATCGTGGACCAGAATATCGGCAGTAAGGTAAGAAATATCATTTTTTTTAATATCGAAGACAGTAATATCATTTGTAAAAATATCGTTGTTAGTAATATCGATGTTTATATTAGTGTTATGTATTTTAGTATGTATTTTGAATGTATGTGTTCTATATTTTTGTTTAAGTATTGTATGTATTTTTTGAAATATGTATTACATTTTTAGAAGTTATGAATTTTTTTAAAGTACATCTTGCGTTTTAGTTCCGTAGCGGGTTGTGGGTTTATAGGGGAATAGGGTGGGAAGTAATTTAATTATAATTAGGGCTCCCGATTTTCCGTATTTACGGATTTTTACATATAAATACAGACGGAAATCGATATTTCCTTTGTCTGTATTTATATTTAAAAACGGCAAAATACGAGTAAATGTTGCCGCGCTGCCGTACTCCAGTGCAGAGTTTCCTTCCAATCAGGGTCTTTTAGTGCCCTCGTGTGGACCTATGGGCTCAGGGTCTTTCAGTGACGACCGTCCTCTTCAGCCAATCCTGGTCTGATCCAAGCGTCACTGTGTGGGCGTGCCAACACCTCCGGCCCCTCCCTCATAACTTTTGTGCTTTATTTTGGGGGCTCACCTGCCTATTTGTCCTGTTTGCCTGCACTACGGACCACCAGGTGCCTTCCTGCCTTCCTGTTGCCACCATCAGATTTAGCTCTGCGCCAGCCCGCCGCCATTCCTACTCGCAAGGTAAGTGCGTTACGACGGACATGTTTGGATATGCAATAAAAAGCGCGATACTAATCAGTTCAGTCTGCTTCGGATTGGGCCATAAAAAGCTACATGTTAACTTTTCTTTTTATAGTTAACATAATATTGCCCCTTCACAGTGCTGTAAACACCAAGTGTTAGTATTACTCACTTTAACAGCACTCAAGTAATCGGCTTCGTAAGGATGAAAGGCTGACCCGGTTGTTCAAAGGTTCCAACTCACGGCTACCTCGTGAAACACGACGAAAGCGTAAAGCGCCTAACTCGCTCAACTATGAATGTGTAATACAGCACATACGTGTGGTAGACGCTTTAAGTAGTAATTTATTTTATCGCTCTCGGTAGGACGTAGAGCTGTGTCGACAGCAAAAACCCAAGTGTGGCGGCGCACGATTTTGCATGCAGTCTTCAGACCCTTTCTTTATGGGCCTTCAGATGCGGATCCAGAGGTCCGCTCTTCTTTTTCATCATTGTTTAGTAAACTTTTTGCAAGATTAATTTTTCTCAAAAAGTATTGTGCAAGGAAACTGTTCCCCCTCAAGTGAATGTAGGATGTAAAGCATCCAGGGACTGTCGCATACAAATATCTGTGAGACACCCCCACGAGATATGTCATCTGTGTTTGAGTTCTGGGCATGATTCAGTCAATAGAGGAGTGCGCCCTCATGAACCTGAAGGCTATTGTGCACCATTAAGTTAAACTGTGCATAGCCGAACACCAAAGGAAACCTCGCTAGTTTCATTCCCTTTCAAAGTCGAGAGCACAGACTCTCTTCCAAGACCGTTCTTGCGGCAGATCATTGTCCCAGTCAAAGTCTTTGTATAAGTCCAGGTCTAAGACGGAATGGAAACACAAGAATGCCAAGCAGGACTTGCTCTATCCCACCCCTCTCTGTCTCCAGAGAAGTAGCAAGGGCGTTAGCATGCCACCCGGTTGTTCAAAGCTTCCAACTCACGGCTACCTCGTGAAACACGACGAAAGCGTAAAGCGCCTAACTCGCTCAACTATGAATGTGTAATACAGCACATACGTGTGGTAGACGCTTTAAGTAGTAATTTATTTTATCGCTCTCGGTAGGACGTAGAGCTGTGTCGACAGCAAAAACCCAAGTGTGGCGGCGCACGATTTTCTCCTGGACAGACTATCAACACAAAGACAACAATTTGCATTAGTTTTCACTTATAGGGGCAGAATTTCCCAATTGGAAGTTATTTACAGGTATTTGCTGAACTTGTTGCGTGTAATCGGGGAGATTTGAATCACATGGTTCTCAAAGTTAGGATCTCCAGTTTGCCTGACCGCTTGCAGGATCTCAACTCTATCTCGGTAATTGAAGACTTTAGTGATCACTGTTTGGGGTGGTGCCCCTGCCTGCGGCCGTGGTGTAAAGGCCCAGTGCACCCTCAATCACAAAGAGCGGCGATAGCGTTGCAGTACGTATCGTTTATTTAGCCCATTGCTCCAGCAAGAGCTCCAGTGTCTGGTCCATTGCCCCCTCCGGGAAGCCAACAAATTAGAGATTACAGCGCCGTGAGCACCCCTTCGCATCTTCCCCGTGGTCTTGAGAGCAGCTATTTCCTCTTGCATCTTGGCTACATTTTGTTCAGGTCAACTCGAAGAAAGCGGACATCCTTTGAGACAGCTTTGATTTTTAACTTGCACATTTGCGTTCGATGTTTCAATGGCTGCTAGTAATTGAGCACCAGAGGGACCGTGAGGATCCCATAGTCCCCCCCCCCCGTTCAGTCCGAGGTGGGCCCCCTGGCACCCGTCCCCATGGCCATAAATTGATGCATTTTGGTCTGCTTAGCGCTGTGTTGCGGCCTGTCCTTCCCCATTTTATGCACCCACGTAGGAGGGCTGCAATTGTGCTGGAAGGTGAGTGAGGAGCTGCCACTCTCTGCTGTGCTGCTGCCCCACACGGCTGTCCCTCTGAGAGGCTAAGGCACCGCACCACTTCGCTCTCCCTGTTTGCCAGGAGTACTGCAGTGTGTCGCCTGTTTGCCAGCCACCCTCTGTCTGCTCAAGAGCCACGGGCGTATGCTGTTAAATGACCTAACGCGAGTTTGAGCTATTGGCATTGTAAACGCCAATTCCTTTTATTTATGTTTTGGTTTTTAAAACATAAGTAAAAGGCATTGTCATTTACAATGCCAATAGCTTAAACTTGCATAAACGCGAGACCTGTTGCATTGCAAATGCTTGTTTTGTCTAGTTAGAAATATTGCTTCGGTGGGTTGATTTCACCTTATATCGCTATTTGTTTTATATTGGGAGTCACAGCCTAATTACCAGTATTTTTGTCTCTCACTATTTTTTTAAAAATATTTATTCGCACAGAGCACAAAGCTATATTTAAGGTTACTTTTTCCGCGTCACTTCTTCACTCTATTTAAACTCCACACCCCCACTCTTATTGTCTCTCTCCCTCTCTAATTCTCTCTCTACTTAACTCCACTTTCATAACTTCTCAGCATGCCGCACAGCAGCCACACTTCTCTACAGCACAGCTTGAAGACATTGGCAAAGTCAATAGCTCTGGCTAAACACTTATAAGGCCCCAAAGGCGAGACCTATTGGCTATGCCAATGCTTGTTTGGCCATGCTCCTTCTAGAGACACTTACCTTTTTTTATCCTACTTAAAGCGTGGGCGGGAGAGGGTTATGGCTGACTTTCTTAGGCACTGAAGCCCAAGTGCCTGAAGGTGATTCAGTTAATAGAGTGCAATATGAAATGGAAAGTGTTACTAGGAATCTGGGAGTGTTTTAATTTGTTATTAGTGTGTGTTGCTTTGCCATTTTTAGTTTGTTGTTCCCTCTGCTCTCCGTGTACAAGCAGTTGCACATGTGTTTTTTGGGGCGGGTTTGACTATATTGGCATTATTTTACAAGGAAAATACTAATTTTGTACTGGGATGAGATCGCGCTGCAATCTTCATGGCTCATGTTTGCTTTTTATCTATGTGTGCCAGTTTATATAACTCGTAGGACTTTGTCTCTACCCCTTCCCTCGTTTGAGCAGCAGCCAATTTGAAGCATTTATCAAAGTAGTGTGCGTGGAGGACAGAGCACTATGCTGCAACTTATACTGGTGTAACATGTGACGTCCGGTGTTTGTAGGAGGTAATTCTGCACTATATGTGAGGGGTCTGTGTTCACTTTGTGTGTCTTGCTTTCAGTGTGTTGCACTCTCCTGACTCGCCTGCTGCTGCAAGGTCCTGACGTCACTTCCTGTTTAACACTTATTAAGGTAAGCCTGTTAAGTTTAGGGTTCAATACTTCCTTGAGGTGCCCCGTTTACCTTTGCACTTCCATGTAATTATTAGCACACTGTTTAAAAGAGAGGTTGTCAATTTTGAATCGGTGGGCCCAGTCGGCCTTTCATCCTTATCAGGTCGATAAAACACCTAGTTTTAAGTCAGTATGGTGTATGCCTACGGTGAGGGTAACTGTTCAGAGAAAAAGCATGTCATAAAACAACAAAAAAACACCATTTGTCTAACTCTGTCTCCCCACTGGAAAAACTAGAATTTGAAACCTTAAATAAAGCTTTTTTTAACTCAGAGGAAATCCGGAACAATAAGGCAACCATGTCAGATTACATAGCACGTCACCATCGCCTCCATCTCGCTCGCCCACACTCCCCTCTCAGGTGATTCGCTGAGCTCTATAAATCAACTTATTGAGTGAGTGTCTGAATATATCAATGAAGAAACAATTGGTATATGTGAACATATTTTGATAAAGAAGAAACTATTTGCAACTAAACATGTACAAGCTAAGATCAACGAGAAACATTGATGGATTTGAATGTCTTTGGAGTAAAATTCCTACATACCCAATTCCGCAGTGCAGATAATGGCTGAGTATTTGCCATGGCCACATACAGTATTTTAAACATCAAACCAATGGCTGCTTAATTGTTGAATCCTTACATTTATAGAGATGGGCCGCAAACGCAAGGACATTGACGATTACGTACAGGAGTATGCAGAATTTGAAGCCGTATCCCTTAAAGGGATGAAAATGTTCACCTGCAAGTCATGTCGAACAACTGTTGACATTGAAAACAGGGCAGCGGATAATATCAAAGCCCACCTGAGCAGCAAAACCCACAAGAGACTTTCTTCTCCAGTCGTAAAGAAGGCCCGCATGGAGCAAATGACCATGGAGCAATGCACAACTCGTGCACGCCAAAATATTGAAGTGGCTGCGGATATCCCGCACAAGTTTGTGAAAGCTCTGTGTGAAGGTGGTGTTCCACTTCACCAGACTGATGGTCCAATTGGAGAGCTGATTAGGCAGCTGTGCCCTGCAGCAAGGACAATGTGCAAATCCAGCCAAATGTATGAAAAATATCTCCCCGAAGTGTTTGAAGCACAGCTTGGAAACATACATCAAGCTGTAGCAAATGTCCCTATCTCGTTAACAATTGATGAAACCACAGAGGTGCATGGTGACCCAGCCATCGGAACATTGGTCACATATTACTGTGATGATGAAGAAAAGGGTCGCCGCTCAGCCTTAGTTGACATCACTGTATCTGATGAGTGTAATTCTGCTAAAATTGCCTTAATTGTATACAGTGTGCTTCAAAAGTTGGGTAAATCATGGCATGATCTTGTTGCAATATGTTCTGATTCTGCATCCTATATGACAAAGGCAGTAACTGATTTGCGCGCTGCTCAGAGGATTAATTCCATCCATATAAAAGATCCATGTCATCTTATACATGCTGCTGTTTCATATGCTCTGTCTCAGCCTGAGAACCGGGACATGTATGATTTTGTTATAAAGGCTGTAGCAGTATTTAAGTATGCGCGAAACTTAAAACGCATTTATTCGCAAGGAAATGTAGACGGGAGAATGAGATATCCAAGGGCGGTTGTTGTGATCCGATGGTTCAGCTGGTATGAGGGAGCAGTAAGACTTTTGGAAATATGGCACTACTTCCTTGCTTTTGTAAACAATGAAGAAGCCACTGGATCCAAAATTGATCACCTACGTAAACTACTCGGCCCCAACAGTGCAAACCACCAATCTTTCTATGTGAAGATGCATTTCATTGTTAAAACTCTCACTGGTATCATCCACATTCAGAAGAAGCTCGAGTCAGAAGAAACACATGCCCACCAAATATATTCAGCCATAGATATTGACATGGCTTTGGCATTGGAGCAAGACTATTCGCAAGACCCAATGATCACCAGCCTATTGCAGATGTTACCACCAAAAAAAGCAAATGCCCTAATAAAAGAGATGATTACTTTTAAAGATGCACTGAAAAACAAGTGGGATGCTGTCCTAGCTCGTAACATAACTGGGCAAATGAGTTATAGCTCTTTTGGAAGCGGGTTACAATCCTGGACCCATTCAAGAAAGTTCAGTTTAGTCAGGATTTCAATGATTACAAAGATTTATTCATGTTGGTTGGAGCTTCTGATCATGTAATGAATGTTGTAGAAGAAGAATTCAAGAAATATGTAATGCACCCTATCCCACAAAAAGACATCAGTGCAATGACATACTGGCGTTCTCAGAAGCAAGAATGGCCAACACTGTGTAATCTTTCTTTAAATCTTTTGGCCATTCCAGTATCCTCAGCAAATATTGAACGGATACTCAATGTCCTCAAAGTCTCTTGAAATGCACATGTGCTTGTACTACAATGGCAAAGTTTTCAGATGAATGTATTGTGTTGACCAATAAGAACCGGGCGCAGGTGTGCCTTGTCAATTTAAATAAATGTGGGAAAATACTAGCTGTAGCGTTGTCTTTTGCTTGTGGCAAAAATAAATGCGGATAAATACAGAAAAAATGGCCAAAAAATAAATATGGATAAATACAGACGGAAATGGCAAAAAAATAAATACCATAAAACCAGGAGCCCTAATTATAATTAATTTATTAATATTATTTATTAATTAATATTTATATATTTAATATTTTTTATTGTTAATTGTGGTAATTAATTTTTTTATCAATTCGTTATTAACTGGTTGTTAATTATTATTAATTATTTGTTAAAAAAATTAATTATGTTTTTTTTTTAGGAGCGGGTTATGGGTTTATAGGAGAATAGGGTGGGAAGTAATTTAATTATATTGAATTAATTAATATTATTTATTAATTAATATTTATATATTTTATATTGTTAATTGTGGTAAAAAAATTATTAATTAGTTATTAATTGGTTGTTAATTATTATTTATTATTTGTTAAATAAATTAATTATGTTATTTTTTAGGAGCGGGTTGTGGGTTTATAGGGGAATTGGGTGGGAAGTAATTTAATTATAATTAATTAATTAATGATTTTTTATTAATTAATAATAAAGTATTTATGTTTTTATATTGCTAAATGTGGTAAATAATTAATTATTAATTAGTTATTAATTGTTTGTTAATCATTCATAATTAATTGGTAAATGTGTAAATTGTGTGATTTTTTTAGGAGTGTGTTGTGTGTTGCTAGGGAGTAGGCTGGGAAGTAATTTAATTTTAATATAATTTTTTAATTTTTTTATTATAAAATGTATTTTAAGTTGTTTTATATTGTTAATTGTGTGAATTATTTATTGTTTTTAAATTACTTGTTAATTTTAATTAATTAATTAGATAATTATTAATTAATTATGTTAATAGTGTTATGTTTTAGAACATTGGTGGTGTCATTTATAGGGGAATATGGTGGGAGGCAAAAAAAAAAAAATTATTAATTGTTTGTTTATTAATTTTAATTATTTTGCTTGAGTGGGAATAGAAAATTATTCCCCTATGCAATCCAACACTTTCTCTACTGTTGCACTCACTGGAGTGGGAATAGTAATTTTTTTTTTTAAACATATTTTTATTAGTTTCACATTTTAAAGGTCACATACAGTACTTAAGTAGTAGTTCAGCAAGAGGTACAGTGCATTGAACCATAAAAGAATAAATCAGTTGCAGTCATGGTGACTCTGGAGGCCGCCCCTCATTACGCCGCAATTCCATTTCTACCACTGGGGAGACACATATTTCGCCTCTATATAAATTCCATTTGCCCCATTTTCTATCCCACTTTCTTGGACATCCTCTCGCTTTAAACACCTCCTTTTCGGCTATCATACATTTGTCGACCTCTTTTACCCACATTCGATGAGAAGGCTTATCTGCCACTCCCCATTTTTTAGCGATCTCACGTTTGACTAAAGTATAGCCCAGTGTGGTCAGTTGCTGTTCCACCTCTGTGAGGTCGGTCTGTCCCCATATATTGAGAAGATCCAGTCGTGGTGTAAGGGTGACTCCCTTTCCCAGTGCATCTTGGAGATGTCTCGTTGCCCCCTCCCATATGGGTTGTATCTCCGGGCAGTCCCAAATTGTGTGGTAAAATGTTGCATCCTGGTGGCAACCCCGCAGACAAGTCCCCTCAGGTCGCGACCTATCTTAGCCAATGTCACCCCGGTGAGATATGATCTGTGTCGGATCTTGAGTTGAATGAGTCGGAAGCGGAGTGTGATGGCTGCCTCCCTAGGGGACATCAGTGCGGCCTGCCAGTCCTCATCGTCAATGGGCCCGAGGTCTCCCTGCCATTTCTCACGCAGTTTGTAAAACATGTCTGGTAGGTTATTGCACAGTTTTTTATAAGTGAGTGGCGTGGCCTTATTGAGCAAAGGCCCATCTAGCAGCCGATCCTCCAAAGGGGACGACTCTGGTATGTCGCTCAGGTCGGGGAGAGCTGTGGCAAGGGCATGACGAACCTGTAGGTATCTAAATACCTCCCCCGGAGCCATATCGTATTGCTTACGTAAGTCCTCGAATTTGAGGATTGTGCCCTTTTTCACCAAATCCCCGATAGCGGAGATTCCGATAGTGTCCCACCTATCGAACCCAGGTTGATAACATAGTAGTCCAAGTCGTTGGGTGAACCACAGTGGTGTGGCTTTGGTCAGTACGTTCGACCAACCCAAGCGGGAGTTTGCTTGGTGCCAAATTGTAATCGTATGTGCTGTAGGGCCGAAGTATTTTCCTTTCCGGGCCTTCGATTACAGCGCCCCCATATACCCCTCTCTCCCCATTTGATATCTGTCCAGCAGATAGGCTGGGTCCATAGGGGAGCGATATATCCAGTGGTTTATCACCATTAACTGCGATGCCCAGTAGTAAAGTCTAATATCAGGGAGGGCGATACCCCCGTCATACCACCCCTTAGTTAACTTGTTCATTGCTATACGCGGGGAGCCGCCGTCCCATAGTAACGTCCTTACCTCGCTCTCCACTCCCGCAAAATAGGCATCCGGGACTCTATTGGGACAGTTCTGTAAGATATAAAGGAAACGGGGGAGGGCCAACATTTTAAATAGAGCCGCGCGGCCCAACAGTGATAGGGGTAGGGTCCGCCAGTGTTTTACATCTTTGCGCAGCCTGTCAAGGGGAGCGGCAAGATTACGTTCATAGAAGAGGTTGGGGTCCGGAGTTACGAAGACTCCCAGGTAGCGAAATCCGTCAAGGGCCACCTCTACCTTGCACCCAGCGGGTAGCCGGGGAACCGGGCCCCGGAGAACAAATAGCACCGACTTGCTCCAGTTGATCGAATATCCCGAGTATTTCCCAAAGTTAGTGAATATGTTTAAGACACAGTGTAGGGATTTGTATGGGGAGGCAAGATACAGCAGAATATCATCCGCATATAGCGATATACGGTCATCGTGCCCTTCCGCCCATTTCATCCCCCGTATCATTACATCTCGTCTCACCCATGAGGCCAATGGTTCCAATATTAGTGAAAAGATTAGGGGGGACAGGGGGCAGCCCTTCCGCGTGCCCCATTTCAGAGAAAAGATTCGAGATGTGTAGTTATTTACTCGCACCTGGCCTCGCAGGCCCGTATACAGCAACCGCACCCATCCAAGGAATTTCGGGCCAAAGCCCAGGCGTTTCAGGACCTCAAAGAGATACGGCCATTCGATGGAGTCGAACGCCAGTGAGGCGTCAAGGGAGAGTATCACCGCATCTTCCTCTATACATTCCCGGCGTGCGAGCACGTTGTGAAGACGCCGGATATTCAGTGCCGTATTCCTCCCTGGCATGAAGCCGGATTGATCTGGGTGGACCAGTGACGGGATGACCGATATTAAGCGTAGTGCGAGCAACTTAGCCAGGATTTACGCTTCTGCATTAATGAGGGAAATTGGCCGGTAGGAGCCGCAGTCAGCGGGTTTCCCCGGCTTACGAATAACCACTATCGACGCCAGTCGCTGGTCTTCCGGGTGGATCCCCCTCTCATAGCTTTCCTCAAACATGGCCCGTAAGTGGGGCGCCGCCTGAGAGGCAACCGTTTCAAGAATTCTATGGGTATTCCGTTGGGCCCCATCACTTTCCCTGACTGAATATTAGTTATGGCCCTTTGGATTTCGTCATCTGTGAATACTTCATCTAAAGCGTCTCTATCAGTGTCTGATAATGTAGGTAGGTTACTGTCCATTAAAAGCTGGCGGGAATCTTCCGCCGTGTATGTGGTGGACGGGGTGTAGATGTGTTCCAGGTGATCAGCGAATGCATCTGCTACTGCTTTTGGATTGGAGACCACCGTCCCATCTTTGAGAGTCAGTCTGGGTATCCACCTGTCGCCCTGTTCCCGTCTTTCCAGCCATGCCAACAGTTTACCTGCTCTATCCCCTAATTCATAAAGCCTGTGTTGGGTGTGGAGGAGTTTCGTTTTCATCTGATCCCTGACCAGGATCTGATATTCAGCCTGCTTGAGTGTCAAGCGATGCGTAGCCGCTTCCGAGGGAGTGTTGACACACTCTTCCTCCAGCAACTGGAGTTCGCTTTCTAGTTGTGTGATCTGTTGCCGTCTTTGTGTTATGTATCCCACTTTGAGCGCTAACGCCTGCCCCTTCAGTACCACTTTAAAGGCTTCCCAGACTGTCTGTGCTGAGTCCACCGACCCCACGTTTTCTTTGAAGTAGTTAGCCGTCTGTGTGAGGAGCTCTTCTTTGATATCAGGGATTTTTAGCAGCCAAGGGCTGAGAACTATAGTAGGCCGCGGCTGGCGATTAAAATATGTAAGTTCAACCCACACTGGTGAGTGGTCCGATATCCCCCTCGGTAGAGCATGGGGATTGTGAAATTGGCCGAGTGTTGCCGAATATGTTAAAAAATAGTCAATACGGGATGAACTCTTGTGTGCGTTTGAATAGTAGGTGGGTTGAATCCCGTCCGGCTGTAATGAGTGCCATGTATCAGTTAGTCCCATAGCTGTGGTAAAGTCCGCCAGGCGTGTATTAGGTGGTGTCAGTGGTCATTGTGGGAGTCTATCCCGGCGATCATCCATGGTCATATTAAAGTCGCCCCCCAATACCAGGGTGCCCATGAGGAGGTCCGTTAGTATCCGCCCCAGGTCTGTCAGTGCCTCTCGACCAAGTGACGGTGGGAGGTACACCGAGATTATATTGATAGTTCTACCCTCCCATTGCGCCTCCAGAACTGCAAACCTACCCCTCGGATCCGCCCAGGTGCGTGTCGGCGTGAGTGGCAGATTTTCCTAACCAGGATACCTGTCCCACGGGATCCAGAAGTGTATTCTGCGTGTACCAGTAACTTATAGCGCCACCGTGAGAGTGCCTTACATTTGTTACCCACCAGGTGTGTCTCCTGTAGTAGTACCACATCAGGGGCCCGCCTTTTGAGATATTGCTGAACTACACCCCGTTTAATTTTGTCCCCCATCCCATTCACATTCCAAGTGAGCACAGAGAGTGCCGTTTCTATCGTAGCTTCAGCCATGGGCACAATGGGCAAAAGGACGCGAACAGGCATCGTCTCCTCCGGGGTCACTTCTCACCTTCTGCGGCCCCAGGTCCCCATGCCCGCCCCAATGCAAACTGGTCTGCATATAGCCAATAGCAAGGTCCATGACTGTGTTCCCATAAGGATAGGCAGCAATGATCGAACTCAGGTATAGTTCAATAATTTCTGTGACTTGTGAACTCAGGTAAAATTGAACCCCAAAACTCTCCACCCACAACTTCCTCGCCACCCCCCTCCCTGCCCCGTGCCAGTGGATTTTGAACTACCAACACCCCAACCAGGCAGAGTGCCTAACTCCCCGCCCTGAATGCTTCTAGGGTGCTGGCAGGCAGCCCTCCCCCCCTCGCCCTGCATGTACATAACATCTTTTGCAATATGTTGATGGACTGGTCACTGACCCCTCTCATATCAGAGTACATCGTTGCGGACAGTCACTATTTTCCGGTAGGCGACACAGGTACTCAAACCAGCCCACCCGAACCCCCCCTGTCGTGGGTGTATTTTCCAGGAGTCCCTCCCGCCCTCCCCATCATCCACAGACCACTTATCTACGACCAGTGAGTTTCTGTCCCAGCTCCAAAGGGTCTTCTCCTCAGCTACGTGTCGTCTCACCCGGCTCCGCTCGGGCGGGACCGTCATCTGGCTCTGTCCCATGGGTGATTCTGTGTGGTCGGAGGCTTCCATTACGCTCTCTGTGCGGTTTCTCCACTCTACGCCAGCCCTCCAACCAGTCCCAAACATCTTCTGGTGAGGAGAAGAACCAAGTCTTACCCTCCGATTCCACACGAAGCTTCGCTGGGAAGAGCATGGCGTATTTCACTTCTCTGTCACGAAGTTCCCTCTTCACCGCTAGAAAGCTGCGACCCTGGGCCTGGACCTTGGCAGTGAAATCAGGAAAGAAGGTGACCACACTGTTCTCTAGCTTGAGCGGAGGACTGGCCCGCGCTGTCTGAAGTATCACATCATGGTCCCTGTAGTTGAAGATACGAGCAATTAGAGGTCGTGGGGGGGCCCCCGGCCTTGGGCGTCCCCCCGGGACACGGTGGGCCCTCTCAATGGAAAAGTAACTCGAGAGTCTTTTAGGTTGCAGGTGTTTCAGGATCAAGTCCTCCACAAAAAGATCCGCCGCCGGTCCCTCCGCTCTTTCCGGTACACCTAGGATGCGTATGTTGTTCCTGCGTGCTCTACCTTCGTATTCGTCCAGCTGCTTTTCTATCGCGGTGTGTTGCTCTTGGAGTTTACATACTTGCTGTTGGAGCTGGGTGGTATCCTTTTGCAATTCAGCTGTCGCGTCCCCCATGTCTTTAACTTTGGTGTTAATTTTGCGAAAATCTGCTCGGAGTAGGGACACTTCTACATTCACCGAGGCTATGCGAGCTTCCAGGGAGGTGCGTACCCCCGTGATGGCTTCCATTATATCTTGAAGCGTGAGGTCTCGCTGAGGTGGGGGTTCACTTCGGTTGTCTGGGGCGTCTATCCGTGCGGGGTCCTGTCCCTCTCCCGCTTTGTTCCACGCAAACTTGGCCAGTTTACCCTGGGCCGATGCCTTAGGCCCCTTACCACTCGCCATCGTCAAATCCCAGGATTGCGGCACTCGTGGGCTCACCGAGGCCTGCTCCGGTAGTCTCCGCCGCCTGCCCAGGGGAAATAGCAGTCCCACTGGCGGCCTGTCGGGTTTCCCAGAGCCTGGCCCTCGCCGCCCCGTCCACCTCCAACCTTTTGCCCTACGTCCTAATGTTGGGTTCACGAGATAAGGTGTCTTCACCCGCTTTCGCCTGGGTTTCCGCCTCTCTGTCTTGCTGCTGGCTGGGCCCAAACAGGAATGGCGGAACCTCTGTTCCTGCTGGGGTGAGTCTGGACTACGAGGTGATCTCCCTTTTCACCTCACTTGATAAAACGTCGCCCCAAGGTGTGGATTGCCTGACGGGCACTGTCTCCCTCTGTCTGGAGCGCCTCACGAACCTCGTTGGGCCTCGTGGTGCGAGGTGTCGGTCCCTCTGTGGCCGAGGGAGCGCTGTGGCACACGCGCTCACGAAACTGCTATAGGGCCCTGGGAGGGGGTGTCCGATCAGTATTGCACCCCTGTAGGCCACTGTCCCCTCGCCCCTCTTCGGGCTCTCAGGGGGTCCGCTATTAGGGAGTGGAGCCAGGCACGTTCATGAAGAATGCAAGCGGGCGGGCAGGGGCTGCCCGCGGCGGGGTCCTCCGGCTGCACGCTGTTCTAGTAGGCCTCACAGGCCTCTAACGCCGGGGCCTCGATTTCGGATCTCCGCGGCTCCCCCTCCCATTCATTCCACTTGTCAGGTGCTGCCACCGTGTTGGGTGGCTCGGAGGGCCCGCTCTCAGGTCGCGCTCCTTCCCCACACGCCTGCCACCAGTTATGAGGAGGTCCGGGAAGACACGGTGCTGCCGTGGATGTTGGGGACCGATCCGAGCTACTCACTCGATCGCCGCCATACCTTGCATCTTCACCGCCGCCGCAGCCCGGTTCCGCTGGTTTCTGCGGTTTCACGGGGCTCTATGCTTCCGCCCCCAGCATCGATAGATCCACGGGTCAGTAGTCCGTCCCCATGCGTCCCTTTTACTCTGTTATGCCCCGGATAATTACAGGATATTTGGCGAGGGCTGAGGAGCCTCGCTAGTGCGCCGCCATTCTTCTCGGCTGCTAGCCACGCCCCCCGGGAATAGTAATTTTTACCCTTACGCTATCCAACACTTTCCCTACTGTTACACTCACTGGAGTGGGAATAGTAAATTATTCCCCTCTGCTATCCAACACTTTCCCTACTGTTGCACTTGCTGGAGTGGGAATAGTAATTGTTACCCCTCCGCTATCCAACACTTTCCTTACGGTTGCACTTGCTGGAGTGGGAATAGTAATTGTTACTCCTCCGCTATCCAACACTTTCTCTACTGTTGTACTCCCTGGAGTAGGAATAGTAAATTATTCCTCTCCGCTATCCAACACTTTCCCTACTGTTGCACTTGCTGGAGTGGGAATAGTAATTGTTACCCCTCCGCTATCCAACCCTTTCCCTAGTGTTGCACTCGTTGGAGTGGAAATAGTAAATTATTCCCCTCTGCTATCCAACACTTTCCCTACTGTTGCACTCGCTGGAGTGAGAATAGTAATTGTTACCCCTCCGCTATCCAACACTTTCTCTACTGTTGCACTCCCTGGAGTAGGAATAGTAAATTATTCCTCTCCGCTATCCAACACTTTCCCTACTGTTGCACTTGCTGGAGTGGGAATAGTGATTGTTACCCCTCCGCTATCCAACCCTTTCCCTACTGTTGCACTCGCTGGACTGGGAATAGTAAATTATTTCCCTGCGCTATCCAACACTTTCCCTACTGTTGCACTCGCTGGAGTGGGAATAGCAATTGTTACCCCTCCGCTATCCAAAACTTTCTCTAATGTTGCACTTGCTGGAGTTGTAATAGTAGGTGTTACCCCTACGCTATCCAACACTTTCCCTACTGTTGCACTCAGTGGAGTGGGAATAGTAAATTAATCCCCTACGCTATCCAACACTTTCCCTACTGTTGCACTCCCTGGAGTGGGAATAGTAAATTATTCCCCTACGCTATCCAACACTTTCCCTACTGTTGTACTTTGTGGAGTGGGAATAATAATTGTTACCCCTACGCTATCCAACACTTTCCCTACTGTTGCACTCACTGGAGTGGGAATAGTAAATTATTCCCCTCCGCTATCTAACACTTTCCCTACTTTTGTACTTTGTGGAGTGGGAATAGTAATTGTTACCCCTCCGCTATCCAACACTTTCCCTACTGTTGTATTTGCTGGAGTGGGAATAGTAAATTATTCCCCTCCGCTATCCAACACTTTCCCTACTGTTGTACTTGCTGGAGTGGGAATAGTAAATTATTCCCCTCCGCTAGCCAAAACTTTCACTACTGTAGCACTCGCTGGAGTGGGAATAGTAATTTTTACCTCTCCACTATCCAACACTTTTCCTACTGTTGCACTCCCTGGAGTGGGAATAGTAATTTTATCCCCTCCGCTATCTAATATTTTCCCTACTATTGCTGTTAATGTAGTGTAAAATGTAATTGTAAAAGAATAAAAATATTTTAATATTTTAATTTATTATATCTATATTTTTATTATTATTATTTTACTGGTATATATATATGTATGTATAATTTTTAATATGTTCCTAACATTTTATAATTTATTATAATAATTTTTTTAATATTATTAAGTAAATATATATTAAATTTTATATATGTATGTTTAATTTTTTTAACATTATATTTATTATTCCTATTTTTAAACATTTTATAATAATTATAACTAACTTTTTTTTAAATTATATGTATTATTTACTTTATTTTATATTATTTTTTATACATTTAAAAAAAACGATATTTTTTACAACGATATTTTTTTATCGCTATTTTTGTACTTACCATGATGTAGATAGGATGTCGATATTATTGACTTCGATATTTAGGTGTCGATATTTTGGGACCTCGATATTGTGGTCGTCGATATTCTGTCAGTGATCCGGTAACTACATTAAATGAATCTGTTCGATAGTTCGAACAAATGTGATTTTAAACTGTATCGTTCTTTAACCTGATTGGGTGGAATTTCTAGGACTTTGCACATTCACACCAAATGTATGAACACGTTCTGTATTTCACCTCTTTTTTTTTTTTTAAAGGAATTTGTAAAGCGCCGGAATCGCCCCCGGAGGGGTATCTCCGAGCTAGAGGAGAGGAATACACAGAGCAAGAGCGATGAAAAAACCTTACCCAGAGGGTGTTGGGCTCTTTCTCTGCTGATTTTTAGAAGGGGACTCTTTGTCGATCTGACCTCCGATTTATAACTCTGATTCATTTCCTTAGAACTGAATTATGCTGGATTCCATTTATTTATTTACTGTATTTATTCCTAGTCTCAAGCTATTTTATTGAATTCACTGACTAACTGATTGACTCTAACAGATGATTTTTACTGTATGGAATTATTTAAACCTTTAATAAACCTTCATGATTTTGACTTTAATACTTTTCCATTTTAATATGAAGCCTAATGTGCTTTACATTTAATTCTGAAATGTTATTTGATATTTGATTTACATGTTGAGCAAGACCAGTTGTGGGGCAACAAATTCCTTGAGGATTAACCCCGCTCCTGGTTCATCAGTAGCACTTTAGGTTGAAAACAGGTAGAAAGCGCTACATCACAATTACACATTTTATTAAAAACCCGGTATCAGCAATAAGGATGGGATGATGTGGCATCTGTATTACTCTGACTGTGGATGTGGATGCTCAGATTAGCACCTTTTATTCATGCTTATGTGAGTGTGATAATATATAAAGTGAGGGTTGTCATGCTTGAACTAATCTCAGCCACTGGTAATTACTCGGGCCGCTTCCCATTCCATCATTATTTTGCACACTATGCCACCTCAGTTTGTACCCAGCCATATGCAAATCAGTTTTGACCCTGCTCTAAAGGTAACAGTCCTGACCAAATGCCAGGCCAGGTCCTCCGTAAACTGGAGCACAAGCTCGGGTATAGCTAAGTTCCAGTGGCACAGTGTGCACGGGGCCTACACCTGGGCATACCTGTCTCACTTAGGGAAGTGTACAAAAAGGTGATGGGTGGAATGCTTAAATTATTCTCAGCCACTGGTAATTACCGGGGCCGCATCCCAGTCCATCATTATTTTGCACATTATGCCACCACAGTTTGGACCCAGCAAATTGCAAATCAGTTTTGACCCTGCTCCAAGAGGAAGTCCAGCCTGAACTGCCAAATCAGGTCCCCCCTGAGCCAAAACATAAGCAACCCAAAACTGGTTTCGCCCTCATTAGGCCTCATCAGTCAGGTATAGCTTGGTTCTAGTGGCACAGTGTGCATGTGACACACACCTGGGCATACCCGCCTCACTTAAGGAAGTATACAAAACAGCGATAGATGGAATGCTTGAATTAATCTCAGCCATTCCTAAATCCTCAGGCTGCATCCCAGTCCATTGTTATTTTGCATAGCATGCCACCGCAATTTGGACCCAGCGACATGCAAATCAGTCTTGACCCTTGTGACGACCCAGTTCCAGGGGGACCAGGGCGACCAGGGCAGTTAGGGGTTACTTGGCTCCAGTTGCATCAATTGGAGTGGTTCACCATTGGTGTCTTGAGGCCACAGTACAACTGGGCTCCAAACTGGATAACCAAGTACTCCTCTACAGCACTTGACCCTCTCAGGGTAGCGAGACAGAGCAGTCCAAGGCATACTCAAGGAGGTGAGGTGGGTTAGACATTCAGAATACAGTTTACATCGTAATACCAGCTAATAAGATCAGTGTCCAGTTAGTGCTTTACTTTATAAAAGAAAAGGACTTTACTACACACACAAGAAAAATATGCTACACATAAAACTAAGATACACAGTGAAAACCTAAAGTCTGACCCCAAGCAATAATATAGCACCTAGACACTCAGAGCTATAAAAACACAGTTGAGATTGCATTAAACAGATCCTACTGCATAGGGTTACTCTTTAAAGCTAGAACAACGGTTCCAATACTTGTATTACAGTGTTAGGGTTTCAGCATCAGCAGTTGATATAAAGTCAAATGTTCCAGGTCCACCCGCTGTCCCACCACTCAAAGCAACAGAAGTGCCTGCCCTTCCTTAGCGAGGACACTGCTCTGGGGGTGGCAGGGGTCTGGATATGAGAGCTTGGTGTCTTGGCACAGTTACTGGAGTCCCACTATTCCAGTAGCCACTGGGCTAGCAGTAGGAGTGTAGCGGCAGGCCAGTGTGCCAGCCCACCCTGATACCCTCAGATGACACGAAAGAGGTGGGAGCCTGTACCACAGAGCCCACTGGTCTCAGTCTGGATGTTCTAATAGCAGGGCACCCAGGGGGACAGTGCTACTTGCTACTAGTACAGGGCAAGCAAGGACAAAGCTGGAGATTATGCAAGTCCTGGGGCAGGGACCCAGGGTTCAAATGGTAAGTTCTTCAACAGGGAACTCTTGCCCCACCTACAGATGGTAACTGGAAGCACCCACAGGCTCTCACAGCAGAGGGGAGGTGTCTGGGGCGAAGCAGTCTCGCCTTCAATGACAACATGGAGCTTCCCTCCATCTCCCTCAATGTTGACGTGCAGCAAGTTTCCTTTATCTTAAGCAGCTGTCTGGAGTCTCCTTCTGTTCTAAGGGTGGAAGCATCCACAAGCCTCAGACAGGTCTGTCTCTGCTCCGGTGACCAGTCGACCAGCTACCACCCAGCTCCTTCCGTCAGACTGGCAAATTCCTTTCACCAGTAATCTGTCAGGAGAGACACTTTCTCAAGTTCAAACCCTATATCTGGGTCTGAAAGAATGGCAATCTGAAGAAAATGACCCGAAAAACGGTTCATTCAGGTCACTCAGGACCACCTCTATGCCTTCCCAATAATGAAGAGTCGGTCAGACAGAGGAGAATACAAACCACTTATTTATTAGCAATAGCGTTGCAACGGAGCCCAGTCTGACCTGTCTCCTGGGAGGACACCCGAGGGACTGACTCCCCCCCCAACTCGGGGCTAACAATTATACAGTACTTGCACCTTCAAGGGTCCGCCCAGGCTGGAAAATTCCAGTTCAGGCCAGGATGAACAAAGGAGGCACACAAGGATGAGTCATGTTACAGAGCCGGGTACAGGCTATCTCGACCCCAAGGCCACTCGGCTGGGGCCTACCATTCTAAGATGTGGGAACGAACATATCCAACAGCAAAGGTATGCAAAACAAATAATACATTTGACTAGGGCAGCAAGATTTCAGCCTTGAGTTTGCACACAGAGAAGGGGGGGCAGGAGCAGCGGCTCCGCTGAGGCGAGCACCATGAGACAGAAAGCTCGATCTTCAGTCATAGTACAGTATGGCACGAATAAAAACGGCGCCATCAATGCTAACATAAGAAAGTGCAAGGCTTGTAAGTGCAAGGAAAAAGCATTTCAGGCCTAAGCAACACAGAAATGAAATTTCAAATCTAACAGACCCTCCTTTTAGCATTGCATGCTAAATTGTTATTAGTGCCATCAGGTAGGGTCTTTACAATTCTAAAACATCGAAACTAAACACTCATATATAGCATCTGTTAATCAAGTGATATCGTCTACTAAGGCTAGCACCATAAAATGTCGGCATACTGAATTAGTACTCAAAAATGCCCTCATCAATGTTGAGCAAGTCCTGAATACCCTGCATCATCATAACCTTAGCATTTGAGTCAGGTCTCTGTGCCCCGGGACGTACTTTTAGCATTGAAACACAACAGGTACAGCAGGCTGGAAGACAATGGATACATAAGCAGCACATCAGGATAAGGCCCGCTATAGCTACCAGGAATATGAGAATCTTCCAACCCCATGTAGTAAACAGGCCCCAGAACCAACCCGTAAGGGACCAGGTACCATTCTCCTGATGTATCTCTGAAGCTATCTTGTGCAATTTCTGTATGGCAGCGTACACAGTGGGGGCGTGATCAGGAATGTAAATGCAGCAGCTACTACCAATGACGCGACAGGCCCCACCCCGATCAGCCAAGATAACATCTAGAACCATCCTGTTCTGAAGGGCAACAAGTCTTGTGGCCTGGACCTCTACTGTAACATTCGTTAATATTCCCGCCGTTATATTGATAACCCCTTCTACCACCCTGGTGAGTCGTCTAATATTGAGGCTGTTGGCCATAGGGCCCCAGAAGGGTAAAATGCCTTTCATTGCATCAGTAAACTGTTGCAGGGCAGTGTCTGTCTGGTCTATGTCTTCTGTGCTAATCAATCTTTTAACTCGGGGGGCTGGAACACTTCTGCGCTGTAGGCGATGGTCCTTGTGGTAGTTGGGAGGGGCTATATATACCGGGGGCAGGAGATAGGAAAGGTAACATCGCCCAGACCAGCCCTCAGGGAGCCACACATAGCCACCGGCTCCACAGACAAAATAAACATTAGGCGGCGGAATCAAGGGCGGACTTTTGGATACCCTCAGTGTACTAGTGGTGTTGCATCGGCTCTCCCCCACCCCTATGTCTCCTGTCCCCTGGACACAAAAGGGGCCATTAAATCCACCACTGCCAGAGGTATGGGCTTATCTTCTGTGACATTGTGGGCTTGAAAGCATTGAACTGTAAGAACTTTTCCCTTGCCACCTCTGTCCGATTCCCCTTCCTTCCCCGGACCGATGCCTTGAGACAGGAACTCAAAAACACCCGGCTAAACTGCTCACTGCCAGGGGAAACAACAGATGGGACTCTTTGTTGGAAATGTACATTCATTGTCAGGGTGCGAAAACGAGTACTTTTACGTTTCAGGGTGTCAGCTTGAGGGAACGAACGGACCATACTAAGCAACGTGAACCACCTCTCACAACTATTAACATAAGACAAAGGCATATGCAACAAGTTCTCGCTTCGGTGCGTTACAGAGGGTAACAGACCACACACCCAACATTTTGTCATATTATAGGCCGCATGGGCTTGGTGCAAAGTCTGGATAGACACATTGTCCTTATAAGACTTTCGGTGCTCTTCCTTATGGGGTGCTAAGGTGACAAAAATATGCTCAGGGGGGGCAGGCATAGTACTTATCCAGGCGGGCACAGGGTATTTCTCTTCAAGGAAAAACATCACCCCAAGTACCAATATCAGGGAAAGCAAAATTATTACTACAAACACTATCTTACTCTTAGTAGACCAAGAGGACCAAACAGGCCCATCTGGACCGGGACGCGGAGCTGCAAAAGGCTGCTCCTCATTGTGGATAGGGCGACCAAAGGGATACATTTATTATGAAATGGAAAAGTCTTACACTTGGAACCAAGCTGGAATAGCCACAAAAAGAAAACCAAAATCTATCTAATGTTCATCGGGCGTTGACGCTGTTGATCACCGGCGGTGGAGCTCTTCGCCCAGCTCAGATCCTGATCCCACGTAGCAGGGCAAAAATCTTCTTCGTGAAAACACAGTTCGTTTGCCCCGATCGGTGACTGTCCGAGAGAAAAAGAAAGGGGGAACTGCACCAATCTCTTTTCCCCTAACCTATTTCACGCACCACAGGCAGGGGAGAGGAGTTGGCCTAACGGCCAGGGCGGTCGACCTCGAATCTGGGGAACTGGGTTCGAGTCTCGGCAATGACGCTGAACATCCTGTGATTCTGGGCAAATCACTTAATCTCCCTGTGCCTAACAAAAATGAATGTGTCCTCATGTAACGCAACTGGTGCTATGTAAAGCGCTCTGATACCCGATACCTTCGGGTCAAGTTCGCGCTATATAAAACTCTGTAACAAAAAAAAAAAAAAAGGGTACGCACATCCTAGCCTTCAGCAATGCAGTCCATCCCGGGTCTTTAGAAGATACAATCAATCCCTGTTCATTAAACTGTCCCTACTGGTGCATTAGTCTTGCGGCGGGGGCGTAAATTGTACCTCAATGCTCCAGGTACAGCAGGGTCGGGAAACAAAGGGTCGGGTTCAAGGGGATCAAGAGGCAAGAGGTCAGATGCAGATTGATCAATGGATTGAGACTCAAAGGAACGTGGCTCAACCACCGGTGGACCAACAAACGGAGATTCCTGGATGGCCTTTATTTCAGGTGGCACCGCCTCATTTAGCACAGCCTGACTTTCTTCTTCCATGGGTGCAAAGGTGAGGCGGGCGTCAGAGAAAGGGATGAACCGAGGTACTTGCTCTCCTTCACAATCCCCGATCCCGTCTGCAACCCATTGGTCATAGGGCAACAGGAGAGGAACCCTTTTGGTATGGGTACTGTGGATCCAGTTCTTCGACCGTCGACCTTGGCAGCTGTCCTAGTGGCCAGAAGGACCTGCAGAGGTCTGTTCCAGCATGGCTCCAAGCTGCTTTTCCGTGAGAAATTCCGAACGAGAACCCAGTCGCCTGGCTGTATCTGATGGCCCGGTCCCTCCGGATGGGGCTGTAAGACTTCCGCAACCTGTTGATGGATAGAGCGTAGATTTTTAGTCAACTCATAAAGATAGTCAATCAACAAGGGGTATTCGATCTCGGAATACTTCCGAGGCCGCGGGACGCACCAGACATTTGCCGGGCGGCCAAACACGACCTCGTAGGGGGACAATCTTGTTCTAGAGTGTGTGGTGACTCTGATGGACATCAATGCTAGGGGCAGAGCATCTGGCCACTTTAATCCTGTACTCTCTTTGATCTTAACCATTTTCAACTTGAGAATTCCATTACATTTCTCGACTAGCCCGGCTGACTGAGGGTGGTTCGCTGCATGAAACTTCTGTCTGATGTGCAACCCATCGCACACTAACTGGATGACTTTGGCATTAAAGTGACTGCCGTTATAACTCCAGATCAAGCGGGGCATCCCAAAGCGCGGGAAGAACTCTTTTAAGAGCACCTTTGCCGTCGCTAGGGCAGTATTCTCTTTGGTGGGGTAAGCCTCAACCCATTTGCTGAATGCACAGACAACCACCAGCACATATTTCAAGTTATTGACTCGTTCCATTTCGATGTAATCCATCTGGAGAACCTCGAAAGGGAAGGAAGGCGGTGCGAAACTGTCAACAGGAGTGGGGGTACCTTTCCCAGGATTGTGCATTAAACAAACCATGCAATATTTCACTAAGTGCGCTGCAACTTTGGGAATGTTGTCATTCCGCCACACAGGATCTAGTAACTTACAGATCCCTTTCACACTAATGTGTGCGGGTCCGTGTGCCATAGTAACCACAGGGAGAACATATGCATCGGGCAACATCCATCTCTTTTTGCCAGACAAATCCGTCCAACATCCATCCTCATCCAACTGTGCCGTACTCTCCTGCCATATTGCCAACTCCTCCATTGTGGCCTCACTCTGAATCTCTTTCACACTGTCCAGTGTGTCTTCAAACATTCCATTGTCAGGCACCCACCTCGCTGGTCCTGCCACAAACATTCTCCTCATCTTAGACCGCGCTGTCTCCTTGGCTGTCTGATCTGCAAATGCATTTCCCCTACCAACATCATCAGTTATTGCCCTGTGTGCACTACACTTCATCACTGCCAATTTCCCAGGGAGTGCCAGAGACGACAAGAGTCTGTGGATCAAGGGGCCATTCTGTATCTTTGAACCGTGTGATGTTAGAAACCCCCTCTCTGCCCAGAGCCGCCCGAAATTATGAGCCACGCCAAAGGCATACTGGCTGTCAGTGTAGATATTCACAGCCAGTCCCTCACTCAGCTCACAGGCCCGGATAAGGGCCACTAACTCCGCTGCGTGCGCTGACTTGTAGGGAACCCGTGACGTCTCAACTACAGTGCGTAAGGTGGTGATGGCATAAGCAGCAGTTGTCGTACCATCCGGTAATTTAAAACAAGAGCCATCGACATATAGTTCCCCTTGGGGTTCAGATAAGGGAACATCAGTCAAGTCTACCCGTCCCTTCATCTCTTCCTCCATACGGAAAACGCAATCATGCACATCCGCCTCGTCGCTCTCTGAAGGGAGGGGTAGTAACGTGGCAGGGTTCAAAGTGGTACATCTTTTGATGGTGACGTGTGGTGCAAACAGGGTCAATTCATAGCAGGTCAGACGTGCGCTAGTAAGGTGCTGTGTCTTGGTTCTATTCAGAGCGTGTCCACAGCATGCGGGGCCATAACTGTGAGATCAGTATCAAGGACGAGCCCTGCCGATTGCCTGATAGAGACGTCCACGGCTGCGGCAGCTCTCAGGCAGCTCGGGAGAGCTCTGGCAACATTATCAAGCAAAGCAGAGAAGTACGCACATGGTCTTTGCTTACCACCAAAAGCCTGTGTTAAGACAGAAAGCGCGCAACCAGCCATTTCGTGTGCGTACAGCACGAATGGCTTCTGGTAATCAGGAGTACCAAGCACAGGTGCAGAGCAAAGAGCTGCCTTTAGCTGTTCAAAAACAAGCTGGCAATCATGCGTCCAAGGGAGGGGTTCATGCACATCTTTAGCAGTTAGGAACAGCAGGGGCTTTGTTAGTAAAGCAAAATTGGGGATCCAGTGGCGACAATATGAGGTGATGCCTATGAAGGCCCGCACATCCCTCTGCATCTTAGGGATGGGCATCTTAATAATAGCTGCAATGCGCTCAAGTGTTAGTCTCCTTCCCTCCTTCGACAGTAGGTGACCTAAATAGGTGACCTCCTGTCGACAATATTGAAATTTTGAAAGAGACACCTTATGTCCTTTGTTTGCCAAATGCAGTAATAATTTAACCGTTGCATCTTTGCAGCCCTCTTTCGTATCAGAAGCACTTAGCAGATCGTCCACATATTGCAGTAGGACATTCCCTGAGGGAAGGACCAGGGAGTCCAATTGTGCCTTCAGAGCTTGACTGTAGATACTGGGACTTTCAGTATAGCCCTGAGGAACCCGACAGAATCTAAAGCTTCTGCCGGCTAGGGAGAACCCAAAAAGGTACCTGCTTTGGGGGTGTATGGGTATACTGAAAAAGGCGTTCTTTAAATCAATGACAGAGAAACATGTGGCGGAGGGCGGGATCATTGTCAAAAGGGCAGTGATATCTGGAACAACCGGGAACTGGGGGACCACGATCTTATTCACCTCGCGCAGGTCGATAACGAAACGATAGACATCGGGGTGATCATCGGGGGAGCCTGAGGGTGCCCTCTTCAATATGGGGAGAATAGGGCTGTTGCACATATTCGCATTCGTCTCTTCCACCACTCCAGACTCAATCAAATCCTGTATAATCTGCAACAGCGCCTGTAGGTATTTTATACTGGGGAAGACGGGGCAGAACTGCATTCTTTTTCACTCTAATAGAGACTGGGGGAATCTGCAACAGACCCACATATGTGTCACCTGTGGCCCATAATGTTGAAGGCACCTCCTTAAACTCCGCAGGTAGGGGCTCATCCTTCGAAAAACACTACTTGGAATTCAGTACTCTGGGTCCAATTGTCATGTAGACACCATCCGGGGAGCACGAAATAGTGGCGTGTAACCTCTTCAACAAGTCCAAACCCATTAAATTCTTCCCACAATTAGAGGTCAATAAGAAGGGCGAATCCACTGTGAAAGGACCTATAGTCAAAGCCAGTGGCTTGGAGATGGGGCTTACAACTGGTATGCCTGAGAAGCCTACCGAGACATTATTTTGGCCAGACAGGGCTGCCCCGGGGACCAGTGAACGAGAAACAGAGCTATTCATTGCGCCTGTGTCCACCAAAAATGTCTTCGTCGAGCCCTGCAGATCAGCGGTAACATATGGTCCCTGCTGATCCACAGGGATATGGACTGGTCCCGTACCCTGCTCCTGGCTGTCCTAGCCGTGCGAGAATCCCGTCACCTCGTCCAAATCGTAGTCGTCATGGTAATACTGTCGCCCCCTCGGGTCATCAAAATAATTCTGGCCAGACTGACCCGATCGCTCATCCTCTCCTCGCCTGTCTCCGCCCGTCCCTCCTTGTGCTCGCCCTCATCCCCTGTATCCCCTTCCACGGGGCGCCTCCACTCTTTTTAGTAGCATCAGACACTCACTAAGCCAATGGCCCTCCTCCTTGCAATACACACATTGGTTCGACCCCACGGGCCCCGCATTTCCACTAGTACGGGGTAACTGCCGGGCTGGTCAAAACACAAAAATGGACCTGTTCTATCAACTGTCTGGACTACTATGAACGTCCACCATATGTTTTCTCAGGCACACAATATTGCGTGACCTAGCAGTGGAACAATATCTCCCATCTGCCCTGGAGTGACTAAAATCACTACTCTTAAAAGCTTGTGTTCCGTACTGTAACTACTGATGTAGCCCCCCTACAGGTGTAACAAGGAGGAGGGAAGAAAAAGTGGGAACTAAGAAGGCAGTGCCTCACGGGAGTAACACCATGGGAGTTTACAGACTGGTACTCACCTGTATCCTCAGGTTCTCATCATTAGCAACTGCCGACTTATAAAATAAAGTAAAGAGTGAGGAAAAAGAACCAGAACTGTGTGTGTTCAGTGCAAAATATGTGAACCCTATAAAGGAAACCGGGGTCTGGCGTAGAGCACCCGATATACCTAATCTAAAACAAGAGCTAGACAGCCACTAGCTGAACTTTTTATTCCTTGCTGTGTGTCTGCTCAATAAAACCAACATGTTTCATTGCCCATGTAAACTTGCGGCAACTTCATCAGGGTAGGGTCAGTGTCCTCACTGCACCACTTTCATCTGTTTGTCATACCGGGTGGTTGCCCATCTTCGGCAT
Source organism: Calotriton arnoldi (assembly GCA_963921515.1). Taxonomy (NCBI): domain Eukaryota; kingdom Metazoa; phylum Chordata; class Amphibia; order Caudata; family Salamandridae; genus Calotriton; species Calotriton arnoldi. The sequence continues at coordinate 86,091 of CAWUFW010000052.1, forward strand.
ACCAGCAACCCCGTCAAAACTGCTTCAAACCCTGGGAATGTGTACTAGTCCACAAACACAACGCCCGTCTCAGTCGCTGCACTCAGTCAGTCGAGACTCCTCGGGTCCAGGCCACCGCTCAGTCTGTCTATAATCCAATTCTAGGACCAAATCGATAAGGGCGGAAACTTCTGTAGGTCTATTTGGTATTTGTGACAGAGCGTCTTTGAGTTCGTCCTTCAAACCCCGGTAAAACAGCGCTGCCCTCTTGTTTTCAGGCCAGTCGGTATCCACAATAAGCTTATTAAATTGGGCCAGGTAAGCAACTAGCTCCTTGTTTCCTTGTTTCAACTCAAGTAACTCATTGTCTGTAGCTTGAGCTACCTTTCTTCGATCAAAAATCCTCAAGAACTCCTTCTTAAACTCTTCAAAATCATACAAGATAGCAGAGTCTTTTGAAACTAACGGTAAGGACCAAGAAGCTGCGTCTCCACTTAAATAAGATAGAATGAAGGCTACCCGGGACTGTGCATCAGGGAAAATGGCGGGTCGGCACATAAAGTGGAGGGAGCATTGTGTAAGAAAAATTTGGGCCTTTTGAGGGTCTCCACTAAAGCGTTCTGGGGGAGCTAGCGGAATAACTGGGGACAAAGAGTGCACAACCTGTGTGGTAGTTCTAGGGTGAGAGATTGGGGTGGAACTAGAAATCTGCGACTCCTGAGATAAGGCTGCAAAACTGGTACCTTAGAAGTATCCATCCATTTTACTCGCTAAATCTGTAGTTTCTCTCCTTGAAGCCAATAAATCTTGTCTTAACCTTCTATTCTCTTCCCTAACAGCTAACAACTCCTTTTGAATGGCCTCTAAGACCCCACCTAAGTTCTTCAGGTCAAAACCTTCTGCCATTCTGCTCAGGTGAGTAAAAAATCGTGGGCACTTCACTCTGTCAGAATCTTACTTGAAGTTTCCCCAGATACTTCACAGGAGCAGAACAACGTCTTTTTCCCAATGCCTCTCCGAAAACCCCTCCACGCCCCCACGGTATACTTCAGTGAGTATGAAAGAACCTCCGGGGGGAAAGGGGATAGGGAAAGAGAAGAGACAGCCTCGTCTTCTTGATGTATATATCTTCTACTCGACTGCCACTAATGATCTTCCTTCACTGTTTGTGGAAGTTGTAACACTGCGAAGAAAAGTTAACAATTACAAATTTTTAAACAGCTTTTACTCTTTCTCCCTCTCTCTCTAGTATTTTTCTAACTGCTTTTACATACCCCTATAGACTAGGCTCTTGCCTCTCTTCTATTTGGTTTATTATTCTGGTAAGTAACTTATAGGTAGATGAAGCTCCTACAGAAAGATCGTGTGATTAACCTAAGGAAAGAGAAGATGTATTTAGGTATCTTTTCTTGACAAATTCTACTATCTCATAGGAGATCTACTGATATAACAAATGAACTTACAACACTTTTGCCTTTCTTTTTCTTACAGGAGTTGAAGGAACAACTAACTTCCCTTCAGCGGTTCGACAAGCAGGTAAGTTTTCCTTTTCCAACTATTTACAATTGTTTTAAAACCGTGACACCTTTTTTTCCCATAGGGTACTTGCGTGAATATGCGACTCTGGTTGAAGCGGTTATAGCCTCTGGGTTTTGGATTTTCTCTTCAGGTGCTTCAGTTGAACATTCTTCTTGGAACTCCAAACTCCTCCTTGGATTCACACGCTCCCGACGAGTTGCGAAAAGAATAAACTACACTACTGCCGGGCATGCGCGACGATACTAAACTACTCTGACTAAACTCAATACGCAGAAACTAGGTGACACAGCTATTCTCTGGAAGATTCGCGGTGAAGTGCGCAGAGCTGAGGGTGCGCGCGAGCTTCACACTGCTCCTCGCGCCCTCAGCAGAAAGACTGGAGCGCTAACCTCTAGGTAGCCGCCATCTTGGGAAACCGCAATTTCACTAACGCGGTCCAAGATAGATTTCGTGATTTCTTCTGGGTGTTGGCGGAGATTAAACTCCGTTTTCTCCTGACTGTTGAGGTAGTACCTGCAAATTGATAGGTAACACTGTCTTCTCCCCCTCGATTCCTGACACCCAGCCATATGCAAACCAATCTTGACCCTGCTCCCAATGGGAATAGTCCAGCCCGAACTGCCAGGCCAGGTCCTCCCTGGACCGGAGACAAGCATCCTGGGACCGGTTTTGGGGTATCACCCGTCATCAGCCAGGCTAGCTTGACTCCAGTTGCATGGTGAGCATGAGACCCATGGCTGGGCATACCCTTCCCACTTAGGGCGACAAATGCAAAAAGAACAATTGATGGACGGAATGCGGAACAATTTCAAACATTCACCCCCAGTACAGAGATCTGGGCCTGAATCCATCGTTTTTTTGCATACCATGCCATTCCAGTTTAGACCCAGCCATATGCAAATCAGTCTTGACCCCGCTCACCCTGGGAACAGTCCAGCCCGAACTGCCAGGCCAAGTTCTCCCAAGACCAGAAAGAAGCATCCTGGGACTGGTTTCAGGGTATCACCCCTCATCAGCCAGGCTGGTCTTGGATGGGAACTAGTTTTTTTTAACCTGTCCTGGGGAGGGGGAGTTGGGGTTCTAGTTTATTCCAGGTGTTGTTTTATGGGGCCAGGCGTGTCACACTTGGGAGAGTTATTGGGGTGAAAATGCGACTAGCACAATGGTACCCCCCATAGATCTTAAATGTATATCTTGGAATGTACGGAGGATGCACACTATGATGCGGCGCCATAAAATACATGTGTACTTAGTGCGGAGAGGAGTGCAAATCGCGCTACTGCAGGAGACGCACATAATGGCGAAATAAGGAGCCGCGCTCCAGCCTAGATGGAGGGGACAAGTGTTCTATACAAGCTATTCGGCCTTCGCTAGGGGGGTCCTGGTATGGGTGAGAGCGGGTGTGCCCTTTCAGTGCACGAGACAAATAGTTGACCCCGATGGGAGATATGTCATATTATCCGGTTGTTTGGATGGAAGGGATATAACCCTGGGTAGCTTCTATGGGCCTAATACAGAACAAGCAGCGTTCCTGACACAGCTCTACAGAATACTGGCCCCAGTTTTGACGGGATCAATCATATTAGGGGGCGACTTTAATTGCATCACAGACGTAGGGTTAGATCGTTCCCGCCCTCCACTCCCCGACGCTCCCATACATAAACTAGCAGAGGCGCGACGTCAATGGCAACAGCAGATGGGGTCTAGTGGACTCCTGGAGGACGCAACACCCTGGGGACAGGGACTATTCCTTTTTTTCGGCACTACATGAGCTACATGTCCGCCTAGATGCTATACTGTGCTCCCCTGACTTGCACGAATGTGTACAAACCAGTGAATATCTTGCCAGAACAATCTCGGACCATAACCCAGTATTGATGGGGCTACTGTGGTCCCATGCGAGACCTAAAATCCCGACCTGGAGCCTGAGACCTGAAGCGTTATAAGACCAGGTCTTCCGCACGACAGTAGGAGCCGCTATTGGACAATATTTTTTAGAGAATTCTAACACAGCGACAAATCAGCTAGTAGAGTGGGACGCCTTTAAATCAGTTATTAGAAGCGCTGTATCTCGGAGGTGGTAGGAGTACGGAAGGTGCTTCTGCAAGACACATTGGCTGCCGAACAGAAACTCCGGGATCTAGAGAAGGAAAGGCCAGAAAGAAGCGACAAGCAGGAGGAGCTCCTGACAGCCAAGGAGGTAGTGGCAGAACAGGTCAAGAGGCTACGTTGCTTCAATTATAAAAATTATGTAATACGAGCTCACTCCGAAAGGGACAAATCTGGGGCCCTGCTGGCCTGGTTGGCCAACCCGGCTAGGAGAGGTTCGGTAATATTAGAGCTGAGGGGACAGGGAGGAGAGCCACGCCACAGACAACAGGATATTAACGACCTGTTTCTGGAATACTACGCTGACTTGTATAAGAGCAGATTGGCCCCGACGAATGAGGAGCTTGAGGGCTTTGTAAGTGACATAGAGCTACCGACGGTGTCAGAGAACATAGCAGAGTCCCTGGGAAGGGAGACAGAAATAAGTGAGGTGAGGGGAGCCATCAAGAATATGGCTAGGAACAAGACGCCAGGGACGGATGGTCTGCCGGTAGAGTTTTACTCAACGTATGTTGATCAGCTGGCTCCTAGACTGGTGGAATTATATAACCAGGCGAAACGGGTCGGAAACTTACCTAGGTCAACAAGAGAAGCGGTCATCATCCCATTGCTAAAGCTGGGGAAGCCGGCATGGGATAGAGCGGCATATCGACCGCTCTCTATGCCTAACTTGGATTACAAGATCCTGAACCGAATTCTGGCTACTCGCCTCCTCCCGCATATAACGGCACTGATACACGGGGACCAGGCGGGCTTTATTCCCACCAGAAACATGGCACTGAATGTCAGACGGCTACTGCACGTACTAGAGGCCGATACATACTGCAAGGAGGAGGCGACCATCTTTGCAGTAGATATTGAGGCCTTCGATAGCCTTGAATGGTCTTATCTTTTCCAAGTAATGAGGAAGTTTGGTTTGGGAACTGAGTTCGATGGGTGGACGGCTCTCCTCTTCAAGGATTCCACCGCCAGGGTTAAGACTGGAGGTCTGATCTCGGAGGCCTGCAGAATAGAGAGGGGTACGCAACAGGGCTGTCCGCTGTCCCCCCTGCTCTTCGCTCTGGCTGTAAAGCCACTGGCGGCCCGGCCCTGAACAGGCCACTGCTTCCAGGGCCTGGAGGTGGCCGGGCAGATACATCACATTGTATTGTATGCAGATGTTGTGCTGATGTTTCTGGCGGATGCCGGGGAAGCGCTTCGGGGGGCTAAAGAGCTCCTAGACAGACTAGGGAGGGTGGCGGGCCTTAAGGTTAACTGGGCGAAGTCATGCCTCTTCCCTGCCAGGGCGGATAGAATTGGCCCACAAGAGACAGAAGGTGTACAGTGGGAGGACCGTTGCTAGAAATGCTAGGTTCCAATTGGTACATTTCTATGTATTGCATAGAGCTTACCTTACTCCGTGCAAGATTAATAAATATTTTGACACGCAAACAGCCGTTTGCCCACGCTGCAACATGGAAGGAGCAGAATTCTTGCACATGCTCTGGAGCTGCCCGACCCTGGGGGACTTTTGGGAAGAGGTAACCACAATATTGGCAGAGGTGACCGAGAGGGAGATAGCAGTAACGCCTGGGTACTGCCTGCTGCATTGGTTCCCCCACACGGCAAAAAACAAGGTGACGAGTAAGTTCCTGGATCTGGGTCTGGTCTTGGCTAAAAGGGACATCACCAGCCATTAGAAATCGAGGGGTGGCCCTTACATACACAGATGGAAAAAAGAACTTATTAAATGGGCAGAACGTGAGGAGGCAGTCAGGTTCCAAATAGCCAAAAAAACAGGGTCCAAAAAGACACTAGAGATAGCTAGGATATGGGCAGCATTAGTGGAATTACTAAGGAACCCGGAAGATGGGAGGGGCGAGGACCCAGCAGAACGGACCCCTGAAGGTTAAGGCTGAACCCCGCATTTTAGTCCCTGTCGTACGCAGAACACCGGAGCAGGGCTGCAGAGGTAGTTACTCCTCCTCTGTTAGGATTTTAGTACAGTTCCATAATGGCAGTGATCCAGCGCGATATTAGCAAACAGCATTCATACACCAGATACTCACTTGGGCCCATACATTCATACTACGCTAATACCAGGGCACAAGTCCTAAAAAAAGAAGTGGGGGGACTCTCCAAGTTAGGTAGTGTTACAGGAAGTGACATCACGACAGGAAGTGATGTCACTTCTGACATCACAACAGGAAGTGACACCACAACAGGAAGTGACATTACATGTGCAGCAGATCTATCATTTGCACGTATTGCAAGATTTAACAATTGAAGCTGCTCAGTGCTTAAGCCTGTGACTTAAGGTCCCTGTATAGAGGAATTAACAGCCCAAATGTGGATGAAGTTTGGTGTACACCTACATTAGTAAAGACATTAAGTGCTGGGGGTCCAACATTCCTGGAGACTTGTGTTGTGGAAGATATCTATTCATTTTAAAGTGCAACATTTGCAACATACAGAAACACCAAAACCCGTCCTTGCACCAGCAGCGATCCACAATCAGTGGGTAAAAGAAGAGCTAAAATTACAACAGCCACAGAGGCACACACAAAATTATCCAAGAGTATCAATATTTGTGAAACTGAGGCATATTGGACATAAACCACGGAGAGAGAGGAACGATAGCCAATAAGCTGATGACAAGAACAGAACCTTCTTCATCCTAGCCTACTTCCAAAACTCACTAGGAGGGTGGCTCAGCGAGCCAACTACTCATTCAAGATACATGGTAATCTGTAGTTTACTAGTTCAAATCATGGCAAAAACCAACTAATCCTCCCGGTTCCGGAAAACTGAGTACCAATCACCTGGGTAATAATAATGATACGTGCTATTTACAGCACTTAGTAAGAGAGCGTCGACATGGGGACTTCCCACCACCCACAGACTAAGCACACCCACACCGCCAGGAGGTGATTGCAGTATTAATACAACCTACGGAATGCTGTCCAATGGGTAATTCCAACACTTCTAAACAGTAGCTTAAATAGACTGCCAGCAGCGACCAGATGCCAAGTAGTAGGCAAACATGAGGCGAGAACATGGCAGGTGGGCCACTGCGAAAGATGATTTCTGCCTCACGGCTGCCCTCTCTCTCCTCTCCAACAACCGATAAGTGACAAGGAAGTTGTAACCACCGCTCGGGTAATGTCGGTTTGTCACTTGTAACAACACCAACAGCGTGAACAAAATGCAAGATCTTCCAAAGTGCAGCACTGTTTGGCTTTGAATTTGCACGTGCTGGTGTAGCAGGTAGGACTCTGAAAAAAATCAGCCAAGAGACGTGACGGCCGCGAACGTCAAGGAAATATTTACTGCCAGCTATGAGGCGTGTGTAAACAAAACGACAGTAACGCTATTGACCAACACACAACGCATTTCCTGTTCATTGATATCTCGCACGGCGAAGGGCCCCAGAGGCAAAACCCCCTGTACTGGGAGCAGGAGCAGCACCCCCCCCCCTCTCCCACCGTCGTGTGTGTCAGCCCGGGCTGAGACAGCTTCCCGGGCGCACACACAGCCGCACCCGAGTACTTCACAGGTCTTTGAAAGACCATTTACGTGTTAACGAGGCTTTGTTGCTTGTCACCCCTTACAGCCCCTGCATCTCCACTCTGTCACGGCTGGAAGAATTAGCATCCCCTGGAATTTGTCTCTAGTTGCGCCTCTGACTGGGAGCGAGGATAACCTTACCAGGATTAAAGTCCCGTAGCCGGGAGTGTTGAAGCTACGCGGTAGCCAGCCCTGTCATTGGGAGATCGACGGGTAAGTCAACGGCCGCCATCTAAGAAAGTTAGGGGCAGCCGTGAGGGCAAGTGACGCCATCATAGAAAGCTCAGCTTTTGAGCAGGGGGGACGGCGTCCACCCGGTAAAATAAGTGGGGGGACGCCGTCCACCCGCGTGGTACCCCGACTCGTGCCCTGGCTAATACTTACGCTGGGTTTTATCAGTTGATACTCTTTATCAAAATCCCTGCTACCAATTACCTTCCGATTGAAGAGTAATGACTTACCAATGAATCCTTTGCTAATTGGGGAGTGACATTCATTATAGTACATAATCCTGAAATAACCACTGAGTCAGGAAGTTTTAAAATGTTTATCTAAAGATTTAGCAGAGTAAATTACATAACCACATGGTACTTAATCACATATCACGGGTGAAGCATAGAATAATAATTATTGATTAATGACGGTCCCTCAGAAAGGAGAAGATAGAGACAGCAGCGCAACTAAAGGTTACATTTATATTTACCTAAGTGCGAGAACCAAACCCTTGGCCAAGGAGTTGGAAAGATTAGGACCCAGGAAGGATGAAGAGCAAAGACCTCCTCCAGGATCAGGACAGGACCGGTGACCTCTCTACAACGACGCCTGCGTCATTCCCCTCTCTGATACTCGGCTTCTCATCGATTCTCCCGTGCCTTCCTTCTAATGGACTCCGCCGCCCCCTCCTCAGGACCTCTCTGGACAGCGGTTCAGCGTGCACTCGGTCAGCGTCCTAATGCTAATGCAATGCCTCAGCTAATTTGCTAATACTATATCTATTATACCCTTCTACGCCCATGTACCTCCCCTTAATGTTGCTAAAATATGGGACCACTACTTCTGATTGGACAGGGACAGGGGTTGATCCTCACACCATATTGATTTGGTACGCATTTCTGAAGACCTTTGTCTTTAAACTTCCGCCCATCAATTTTAATACATTGGCTTTATTTCCCACCCGTCTCACGACAAAGTTTATTCATTTCCATATACATAGTTGCAAGTTTGGCAAGAACACATAAGTATATCAATATCGGCCATTAGGTCGTGGCCTTGGACGACGTCCAGGTTGACTTCATTCTTTGGCAGCCAAGGAGGGCACATGCGCAGAATCACTGTCTCTCGAGTTTCAGATCACCAACCCCAGGCCCAAGTTTACGAACTAATAAAAGTCAAAGAAGAGAATATTAAAATCACAAAATAATATGTTTCACTGTATACCCACTCTTTCTACTCTATCCCCATTTACTTATAAATCTATCCCGCATTAGTAGCGTTAAGAAAACGACAAATTAATAATAACACAAGAGCAAGCTGAAGCATGTGAAAACATCAAGCAGCCATTTTAATGCACACTGCGCAGAAGCAGAAATTTCCCACCAAGCAAAGAAAGACGTCACACCATGTGATATGGATGAGACATGCGCAGTAAGGTTCCCGCTCTTTTGCAGCCATTTTAGAAAAAGACAGGCATTACTTGTTAGTTAGAACACATAGGCAAGCTTCCTTGCTATTCGTGTAATGTATGCAACGTTAGTATAAACAATACAAGATAAATAAATTAATACAATGAGGTGATTGCATTCGAGCAAGTCTCATTTTTGAGTCCTTGCTCCATCAATCCCCTCTCTGATGGCGTTTAAGAGCCATCAAAATACTACCCTCAATCAGATGCCAACTTCTAGCAAATAGTTTCATTCTCATTTTTACATTTTCTATTTTTAACATCCCCTTTCAATTTCTTGTATAATTCACTTCTCACATCCTCAACTTCAATTTCATCAACCTTTCTCTTCTTTCCTCTTCCTGTCACAGTATACGATTCATTCTTTCTACAACACTTGCACCATATTATTATCGTCAGTACTATTATTGCTATTCCTTCTAAAGGTACTAGTATTTGACCTATAAGCCCTTTTCCTACATTAGAAAACCAGGTACCAATTGACGCAATACTACTTGTCAATCTTTCCCATACACTATCAACTTCCAGTGGTTTAAGTTCCTTCTCAAGTTTAGTTATATTCTGTATATACGTTCCAATTTCTGCACTTTTATCAGGAATGTAAGTGCAACAATGTTTCGTCTTCAGTAATTTACAGACTCCGCCCTCTTTTGCCAATAGAATATCAAGAGCAAGTCGATTTTGCATAACCATAGATCTAATCGCAACCATTTCTGCATTAATCATTAGAAATCCTCCAGCAGTGTCAGTTGATAAACGATCAACCACTGTAGACAATTTACATATTTTCCTTGAGTTCAGAATTATTCCCACCGAAGGTATCAATGCACCAAATATATCACCTACAATTTCAGAAAAACTAGCTCTTTTACTACGTGTTAATTCGCTATTGTTTTCATTGCTCCCAGTGTTTCTTTTTACGTGGTATATTTCTGGAAATACTATTCCAAAATAACAACTTCCATACCACCGTGCAGGAAGCCTAAAATAAGCCTTATTCCCGCATACATAATAGATTCCAGGAAAAACTGAATCTGTTCCTCCTTTTATTCCCCAACCTCCAAGAATTAAGAAATTGTGTTCACATTCACTGGTACCGATGAAAACATTGTTATATTCAGTCCTTAATCTATGTAGACAAATTTTCCCCGTCTTTACAAAATCCAAAGCCATAGCAGCTTGAGCCTTGCCAGGTGTGTAACTCCCTTCTTTCTCAGCCCAAGGTGGCAAATGAGCCTTATGCTCAGAAGCTTTCTTTTGAAAAGCTTGTCTTCTATCTTCTACTAAATTCAAAAATATCTTTTCTTCTTCGTGTAAAGAACATGTTAGATTGTGTCTATGTGCATGTGTTATGTCTATCGATTTCATTGTTAAGAAAAATTCTCCCATAAACTGTGCGTCTTGACTACCAAGCACTGGGTTCATACTCTTGCGAATCGGAACCTCCGAAAATATCACATCTATGTTTGAATAATAATATTGAAGTCTCCCTGTTCTATAAAATAAACTAGCTAATACACTACATGATATGCCATATGTCAATGGTAAGTGATGATATGTTAATCCTTCTGCTACTGATTCGGGTAACTTCATACAGACATAACAATTACTAATTTCCATGGTATCTACATATTGAAATAATAACTTTGTGAAAACATTTAAACTAGTGTCGTTATCAGTTATTTCATGATGAAACTCTGGTTCATTTTCTGCCATTAGTTCTACTCTATTTCCCTTCATGTGTGCTGTCTTTCCTTTAGTTTCGTTATTAATCTTTTTATCCATTATCATAAGGTAAGGGACTGCTACGATCAGAACTAACCATACTATAAGCACCATTACTAGACTACATATGCATATTGCACAGCATCTTCTACAACATCTCTGTTTTGGTCTCCCAGCAACTCTATCATCAGACATTTCGACAAGGAAGATTGCTCTTATCTATTTTTTGTTTTTCTTTATATGACTCTTTTGCGTAGTCAAGGTGGTCTTGTTTCTTTCTCGTACGTCAGTTCTGCACTTGTTCCTTCGTCACCACTTTCACTTGACTCTGAGCTCTCGTAATCTTCAAGAATAATGTAAGTCCAATCAGGACCCTTGAATTTGTTATTTACAAGTTTCAGTCTCTTGCTTCTTCTTTTCTTAGTTCTGTTTTCTAGTTCTGTTTGACTTGTTACTTCATTTACTTGATCTGGAATTTCACTTCTGGTTGTTATGTGGTATTTTACTCTTTTAATGACACTAGGCCAATGATCACCTTTTCTTGTTTTCTTTGTTTGCACTGTTTCTTTATTTTCGTCTTCAGCAATCTCTTTATTTTCACTGTTTGATACCTTTTCGTTTTCTGTAATTACAGTTTTTCTTTCTTGCTCTTTTCCAGGCCTTATTTGTTTTTCTTCTGCAGCTCCTCCGTGAGCTTCCAATAATTGACCTTGTTCTTTCTTTAATTCTTCATGCTCATGTTTCTCGAGATCTTTTTCTTCTGTGTGATTTTCTGGATCTAACTGGTTCTGATCAGGGCTTATTGCACTTTGTACTTCTGCAGCCTGACCGGATTCTTCTAAACCAGTCTTTCCCTGCTCAAAACTTGTTGGTTCTTCGTTATTTTGAGTCCAGTTTCCTTTCCCTATCTGGTCCTGCTCAGGTTCTTTTATTGTATGTTCTTCTTTTCCCTGAGCTGCTTCTTCTTCACCTATCTGATCTTCTTCAATTTTTTCCAATCTTGCTTGACTTCTTGTTCTGAAGTAAACTTCAGGAATTTCTACCACCGGTATCCAGTCCTGACTTGTGCTCGGTTGTTCTCCTGCAGCTTCTCTGGAATCTCGAGCCTGAGATTCTTCAGCTGGGCAACCTTCAGCTTCCTCAGTGATTGATGCTGACTGAGGATTTTCTTCTTCAGGGTCTGGTACTCTTTTGGTGTGGCTTACATGAATCCAATTAGGAAATCCTGCACACTTCACTGCTGTGTTGGTAGTCAGTATGACTTGACAAGGTTTTCCCCATCTAGGTGATAGACACGTCTCTCTGGTGTGATTCTTCACTACCACCCAGTCACCAGGATTCAGATCATGTTCTTGTTCAGGCTGCCTCGAAACTGCGTCTTCTCCGACCTGATGAAAGACAGAACGCACTAGGTCAGCCAATCCTTTGCAATAATCCAGTACCATATCATCAGATATATTCAGCAGTTTGTTTATGGGAACATGTGCTTGTCTCATTGCACTTCCCATCATTATCTCGTGTGGGCTCAATCCCGTATTTCTATCAGGAATGCTTCTTAGTCCCATTAAGACAAGTGGCAATGCATCTGGCCACTCCAATGATGTTGATGCACACATTTTTCCCAGTCTGGATTTTATCGTGCCATTCAATTGTTCAACCACTCCAGAAGCCTCTGGGCGATATGCACAGTGCAATTTTTGTTCAATTTGGAATGCTTCACAGATTATTTGAATCACTTCACTGTTAAAATGTTTTCCTCTATCTGATTCCAAAGTTACTGGGAAACCAAACCTAGGAATGAGTTCTCGTAGTAACAACTTTGCGACTGTAATGCTGTCACTCCTCCTGGTAGGGTAAGCGTCCACCCACTTTGAAAACAGACATACTATGACTAGTACATATTTCAACCCTCTGCATGGTGGTAACTGTATAAAGTCAAACTGTAGTCTTATAAATGGACCTTCTGCCTTTCCAATTTTCCCAAACCCAATTATTGTTTTTCTTCCTGGATTATGCATCTGGCAAGTCAAACATCTCTGGCAAAGGCTCTCTGCTACAGCCCTGAACTTGGGTTTGTACCAGTTCTGTCTGAAAAGCCTAATCATTGCATCTCTCCCTATGTGTATGTCTCCATGATACATCCTGGCCATTTGAGAGAGCAGACAGTCAGGCATGACTGGTCTGCCATCAGCACAAATACACACTTCATCATCTCCCCTTTGGGAACAACCCACTTTGACCCATGTTTTCTTCTCATTTTCATCAGCACCATCTTGCAATCTTCTAACTTCATTCCATGTTTCAGGTGGCATATACAGCATAAGTTGGCAGCTGATTCCCATTCTTTCCACCCTTTTATTGACTGACAATCTATTTCTGGCACAATGTTGAGCCACAAGATCTGCGTATCCGTTGCCGACTACCACCCAGTCATCTCCTGACTGGTGTGCGGCACATTTCACCACAGCCAATTCTTTTGGTGATTGTATTGCCTCCAGCAATTCCCTTACAAATTTTCCATTTTTAATGGGGGATCCTGAAGAAGTCATGAAATCCCTCTGCATCAATAGTTGGCCAAAATCATGCACAACCCCGTAACCATATTGGCTATCTGTAAATATAGTCACTTTTTGATTCCTCCCAATTTTGCACGTTTTTATCAAAGCAATCAATTCAGCTACTTGTGCACATTTTACTCCTGGTAAATAGGATGCTTCGACTATTCCAGTTAATTCACATACTGCATATGCTGCAGGCAGTTTACCATCTTCATGCCTCTGGCATGAACCATCAACAAACAGCTCCCTGTCTAGCTTTCTAAGGGGCTGTTCTTCAATGTCCGGACGTGGTTTCGTGCATAGTTCTGTGACTTGTAAACAATCATGTTCTTCTTCTTCGTCATTTTTAATTTCCTCATGATACGGGTCTGGTAGTAAAGTTGCAGGATTTACTATTGTACACCTCACTATGTTCACATTTTCAGCACCCATTATTATTCTCTCATATTTAGTCAGCCGACTAGGAGTAAGATGCTGAGTTCGAGTTCTTGTCAACAGAATCACAACCGCATGTGGAACAAACACCTTTACTGGGTGTCCCATCACAATTGACTCACTTTGTTCAATGCTTAAACAGGTAGCCGCTACTGCTTTTAAGCAGCCTGGCAACGCGGCTGCCACTGGATCCAATGTAGCAGAAAAATATGCTATAGGACGTCTGTCCAAACCATGTTTCTGGGTTAGGACTGAAAGTGCACAATTTTCTCTCTCATGACAGAACAATGCGAAGCTTCTCTTATAGTCGGGCATGCCTAGGGCTGGTGCTGAGCACAAAGCATTTCTCAATTTTACAAAAGCTCCTACACTCTCATCATCCCAATCAACTGGGTCTTTTGCTTTCTTCCTTGTCATTTGAATTAGGGGCTTCGCTAACATGGAAAATCCTAGTATCCATTGTCGACAGTAACCTACTATTCCTAGGAACATTCTCACTTCTCTTTGGGTTACAGGCATTTGCATTTTCTTAATCAATTGTACTCTTTCCGATGTTATTCTTCTTTTTCCCCTCTCAATTTGGTGTCCCAGATATTTAACAGCTGTTGTACAGAACTGCAATTTTTCTGGTGAGACTTTATGCCCTTCTTCAGCCAAATGATTTAATAGTGCTATGGAATCAACAACACAGTCCTCTCTGGTGTTCGATGCCACCAGTAAGTCGTCGATATATTGCACTAGGACTGAGCTTCCTGGCATCACTAGTTTCTCTAAGCACTTTTTCAATAACTGATTGAAAATAGAAGGACTTTCCGTGTACCCCTGAGGAACACGATTCCATACATAGACTTTGTTCTCAAATTTAAATGAAAAAAGATACTGGCTGTCTGGATGCAATGGTATTGAAAAGAACGCTTGGCATAAATCAATCACTGTGAACCATCCTGCGCTCCAAGGAATCTGGTATAGGATTACTGCAGGATTGGGTACTATAGGACAACAAGGTTCCACAATCTTATTTATTTTCCGCAGGTCCTGAACAATCCTATATTTTCCGCTAGGTTTCTTTAAACCCATTATTGGTGAATTACATGGGCTACTCATCACTTCTCTTAGTATGTTTTGTTCTACCATTCGATTTATTTCTTCAATGACTCCTGTCTTTACTTCTGCACTCATTTTGTACTGTCTAGTATTTGGGAAAATCGCACCTTCTTTTACAGTAATTTTAACTGGGTCTATTTTGGCCATAAGTCCTACTTCTTTTCCTGTGAAATCCCATACTATGGGGTTTACTGTAGTTTTTAATTCTTCTGGCAGTTCATCTTTTGTTATTAACGAAAACATCTCATCTACCTCTGTGCCTTGTTTTGCAATCATAAACTTATATACATGATCTTCATCTGGGGTCTGAACTGCCACACCATCCGGTGTGCAGAAAATTGTACAATTCATTTTGCACAATAAATCACGACCTAATAAATTTACTGGACTAGAATCACACACTACAAATTGATGCATTTCTCTGAAATTTCCAATTTTAACTTCCATTGGTTCGGTAAGAGGTGTTCTAATCTTTCTATTAGCTACTCCCACTACTTGGATAGCTTCTCCAGAGAGAGGAAGGTCTGGAATGTCTGCTGTTCTCACAGTAGACCGGGTAGCACCAGTGTCCAAAAGAAAAGTAATATCATTACCTTTTACACTCCCTTCAACAAATGGACCTGACTGATCTACCGATAAGGATGCGCCAAGTACGCACTCCTTCTCCCCTCTCCCAGGCACCGTCATGAACTGTATTGACAGAAATCGTCCTGTAAAAGAAATTGTGATGTTACATAATCATTCTTACCACTTCCTCCTTGATATCCGACGTCTGTACCGTGGTTTGCTCTGCTTACATTACCCTGAATAGGTGCAGGTGGCAACTGACTCTGAGGATTTACACCCTGCTGTGAGTCATTCTGCGTCTGTGGATTTAAATTTTGATTTGGGCCATTATTATTCCGAATCTTTTTACATTCATCCTTCCAATGCCCCAATTTTCTGCATCCATGACAAGGAAATTTCTTTTTAGCTTCTTCTCTACTCATTCGTCCTCTCACTTTTCCACCATTCCCAGTATCGCCATTCGTTCCAGAATCCTTTCCTTGATTTTCACTCGGATTATCCAAATTAATCCCCTGTTTCTCAGCCATTTTCACCTGTGCCCACATCACTTTTTCCTGCAATTTCTTGTGCCTATCCTCAATATCGTCTCCACAGTATTTCGCATATTTCAAAATTTCATCTATGGGTTTGCCCTTGCCAACACAACATGTGCTGCTTAATCATCTGACAAATTTCTGGCTTCAGACCATAAACAAATCGATACACAAACTGACTCATGTTCTTGTCTCCAATGTCCTCAAATCCACTATACTGCTTAAACACTTGTAATAAACGCTCATAATAGGCGTGTACCGATTCACTAGCTTCTTGGGTGGTTCGGTCTATTTTCACCCAATCTGTTTCTTTCGGAGGTATTTTGCCTTTCAGGTAAGTTATCACCTGCTGATACTTTTTCATTACATCATTTGACGGGGCACCTGTCTTTGGATCCCCAGGATACTCGTCACTAGGCCAATCAACTGTAATTTTACAATCTGTCCACAAATCGGCAGGTACCACTATGTCAAACAGACTATCTAAATCTTTCAACAATACCTTTGACACCTTCACAAACCTCTCAACCTGTTTGTACCATTCAATTGGTTTTTCTCTCAACTTTGGAAAATCGTTCGTAGATGACAAAATATCCTGTCTACTCCATGGGACATGTACATATCCCCTCCGGGAACTTCTCGCATCGGGTACATTTGATCTGTCTTCCCTGTTTCTTTCATCACATATTCAGAGGCTGTTCTACTGGATCGTGCCTCTTCCTTTTTCTTTGCCCATCGAACTCTCCATTTATCTAGGTCTCCCCATTTTTGCAAGACTGTCATTAACTCTTTTACTTGTAATTTTCTTCCAGAGGCATTCATATTTTCTAAATCTTTGTCTGAGAAATCTGCTCTATAGGGTTTCTGCAACACCTTTGATCTCCCTATTTCAATTCCCATCTGCAGAGCCAAATCTGATAATTTTTCATGAAATATTTTTACATTTCTGGTGATACTTCTGCATACGAACAATAATTCTTCTTCATTGTAAGCGTTTAGGCGATCTAACCCTACATTTCCTGCTATTATTTCTTCTAATTCGACTTTTAATTTATAAATATCCAACATTTTTGGAGGTGTACACTGCTGTTCTGATCCTTGTGCCCACCTTTCTAAGTCTTCTGGACTAACTACAGTGACACTTTTTGCTCCTGATGAAGTTATCAAGTTTATCTCTTTCGAGCACCCAGGTGTAGTTCTTCTGGGAGTACTATTGACAGAATCTCGAATTGGTAAATCCATTAATGATATTGTTGATTCACAATCACTAAAATGATCCTCAACCATTACTGTTGCTTCAGGTTTAGGAATATTCACAGGAGTAGGCATAACTAACGGTGGAGGACAATTTCCCTGACCAGCATATAATGGAACTACCGGACCAATTGTTACAGGTATGGTCAAAGAATCAGGATGTACCTTTATCTGTGTTATTTTCTGTATTAATTCTGCTCTGGTCTTCTCTAGGGCTTCTTTCTCTTTATCGTGAAGTATCCTACTGGGGGTGAAATCATGCACTACCTGTGGTACTAATGGAGTTTTTAACAGTGGGGCACTTGGGGTGCATCCACTTGTCCCTTCCTGATATGGTGGGGGGTTCCTTAATATTTCTTCTATAAATTCATCTTCGGAATCTCCATTTCTCATTAAATGTTTTGTCTTTTCTGTGCATTTGCTTCCTAATTTTTCTTCTGCTGTTAACAATGGATATAATCCTTCTGTAAGCATTGCCCTTCTCCATTGTTTCATCTGACCGTCCCTAGACTCATGTTGGTATCTGGGGAAAAATCCTCGATAACCCCTATTACTCCTTGATCGGTCACGCTCAAATGCCTCGGTTTCCCATTCCTCTAAGGCTTCGTATTGAGTTAATCTAGGTCTGGGTTCTAGGTCATTTATCCTCAATCTCAAATTTTGAAGAATTCTTCCATTAAAGGTACCATTTTCGGGAAATGCTAATATCCCATCATTTTTGGTATATTCTATCCAATTCTCTATCCATACACAAGTATGATAACCTCTCTCCATCATCATGAATGAAGCGGGTGTTTTAGCTGGTGGAATGATAATTCCTTCCCTAGTTTTGATTGGTTTATCATTTTTAAAATAGTTCTTAATCCTTTGCAGAAAGGACATTTTTCTCTTTTCTCCGTACATCTTGGGCAAATCTCGATGTATAGAATTATATTCTGCAAAACCCAGGAATCTCCTATCCATACGAGTTCCTGTTAAAGTCGGATCCCTTTTTAACATGCAATCCCTATCCACTAAGATTTTAGCTTCTAGAATATCAACCAATCAAGTGTCTGCTAACTTTTATTTCTGAACCAATCCTAACGCGGCCTTTCGGTGACGTTTGTCTGTCAACCCCTCCTTTACAATCTGCGCTTCTCTGTCCCTCGCTGTTTCAACCAATCCCAGCGCGGCACCTGTGACGTCAGTACTGCTCCTGACTACTGACCCCTCCTTTACAAGAGTCGTTCCACACCCGCTGATTCAACCAATCCCAGCGCGGCGTTTGTGACGTCAGCTCCCTCTCCGGTAGCTGACCCTCCCTTTACAAAATCTTACGCAAAGTTTATTTTCTTTATAAATCTTTAATTAAATTTCAGTAACAACATAAAACATTCGCTATCGTGCCAGTTTCTCTAAAATAGAGAAGATAGTTTTCTCTCACAATTAGTAAAACCTTTCCGTTTACTAAACATACACTACGAGTAAAACCCTTCCGTTTACTCTTCACACAAGCTCCAGAAGTACCTGTTACTTCTTCAACGTTACCCTTTCTAGGTGATATAACATCAAATTTTCACCAGCGTACTCTTTTGCTATTACTCACACGCATAGATTCCCTAACCAGTACTGATAGTCCTGCTTAACTTTTCAGTACTATTTCTGCCTGACAGATAACCTCACTGCAGTATGGCTTCCACTTACCAACCGCTATTCAATTTCCCCGGGGATTCTAGACAACATAAAACAAACTTTTGGATACACAGATGTTAGTTCATAAAAATAAAATTCTCATTACCCAATTAACAAAGAGTAACCATCCTCTGATTACCAGAAAACTGATCCAGCGCGATATTAGCAAACAGCATTCATACACCAGATACTCACTTGGGCCCATACATTCATACTACGCTAATACGTACTCTGGGTTTTATCAGTTGATACTCTTTATCAAAATCCCTGCTACCAATTACCTTCCGATTGAAGAGTAATGACTTACCAATGAATCCTTTGCTTATTGGGAAGTTTAAAATGAGTGACATTCATTATAGTACATAATCCTGAAATAACCACTGAGTCAGGGAGTTTTAAAATGTTTATCTAAAGATTTAGCAGAGTAAATTACATAACCACATGGTACTTAATCACATATCACGGGTGAAGCATAGAATAATAATGATTGATTAATGACGGTCCCTCAGAAAGGAGAAGATAGAGACAGCAGCGCAACTAAAGGTTGCATTTATATTTACCTAAGTGCGAGAACCAAACCCTTGGCCAAGGAGTTGGAAAGATTAGGACCCAGGAAGGATGAAGAGCAAAGACCTCCTCCAGGATCAGGACAGGACCGGTGACCTCTCTACAACGACGCCTGCGTCGTTCCCCTCTCTGATACTCGGCTTCTCATCGATTCTCCCGTGCCTTCCTTCTAATGGACTCCGCCGCCCCCTCCTCAGGACCTCTCTGGACAGCGGTTCAGCGTGCACTCGGTCAGCGTCCTAATGCTAATGCAATGTTTCAGCTAATTTGCTAATACTATATCTATTATACCCTTCTACGCCCATGTACCTCCCCTTAATGTTGCTAAAATATGGGACCACTACTTCTGATTGGACAGGGACAGGGGGTTGATCCTCACACCATATTGATTTGGTACGCATTTCTGAAGACCTTTGTCTTTAAACTTCCGCCCATCAATTTTAATACATTGGCTTTATTTCCCACCCGTCTCACGACAAAGTTTATTCATTTCCATATACATTGTTGCAAGTTTGGCAAGAACACATAAGTATATCAATATCGGCCATTAGGTCGTGGCCTTGGACGACGTCCAGGTTGACTTCATTCTTTGGCAGCCAAGGAGGACACATGCGCAGAATCACTGTCTCTCGAGTTTCAGATCACCAACCCCAGGCCCAAGTTTACGAACTAAAAGTCAAAGAAGAGAATATTAAAATCACAAAATAATATGTTTCACTGTATACCCACTCGTTCTACTCTATCCCCATTTACTTATAAATCTATCCCGCATTAGTAGCGTTAAGAAAACGACAAATTAATAATAACACAAGAGCAAGCTGAAGCATGTGAAAACATCAAGCAGCCATTTTAATGCACACTGCGCAGAAGCAGAAATTTCCCACCAAGCAAAAAAAGACGTCACACCATGTGATATGGATGAGACATGCGCAGTAAGGTTCCCGCTCTTTTGCAGCCATTTTAGAAAAAGACAAGCGTTACTTGTTAGTTAGAACACATAGGCAAGCTTCCTTGCTATTCGTGTAATGTATGCAGCGTTAGTATAAACAATACAAGATTAATAAATTAATACAATGAGGTGATTGCATTCGAGCAAGTCTCATTTTTGAGTCCTTGCTCCATCAGCAGCTAGCAGAGCAAAAGCAGGACATCCCCTGATCAAACCGATAAGTGAATGGCCGCATGTGACACGCCTGGGGGGTGGGAAGAGTGGGAGGTACAGTTGGGGATGGTTTATAATGTTGGGCAGGAACTATATGGGCTAATAGCAGAGACCCTGATGGCCTAAATGTGAAACTAACTGTAATATCTTTATTAAATGGGTGGTGGGGATAGAGGCCTTAGTCTACTGGCTTAGCCCGCTGGACCAGCCTAGATAAGTAACTGGAGGTCATTGAGGAGCGCACTTGAATGTACACAATTTACAAAATTGCTGGGCCTTATTGAATGTCTGTTTAAAACCTCAATAAAGTCTGTTTAAAAAAATTATAAAAATAAAAAATCAGCCAGGCTGGTCTAGCATCGGTGGCAGCAATGTTCCAATGTCTAACGTATAGGCTGCTCAAAGACAGGGTGGGAGTAACCTTCTTTCGATATGACATCCTAGTTGTGGGTCGGAATACGGTTGAGCATGATGAAGAATGTTTTGGGTCTATGTCATGAGTATGGATTGACAGCTGAAGCGAGTAAATATACGTTTGCGAGTGATGAGGTGACATATCTAGGACATGAAATCAGTTTTAATGGAATAAAACCAAAGAAGAAGTTGGTTGAGCCAATACGATGTGCTCCACCTCCCCAAAACAAAAATGAAGTATGTTTCTTTTTGGGGATAGCTGAATACTATTCTAAATTTGTTCATAACTTATATGAAGAAATATATTCAATCAGTCAGCTATTAAAAAAAGAAAGCAAATTTGTTTGGTCACAAGAGTGTCAGGAGACCTTTGAAGAGATAGAAAAGGAATATTTGTGAAGCCCCTGCATTTACAAGGATTTGATCCCAAATGTAGAACTCTGGTCACCACGGATGCTAGTGGAAAAGGTTTGGGGGGCGTTTTATCCCAAATAGATGGCCGTGATAAAGAACGTGTAATTGCCTTTGCTTCTTGCGCTTTGACTTCGGTGGAAGAAAAGTACTCTGTCATTGAATGAGAAACAGTAGGATGTGTGTCACAACCCACTGACTAAAGTACTCACATTACGTGGTCTTCTAAATGTTTCATCAAGAACATTTTGACTGTCTATGCAATTACTAGATTATGTGTACAAAGTTCTGTACGTTCCTGGGATTTGTAACAAAATTGCAGTTTTTCTCAGTAGGTTTCTGTAGGAAGCTGGCTCTGTATATACTATACCAAAGTAAGGTATAGTGTGCACAGAGTCCAGTGGAACCCTAAAGGTAGGCAGAGGTAAAAGTAGATAATATCTTACTCTCTATTTGTGGTAGTGTGAGGGAGCAGTAAGGCTTTATCAGAGGGCAGTGCTAAGCCTTTATTGTACACACTCAGGCAAGAAAGGATGTCACACACTCAAAGACTGAACTCAGACCAATTTGTTTGTATAAAAATATTATTTAGTTATATTTATTTCCTAGAACCAAGCAAGCCTGGCACAGGTAAGTGTAAATGGTACTTTTCAAGGCAGGTTGAACAATACAACCAAATTGAATGAAAATGACTTTGTTACAGGTTTGCAAATGCTTTGAATACAGTTGAAATTAATGTTAGATTACTTTTGATTACTTTGCAGATTACTTTATAGATTGCTTTTTCTACTCAGTGTGATATGCCTAGATATCACACTGGGACATTTCCTAGAGAAAAGGTAAGTAAAGCAGTTTTTGTATATTCTGCACTTTCTTAGAGTTCCATACAAACCAACTGCACACTCAAAACAATTTTCAAAGAAAAGCAGTCAATGCAATCCTATTGGAGGAAATGGACATATCAGTTTACAGGTAAGTACTTGGTTGTGGGAGTTGGGTTTCTGGGATTAGAACCAGGGTTCCCCCAGGGTCGAGGATGCACTCTCAAAGTACCCTCAGCTGCACTAGGGCGGCCGGGTGCAGAGTGCTGAGGCCCAATGGTATCCAATGGGGGAAAAGGGGCCTCCGGTTGGTGGCTGCTCATGAGCAGGCCACAAGGTCGTGGGAGCAAAGCTCTTGGTGTTAGGCTCAGGGCAAAGGGGGATCCGATTTAGCACACAAGGTGCACCCACAGCGGTACAGGGGTGGCTGGGTGCAGGGTGCTGGTTTGGCGTCGGGAGCCCTGTTGGTTTCAGTGGGGATTCTCCGGTTGTAACAAACACTGCAGGCTCAGGGACGAAGATCTTCTGGAGGCGACCACCAGTTGGAGAGTAAGTTGGGATGCCTGGAGATGCTGGAACACCATCGGTTGGGCCACCCTGGGGCGTGGGATGTCGGTTGCAGGGGTGTCTTTAGGCGTTGGGTTTTACTTACCGGCTCCGGTCGCTGTCAGGGGGATCCTCCAGAAAGGGGCTGCAGGCGTCAATTGGAGATTTGAGGCAGATCAGGGATCACCAGATCCCAGGTCAGGATCGCCAGGGTGACCTCCTCATGGTGTTAGGCCACTCGAACTTGGGCCGTGGGTGTCGGGCGCAGAGTGGTGAAGACTAGGGGATTTGGCCGGAGCCAGAGTCTGTTGGTGAGCAAATCCGGTGATCACGGGAGACAAAGTCTTGGTTTGGGAAGGCAGGGCTGGTCCTCCGGGTTCTTGGGGGCTGCAGGCTGCAGAACACGCCGGGATTTCGCTGGAGCAGGTTCGAGGTGGGGACAGGCCGGTAGGGCTGGGGCCAAGTCAGTGGGTGTCCTCCTCTTCTTAGTTCAGCACGGCTTCTTCGGTCGTTCTTCTTCTTGTCTGAGGAGGCAATGTTCGGGATTGCCCCTAAAAACTAGATTTAGGGGCGTTACAGGTAGGTACAGGTCGGGACCAATGGGTCCCTTCCTTGGGGTGGGTACACCCCCTATTATGCCACCCTCCAGTGGGAGGGGGCATAAGCCTCACTCTAGTTTGCTGGGTCCCCCCATCTGCAAGATGGCGGGGACTGAGAGTTGTGCTTCACCTCGCCTCCCCCACCTGACGGATGGGGTTGGAAAGGTGGGCACACCTCTCCTCCTAACTTGGTTTTCCTGCAGATTCTCCCACCCAAAGTGGGGGTCAGAACCAGTGGGGGCCAGTTGCTGGGAGCAGCAAATGGCTTGGGTAGCTCACAAAGGCGGCAAGCCTTTGAAGCTTCCCCTTCGTGGACCCTGCCCATCCTGGTGGAGGAGGCTTGGCACCTCGTCCCAGGATGTTCATTGTTTCAGGACCCCGAGAGCTGCAGGCTCTCGACCCAGGGGTCCAGAAACATGTCTGGTGGTGGCAACTGGCAAGCAGCCACTCAGCCAGGACACTAGACTTAGGTCGTTTTTCAGGGGGCATCTCCAAGATGCCCTCTGAGTGCTTTTTTCATTAAATCCCACACTGGCCGAGAAGTTTGATACCAAACTTCCCAGTTTTCAGTTAAGCCATTATGGTGCTGTGGCGTTCGTAATGACAAACTCCCAGCACCATATACTCTTAATGGCAGCACTGCACTTACAATGTCTAAGAATGGACTTAGGCACTGTAGGGGTACAGGACTCATGCACCTGTATCCTCACCACTGGTATAGTGCACCCAGCTAGAGGGGTGGCTTACCTATGCCAGGGCAGTGGGTTGTAGGCATGGCACACAGGGATGTGTATCATATATATGCGGGTTGCACTCCATCT
The DNA here is from genome assembly GCA_963921515.1 of Calotriton arnoldi. Lineage (NCBI taxonomy): Eukaryota > Metazoa > Chordata > Amphibia > Caudata > Salamandridae > Calotriton > Calotriton arnoldi. Next base: position 110,133 of record CAWUFW010000052.1, read on the forward strand.
CTTACATTTATAACCTCCTGTTTTGACTTCCATATTCAACGTTGCGTGCTCACTGGTGACGTGCCTAGCCCAAACAGCACGTGTTTAACTAAACAACATCTTGTTGGGGCGACATTTCGCCCCAAAGCCAATGGCACAGCCAATTGTGCCTCTGCTTTTTTTCTTTTTCACATTATTTCCCGTTGTACTCATTATACTCCATTAATCCTCCATTCATTCACTTAAAGCTGCTCAGATCCGCATGCAAGGTAATGCTATTTCCCGGGTTTCTCATGTTCAAGACGGGCCATCCGAACCTCTCTTCAAGAACACGTACAAGCGCGAAGTTCATCAAAGCAGTTTATTAAAACCCAATGCATTTCGGGCCACTAAGGCCCTTCGTCAGGGGTAACTGAAAATGACAATAAAGCATACATTATTGTTCCATTCATCAATGTATATACGAATTCTTATGCAAATATACTTATAATATTAGTTGCACCTCACTTCTCAGTAGGTAACACTCATAAAATTCAATAATGTTGTTTTGCAACGTTTCAACAAATGAAAGTGAAGGGTTTGAAGGGAGGGTTGAAGTTAAAGTGGTCACTACATGGGAGCCAGCGACCCAGAGAAACTGAGTCACATATAAAAATGTAAAGTGAAGGGAGCGAGTTTTGCCAGAGGTATTAAAGGGTTCATTTACTGAAACGTTGGCAGGAATCCAGGGCACACTCAAAGTACATCAACAGGTTGGCAAAAAGTGGGGGCAACCATGTAAAAAGGGACACTTTCCTACAGTTTCCTTTACCTAATTGTGAAAATGCCAAGAATGAATGAGATGACTGTCTGGTTGCATCTCTAATTGGTAGCGAGCTGCAAAGCATATCTGTAGAAATGTGGAAGACATAATTGGCACAGGATGTGTTGCAGACTAAAGAGAGTATGTAGTGGAAGGATGGCCAGAGAAGAGGAACCTAGAGAAGGATTTTTTTTTTTAATAAATCTTTTTATTGGGTTTTACAAAAATACAGCAGTGTACAGATCGTATATCATTTTCCTGTGTCTCCCCAGGGAAAAGGCTCATTAAGTTGACATTTATACCATAGTTTCTAATCAAGAATCGATACAGTGACCAATACAAGAAAACTAATTTCCTCAATGTTATGGTGAACCCACGTTGAGGCCACCAGGACCCTCAGCGAACTCCTCCTCCATCCCTCTATAGGAGCGACACCCCGGCCAGATTTTCTCCCATTTTCGTGGGCACCCCCTGCCCAAATAAATGGTTTTTTCATTCAACATTCACCAGTCCATGTCTCGTTCCCATCCCGCCACAGTCGGAGCCTCTCTCGCACCCCACAAGCATGCTATATTGCGTTTTGCCACTGCGAGACCCAAGGATAGCCATATTTTGTCATACCTTGGCGGTGGGTTCCCCCCCCCCCACATGTGCAGGGCCAAGTCCAATATCTCCAGCCCTACGACCTCCTCTGTGAGTTTCTGCAGTGCCACCCAGTATGTCTGTATTACAGGGCAGGACCACAGGATGTGAAAGAATGTACCCCTCTCCCCGCAGTCTCGAAGGTAGAGATCTGTGGGGCATTGGCCCATGGCCTGAAGGGCAGTGCGGTAGTAGAAGGAACGGTGTAGGATATGCAATTGAACTAAGCGAAACCCCACATTCAATCAATCAATCAATCAATCAATCAGGGGGGTTTAAAGCACGCTACTCACCCGTGAGGGTCTCAAGGCGTGGGGGGCGGGGTGCAGCTCCGGTTCAGCCGAAGAGCCAGGTCTTGAGGCTCTTCCTGAAGGTGTGCAGAGTAGGAGAGTGTCTGATGTTGACTGGGAGCTCGTTCCAAGCTTTGGCTGCCATGTAGGAGAAGGCTTTTCCACCCGCTCTGGTTCTACGGATTCACGGGGTTTCTGCCAGGGCGAGGTCGACGGAGCGGAGGTTCCTTTTGGGTACGTGGAAGGAGACTCTTTTGTTGAGGTATTTGGGTCCGATGTTGTGGAGGGATTTGTAGGGATGGGTGAGTAGTTTCAAGGTTACTCTCTTCTCGACAGGGAGCCAGTGGAGGTCTTGCAGGTGTTGGGTGATGTGCTCATGTCATGGGATGTCAAGGACGAGTCTGGCCGCGGTGTTCTGGATGGTCTGGAGTTTGCGTAGCAGGGATTTGTTGATTCCAGTGTAGAGGGTGTTTCCGTAGTCTAGTCTGCTTGTTATGAGTGTGTGGGTGACGGTCTTTCTGGCTTCGGCGGGGATCCACTTGAAGGTCTTGCGGAGGATGCGGAGGGTGTTGAAGCAGGTGGAGGCGATGGCGTTGATCTGTCGGGTCATGGTGAGGGAGGAGTCGAGTATGATGCAGAGGTTCCTGTTGTGGTCCGTGGGGTTGGAGGGGGTGCCAAGGGCGGAGGGCTACCAGGAGTTGTCCCATGCAGAGGGGGGGGTCCAAGGACAAGGACTTCTGTCTTCTCCGAGTATAGTTTCAGACAGCTGCGGCTCGTCCAGGCTGCGACGTCTTTCATTCCTTCTTGGAAGAGTCTGGTAGTTTTGGGGTCCTTCGTGAGGGAGAGGATGAGCTGGGTGTCGTCGGCGTAGGATACAATGCTGAGTCCATGCTGTCGAACGATAGCGGCGAGGGGGGCCATGTAGATGTTGAAGAGCGTGGGACTGAGCGATGATCCTTGTGGAACTCTGCAGTTGATCTCTGTGGGTTCGGAAAGGAAAGGCAGGAGTCTGATCCTTTGGGTTCTGCTGGCGAGGAAGGAGCGGAGCCAGTCGGGGGCGGTTCCCTGTATTCCGGCGTTGTGGAGGCTGGCTGCGAGGGAGTGGTGGGAGACGGTGTCGAAGGCTGTGGAGAGGTCGAGCAGGATGAGGGCTGCGGTGTGGCCTTGGTCGAGGAGCTTGCAGATGTCGTCTGTGACGGCGAGGAGGGCTGTCTCGTGCTGTGGTTGCTGCGGAATCCGGATTGGGAGGGGTCGAGGATGGAGTTCTCATCGATGAAGTTTGTCAGCTGGGCGTTGACGATCTTCTTGATGACTTTGGCTGCGAAGGGGAAGGAGAGAAATGGGTTGGTAGTTCTTCAGGTCCGTCGGGTCTGCAGAGGGTTTCTTGAGGAGGGGCTTGACTTCTGCCTGTTTCCAGTCATCGGGGAAAGTGCCGGATTTGAAGGTGGCGTTGATGGTGCGTCGAAGCTGGGGCACTATGGGGGCAGCGGCTCTGTGGAAGATGTGCGGAGGGGAGGGGTCCGTGGGGACTCCTGAGTGGGTGCTCTTCATGATTGTGGTAGTATCTTCGGTGGTGACCGGGGTCCAGGCGGTGATGGTGGGCCGGCTGTCGTCGCTGGAGTGAAGGGTGGTTTCTGGAGTCTGCTCGCGAAATTGTCGTAGAGGGCTTTGATTTTCAGGTGGAAGTAGGAGCCGAGCTTGTTGCAGAGGTCTTGGGAGGGGGTGACGTCTGTGGCTTCGCAGTGGGGCTTGGTGAATTGCTGGATGATGTTGAAGAGTTCCTTTGAGTTGCTGAGGATTTTGTTCCGGATGAAGGTCTTCTTTGTGGATCTTATGCGTTGTGGTAGTCTGTCATGGCGTTCTTGTAGGTGGTCAGGTCTTCAGTGGTTTTGCTGTTTCTCCATCGTTTTTCAAGACATCTGCAGGAGCTTCTGGCTTCTTGGAGGTCGGTGGTGAACCAGGTGGCCTTCAGGGGGCATTGTCTGTCGGTGGTGCGGAGGGGTGCAAGCTTGTCTGTGCAGTTGGTGATCCAGTGGTGTAGTTCCTTGGCTGCAGAGTTGGCGTCGGTCGAGGCGGGGGGGTCGCGGCTGAGGGTGGAGTTGAGGTGCTCCTCTGTGACCATGCTCCAGTTCCTTCGCGGAGGGCGAGGAGAGGGTTTGAGAGCGGTGGCGGTGTTGAAAGAGAAGTGTACGCAGTGGTGGTCCGTCCAGAGGGGCTGCGTGGTGTGGCTGAAGCGGATGTTGTTCCCACCTGCGAAGATGGGGTCGAGGGTGTGTCCTGCATTGTGGGTAGGGGTGGTGACGAGCTGTTTCAGTCTGATGTTGGTGAGGTTGTCCAGGAGGTCGGTGGAGTTGGGGTCGCTGAGGTTGTCAAGGTGGAAGTTCAGGTCTCCGATGAGTATGTAGTCCTTGGAGGCGATGGCGTGGGGTGCGATGAGGTCAGCAATAGTAGTGGTGAATGAAGGGTGGGGTCCAGGGGGTCTGTAGGCGAGGGTGCTGTGAAGAGTGATTCTAGGGCTGGTCTGGATCTGGAAGTGAAGGTGTTATGTGGTGGCGTACGAGTCGTTCGTGGTGGAGGTGGAGAGTCGGAGGGAGCTCTTGTGTGCGCTGGCGAGTCCTCCTCCTGAGCGGTTGGGGCGGTCCTTCCTCTGGATCTTGTAGCCGTCGGGAATGGCGGTGGCGATGTCGGGGGCGGAGGAGGCGTTGGTCCAGGTTTCCGGGAGGAAGGCGACGTCTGGCGAGAGGGTGTCGAGGAGGTCCCAGATTTCTATGGCATGTCTGTGCAGGGAGAGCACGTTGAGGAGGATGCACTTCACAGGCTTCGGTAATGTTGGTGTCTGGCTTGGAAGCGGCGGCCGTGGTGGTGCGGAGAGTGGTGAAGGTTCAGCGGCAGTGGCAGCAGGAGAACTGGTCGTGGGTGGTGTTCGGCGTGGACAGCTGGCAGTTGTTGTCCCTTCGGGGGTTGAGTAGGTGGAGGGCAGCTGAGTCGTAGCGGTGGGTGGTCGGAGATCCAGGGTCCCTGGCGCTGGTCGCAGTCGGGTCACAGACGGGTGCAGACGGGCTTTCCTTTGGCGCGGCCGCGCAGCAGCCGCCATTAAATAGGGAAGGGGGAGGGAAGCTCAGCTGGGAGGTGAGAGCGAGAAGGGCAGGGGGGAGGGGGAGCAGCGGCGGGAAAAGGGCGGTGAGGAATGGGCATGGAGGAAAAACAAGGGCACAGGCAAAAAACGAAGAAGGGCTAAAAACAGTCACAGACAAACAGGCACAGAAATCACTATACAAATACAATAAAAAAGACAGACAAAGACACAAAGACAAAACGGGCACAACAAGGCAGACAGACAACAGTGGAACAGCAGAAGAGCAAGGCTCTCCCACTGGACCACCAGGGATGAGGCGCAGGCAGGAGCCTGCGGGTGGAGGAGGGCCTCTAACACCTACCAGGGAGAGAGGTGTCTGGGGCAGCGGCAGGCGAGGCTACAGCGGAGCTGCTTGGGCGGAGAGCGGGACCCTGGCCAGGAGGTCAGAGGTCCTGCAACCTCTCGGTAAGCACCCGTGGCCACCTCCCACTCCCCATCTTCACAGTCCCCGACATCTCCCTCCCATTTAGTCCTCAGGATTGCCAGGATATCAGGCGGATTATTGATTAGTTTCTTGTAGATAAGCGAAAGTTTATTTGGGTAGTGGTTCTGTAAGGACTCTGTCCTCCAGACGTGAGGACTTCGGGATCAAAGTGTGTCTGGGGATATGTGTCAACAGTGCATGCTATAATTGCCGATATCTGAAGGATTCCGTGGGTGCCAAGTCATATTGGGCTAGCATGTCAGCCAGACTGAGCATAGCGTCCCCTTTCCACACTTCTCTCACTGTGGATACACCAATGAGATTCCATTTCTTGAACCCTCTTAGTCACCCCACCTCCCCAAGGAGATCACTGCACCACAATGGGTCATTGCAGTTGGCTCTAGAGAAGGATTTAATCATGTTTTGGAAGATGAGGAATGAGTTATAGGTGGAAAATGAATTTGTCTTGAGAAGTGGGCGGTTAGTTTCACAGAGCAAATTGAGAAGCAAGATTGTGACCTTGGTATTTATTGTAAAGACTAAGAGGAGAATACTGCAGTTATATTGGTGGCCAGGATGTGATAAGAAAATTGAGGAGGTTGTGAGGAATTTTGAGAAATGTATTAATTTAGATAAAACGTTGATAACTATCAAGCCTCCCTTACATCCCATTGAGGCTCCACAAATGCCATGGGAAAGGAGCGGAGTGGATATTTTTGGTCCTGTACAGAATAAAGATGGCAATTTAAAGTACACATTGGTAATGGTGGATCACTTTGCGAAATGGCAAGAGGTCAAAATTGTGGATAGAGTTGATGCTAAGAGTGTGATTGAATGGTTGGATGGAATATTTCATAGAGAAGATCTTCTGAAAGTGATCATTAGTTATAATGGTGGGCAATTTGTGTCTGATATTTTTAAGGAATTTTTCAGAAGAAGGGGGTAGAACATAGGACGACGTCCTTGTATCACCTAGAAGGAAGTGGTAATATTGAATGGTTTAACTGTGTGATCAAGGGTATAGTGGAATTGTCTCAGAATAATGGTCTAGAATAGGAGGAGATACTGGAAACTGTATGGGCATATAGGATCACTCCCAGTGAAGCCACAGGTCACAGTCCATTTGAACTGATGAGAGGCAGGACAAAGAGGACTAAAGATAACATGGGTTGGTTGTCTGGTACCTGTAAGGTTGAGTGGTCTCCCAAGGAGATAAGGAGTAAGATTGTGAGCACACGAGAGAAGTAAAAAGCTAAGTATGATTCATCACGAGGAGGAAAGTGGAACTTCAAGCAGGTGATGTTGTGAAAGTAAAGAAGGGTAGACTAGTGAGGAAAGGTGAAAGTAAGTATTCAGAAACCCTGTGTGAGGAAAAAAAATCTATGCAACTCAGCATTGCTGATTGATGGAAAGGTATAGCATGCTAGCAGATTACTACAAAATCCGGGCGGTTATTAGACCCAGTAGTTAAAATGATTTTGTTGAATGAAGATTTGATGATATGGAGTTTATAAGTTATATTTACTATCAGAGTAATAAGTCTCATTCTTTGTGATGTTGTGGTATTATGTTTACATTATTAGAGTCGATAAAAATGTGTACCAGAACTCTGAAGTAGGGTACTATTATTGCACATACTGTTGGCATCTAGTTTGGTTCTGCAATGTTAAAAATGCTGAAATATTTGTTTTTAGAATTTATGTTTTTTTGGTATCTCGTATTTTGTTAAAAAGGAGGGAGATGTGTTACGTTAGTGCATAGCATATTACATGTATAGGTTCCAGAACATGGAATGTGGGCGGGGGAGTGCGCATGGTTGAAGGATGAAGGAACAGCGGTGTTTGCTCTCTGCTGCGAGTATGAGTAAGAAGAAATAAACCACGATTTACAAAGATACGTGTGGAGGTTTTCGGATGAAACGACGTAACATGAGGCAGACCCCAGTCAAGCGCGACCAGAAACACACTAATAGCTTTATTCATGTGTATTCGAATAACACAACATCACCTCCGGACAATAAACAACCAACGGGAAACTACAACGCAAAACAAAGAATAACACAAACAAAAATTCGCAATTGAGCCCACCCTTACGCTCTACTTAACCAATCATTAAACCATTCAAAACAAAGCGCCGCCCAATCATAAACAAGCCGCGCCTGTTGAGGTCAACCAATCAGAAGAGAAAAACACAGTCGCATTCTCAACGTCTTGGAAGAGCGCGCGGGATAGAACAAACCGCGAGTTGGGGGTGGGGCAGGGACGCGCCGTATTTACAAAACCTGAGCTCCCTGGTAACCTGAAATAAAACGAGTGACGTCAGGCAGTAGCCGTACTTACGTCACTCCCCGGCGCATTTTCTTTAGAGTAACCGCGTTCGCCATTTTGTAAATTTCTGGACAAAACGGTACCTACAATTTACAAATTAAAAAAAGCTTTATTTACATGAGTTACGTTTTAAACTGTTACGTTTTCAATTTAGTTTCATCAAATTACAATTTCGAATAGCGTGTGAAAATATTGCAAGGTGTGTGCGTCTATTTCAAAACTGCACAACTATTATGCCCTACAAATATAAAAGATACTATGGCCGTACTTAATTTGTAGACATGCACTAAATGCCAGTAGGCATTTACAGTGGTCAACCACCGCTCTCGTTCAAGATGGTCGCTAAGGTACCTCTTTTGGCGCCAAAACGGCTGCTCCCTCTTCCATTTTGTTATTCAAAGTTAGGAGACTGCGCGAGCGCCGTTCTCCTCAGTCACAGGCCCGGGTCGAGGCAGGCAGCGGGAGGGGTTATCTGGGGCACCGGAAGCGGAAGCCAAGCTTTGGTCCTAATACAGCGGCGGCAGAAGGTGGTGGTGGTGGGGGGGATACCACACAACACCGAGGCCCGAACATGGACACTAAGAAGATGCGTGTAGCGGACCTGCGCACGGAACTGCAGCGGCGCGGACTTGATTCGCGCGGCCTCAAGGCTGAACTAGCCCAGCGACTGGACGAGGCGCTGGAGGCCGAAGGGGGAGAATCTAAGAGTCCCCTACCACCGCGGGATGAAAAGAGTGAGGAGAGCCTTCAGGAGGAAGAAGAGGAGGAGGAGGAATCGGAGGAGAAGAAAGAGGGAGAAAGCTTGCGGAGTCCTCGGTCCCGAGGGAAGAGTAGATCCTTGGCCAAGGTCCAGAGTGAGGAAGGCAGTGAAGAGTTAGAAGGTGAAGAAGATACAGGGAGCAAGAGGACGAGGTCACGAAGGGCCAAGGAGGCAGCAAAAACAGCAATTCCAGTGACAAATGTGACCAAAACTGCGACACCGACCAAAGAAGCGACCAGGACAGGCAGTCCATCCAAAGACGCAACCAAGGCATCAACCCCTGCCCGTGGCAGAGATAGGGTGACCACCCCAGGTCGTAGTAAAGGTGCTGATGTCAGCGAGGAAGAGGAGACCGTGGAAGAACAACCTGGGTCCAAGAGACGGCGATTGCGTGGAAGGGAGAAGCCAGACACCCCTGCACACGGGAAAGCAGGCCCGGACAGTGAAGTGGAAGACAGCCCAGAGGACGAACCGGAGGCCAAGCGGCCCAGGCTACGGGGGAAAGAGAAAGCAGACATGCCGGTGCGTGGCCAGGGAGCCCACGGCAAGGGCGATGAGCCGGACGGTTCGGAAGAAGAGGGACCGGTAACCGGGTCCCGGGGACTGAGCAGAAAAGGGAAAGCAGGCTCTACAGCCCGTCGGAAAACTTCTCGAGGCACGGAGGAGGTGGAGAGCTCGGAAGAGGATGAAGATGTACCACGGCAAACTAGGGCATCCCGACTACGTGGGAAAGAAAAGATTGATGATGTAGACCATGGGAAGATTGAGCACGATAAGGGTGGCGAAGAAGAGATGGTAACAGAGGAAGAAGATGCGGAATCTAAGAACACTGGATCACGTGGCAAAACGAAGGGTCGGAAAGGCGCTGTTCAAGCACGAGGGACCATGGGAAGGGCCAAAGATAAAAATGAGAATTTTGATGAGGAGGATGAAGAGCAAGGAACAAGACGATCTAGTCTCCGTGGCAAGTCAGCCTCATCTCATGGAAAGTCTGGAAAATCTGAGGACAATTTGAGCGAAGCAAGTGAGGAGCAGGAAATAAAGAGCCCAAGGTTGAGGGGCAGAGTACCTCGTGGCCGTAAGGAAGAGGTGGGTCCTACTGATGAAGTGGGCGGAGAAGTTAGAAGCCCGAGGTTGCGTGGGAAGGCTGGATTTCAACTCCATGAGAAGGAAGGTGGCGGAAGTACCAGTGAAGGGCTAGACGAAGATTTAAAGAGCCCAAGGGCACGACTGACAACTGGACGAGCAAAGGCTGCAGCTTTAACGTCTGAAAAGGCCTCAGAAGAAATGGCGGAAGGCTCAGTGGAAGAATTGAAAAGCCCACGGCTTCGTGGAAAAAAATTAAAGGATAAAGCTGAATTACTGGCTCGAGGGAAAGCAGAAGCACCCACCCAGGAGGAAGTTGACGCTGAGAACACTGAAAAGGTTGAAACATTGGTAGATAAGAAGGCTGAAGCCTTAATCCTGAAAAATCTAGAAAAGGAGAATTCAGAAAAAGAAAGAGAAGCATCTCTGCCCCTTAAAAAGGGAGAGATTTTGACCCAGGAGCAGACGGAGAAGGAAAAGGCAGAGGCCCTGGTCCACGAACAGGCTGAGAAGGAAAAGGCTGAGGCCCTGGCCCGTGAGAAGGTGGCAAAAGAAAAGGCAAAGACCTTGGCCCGCGAGAAGGCGGAGAGAGAAAAGGCTGAGGCGATGGCCCGCAAGAAGGCGGAGAGAGAAAAGGCTGAGGCGATGGCCCGCGAGAAGGCGGAGAGAGAAAAGGCTGAGGCGATGGCCCGCGAGAAGGCGGAGAGAGAAAAGGCTGAGGCGCTGGCCCGCGAGAAGGCGGAGAGAGAAAAGGCTGAGGCGCTGGCCCGCGAGAAGGCGGAGAGAGAAAAGGCTGAGGAGCTGGCCCGGGAGAAGGCGGAGAGAGAAAAGGCTGAGGCGCTGGCCCGGGAGAAGGCGGAGAGAGAAAAGGCTGAGGCGCTGGCCCGGGAGAAGGCAGAGAGAGAAAAGGCTGAGGCGCTGGCCCGGGAGAAGGCAGAGAGAGAAAAGGCTGAGGCGCTGGCCCGGGAGAAGGCGGAGAGAGAAAGGCTGAGGCGCTTGCCCGGGAGAAGGCGGAGAGAGAAAAGGCTGAGGCGCTGGCCCGGGAGAAGGCGAAGAGAGAAAGGCTGAGGCGCTGGCCCGGGAGAAGGCGGAGAGAGAAAAGGCTGAGGCGCTGGCCCGGGAGAAGGCGGAGAGAGAAAAGGCTGAGGCGCTGGCCCGGGAGAAGGCGAAGAGAGAAAAGGCTGAGGCGCTGGCCCGGGAGAAGGCAGAGAGAGAAAAGGCTGAGGCGCTGGCCCGCGAGAAGGCGGAGAGAGAAAAGGCTGAGGCGCTGGCCCGCGAGAAGGCGGAGAAGGAAAAGGCTGAGGCGCTGGCCCGCGAGAAGGCGGAGAAGGAAAAGGCTGAGGCGCTGGCCCGCGAGAAGGAAAAGGCTGAGGCGCTGGCCCGCGAGAAGGAAAAGGCTGAGGCGCTGGCCCGCGAGAAGGAAAAGGCTGAGGCGCTGGCCCGTGAGAAGGCGGAGAGGGAAAAGGCTGAGGCGCTGGCCCGGGAGAAGGCGGAGAGAGAGAAGGCTGAGGCGCTGGCCCGGGAGAAGGCGGAGAGGGAAAAGGCTGAGGCGCTGGCCCGGGAGAAGGCGGAGAGAGAGAAGTCTGAGGCGCTGGCCCGGGAGAAGGCGGAGAGGGAAAAGGCTGAGGCGCTGGCCCGGGAGAAGGCGGAGAGGGAAAAGGCTGAGGCGCTGGCCCGGGAGAAGGCGGAGAGAGAGAAGGCGGAGGCGCTGGCCCGGGAGAAGGCGGCGAGAGAAAAGGCTGAGGCGCTGGCCCGGGAGAAGGCGGAGAGAGAAAAGGTGGAGGCGCTGGCCCGGGAGAAGGCGGAGAGAGAAAAGGTGGAGGCGCTGGCCCGGGAGAAGGCGGAGAGAGAAAAGGTGGAGGCGCTGGCCCGGGAGAAGGCGGCGAGGGAAAAGGCTGAGGCGCTGGCCCGGGAGAAGGCGGAGAGAGAGAAGGCGGAGGCGCTGGCCCGGGAGAAGGCGGAGAGAGAAAAGGCGGAGGCGCTGGCCCGCGAGAAGGCGGAGAGAGAAAAGGTGGAGGCGCTGGCCCGAGAAAAGGTGGAGGCGCTGGCCCGGGAAAAGGCGGAGAGAGAGAAGGCTGAGGCGCTGGCCCGGGAGAAGGCGGCGAGGGAAAAGGCTGAGGCGCTGGCCCGGGAGAAGGCGGAGGCGCTGGCCCGGGAGAAGGCAGAGAGAGAAAAGGCGGAGGCGCTGGCCCGGGAGAAGGCGGAGAGAGAAAAGGCGGAGGCGCTGGCCCGTGAGAAGGCGGAGGCGCTGGCCCGGGAGAAGGCGGCGAGGGAAAAGGCGGAGGCGCTGGCCCGGGAGAAGGCGGCGAGGGAAAAGGCGGAGGCGCTGGCCCGGGAGAAGGCGGCGAGGGAAAAGGCGGAGGCGCTGGCCCGGGAGAAGGCGGAGGCGCTAGCCCGGGAGAAGGCGGCGAGGGAAAAGGCGGAGGCGCTGGCCCGCGAGAAGGCGGAGAGAGAAAAGGCGGAGGCGCTGGCCCGCGAGAAGGCGGAGAGAGAAAAGGCAGAGGCGCTGGCCCGCGAGAAGGCGGAGAGAGAAAAGGCGGAGGCGCTGGCCCGCGAGAAGGCGGAGAGAGAAAAGGCGGAGGCGCTGGCCCGCGAGAAGGCGGAGAGAGAAAAGGCGGAGGCGCTGGCCCGGGAGAAGGCGGAGAGGGAAAAGGCGGAGGCGCTGGCCCGGGAAAAGGCGGAGGCGCTGGCCCGGGAGAAGGCGGAGAGGGAAAAGGCGGAGGCGCTGGCCCGGGAGAAGGCGGAGAGGGAAAAGGCGGAGGCGCTGGCCCGGGAGAAGGCGGGAGGCGCTGGCCCGGGAGAAGGCGGAGAGGGAAAAGGCGGAGGCGCTGGCCCGGGAGAAGGCGGAGAGGGAAAAGGCGGAGGCGCTGGCCCGGGAGAAGGCGGAGAGGGAAAAGGCGGAGGCGCTGGCCCGCGAGAAGGCGGAGAGAGAAAAGGCGGAGGCGCTGGCCCGGGAGAAGGCGGAGAGGGAAAAGGCGGAGGCGCTGGCCCGGGAGAAGGCGGAGAGGGAAAAGGCGGAGGCGCTGGCCCGGGAGAAGGCGGAGAGGGAAAAGGCGGAGGCGCTGGCCCGGGAGAAGGCGGAGAGGGAAAAGGCTGAGGCGCTGGCCCGCGAGAAGGCTGAGAGGGAAAAGGTGCTGGCACTGGCCCGCGAGAAGGCGGAGAGGGAAAAGGTGGAGGCGCTGGCCCGCGAGAAGGCAGAGAGGGAGAAGGCGGAGGCGCTGGCCCGGGAGAAGGCGGAGGCGCTGGCCCGGGAGAAGGCGGAGGCGCTGGCCCGGGAGAAGGCGGAGAGGGAAAAGGCGGAGGCGCTTGCCCGCGAGAAGGCGGTGAGGGAGAAGGCGGAGGCGCTTGCCCGGGAGAAGGCAGAGAGGGAAAAGGCGGAGGCGCTGGCCCGGGAGAAGGCGGAGAGGGAAAAGGTGGAGGCGCTGGCCCGGGAGAAGGCGGAGAGGGAAAAGGTGGAGGCGCTGGCCCGGGAGAAGGCGGAGAGGGAAAAGGCAGAGGCGCTGGCCCGGGAAAAGGTGGAGGCGCTGGCCCAGGAGAAGGCGGAGAGGGAAAAGGTGGAGGCGCTGGCCCGGGAGAAGGCGGAGAGGGAAAAGGCGGAGGCGCTGGCCCGCGAGAAGGCGGAGAGGGAAAAGGCGGAGGCGCTGGCCCGGGAGAAGGCTGAGAGGGAAAAGGCGGAAGCGCTGGCCCGCGAGAAGGCTGAGAGGGAGAAGGCTGAGGCGCTGGCCCGCGTGAAGGCTGAGAGGGAAAAGGCTGAGGCGCTGGCTCGCGAGAAGGCTGAGAGGGAGAAGGCGGAGGCGCTGGCTCGCGAGAAGGCTGAGAGGGAGAAGGCGGAGGCGCTGGCCCAGGAGAAGGCGGAGGCGCTGGCCCAGGAGAAGGCGGCGAGGGAGGAGGCGCTGGCCCGGGAGAAGGCGGAGGCGCTGGCCCGGGAGAAGGCGGAGGCGCTGGCCCGGGAGAAGGCGGAGGCGCTGGCCCGGGAGAAGGCGGAGGCGCTGGCCCGGGAGAAGGCGGAGGCGCTGGCCCGGGAGAAGGCGGAGAGGGAGAAGGCAGAGGCGCTGGCCCGGGAGAAGGCGGAGAGGGAAAAGGCAGAGGCGCTGATCCGGGAAAAGGCGGAGAGCGAGAAGGCGGAGGCGCTGGCCCGCGAAAAGGCGGAGAGAGAAAAGGCAGAGGCGCTGGCCCGCGAGAAGGTAGAAAAAGAGAAGGCGGAGGCCCTGGAGAAGGTGGCGGTCCTGGCCCGTGAGAAGGCAGATGCCCTGGCTTGTGAACAAGAAAAACCTGGGCTTCCCCAAGCCACTCCATTTGACAAGGAGAAGACTGAGGCTTTAGTGCCAGAGAAGAAGACTGAGACCATGGTCTCTGAGGAAAAGAGGGCAGAAGCCTTGGTGCCAGAGAAGAAACTAAAGAGTTTTCTGCAAGAGGCTAGCGAAGCTATGCTGAAGGAGAAAGTGCGTACCAAGGACTGTGACCCGGTCAGAGAGAAGAGTATTGCTCCAGAAGAGCAGAGAGTACCAGAAGGCCCACTACCTATAGTCCGCCCAGAGAGTGCCACAATTCCACAGACACCGCTGGTGTGCAGCTTAGGAATGGAAGAAATAAAGCACGAGGGAATTGGACTGAAGGAGTCGGAGACTGGACAAGATGGTGTGAATGGGAGACGTAAGCGAACTTGGGAAGAGATGGAGCCAGAGGCAGGACCCAGTGAGGATGGGCAGAGTGGCGATGAAGCACAAGATGACGATAAGGAGGGCACAGAGGAAGAGTTGGGTATGTACTGTTTTCCATATAAACAGCCTTTACTTATTAAGCTTACATTTTAACGAAGTTCACTAAATATTTCCTTTTAACACACCTGGAGCATGTCTAACATTTGCATCACATAATGCAGACCAAGTGATTGATTGTTCAGGTCCATGGAATTATGCAGAAATGGGTCTACTCCCACACACAAACTTGGCAACCTGTTGCACCAAAGCATTCTTCTGAAATACATGAATTGGTGACGTTCACTATGCTGCCTGATGACCCATTCCACTGTCAACTCCAGTGGATTTGCATACATTTACAATCCCTCAAACTTGTATTCCTGAACACATTCCGCTGTCCATTAACCTTGGTCTGATTTCTGTTATCACCTCAATCATTCTTCTGCAAGTTAAGAATGGTAGGAGCAAAGAAGTATGTGTAATCATTCACTTGCATGTTCTGTTTTGACTGTGGAGTTGCTGCACCCACCTAATATGTGCATTATTGTGACCTGGAGGGGTGGTGATTACTTTGTATCAAAGAAAGTAGTGGATTGACTTTCAAGGATCATTTAAAGTGAGATGGCCACTGTGTTGATGATTTGTATTACAGGCACAGATGATGATCCCAGGAGTGAGCGCTCTGACGCTGCTAGCTCTGACGACCAGCGACGTGGGGTGAAGAGGCCCCGTGAAGACCACGGTCGCACTTATCACGAGTACAAAGAGGAGGCATACTACAGCCGGTAAGAGTATTCTCCATTTAAATCTCACACTACGGAATAGCTATTCTTTTCTGTTGCCTTCTACTTTTGCCATGTTTGCCTTTAGTTCTAGTTTTGGTCCCACACTCTTTGGTATTCTTGCTTTTTTTTTTTCTTTTTTTTTTTATTACTCGCAAGCCACCTTCCGTGGGCCCTACTGAACATACTTTTCCCAGCTCATCTCCTGTTAAACTCATCACCCCCTCGACAAGCTAGTAGGTAATGAAGTGACATACTTGCATCTTTTGATGTAACAGGTCTTTAGTGAAGGCGCATTGTAGGATGTAAAATGGCAGTTGGTGCACTAAACTAGCATTAATTACCAATAACTTAATGCATGTTTCAGGCTGTAAATATTTAGGCGTGTGAGATCTTCCGTTGGAGGGTGGGGATGGGATGAACTGGGAATTTAGTAGGTGGTGGGGCCATGTTTATTGTATTCATAAAGCCCATGATGGTGAAGTGTTTTAGATTGGTTGCAGAGATTTTTTTCCCCAATGTTTTCTTTTTAGTTTTTTTTAGTATGATAAGACAGTTTGTGTGCATGTTGACCGAAGAATAACCATTATTGAAGAACGGGGGTGTTAATCATTTGAGTTTTTATGTGTATTGATGCTCCTACAGTGGTGGGATTTTTAGTATGCTACATGGCTGTATAATTGCCTTTTCTTGAACTTGGAAATCGAACAAGCTATTAGTTAGCTGTGCTTTC
This sequence comes from Calotriton arnoldi, assembly GCA_963921515.1. Taxonomy (NCBI): domain Eukaryota; kingdom Metazoa; phylum Chordata; class Amphibia; order Caudata; family Salamandridae; genus Calotriton; species Calotriton arnoldi. Next base: position 125,794 of record CAWUFW010000052.1, read on the forward strand.
TCTCCATGCAGATCAAGATCCCCAGTGCCAGAGGAAGAAGAGGAAGCTCCCCTGGATGAGACTCTTGTGTGCCTTGACACATGTATGTTTATTTACGACAGCGTCACATTTTTGTGGATTCTTTCCCTGGTTTCTGGTATCATGACCGAGGCATATCAATTTCTATGAATGTCTACAATTTACCCAAAAATGGTTTGGTCTTGGTTCACTTTCTGCTTAAATGAAGTGGTTCTCCTGAAAATTCTTTAACAGTATGCACACAGGTGTTTGCCTGATCAGACTAGTTTCAAGGTTACTGGAAAATTGCTTCCTTTGTCTACACAGTTTACTGGTACCACGGCTCTTTCTTTACCAGCAACTCTGAATAACGGGGCCATCAAAAACCTTTGTAATACTGTGAGGTCTTAATAGAACTGGATATGAGAGTTGTCTTAAGTTCTTCTGTGTTTTGGGTGGAGTATTTTTTTCCCCAAGATACATTAAATATAATTGTCTACTTCCAGATACCAGCGATCTTCACTTTAAAGTACACAAAGACCGATATGGAGGCCAGCCTCTCTTTTCGGACCGTTTCCCTGCACTCTGGTGCGGTGCCAGATGTACCTTTGGTGTGTCCAAGGGTCGAGTCTGCTTTGAGGCAAAGGTAAACTTTTTTTTTTTCTATGGTGGCTATTTGGAATGAGGAGGTAGTGCAATGTCTTTTCAAACACTTACTCTCTCTGTTTTATAGCTTTTTAAATTGTTGGAGCACAGAACTCTGCTACAGTGAGTTCTGGACATAGTAATCTGAAATATGTTTTGGTTCTAATATTTGAGGCTGTAAAGCCCAAAACCTTTGTCTTCCGGTAATGTTTTATCCAAGTCTTATTTTTGTGCTTGTGGTACACACATATGCCTGCACCCTTTCTTGATTCTAATTTGGTGTTGCGTGTATTATTTTGAGCAACTTGGGTGACTAAATGAACAGGGAGGTCTTTAGTAATGTTGAGGTATTGGTCTGTTTCAAAAACAAAATTCAGTCCATCCTAGATGAACTTGCCATTCATTTTCTATTTTCTGATCTCAGAGCACCAGTGAAAGTTGCATGTGAACAGCAGTGAGGATTTGACTTGCAAATATTTGCAGAATATTCAATCTTGCTGATTCTTGGTTTTTATCTTTTGCAGGTCGTGCAAAATCTCCCTCTTCAGGAAAACTGCAGCGAGGTGCCTCTGCTCCGTGTTGGCTGGTCTGTGGATCGTTCATCTTCACAACTGGGTAAATACTCCTGTCTTTTCTCTTTGGGTAGCAGTTTTTGAGTAGAGCCCATATTAATTACGTCCCACTGTCTTACAGGAGAAGATGCCTTCTCATATGGCTTTGATGGAAGAGGTCTGAAGGTTACTGGAGGTGAATTTGAGGCATACGGGCAATCGTTTGGTGAGAATGATGTCATCGGCTGCTTTGCTGTAAGTAGGGTTACACAGGTCTGACCTGGCTAAAGAAGGTGGAGGGATAAAAGCGAGTACCAATCTGGAAGGTGTGAGGGCAGAAAGGGCACCAGGTGTAGATTTGCAGAGGGTGATCCGTTGAGCTATATCATGGAAAAAATTGTGTAATGTTTGGTGAGCTGGGTCTAAATAAAATGAAAATGGGTTCTGCAGGACTCTAAATGAGTGGTGGGGCTTCATGACAAAAAGAACTCTGGTGCCTAGAAAATGAACTAGAAAAGTAGCCTCAGTGATGGCCACAGCTGACATTATTTTTACATCACTTTGTAGTAGATTTATTGTAGGAGTTTGGTGGTTATTCTGGGTTTTATCATTGCTAAAGTTGGTGTCACATGCTTTTTTGATGCTTCTTCATCTTGTGACTTGGACAACCACTGAATCAGTACTGGAAGCCAGGGACCCCCGTCTAAGCAATTTCTACTTTTTGAACATAAAAAAACAGGACTCAAAAATACAGTAACAAGTACATCTCAAACAAAATATATATTTTATTGGCAAACCAAAAACCTGGGGAAATCGAAATTTTAGGTAAGGTTTTTTTCTCCAAAATGTGGCTTTATTTCTAAAAGACTAAACAATATGCTAGGTTCTAGCATATCACTTTGCCTTTTTTGCTCCTAATGTGTGCTATCGTTTTTGCCAGCACATATCAGTGCTGCTTCAGTGGAGGCCATAACCTGTGTATGCTAGATTTAATTTTGCTGTACTTGAGCCACTTCCACCAATCAAGATACGGTTACCAATTACATTTTTAGCTTCCCTTTCAAATTCCTACTTATGTAGAGCCTTTAAAAATATTTATTTAGCTTTTTATTGTATAGGTAATGTATTATTTCTAACCGTATCTAATTTTCTAAAACAGTCATGGACTCCCTGAGTAGGCATTGCGGACATCCAGGGGTCTGTGGACCACAGGTTAAGAACTACTGCTTTATGTGAACAGTTCCAGCAACCTTTTTTTATTTTGGGTGCTATCTCTGTGTAGCCAGGATCTTCCTAACTGGTCCTGGTGAGCTCCCTGTGACTAAGACATTACATTCCCAACATGGATCTGTTGCAAAATTATTTGAGAGCTAAGTTTACTGTTGTAGTTATGTTGTTAATATTTTGTGATTGACTGCATTTGCTGCAGTTTGTCCCTTTCTGTACTAGATTCAGACCCAGAGGCTGCTGTCTGCACTGTCACTTTTTTATTGTTATCCTGTGTATTTTACTTATCCATAAGGGAATCTAGCCTCAACAGGTATACTTGGAGTTTTGTTTCTGGTTCGAAAGAGGTGGGAGAATGGCTGACTTGTCCTGTCCTCCGTATTTACTCTTCTCTCACTCCTTGCAGGACTTCAAGAATGAAGTGGTGGAACTCTCCTTCTCTAGAAACGGATGTCCCTTGGGCATTGCTTTCCAGGTCAGCCAGTCGACTTTGGGAGGTCGCCCACTATTGCCACACGTACTTTGCAAAAACTGCATTGTGGAGTTAAATCTTGGCCAGAAGGAGAAGTCATATTTTGCAACTACAGAAGGCTTTGCCTTCCTCCACAATGTCCCACTGGAGGATCGTGTGCGCACTCCTATGCCTCCGAAAACTGTGGAGGAGTGTGAGGTAATGGCGCCCATCGAGTAGAAGTTTGAAGTCTCTATCTTGGTTGGAAAGCTTCAGCTTTGTTAGAGAAAGTTGCCTTCCGTGGGAGATGCGAGTCTGCTGTCTGAACAGTATCTTCAGTAAAGCAAATGAAGTTAACTTTCAAGCAAGCACCTGGGAATTTTCTTAAATAACTATTATATAGAACATTGCTGATGCCCACTGAATTGTTAGATTGAGGCTTTATATATCTGAAAATAACAAAGGTGTTTTATAAATGGTTTTTTGTTCTCATGTAGAGAATCTAACGGATCCTACTAGGTGAACTCACTCATTAAACAAGTGACAGTGTGTTTTATACATATGTTTAATGTTATGGTTGTGTTAAATGTGTAGTAGAATTAACATATAAAATGAATACAAATTTAATTTAAATGACTTTTAAAGTAACGTTATTCTGTTTTAAAACTTTAATAATTAGATTAATTTTTAGACTGAAAACGTACTTAAATATTTGCGTTTGGACTAGAAGTACCTACCAACTTACCTGTGAAGTAAAGGCACCCACGATGTAACTTACCTTGATGCAATGGTAATCCTGGTGTACTTGCAGCAATGTAGTAATCCCAGATGTAAAAGCATGCAAAGCAGCAACTGATTTTCGGGTGAGAAGTTTAATTTGTTTGAGTAGTAGCCATTTGGAACATAGTGGTGGCCCAGCAAGTGTATCCTGGTGCAATTACTCCTGTCCAGTTTCCTAGTGGATAAGAGTGGATTGGTGAAAGTGAGTTTTATTTTCTTCTGGGTGCATTGTAATTTATTACATAGCTTACTGTCTAGTTGTTAGCTTCACCAATGCAAACTTCAAGCAGGTGTCTAGTATGATGTACTCTATTGTGGAAATCAAAAAAGTCCTCAAGAATGTGTATGGATTTGGAGGGTGGGGTTGGGTGAAGTGTGGGACTCCTTAGATCCATACCCATGTGATTCGTCCGTAGAATTCCCTTCTCAAAGGAATTTGTCGTCTTTATCTGGGGAGCGGGGGGGGGCTTGAAGTTTGTTAGGCAATGAAAGCGCATGTTTTTCAATGGTACTTCTCTGCTTAAAAATGAAATATCTTTCCTTGGCCCACTTAATGTTTGGTATTTTGCTCAGGTATGTACTCTTATCTCCTTGCAGGTGCTATTAATGGTCGGCCTCCCAGGTGCAGGAAAGAGCAATTGGGTTCAGAAGCACACCCTTGAGAATCCAGAGAAGCGTTACAACGTCCTGGGTGCGGACGGGCTCTTGAAGCAGATGAGGGTAAGTAAAAACCCTTGCTTTGCAAGTCCTGTCATCTTTGCTTATTGGAGCTAACTGTCGAGCTTAAATGTCAGATTCAGTTGATTTGCATGTGATCTTTACTCTTGCTTAGATTTGTGGTCAGGATCTATGTGAACATCACTCTCATGTGGGTGATCTGTTCTGAGCTGCACTACATATTGGGTTTGTCTGTCAGCTTTATGGCGCTACGGCTTGTCCTGCCATCAGTCTTTCTGTGGTACCGAAAAATGTATTTGCTTTCCTGTATTGCAGGGAGGGCAGGCGTAGCTCTTAGATGTCGCAGGAATTGAACGCACTATACCTAGGTCACCCCAGGTCTATTCACTTCAGGGCTGCTGTTCCTCTGAATGCTGGGAGCCCACTACTCTCCTTATCCTCATGTGTTATCATGCAATCAGCAGTGTTGCCCATCTTTTCCCTTTTCTACTAGATGCAGGGACCTGAAGTCAGAGAAATTGATTCTCAGCGTCTGGATACATTAATTAAACAAGCTACCCAGTGCCTGATTCGGCTTGTCCCTGTGGCTTCCAAAAGGAAAAGGAACTTCATCCTGGATCAGGTATGAGACATTTTAGCCAATTGTGGTGCTCAAGGTTGAGTTCTGACTTTTTCCCTTCAGTATTTGAACGTGTAGTCCCTAGTTTGTCTCATGGCTTAAATGTTTTAAAAAGCTTTTCTGCAGAAGTTACAGCGGCCTTGGACCTGAAAGGCAGATCAGACTTTAGATGCGTGCTAAAGTGAGCCTGGATTCCCCTGCTGTGTGAAGGTGTAGTTTTGATTGCAAAGAGACTACAACTATATGGCTAGTACAGATACTTAACATGAGATGATGTTGAGGCACTTGCTGTCCATGTGTCTTGTATGAATTATGACTAACAGCCTTAATACTCCAGTCTAAAAGATCGTCGGCCAGACTTCTGCAATTCCTTTGTCTTTAAATTTAACTATTTAGTAGCTGTCCAAGTTCTCTCACACAGGAATGGGCTTAGTGGTGTGAAAGTGTGCCGTTCAATGGCATGTGTGGCTTTAGATACACATACTCTGCATTCTCCTGCCTTCTAGTGTTTGGTTCGGAGTTGTGCAGCTTGTTTTTCTCCGAAGAAGTCTTTCGAGTGACGAGATAGAGGGACTCCTCTCGGTAATGCTGCACATGGGCACCATCACCTTTTGAGAGATTGTTTTCTCAATGCCGTCTGGTTTGGACGTGTGTGCCTCTCCATTTTTCAACTCGTTCGGTACGAGTCTTCGGTCCTATCCTGTCTTCGACGGTATAGGGAATTTCAGTCGCGCTTTTCCAAGCTGTTTCCACTCGATAATCTTCGTCGGGTTGGACATCTATCTATTGCCCATCGGGGCGCTGTCTGTCTCGGGCCTACCTTTCTGCATGCACCGTCAGTACGGAAGATGTCTTCCTGATGGAATGAACACCTTTTTGATTTTGCCCCCATTGTCGTGCTAAATATTCACACACCAGTATTCATCAGGTGTGTAACCCTTGCCTCTCACCAGACCACTGTGAAGCTGGCTGTGACTCCTGCAAATCTTTTTGATCCAAAAAGAGACAGAGATTGAAGGGCACGTCGATTGTAAATGTCCTGACGCAGCGAGGACGATACTCTGGTATCTTTGGTGAGCAGCACACTCAAGAAGAGCCGGAAAGTGAAGAGGACGCATCGTTCCCTGCCGGAGATCTCCGACTCCGATGTGGATGAAGAGCTCAATTAGACCCTGCCTCTCGGGCAGCGCGTGAGGACTGCTGATCCCAACCCTGCTCCACTGAAAGAGTTCTAAATACTCTTTCACTTCTAGAGGTTGCCAGACTGCCACTGCCTTCGGGCCATGGTCTGAACCGGAAAGAGACTTCGGATGCCCCATTTTCTGTTCTGGGTCAAAAACTGCAGTTAAACATAACCTTTCTGCTACGGCACTGACCTCATTGGATCTTGCCCATTCTTCGGTCTCCGCTAAGCCTTCGGAACCAACCAGGCAACCGACTCCAACTCCTTCGGTGCCAGAAAACAAATCATCTAAAGCCTCGATTCCGAAATCGACTGAACTTAAAACACTCAAAGCATTCTTCAGTTTCCTTGTCTTCGGTAGCGCCAATTCTTGAAAAGATGCACAATAAACAAAGTAAGATCCACATTCAGGAAGGCACAGGATGAATCATGGCTTCACCACCTCCTAAAAGGCAGCTAACATATGAGGACTTGAACAATCCAGTACTTCCCAAAAAGACGACAAAAGACAAGGCTACAAGCCATGCACATCATCATCCTCCATCACTACCTCCTCCAAATTCACCACCACCTTCTCCTCCTTCTCCACATCAGGACCCTCTAGATCATACACCTGCAGGTTCACCAACGGGGAGTTTAGGTGAACCATTAGCTGAACCTGTACCGTGGGATGTATGATACAGATCCCGTAATTCCCAATGACAGAACTCTACCCAACTCGCTCTTCACCACCAGAAAATGCTAGTGCCTATCATACTGAGTATGGTAACGGCCTAAATAGATTATTAATTATAAATAATCTTGTGTTTCTAAATACCTCTGACGTTTTAACTGGTCAGCTAGGATTCACTTTTTTTAGTCGTTCCCTCTCCTCTGGATTATGTCCTGGTCTCTGATCCTGTAAGGAAGCTTTTTCCCCAATTTGAGACTAATTTTTACGCTTTTAGTGACCATGCTGCAATAACTTTTCTTATCCCCTCCTTAATGAAAAAGGAATCCTCTCAAACTTCAGATTAAACCAGTAATTGCAAGGGAGAATGGGATTGTTTTGAAGTGGGAGAGAATTGATGCTGTGAAGTTTCTGGGCAACATAGTCTCTAAGCGAGTAGCAGAGATAATGGTATGCCTAGATCCTTTATCTGATGATGGCATGGTCACGGCATTCGAGTTGATTTTACTGGAAGTTAAAAACAATTTAATTTGTTTTGTACGCAATGGGCATCGCAAGAAATCTAATTGGTTTGACGAGGATTGTGAAAAATCTCTTAATCTTCACATGGCCTTAAAGTCTAAACCTCGCAATCTACCATTGGTCAAGTCATTACGACAGGCTTACAAAAAAACAAGGATATCAAGGCTGAAAGCCCTAAAAGAAGATTGGTGGGAAAATCTGCAAAAGGCTACACTATTAAAAAGCTCAGTTATTTTGGTCTGTGATTAAAGCACCTTTTTTAAGAGACGAGCAGTGCATGTCTATAGATACCCATGTCGAACAGGAGGAATGGGTTACACATTTTGAACTAATGAGAAGGCAATTACCCAGCCAACCCCCACAAGTCTAGTTGGTGTAGGAGGTAGTGCCCGGTTCACACTGGAAGAAATAAAACATGCTCTAAATCAATGCAAATGTGCGAAGGCACCGGGACCTGATGGTGTCCCAATTGATCTTTTTTTAGATAATCAAGATCTCTGGGCCCAGCTTTTAACAAATGTTTTTAATAAAATTACCCAAATAGGTGTTCCTCCTTCATGGAGGATGACTGTAATTGTTCCTATCTATAAAAAGGGGGATAGGACCATTCTGAAAAACTATAGGCCTATATCTTTGATAGACTCCACCGCAAAATTAATGGGCCAGTTGCTTTTAAATAGACTTGAGGAATGGGCTCTGGAGAAGAATATTATAATCCCATGTCAGTATGGTTTTAGAAAAGGAAAAGGCACTGTGGATCCGTGTCTGAACCTGAACCTAATAATTGCAAAATATACTGCAGCTAAAAATGGCCATCTATATCTTGCCTTCATGGATCTGTCGGCAGCCTTTGACTGCGTGGCACAGCCTAGGCTGTGGCAGATCATGGAGGCAATGGGGGTTGATATACAGATTATTAACCTAATTCGTAATCTGTATTCTGGAGCCTCAGCTTGTGTTCGCTTTGGAAAGGGGGGTGAGTGTACTAGGCACTTAAAAATCGCTAGAGGTGTGAGACGGGTGCGTCCTCGCCCCCTTTCTATTTGCACTTTACACCAATGATGTTGAATCTGCTGTTGGGATCTACTCCAGATGTTCCTTTTATTAAATCTTTACAAGTACCGATACTCCTATACGCGGACGACACAGTGATTTTAGCCCGTACTAGCAATGCGCTGCGTCGACTCGTGATGGAGTATATGAGATTTATGAACAACCTGGATATGAAAATGTATTATTCAAAGTCCTTTGTCTTAGTGGCAGGTCCAAAGCAGCGGAAACAACCACAAATCCATATTGAAGGGGGCAAGCTGGGAATTTTGGATTCTTTTATTAATTATTTAGGGATTATGTTTGATCAGCAGAATAATTGGCAAAGTATGGTTATAAATCGGGGTTGCAGATGGAAAAGAACTTTGGGGCTCTTTTTAAATTTATTAAAAAAAGTTGGCTCTAAACCTGTTGAGGCAATTAAGAAAGTTTATGAAGCCAAAACGGTATCTGCTGCCACTTATGGAGCAGCTGTTTGGGGCACCATAGATTGCTCAAAACTGCAACGTATAGACATTTTTTTTGTGAAAAATCTAGTTTCATTGCCAAAGTCATGCTCTAACTTTAATTGTCATATGGAGCTGAGAGTTCCTTATATTACTGACAAAATCTGTATTGCACCCATTTTAATGTGGCACTCGGTCTGGCGGAAGGAGACTCTCACTGACGAGGGATATTATAAATGATGTTTTGAAGTTGGATGGTGTGAGTAATATCAGCTGGCTACACTATGTTGAATCCACCCTTAAAGCATCAGGGTTACATTATCTTTTTTGTAGATCCTACAACCTGTTGGTGTATTTCTAAGAAAGATTTGAAAAATCATTTGTTATCTAGATTACAGGCAAGGAGGGAGGATTCTAACCTCAAGCTGTCGACAGTTAGAGCATTCCTGGCGGTCCCAAGCATAATGCAAATGGATGTGAACTCAATTTATCTAATGTCCGTTACTAACCTACAACATAGATATATTCTGGTGAGATTTCGATTAAACTATATCCTCTTGATGTTGGGTCTCCCTCGTAATATCTAAGCAATTTCTGAACTGCCATTTTGCACATGTGATGATCGATCTATTCAGAATGATTTGCACTTGTTTTTTTGTAAATTTTATTGTGAAGAAAGGAAAAGGTTTATTGTCCCTCTTATAAGTAAAATGAATTTTAGACAGTGTTGTGTGGCTCTTTATTACCTGCAGTTATTACCAGACCCCTTTACGTGTTTTTCTTTGGCGTCCTTCTTTTTATCTGCTCTAAAAAGAGAAAATCAATGCGCCAATCCGATATCTAATTGGGGAACTAAGTTACTGAATTGTGTATGTGTGTGTGATATATATATATGTATGTATATATGTATGTATATATATATATATATATATATATATATATATATATATATATATATATATATATATATGAATTATCTTTCCTTTTTTCTATAATAGGAAGAATGTTTTTAACGTGTTTTTACTTCTTGGTAATTTTGCTGTAACTTTTGTAATGTAAACCTATTGCAATAATGAAAAATGTTTTATTTGTAGAACACTTTTTATGCCATCATTGTGTTGGCGAAATAAAGTTATTTCTAAAGGGCTAGTGCCTATCAACCTGTAGTATCAACATGTAGTTGCCCGAGCAGCTACCTTTCATGGAGTCCAACTGCATAGCCAGTCTCTAAAACAAGACTTCCTATTTGACGCTGTATCATCTACACATAGACAACCAGTTTCTGCCCCCGCTTTCAGATATGTTAAGACATAGTTATAACACCACAGGATGATTAAAAAAAATATATAAAACGGTTCCCTCTGACCCACTTTTTATACGTAGCCAGGTACCGGCAGATTCCATTGTGGCCACCAGTAAATGGGCAAATAGGCTCATGAGCAGGAGAGCAAACGCTGCTGGAAAACGGGTTGTAGCTCAAACAGCCAGTCATTGGCTTATTGCTAATTCCCAAGCCTTACTCTCACGTTACGGCCCACTGGAATGAAATGGAAGACCTGCTACAGTATCTTCCAGAAGAACACAAAAAAAGGATCAACAAATAGTGAAGGTCAAGCCATCGCCAATAATTCACTCGGATGTGCCTTAGATGCAGCAGACACAGCCCCCAGGGGCATCAACACCAGTATTTTGCTCAGAAGGCATGTCTGGCTCAAGTTTTAAACCAGATGTTCAACAGGCAGTTTTAAATCTGCCTGTTAAGGAGCAATTTAATTGTCCTCCAAGTGGACGCCACTTTAGACAAAATGAAAAAAGTCACTGACACCGCATAAGCAATGGGAGAACTTCAAACTCCCACACCTCATGTGTCTTTTTCGCTGCTCAGGCTACAGGGGCAGATATAAATCCTTTACCACAGATGCCTCCACTTCCCAGCAAAAGCGAGGGAAATCCACCTACACTAACAGATTTTACAGAGGCTCCTTGAGAGGCAACAATAATAAAGGAAGAGGTAGAGGTACGTCAACACATGGTGCAGCCTCCGACCCCAAACAGTGACTGCCCATATCCTTTCCACCAATCACATAACACCTGTTGGGGGAAGGCTGCAATCTTTTTACCCGTTCTGGGAAACCACCACAACAGACCAGTGGGTCCTAGCCACTATCCAACATGGTTACTGTCTGGAGCTTATTGCCACATCACCCAACATTCCATCTCGTGTGGAGAGGTGTGGTGCAGCGGCCAGGGCAGCTGACTTCGGAGCACAGGGTTTACGGTTCGATCCCCGGCTCCGGCGGCAGCTCAGCACCATGTGACTCTGGGCAATAGCTCACTTAATTTCCACGACGGCCCCCAGCACCTTGAGACCCGTAAGGGTGAGTAGTTCGCGCTTTACAAATACGGATTTAGATTTTTTAGATCACGCAATTGCAGACTATCACTAGATCACTTAACTCTTTTTCAAACGAGGTCCAAGCCCTTCTTCTCAAAGGGGCTATAGAACCAGTTCCTCTTCATCAAAAAGGCCCTGTACATTCTCATACCAAAGAAGGATGGGTTGCTCAGGCCAATAATGGATCTGACCTCTCGCCTACTACGTCCTATCAGAACACTTTCACATAGTCACACTAGAAGAAGTCATTCCACTTCTACAGATGGGCAACTTTATGACCACTTTAGACCTAAAGGACGCTTACTTCCATATACCCATTCATTCTGCTCATCGCAAATGCCTCAGGTTTGTCATAGCAGGAAAACACTACCAATTCAAAGTTCTCCCCTTCCGTGTCACTACCGCACCAAGGGTTTTTACAAAGTGCCTAGCAGTAGTAGCAGCACACCTACGTCGGCAAAACATTCATGTATTTCTGTACTTGGATGATTGGCTAATCAAAGCCAACACCCATCTGGAGTGTCAACAACACATATAGATAATAAGACATGCTACACAACTTAGGGTTTGCCATCAGTGCCCCCAAGTCTCTTCAAATTTCAACCATATTTAAGAGCAATCCTCAACACAGTTTGTTTCGGATTAGCCTGCCCCAACCCCACTCGGATACAAAACTTTCAGACACTTCTACATCAATTTCAGAGAAAGTTTGCTCACAGTTCAGACTGTTGTGCGTCTACTAGGTATGATGGCATCTTGCATTGCCATAGTTCCCAACGCAAGACTAAACATGTGCCCACTACAGCAATCTTTCTCATCTGTGATCTGAGTCACAGGGTCACCTTCAGGATCTAGTGTTGATAGACTGCCAAACTCATTGTTCTCTACAATGGTGGAACACCAACAATTGCCTGAAAGGGTAGCGATTTCTGGACACTACATACGCGATTGAGACGGGTTGGGGCGCACATCTCAAAATCATACTATACAAGGTCTCTGGGATGCCAAACATCAGTCCTTACACATCAACTAGTTGAAACTTAAGGCAGTATTCCTTGCATGCACTGAAAGCCTTCCTTCCCCATCTGTCTCACAAGGTTGTCCTAGTCCTGACTGACAATACAACAGCCATGTACTATCTACAAAAACAGGGGGGGCACGGTCTTCCCAGTTGTCACACCGGTCTCGGACCCTTTTGGAACTGGGCTTTTCACCATCACATTCATTTGTTGGCTGAATATCTGCCGAGAACAGACAACCATCTTGCGGACCTGCTCAGCACTACGCACCAACAAGCTCATGAATGGGAACTCAACCCACAAGCCGTCCATCCTTACTTTCAAATGTGGGAGGGGCGGGGATTCTCACATAGACCTGTTCGCCACAAATGAAAATGCAAAATGCCCACACTTCGCATCCAGGTTTCCACACCCTTTATCCAAGGGCAACGCGCTATGGATGAGTTGGTATGCTTTTCCACCTCTCCCTCATTCCATTTTCGGTTCGGAAACTCAGGCACGCGTCTCTCACAATGACTAGTAGCTCCCACTTGTGCATGTCAACACTGGTTCACAACGCTCCTTGATCTCTCAGTACTCTGAATCAAGTACAAATGAGGCACCCAGACCCCAAGATGCTCAATCTAGCGATTTGGCTCCTGGGGTCTTAAAGTTTGGTTATCTAAGCTTACCATCAGAATGCATGGATATTCTTAAACCGGCACGCAGGCCCACAACTAGAGCCTGTTATGCTGCAAAATGGAAGCGTTTTGTTTTCTTTTGCTAACCTAAACATATCAATCCTATCAAAGCCTCTGTGAGACATTATTTACTATTTACTTCATTTACAAAAGTCAAATTTGGAATACACTTGCATTGGATTACACCTTGCTGCAATAGCTGCCTATCTCCAAAATAGACGGCATTTATTGCTCTTCAACATTCCTGTTATTAAAGCATTCATGGAAGGACTAAAGTCATTCCACCTCGTGTGCCACCAGCACCCTCATGGAACCTAAACATTGTGCTTACTAGGCTCATGTGTCCTCCCTTTGAGCCTTTGCACTCATGCCCACTTTAAATTTGATGATGGAAAGTGGCATTTTTAGCCATTACCCCACTCAGGCGGTTTAGTGAGCTCCAGGCATCAACCATTGGAAGAACCATTCTTTCAAACACACAAAGAAAAATTGGTACTTCGGACTAAACGAAAATTCATACCAAAGGTAGTTTCAAACCCCCCCCAAAAAAAAGAAGAAAACCCACTACAGGAGTAATCTGGTCTGCAGTGGCTGCTTTGGTGTTCTAGCCATGGATTAGTATTTACTAACTGACTTGACTGGTGTTTTTTTTGTTTTGCAATTCTTGCACCCTAACAGTCCCTTGTGTACCCACACCCTTTTGCCTGATTAATTAACTTACCCGTTTCCTACAGTGCACAGTTTATAACTCTGCTCAGCGAAGGAAGCTCCATGCCTTCAAAGGATTTTCCCGCAAGGCTGTTGTGGTGGTCCCAAGTGAGGAGGACATGAAGAAAAGGCTGGAGCTGCGACTGCAGGAGGGAGGAGAAGAGGTCCCTGAGCATGTGCTTTTAGAGATGAAAGGTATGGCACCCATGCACTAAAGGTTTATTTACGTCCTGGTAGCTTGATGAGTAGCTATAGTGCAGTAAAGTAATTAAATAAAGTATCCAACCCATTTAGGGATTATGTGAAGTGATTTAATTGCCACTGTTAAGAGATTCCTGTGTAGTACACTAATCTAAATTGTAAGCAAGTCTGCTCGCTCATCCTTGTCTTAGCTCTCTACCCTTCAGGACTGCTTGAGCTTACATAACCGTACAGGAGGGCTTGTAGAGCCTTCAGTGTCACAAGTACCATCTCTGACTATCGCCAGTGGCACAGTCGGAGAACAGTTTATTTCCCTAAAGTGTTACTGTTACCTGCAAAAGCCATAATGTGTTACATAAATACAATGGCTGCAGGAAAGTTGCCTTTTGGTTACGAAAAAAAGTTTGAAATAATTGCTGCCCGTAATTTCAAAATAGTTAACAGTGAAAAATGTAGCAGATGGCCAATGTTGTGTATCAATTGCAGCATCTGATGCATCTATGTGGCATGTTTAGTTTAGCCCCTTTTATTTTTGATCTGCTATTTAATAGCCCGTGACCCAGTGTGTTGAGGTTTGTGCTACATCGTTTATGATTTCTGTTTACAATATGGTGAGCTTTTCATTTTAGTTATGGAAGTTTACCAAAAACTACTTGGCCAGTCTGTGCTTTTTCCAGGGTATCTTGTGATCTCCCAACACTCCACTCCAAATGACTCACCTTCTGCTATTCGTTCCTTTGACTTTACACTTAAACCCAGCTGTAATTTCTCCCTCCCTCTTTCCAGCCAACTTTTCCCTCCCTGAAAAGTGCGACTATGTGGACGAGGTTTTGTATATTGGCCTGCCAAAGGAGGAGGCAGAAAAGCTGGTGGCTGCAAACCGAGAGGAGGCTTTGAAAGTGCTCCCTCCACACGACAAGCGAGCAAATAGACGGAACAACCGCAACCGGCCTTACCGTGGCTTCGGGCAGGGCAGCAGTGGTATGTCCTTGTTGTGCAGTGTTAGACTATTGTCATTGAATGGTCAGTCCCACACCGTGTGTGTCTTGGGTGAGTGTCCTTGCGGTGCGGTTAACTATTTGTATTCTTCCAGGTGGGGGCTCAGGCAGAGGATATGACAATCGTCCATATGCACAACAGCAACAGCAGAACTGGGGTCAGGCTGGAAACCGAGGGGTAAGTCAAAACAATACTGCATATATTCTATATGACAGGCATACTTTGCCTCCACCCATGCACTTCTTTTTTTTTTTTATGGAAAAATCCAGAATGTTTATCTTTTCAATGCCAGACTCTAAAGAGCCGGGGTGGAGGGTGGGTTTGTTTAGGATTTCAGTGAAGGTTACTATGATGCGGAACTAGGACTAAGAGTAACCTTTTCTCTGCATCGTTGATTCTTCATTGGTAATCCTAAACGCCTGAATAGAGTAGCAAGCTTTAAAGATGCACCAGTGGCTGTTAACCTTGGCCAGAAGGAACAAAAGTATTGCAATCGTTCTTTAAATGTGTATGTATTTATATATATATATATATATATATATATATATATATGTGTGTGTGTGTGTGTGTGTGTGTGTGTATATATATATATGTGTGTTCATGCTAAAACTATGCATGTATAAAAATGTAGTATAATTCAAATATGTATTTATGTAATGTAAATTGTCTTAATATCTTTGTACTTGAAGTTTTTTTATATCAAGGTAATACTGTCTAGTGAAAGTATAAATTGATTCCAAGTCACTGCTCTACAAATGTGCTTAATAGGAACACTTCGTAGCCTAGTAGTGGAATCGCTTTTACTCTAGTAGAGTATTTTTTTGTTCTGTCTGGAAGAAGCTTATTCGCTAATTGATAGGTTGTGATTCATAATGCTATCCACCTAGCAGTAGATTGTTTATAGTATCCTTGTATAATATAACCATAGTAAACTAAGAGCTGATTAGACTTGCGTATCTCCATGACTTTCTGGAGACAGAATTTTAGAACTCTTGATATCTAAGAGGAGGGATTGTTCAACCAGAGTGGAGCGATTTGGGGAAAGAGGCAGTAACGTAGATTAGACCGAATTAAATAAAACTCCAACTCTACCATGGGGAGGAATGAAGGATTTGTACTCATCACTACTCTATTAGAATGAAAAATATTATAGGGCTCTATAGTTAATAGAGCTTGGATTTTGCTAACTCTTCAAGCTGAGGTTATAGTTATTAAAATTGCCACCTTCCAACAAAGATGTAATGTAGCTTTATAAAGGGGTATAACCCCTTCGCTGCTAGGCCTTCCCCCCCCCCCCTGTGCTAAGCCTTTTTTGGGCTATTTGGGGTAGTTCGCGCTTAGGCCCCTGTAACTTTTTGACCACATAAGGTATCCACGCCAAATTTGCGTCCTTTTTTCCAACATCATGGGGAAAAATGGGGGAAAAAGGGCTACAGATGAGTCTGTTTTTTTCCCTGCAAATGGTATCAAAAAAGGGGTTGTGGTGCTGAAATCACCATCTTCCCAGCTTTCAGGGACAAGCATACTTTTGTCAGAAAACCCAAAAATGTTTCACAGTTTTGGCATTTTTCTGGGACATAGCCTATTTTTGCTATTTTTAGGTCTTGCCTACGCAGCGCGCATGCGCCACATAGGATGAGACCTTTAGGAATCGATTCGCTTTTTCGCCCAAAAACGTGCACGCTTTGCATTGCTTTCAATGGCAACGCGTGCACGTTTGGCGATTCCCTTGCGGGAGCGAGCTTTGGCGACATCTGTTTGTAATTAACTTTCAAACAGATGGTGCCCCTGCTCGCTCCCGCAAGGGAAACGCTGTGTGCTCTCGGCCGCACCCCCCCCCCCCAACCCCTCCCACTTGTTAAACCCGCGGGCTAGGCTCGCTCCCGCAAGGGAAACGCTGTGCGAGTCTCGCTCGTTTAACTTTGAAACTGAGCGCAGCGCCGCTTCACAGGCACCGCGCTCGGATTATTTATATATTTCTTAACTTTAGCACTGAGCGCAGCGCCCGCTTCGAGGACACTGCGCTCAGTGTTGAAGTTAAGAAATATATAAAGAAACCGAGCGCTGTGTCCGTGAAGCGGCGTTGTACTCAGTTTTAAACTTAAGCATTTGCAATGCAATCGGACCGATTACATTGCAAATGCTTGTTTTCACTAGCAGCAGCGAGGGCGCCACATTTCTTTTCCCCCAGTGAGCTATCCTAGCAAAGGCTGGCTCTGGGCACAGGCATCCAGTGGAGGTAGGGAATGGTCTTGACCAAGGTGAGCAGTGACCCCCTCCAAAGGCCAGGGCAAGACTCCCAGCGGTGCAGTTTGTGCTGCCCTCTGTGGTGGGCAGACATGCATTTCAGATTTTATTTGGCAGGATAGCATAGCAGCATGTCTTTTTTTCGCCCAGAGCCCTTCTCCGGGGCTCTGTGCATACCCGGAGTTACAGATTTGCAGTCACAGGATTACTGCTCGAGAGCTATAAGATGACGAGCGCACTTCGGGGCTCAGTAATATTAAGAGGCGAAAGCATGCCGTGCTCTGTCGCTCTCTCAAAATAATTGCGCAGTGACCTATCATTGAGGCACTCCACGTGTCCATTAGGATTCCAGGGCACGGCGAAACAAACAACGTAGCCAGCTTTTACTGCTAGCCGGGCGCATTCATTGGCATGTTTACTTCATCTACCGTTCTCGTTGCCCACGTGCAAATGGCGCCAGAGAACGAACTGGCAAACACCGGCAATCCACCCTCACAATCCTCCGCAGGTGCCCGTTGATCTCCACCTTGTCAGTTTCTTAACTCTTTCTGCTCCAGAGTACACCCCCTGCCCTTATGTTGCTGCACTGATCCTGACAAAGCACCCTCCCCCACGGACAAACATCTAGTAGCCTCGGATCTCCACAACTTTAGCATGTAATGCCCATCTGCCTATACCCCTTTTCATTGCAAATCTCACAGCCCTTTGACACTTTGTCTTTACTTTCCCAGTTATTAATTGCCGCCTCCTAGCTGTAATTGGTTTCTTTACACAGCTCTAGTGTTGCTTGTTTCCTTTCCTCACCCTGACAACATTACCCTGCCAAGTTCGCCTGCTGCCAGGACATGTCTCCAGAGCCATTTGCCACAGCAAGAAGTTATTAGTTTGCTTCCTATCGGTACTGCTGGTGCTGGTCTAATTGCCTGTGCCTCGCGCCCCTGAGCTCCCCAACACTCTGCTCCTTTTTTCATAAACTCCTTCCGTGTCGAGCAAGCCTGAGAACCCTCTAAACCAGCGTCAACCCCCATCCCCCCAAGCATTGGCATAGCCAATAGGTCTCGCCTTGGGAACCTTATAAGTATTTAGTTATGCAGTACAATATCCTTGGTGCAACAACATCAACTGTTGCATGGCTAAACACTTATAAGGTCCCAAAGGCGAGACCTATTGGCTATGCCAATGCTTGTTTGTGCTTTCAACCTCCTTCCAGTTAATGGTAGAAATGGGTATGAAAGCAATAATGGATCCTGGAAAGCTATACATTTTAGAAAAGTAGACACAATTCTGAATTCAGCAAGCGGTCATTTGTAGATCCTTCAAGGTTTCTTTATAGAAACTAACAGTTAAATATAGGAAAAATTGAAAATTAGATGAAAAAAAACAGCCATTTGTGTCAACGTTTTCACCTGTAACTTCTTCTAATTATGACAGCTGTTTGAAAGCAATATACCGTTACATCCGCTGGACCCTTCTGGTTGTGGGGATATATAGGACTTGTAGGTTCACCAAGAACCCGACGAACCCAGAGCCAATAACTGAGCAGCGACTTGCAATGGTTTTTTATTATGTACCGGGTATATAGCAATTATTCTGGGAAAATGTATACATGGAAAAATCGGTATGAAAGACACCTATGTATTTCTGAAATGGGAACAAAATATAGAGTTTAGAAATAGTAGATAAAAAAAAAAAAAAGCATTTTATTGATCTTTTATAATATGAAGGATGACAGTCAACATGACTTATGATTACAGTACACGGTAAGGGGTAAGCCTTTCTCATTGCATGGTAATATGGCAGTATTTGCCGCTGGTACGTTAATAAAAACTTTACATCAGTTGTAGCACATTGCAAAGCATTACAGTGTAATACATTTAGTCTCGTCACAAGAAATAGTAGATATTTGCACATTTCCGAAATTGGGAATACCCATACTAGCATGAGAATTGTAGGTCATTTTTCAAAATGACTTTTACACATTGTCTTTCATTTGGAAGGCAGAAATGCATCGAAAGTCAATAGGTAATAACAGTTGCTCTACAATTCTGTGTTACCCTAAGTCTCCCGATAAAAATGGTACCTCACTTGTGTGGGTAGGCCTAGTGCCCACGACAGGAAACTGCTCGAAACGCAACGTGTACACACCACATTTTCACAGTGGAAAAATTACCCCTTTTTAGGTCTCGCCCTGATCCAGCGCTTGCGCTGGTCTGGCGAGACATTTAGTTGTGGGGTTTTAAAAGTGCGACCACAGCTTTTTCCTTGGCATACAGTGTGCGGTTACGCGCACAGCACACGCTTCTGTCATGGCTCATTAAGCCTTCCGGCGCGTGAATCATGCTCCTCCACCACCTTGCTGTCTGCTCTCACTACCCCCCTCCCTTCAACACCCTCCATTCTCTCCCCCCCCCCCCTCCCCCCCTCCTCGTTAGCTTGTTATTCTTAACTTCGGAAGCATCTGATGTGAATTCTTCAAGGAGCAATTCACTTCCGACTAAGCCAATGCCGCCTCAGACAGTAGACATTTTCTGGTGCTTGTTTATCTATCCCTCGACCCTCCCCTCTGTTGCTTCTTGCCTCTGTTCTTCCCCCCTCCCGAGCTGTTGCTTATTTCTTTCGTCTGCTCCTGCCCTTATAATTTTATGGAGAGGCATTGACTTCACTCACTTTCAGTCTGTGGCGCCTATTTCATTTGAAAATCTTACGAGCTGCTTTTTCTGTCACCTCCAATGTCAACTTCTAATAAAAAGAAAAAAAGGTTTGTGGGTGCGGTAGAACTGAAAAATAAATAGATCATGTGAGACCACGACGCTTTTAACTTATTTGTTAACACTGTTGAACGCACGGGTTGTTTATATAATTGAGACACGTTATCCACTAAATGTGCTTGCTTCCGCTTCTGTTAGTTGTGTTAATTTGCAGGAAGATTGTTAAAAGAAACTGTGGTGATCTTTGCACTTGCAATCTACAATGAGACTCAGCACATTAAGACATGTTTTCTGTCAGTTGCCTCATGGCTAAGGAACTCCTAATTTTCATAGTGTTTCGTCAGAATACAGACAGGAGCGGACTACATTATATGTAGTTGGAGAACAGCGACAAACTCTCTAGAAACAAAACGACACATAGTAAAACTGTTGGCAGAAAGATTCACAGCGCCGTGACTCAGTGCCTGCTTTTAAGGCGCTGTTTCTGGCGAGCGGTATAAGATCTTGCAGCAAACATCGGCGTTTTATCTCACAGACTCTCTCTCACAGACTCTCTCTCACAGACTCTCTCTCACAGACTCTCTCTCACAGACTCTCTCTCACAGACTCTCTCTCACAGACTCTCTCACAGACTCTCACAGACTCTCTCACAGACTCTCACAGACTCTCACAGACTCTCACAGACTCTCTCACAGACTCTCTCACAGACTCTCTCTCAGACTCTCTCTCAGACTCTCTCTCAGACTCTCTCTCAGACTCTCTCTCAGACTCTCTCTCAGACTCTCTCTCAGACTCTCTCTCAGACTCTCTCTCACAGACTCTGACACTCACAGACTCTGACACTCACAGACTCTGACACTCACAGACTCTGACACTCACAGACTCTGACACTCACAGACTCTGACACTCACAGACTCTGACACTCACAGACTCTGACACTCACAGACTCTGACACTCACAGACTCTGACACTCACAGACTCTGACACTCACAGACTCTGACACTCACAGACTCTGACACTCACAGACTCTGACACTCACAGACTCTGACACTCACAGACTCTGACACTCACAGACTCTGACACTCACAGACTCTGACACTCACAGACTCTGACACTCACAGACTCTGACACTCACAGACTCTGACACTCACAGACTCTGACACTCACAGACTCTGACACTCACAGACTCTGACACTCACAGACTCTGACACTCACAGACTCTGACACTCACAGACTCTGACACTCACAGACTCTGACACTCACAGACTCTGACACTCACAGACTCTGACACTCACAGACTCTGACACTCACAGACTCTGACACTCACAGACTCTGACACTCACAGACTCTGACACTCACAGACTCTGACACTCACAGACTCTGACACTCACAGACTCTGACACTCACAGACTCTGACACTCACTCTCTCTGACACTCTCTCTCTGACACTCTCTCTCTGACACTCTCTCTCTGACACTCTCTCTCTGACACTCTCTCTCTGACACTCTCTCTCTGACACTCTCTCTCTGACACTCTCTCTCTGACACTCTGACTCTGACACTCTGACTCTGACACTCTGACTCTGACACTCTGACTCTGACACTCTGACTCTGACACTCTGACTCTGACACTCTGACTCTGACACTCTGACTCTGACACTCTGACTCTGACACTCTGACTCTGACACTCTGACTCTGACACTCTGACTCTGACACTCTGACTCTGACACTCTGACTCTGACACTCTGACTCTGACACTCTGACTCTGACACTCTGACTCTGACACTCTGACTCTGACACTCTGACTCTGACACTCTGACTCTGACACTCTGACTCTGACACTCTCTCTGACACTCTCTCTGACTCTGACACTCTCTCTGACACTCTCTCTCTCTCTGACTCTGACACTCTCTCTGACTCTGACACTCTCTCTGACTCTGACACTCTCTCTGACTCTGACACTCTCTCTGACACTCTCTCTGACTCTGACACTCTCTCTGACACTCTCTCTGACTCTGACACTCTCTCTGACACTCTCTCTGACTCTGACACTCTCTCTGACACTCTCTCTGACTCTGACACTCTCTCTGACTCTGACACTCTCTCTGACTCTGACACTCTCTCTGACTCTGACACTCTCTCTGACTCTGACACTCTCTCTGACTCTGACACTCTCTCTGACTCTGACACTCTCTCTGACTCTGACACTCTCTCTGACTCTGACACTCTCTCTCTGACTCTGACACTCTCTCTCTGACTCTGACACTCTCTCTCAGACTCTGACACTCTCTCTCAGACTCTGACACTCTCTCTCAGACTCTGACACTCTCTCTCAGACTCTGACACTCTCTCTCAGACTCTGACACTCTCTCTCAGACTCTGACACTCTCTCTCAGACTCTCATAGACTCTTGGCCTTCTTGGTCATATATAAGGTAACAAAAATGCTTCTGGCACTTTTTTATTACAACTTTTCAGCATGCTGCACAGCAGCCACACTTCTCTACAGCACAGCTTAAACACATTGGCAAAGTCAATAGCTCTACCTAAACACTTATAAGGCCCCAAAGGCGAGACCTATTGGCTATGCCAATGCTTGTATTCCTTTCTTATATCACAAGCTGATTTGTACCGCCTTACCACACGTATTCCCGTTTGCCTCCCACTTGCTTTCTCCCTTTCCAAGCCGGACTCTTGTACTCTACATTATCTGCTAGTGCTAGTCACACAATATTTTGAAGGCTCAGTGCTTTCTCCTTTTCCCTTTCCCCCTCCCCTGCCTGCTACTATTTATAATTGTCCCCTACACCCACTGCTGCTTCTCTGCTCTCACCGGCCGTATATACTCCCCATACCCACTCTTGTTCGCCTACCTAATTTACAACTGCCTCCTATGTATGCTTTCGCTTCTTCCACCGGCAAATAAAAAAACAACAACAAATTGTTCGTGTAGACTAACACATCTACCGCAATTTTGCTCATTGCTATTTGCGATATCCTTGGTGCAACATTAAGTGTTGCATGGCTAAACACTTATAAGGTCTCAAAGGCGAGACCTATTGGCTATGCCAATGCTTGTTTGCAAAGTGCCTAGCTGTAGTTTTTGAACCCTAGCTCTGCCGGCACCTAGGGAAACCTAGCAGACCTATACATTTTTGAAAACTAGACACCCAGGGGAATCCAAGATGGGGTGACTGGACTGGCTCTCACCAGGTTCTGTTACCCAGAATCCCTTCCAAACCTAAAAACTTGTCAAAAAAACCACATTTTCCTCACATTTCTGTGGTGGAAAGTTCTGGAATCTGCGTGGATCCACAACATTCCACCCACCCTGCGTTCCCCAAAGTCCTCCGAGAAAAATGGTACCTCACTTGTGTGGGTAGGCCTAGTGCCCGCGACAGGAAACGGCGCAAAACGCAACGTGGACACACCACATTTTCACAGTGAAGAATGACCCTTTTTTTGCAAAGTGCCTAGCTGTAGTTTTTGAACTCTAGCTCTGCCGGCACCTAGGGAAACCTAGCAAACCTATACATTTTTGAAAACTAGACACCCAGGGGAATCCAGGATGGAGTGACTTGACTGGCTCTCACCAGGTTCTGTTACCCAGAATCCCTTGCAAACCTAAAACATTGTCACAAAAACACATTTTCCTCACATTTCTGTGGTGGAAAGTTCTGGAATCTGCGTGGATCCACAAAATTCCACCCACCCCGCGTTCCCCAAAGTGTTTCGAGAAAAATGGTACCTTACTTGCGTGGGTGGGTCAAGTACCCGCGACAGGCAAGGGCCCAAAACCTATTGAGGCGACATCAAAATTACCTATCACAAACCAACCTGGTTTTGCAAGGGGGGTCCCATGAGTTTTTGGCCCGGTGCTCAGCGGCCATCTAGGGAAACCTACCAAACCCACACATTTCTGGAAACTAGACATCCGGGAGAGTCCAGCGAGGTATGGCTTGCGTGGATCCCCAAACGTTTTCCTACCCAGAATGCCATGCAAACCTCGAATTTAGCTGAAAAAACCCACATTTTCCACATTTTTGTGTGGAATCACCGTGCCGGCACAAATGTCCTACCCCACAGCGTTCCCCTGAGTCTCCCGAGTAAAATGATACCTCACTTGTGTGGGTGGGGCAAGGGCCTGTGACTGGGAAGAGCCCAAAACATAGGGAATAAGGGTATAGCACCGAGAATTCTAAGCGCAACATTTTTTTAAAAATAAGTTTTTAGCCAATTCTGCATTGGACACCCACACAAGTGAGTTATCATTTTACTCAGGACACTAAGGAGAACGCTGTGGGGTAGGGCATTTGTGCCAGCATGGTGATTTCACACAAAAATATGTGGAAAATGTGTTTTTTTTCAGCTAAATTTGAGGTTTGCAGGGGATTCTGGGTAGGGAAACGTTAGGGGATCCACGCAAGCCATACCTCATTGGACTCCCCAGGGTGTCTAGTTTTCAGAACTGTGTGGGTTTGGTAGGTTTCCCTAGATGGTGGCGAGCCTGGGGCAAAAGAACCAGGTGCCTCTCTTCCCCCCACCCCCCAAAACCAGGTAGTTTTGTTATAGGTAATTTTGAAGTCTCCACAGTACGATTTGGGCCATTTCCTGTTGCAGCCACTATGCCTACCCACACAAGTGAGGTACCGTTTTTATCGGGAGACCTGGGGCAACGCTGGGTGGTAGGAAATTTGTGTCAGCCCGGTGATCCTACAACTTCCCCGCACAGGAATGTGAAAAAAAAAATGATTTTCTTCAACAAAATTTGAGGTTTGCTGGGGATTCTGGGTAGGGAAATGTTGGGGGACCCACGCAAGCCATACCTCGCTGGACTCCCACGGGTGTCTAGTTTTCAGAAACGTGTGGGTTTGGTAGTTTCCCAAGATGGCCGCCGAGCCCGGGGCCAAAAACCCAGGTGACCCCCCCCCCCCCTTGCAAAACCAGGTTGTTTTGTGATGGGTCATTTTGATGTCTCCTCAATACGTTTTGGGCCCTTGCCTGTCGCCGGTACTTGACCCACCCACACAAGTGAGATACCATTTTTCTCGGAAGACTTTGGGGAATGCGGGGTGGCTGGAATTTTGTGGATCCACACATTCCAGAACTTTCCACCACAGAAATGTGAGGAAAATGTGTTTTTTGGGACAAATTTTAAGGTTTGCAAGGGATTCTGGGTAACAGAATCTGGTGAGAGCCAGACAAGTCACCCCATCCTGGATTCCCCTGGGTGTCTAGTTTTCAAAAATGTATAGGTTTGCTAGGTTTCCCTAGGTGCCGGCAGAGCTAGGGTTCAAAATCTACAGCTAGGCACTTTGCAAAAAAAGGGTCAGTTTTCACTGTGAAAATGTGGTGTCCACATTGCGTTTTGGGCCGTTTCCTGTCGCGGGCACTTGGCCTACCCACACAAGTGAGGTACCATTTTTCTCAGAAGACTTTGGGGAATGCGGGGTGGGTGGAATTTTGTGGATCCACGCAGATTCCAGAACTTTCCACCACAGAAATGTGAGTAAAATGTGTTTTTTTGGGACAAATTTTTAGGTTTGCAAGGGATTTTGGGTAACAACCTAGTGAGAGCCACACAAGTCACCCCATCCTGGATTCCCCTTGGTGTCTAGTTTTCCAAAAATATATAGGTTTGCTATGTTTCCCTAGGTGCCGGCTGCGCTAGGACCCAAAATCCACAGGTGGGCACATTCCGGGAAAAAAGTCAGTGCCTAGTGGGCTTTCTGCCGCCCTGGGGAGGGGAGAAATCGGGGGCTATTGCCCCGATATGCCCTCGAGGGGGGCAGAAAGACTGTGGCTGTTCTTTTGGGGGGTTGGGGGCATTGGGATGCCCATTCTGGTCAGCCCCCACCCCTGCGTATAAAAAAGCCAGCATATTTGCTGGGGCATAGTGGGCTTTCTGCCCCCCCCCCCCCCGGGCATATCAGGGGCTACTGCCCCCATCTGCCTCCTGGGAGGGGCAGAAAGACTGTGGCATCTTTTTTGGGGTGGGTGGGGGCATTAGCATGTCCATTCTTGGCAGCCGCCACCCCGAACTTTGGAGAGAAAAAAATCCCTGGTGGCTAGTGGGCTTTTTGCCCCCCCCCGGGGGGTGCAGATAAGGTGCTATTGCCCCATCTGCCTCCCAGGGGGGTGCAGAAAGACTGTAGCATTTTTTATTTGGGTGGGGGCATTGACATGCCCATTCTGGGCAGCCCCCACCCCTACCTATATTTAAAAAAAAAAAAAACCATGGCGCTTAGTGGGCTTGCTGTCCCCCCTCCCGGGGGCCAGATCAGGGGCTATTGTCCCCATCTGCCTCCTGGGGTGGCAGAAACTCTTTGATTTCTTTGGGGGTGGGGTGGGGGCATTTGCATGCCCATTCTGGAGAGCCCCTACCCCGGGCCTATAAAAAAAATAATCCCTGGCATCTAGGGTGCTTTCTGCCCCCCCCGGGGGGCAGAAAGACTGGAATTTTGTGGGGGGGAGGGGTGGGGGCATTGGCATGCCCTTATTGGGCAACCCCCACCCCTAAATTCATCAGGGAAAAAAAAACCTGGTGTCTAGTGGGCTTTCTGCCCCCCCCCCCCGGGGGGGCAGATTGGGGGCTACTGTCCCAATGGGGGTGGGGGCATTGGCATGCCCATATTGGACAGCCCCCACCCCTAATTATAATTTTTTTTTAATCCCTGGTATCTAGTGGGCTTTTTGCCCCCCGGGGGGGGGGGCATATTGGGGGCTAAAGACTGTACCTTTGCGGCGGAGGGGTGGGGGCATTGGCATGCCCATATTGGGCAGCCCCCACCCCGAATTATAATTTTTAAAAAAAATCCCTGGTATCTAGTGGGCTTTCTGCCCCCCCCCCCCCGATTGGGGGCTACTGCCCCATCTTTGCCCATTTTCATATGGGGGGAGCTAAGGCCCTTGCCCAAGGGGCCGCTCCCCCCTCCCTGGTGCCTAGTGGGTGAATCCCTGCTTGGGGATCGCCTACCTGGGGAGATCCCCAAGCAGGGATCCACTGGGGAGGGGTACCATTGGAAAGGGGAGATGCTCCCCTCTCCAACGATACCTCTCCCGTCTTTCTACGTGCTCAGGGGGCTGAGATAGCCCCCCGAGCACGTAGAAAGGGAAACTGAAATGAGCCTCTTGGCTAATTTCAGTTTCGGTTTCACTGAAATGACGTCAGCGCGACGTGCACGCTGATCGTCATTTCAGGGAAACTAGGGGGGGGCTCGGGACCTGGGGAAGCTCTTCCCCCAGCTCCCGAGGCTCTTGGGGGTGGGGAAAGGGAATCCCTCTGGTGCCCGCACCAGAGGGATTCCCAGTGCCATGGCGTCGGATGCGCGGGAGCCGTCCGACGCACATGAGCACTGATGCGTCTGACGGCTCCCGCACGTCTGACGCATCAAAGGGGTTAAAAGGGAGAACTCATTGTTTTTATTAATACCATATTAAGTTCCCTTGGAGAAGGCTTTCGAGAAATAATTGACTACTGGGACCTTTAAGAAGGAAATCTGTAAAGGATATTTTCTGTAAGCATTGATGGCTGCTAGGAAGACATTTATTGAAAAAAGTGTAGTTTTGATTTGGCCAAATAGAGTAAATAAGGAAGTATGGCCTCCTTTTGGCAAGTAATAGGGTTGTGATAATTGTTTTGGCATATGCCGATCGCTTCCACTTCATGAAATAACATTGTCTAGCAGAAGGACAATTAGCTTCTTTTAAAATCTGCATGCACTCTGGTTGTAATCCTAGATGACCATACTGTCTAGCGTAAGGAGCCATGCTGCCAAATTCAGTGATGTCTGGCTTGGATGTAGAATCTGGCCCTGAAGTCTCAATGACAGTTGGGTTTGAGTGGAAGTCTCTTGTGTAGTTTGATGGAGCATTGACAGGAGATCTGTGTACCACCACTGCCTTGGCCACTCTGAAACTATTAGGATCATTTTCTCTGGTGATGTTGACATTATCTGAATTAGCAGAGGTATATGGGGAAGGGGCAGAAAGACGTACGGAAAATCAAGCGACTCAAGTCATGAAAAGGACATTGCATCCAAACGACCAGAGCACCGGTCGAAATGTAAAGTGTTTTCATTTTTTGTTTTCTGCTTTCTGGTTAGATCACCCCTTTTATTTTTTCAGACATTTAATTCTATTTGTAATTTAATAAAAAAAGGTATTTACTTATTATTAAACTTTTATACTTCTCATTAAGTTTCTGCCATATCAATACTATCATTTCTTGAGCTCATCAGAAGGTCATAGTTTCTGCTAATTTCTCATAGGGATGTCAAGAGCATCCAATAAGAATTTCCACACTGGGTTGATAACTTATAAGTCTATTTTCATATTAAAATCACAACCAATAAGTAGCATGAAAAGTAGTACAAAAACCACCTGTCTGATTTCAAGATTGCTACTGCCTCCTTCAGTGTTTCTTTTTGTTTGTTAATGTGTACATTTATTATTGGAGCAATTTGGATTCCTTTATGGCCCCCGTCATTAATTTGCCAATACTATTTCGACATGACCTCTCCGCCCACTTACTAGCTGCTTGAAGATCATTGGAAATGAAATTAACTATTCCTCCTGAAGGTCACCCTTTTTATTAGTTGCACATTTTGCAAAAACACTGAAATGAGGAATAGACTGATAACAATTAACCACGTTTCCTGCAGTAAAATCACAATAGACCTGGCAAGTAGCAAAGAGTTGCATTTTTAAAAGTCATGGCGCTTCGTTGCATTATGCAAAGGCCCTGTCCCCCCTCACACACATTTCAGCCCTCTTCGTTAACACGTCTGTTGTAGCTTCTGCCCCCTCACACCTGGTCTCAGCACCTTCTGTGTGCCCTTAAAAAAACACAATAGCTTTCCACGTCCAGTCAGTGGCAAGACAAGAGCCTAAAGTGAGTGACTGAAATGTAATGCAAGACTTTCCTGAAAAGGTTTAGTTTACAGGTGTCCCCTGTTTAGCTCAGCATTCATCTTAGCCGAGCTGGCTTTACAATAGATCAGCACCTAAGTGTAATTTGTGGCCGCTGAAGTCTCGCTTCTTCGCCCATGTCAGTCATCCTCTCTGCTTCTACATTTTCTCCATGCCCCACAACTGAGAGACTAAAAAAAAACCCATGATTTTGCCAAAATGGGCAAAGTCAGTTGCAAATGTAGATTTGCAAGAAACTGAGAACTCAATTCTTCAGCAGAAAATGTGCCCCCCCCCCCAATAAATGCATTTACAAAGCAAGACAAATTTTAAACTCCATCTGGCACTTTTGTTGAAAGCAGTTTTGTTTTGCTCCCATCTGCCTAACCTTCCACCCAATCCCCACTTTTTTTCTGCCCTTATTCTTATATTTACTTACTTTAATTGAGATATTGAGATAGGACACATTGAACCCTAACTCAAAGGATATTTCTTTTTTTTTAGTATGGTTTGAATCTCTGGTCCCGAGATGCTTTTGAAGCCTTTTCTTGTGACCTTGGCATAATATGCTCTGACATGCCAGGGCCACAATACTAATGCACTCCAAATTGGATACCAAAGATACTCCCTATAGTCGCATGATTTGGGGTAGAAGGTTGACGACTTAATGCTTACTTGAAGAGCTGATAGGGCGTGGAAGACCAAATTTGGTGTAACTCACTTTCTAGTCAGTGCCATACTTTCATAAAGTGAAAATGACATTTTTAGCAGGTAATTGCTACATTTAAACTTTGATGAACCAGGTTACAACTCCAAATGTCCTGATGGCATCATTGTGCTTGTGTAAACTCTAACCTTTTGGTTAACATTAAATCCTCTAAGAATATTCCTATTGGCGATGCATCAGGTCTCCAACTAAGGGCATCTACCATGAAAGTTAAAAACAAAATGAAGAGTTAACTAATCATTTTACACAATAAAACTGATAACACTAGATTTCGCCCTCCTTTGACATCAATATAGCACAGACATAGATCAAGAAGGGGGGTGCCTGATTGATTTTAGTGCTGATGTTTCAGCACTCGACTTGTAAGTAATGGCCAAGTCCTGGTTATCACAAGAGGAAAATGGGGCAAAGTATCACCACATTCCAGACGCACAGCCTTCATAGGTGCATAACAAAGATGCCACAGAAAACATGGAGTGTCTTTTATGTGACTGGACTAAACAAGATAAACATCGAAAATATTGATGAACAATGGAATAAACTTGGATTAATTGGAACAAATTGTGGCATCTTTGTTATGCACCTATGAAGGCTGTGCGTCTGGAATGTGGTGATACTTCGCCCCATTTTCCTCTTGTGATTTACACTCAACGTGGTTTGGCAGTCCACGATACCGGGCTTGCACGCCTACAAATGAAAACAAATGAATCATCGATGAAAAGTAAAAAGATTTGGTGTGCACTCCGTCATCTTCTTCGCAAGTCCTGGTTATGTCATGTTGATTTGTATTGCGCACTAATCACAGAGAGGGTATCTAGGCACTTGGGCAAGGTGTGTGGTCCTATGGTGCTTATGTGAAGAGCCAGATCTTCAGCTTTTTGCAGAACTCAAGAAGTGAGGAGGCTCTGAAGTGTTGAGGGAAGTCGATCCATGTCTTGGGTGCGATGCAGGAGAATGAGCGACCCAGTTTTGCTTTTGCGCATGCGGCGAGTGAGGCAGAGCATAGGTGTCTGGTGGGTTGGCGAAAGTGTATGCGACTGTTCAGGTATCCTGGTCCTGTGTTGTGTAGTGCTTTGTATTTGTCTGTGAGAAGTTTGACTTGCCTACGCTTGTGAGTGGTGAGCCATTGAAGCTTCCTGACATGTGATGTGGGTGCAGCTTGAGAGGTCGAGTACGAGTCATGCGGCTGCGTTCTGTATGGTCTAAAGTCTGTGTAGGAGTTGTTTGAAGAATCTGGCATAAAGAGTGTTGCCATAGCCCAGCCTGCTGAGAGCAGTACTTCCGCCTTTTTGGAGTTTAGCTTCAGGCAGTTGGCTCGAATCCAGTCTGCTATCATTGTCATGCAGTTGGTGAAGTTGGTTCTGGTGGTGTTTGTCTTGTCCGTCAGGGAGAGGATGAGTTTGGGGTTATCGGCGTGGGAGATGGCGGTGATGTCTTGTGATTGGATGATGTTGGCCAGCGGTGTCCTGTATATGCTGAAAGGAGTGGAGCAGAGGGACGATTCCTGTGGGGGCATCTCAGTTTCTTGGTCTTTGATGTGAAGGGTGGCAGCCTAACCCTTTGGCTTCTTCCAGGGAGGAAGGAACAGATCCATTTGAGAGAGGATCCTTGTATGCCAATCTCGTGGAGTCTTCTGATGAGTGTGTTGTGTGGGAGACAGTGTATAAGGCCGCAGAGAGGTTGAGCAGGCTGTGGGCCGCTGTTTCTCGTTGGTCCAGGATGTTTTGAACGTCACCAGTGGCCACGATGAGTGCTGTTTCGGTGCTGTCTCTCTTTCTGAATCCTGATTGTGTGTTGTCTAGAAGATGTTGAAGTTCGTGGGGGGATTGTGAGTTGCTTGTTTATGGCCTTCTCACTTTGGCTGGATAGGAAAGCAGGGAGATGGGTTGGAAGTTGCTCAGTTGATTTGAGTTGGCTGAGGGCGTTGATTTCTGCAAATTTCCATTCATCCAGGAAAGTGGCAGATGTGATGGAGGTGTTAATGTGGGTCAGGGTGGTGCTGATTGGTGATGTTCCCAGTTTGTAGATGTGGTGGGGGGAATGAGTCTGTTGGGGCCCTGAGTGGATGGTCTGCATGATTGCTGCTGTTTTGTTTCTGGTGAGGGTTCTTCATTCGGTCAGGTGGGCATCTTGGTTGGTGGTGGGTAGGTTAGCAATGAGTTCTCTAGTGCTAGGTTGGTGTGCGAAGTTGGTGTAGAAGATGTTTACGATTTTGCTGTGGAAAAAGTTGGATAGGTTGTCGCAGAGTTGTTGGAAGGCAGCAATGTTGTTGACAGTGGCTGAGGGTGAGGTGAAATCCTTTACGATCAAGATCTCCTTGCAGCTGTTGGAGCTTCCTTCTATGAAGTCCAGTGGTGTTTTTTTTTTCTTGGCGTCTCTAAATTGTTGGTCACAGCGTCTGAGTGCAGCCTTGTAGGTAGTTCTGTCGTGGCTGGCTCTCCATTTCCTTTCTAGCTGTTTACAGTGTTTGGTGTCTCCAAGGTCTTCTGTGGACCAGCTGGCTGCTTATTTCATCTACTATGCTTGTTGGGTTTTATGTGTGAGGGTGTCTGCCCAGTTCTTGATCCAGTTATTGATGTCCTTGTCGAGGGTGCCTGTTGGGCTAGGCTGATCAGTGCTGAGGGCACTGGGAACAGGCTGCTTCTGTGATTTTGCCCCAGCTGTGGCTTAGTCTTGAACCTGGTAGGGGTGTTTTCTTGAGGTGTGTTGATTTGGAAATGGATGATGGAGTGGTCGGTCTGTGAGCTTTGGTGGAGTTGTATTTGAAGCTGTTGCTTGTGGTCAAGATGGGGTCCAGTGCATGTCCTGTGGTGTGTTTTGGTTCTGTGACAAGCTGGGTGAGTCTGATGTTGCTCAAGCTTTCGAGGAGTGCTGTGGAGCAGGGGTCGTTTCAATCTTCCTGCTGAAGTTGAGGTCCCCGAGGAGAATGTAGGCTCTGGAGTCGATTGTGGCAGAGTGACAGTCTCTCGTGAGGTTGGTAAAGGTGGCTCGTGGTCCTGGTGGTCGGTAGGCAAGGGTCCCGTTCAGGGTGAATTTTTTCAGAGATTTGCAGGCGTTCTCCGTGGATGCTGTGCATTTGATGGATTCCTTGTAGATGATAGCGAGTCCTCCTACAGGCTTGTGAAGTTGGTCCTGTTGAGAGATCGTGTAGCCCTCTGGGATTGCCTTAGCGATGTCTGCAGTAGATGAGGGGTTGAGACAGGTTTCTGTGGTGAAGAGGATGTCTGGTGCGTCGCTGCTCAGATGGTCCCATTTTTTCAGTTATTTTCCCAAGTGATCATGTGTTGAGAAGCATGCATGCGAGTGAGTGTTGCTGTGCGGGTTTGCTGTGTGGTGTAGGGTAGGAGTGTATGCATTGTCGGTGCTTGTGTGGTGTGTGTTGAGAGGGGATGTTGACCGCATTGTTAGTATTTGCGTTGGGGGTGTGGGTGGGTGGCTGCTGGAGAACCTAAGGAGTGCTGCAGGCCAGGGTTCCTGCCACTGGACATAGTCCAGGTGCGAACGGGTGCAGGTGGGCTTGCCTTTGGCACTTCTGTGTTGCAGCTGTGATTAAGTAGGTCCTTGGAGGAGGGAGGAGACCACAGTGTCATGATGCCATTTACTGTGCTGATGGGAAATAAAGTCCTCTTGCTTGGCTTCTTTTAAAGACTGTTTTGGTGGGGGAAAACTATTGTTACTTCCTGTCCAGATGGATGATGGGAAATTCAGTGATGTCACCCTGTGCTGATGAGTGGTGGGGAAAAATGCAGCTGTATACTAATATTCATTTTATGTCTTCCAGAAGTTTGTCCATATATCAAGCCATGCCATGAAAAATTATAGCAATGTTACCAGAACTGCAGGTCCAGTGACTTGAATAATCTACTTGACCTAACTGCAATGTGCTTGACTTATAAACTGGTCTCAAAATGTGTGATCCTAGGCAAATATTTTATTTCACTGATTCGCCTTTTTCTTCCATCACATATGAGAGCACCTTCAATGTGTGGGTTCAGCATGTCTGCTCTATAAAAACCTCTTTCTGTTTGATTTAAAAGACTAAACTTTGCTCCATTTAAAATCAGAATATAGCCTATATAAAGGGTACCCGTGACCACTGACTTGCTTGCCTCTTAGTTCACTAATAGAATTATCATCAAGGTGGGGGTAGGCATATTTCTCAGCTTCTGTTTAGATGTGCTTACTTTTAATAAATATATTACTGAAGCATGAAGTGGTAGCGTACTGTCATTTACAGGCAGCTAATTTTCCTTCAAAATGGCCACAAACTTTCCCAGTGACTTGCAGTTTTACTGATTAAATTATTTAGTGTACAATCAATGTCTAAATCAGATTTCATCAAATACTTATCATTTGCACGTCACCCGTTAAAGTGTTCTAATTTGTTTTGATCCTATTAATCTTTGTTTACATCACCCTTCATGATTACAAAAGAAGTGCTTTCCTCACTGCTATGTTTTGAAATATTTATACAGTTAATTTACAAGCTCTTTGACCGTTGTTAGAAAAACACACTCCTTGTACCGCAGCACAATTGTCAGACACTTCACTTTACAAATTCCTCTAACTTTACAGTCAGAGAAAAATGGTGAATGAGTACTGGGGCCAGGGGAATCGATTTTAGATGCCCCTGGTTTAGCATGGCACAAGATCGAGGATGAGTAAAGCTTCGACACAGTGGCAGTGTACGTCATGCATTCTTTTGGTTGGAGGATGGAAACAAGGCTACATTTAAAAATCCCATGAACTAGTTGGAAAAAGACTGCTGAATAGTTCTTTGAGTACTGCCGTTTGGTAGATGGTAGGGGGGTGAAGGGTTGGAGCGCCATTTCTGTTTAAAGTGAAGTCTCTATGCAGGGCTTTCCCATCTATCTATCTCTAAATATTGCTACAAGAAGACTGATGACAGTCGGGTGCAGAAATCACTGTGCCCATTTTAAGTTACTTCTGATTGGTGCCAGCCCGTTTGTCACCTGCTGTGAGAGGTGCCATCACTTTGCGCACAGGCGGTGTCTAAGAAGTCTGAAAATGACATTTAAAAGTGAACTAACCCAACCGATTCTGAAGCCTTAGACCGTGAATCCACATTTCCTGTCTGGAAAATGTATATGAAAGTGGGATCCAAACTACCCCGCTTTGTTCCAGTTGCAAGATGTTCTTGCCTATGTACTCCAGAGTACTCAATGATTTAATTAGCAGCCAGAAC
Source organism: Calotriton arnoldi (assembly GCA_963921515.1). Classification (NCBI taxonomy): domain Eukaryota; kingdom Metazoa; phylum Chordata; class Amphibia; order Caudata; family Salamandridae; genus Calotriton; species Calotriton arnoldi. The sequence goes on from CAWUFW010000052.1 coordinate 160,411, forward strand.
AGGTGCCTGGCAGCCAGTCTCCAAGAGTTATGGGGACATCACCTAAAGTCAATGTAGGAAGCTGGCTCTATATATACTATACCAAAGTATGGTATAGTGTGCACAGAGTCCAGTGGATCCCCAGAGATATAGCATAGGCTAAAGTAGATTATACCTCTTTTGCAGTAGTGTGGTTGAGCAGTCCGGCTTATCAGAGGGTAGTGTTAAGCATTTGTTGTACACAGTCAGGCAAGAAATGATGTCACACAATCAAAGACTGAATCCAGACCAATTGTTCGTATAAAAAGTTACTTTGTTGTTTTTATTTCTAGAACCAAGATTCCCTTAGTAGCAGGTAAGTAAGACTTGCAATACATTGATACTTTGGAAGCTACAGTGTATACTGGTTTTGCAGAAGCATAAAAGTTACTTTGCAGTAAAAGAAATGGGTTATACACACTTTAGAGTACTTGAAATTACTCCACATTACTTTCAGATTACTTTGTAGTTACTTTTCTAGTTTGGCATGAAACAAACTAGTAACATTGTCTAAGCATCACAGGACATCAGTAAGCAGGTTACCCCTTTTTAAAGACACTAAGTTACTTTTGTTGCAGTACAAGACAGTTCAACACAGACGATTTGTCAGAGAAAACTCACCATACAATCCTATGGAAAAAACGAAGTGTTAGGTTTACAGTTAAGTAAACAGTTTTGGATACGGAGTTTTGGGGGGTAGAACTAAGGTTCCCCAAGGTTCAGGTTGGCACTCAAGGGGCAGCTGCACTAGTGCGGCCGGGTGCAAGGTGCCAATGTTGGCCAATAGGGCTAGGGGGCACCTAGGTTGGGGGCTGCTCACGGCCAGGCCACTCGGTCTTGGTGGTCCTGGGGTTAAGGGGAGGGCAAAGGGGGTCCCAAGTTAGCACCAAGACACAACCACCTGCGGCGGCCGGGTGCAGGGTGCTTAAGAGGTGTTGGGCGCCCAGTGCAATCCTATGGAGGGTGCCGGTTTTGGATTTCGGTTGCAGGCTCGGTCCAGGAAGTCTTCCGGGAGGAACCAACAGCTGGGTAGGTAAGTAGAGATGTCCCTCGACGTCAGGGCACTTCGGGGTCCGGTCACCAGGACACAGGGTCAGAGACTGCAGGGGTGCCTTTTGGAGTCCGGAATCTGCTTACCGGTCCGGTTGCAATGGAGGGGGGGGGAGTCATGAAGAGGCTGCAGTCGCCGACACAGAACCTTGGCGGTGACACCCCTCGGTTTTGGAGGTCAGAACCGCTGGGGGACCACTTAAGGACGGAAGGACATGGTTCGTGGACGACGGGTGCAGAGGTAAGTCCTGGAGCAGGGTTTCTTGGTCCCACAGGGGCTGGATCTTTTCTGGACAGGGCCGCTGTCCTCGGTAGTCTCAAGTCATAGTTGAAGTAGGGGATCAGTCCTCACAAAGTCTGGAAGTTGCTGAACCATTTTGGAGCCATCGTTTTTTTCGAAGCTGCAGGCCGGTAGGGCTAGCGCCAGCCAAGTCAGTTGGGCCTGGAGTCTTCACTGCTGCGACGTCTTCTGGATTCCAATCTTCTTAGGTCGTCGAACTGGTTTCTGGGTTCAGGGCTGCCCCCTAAATACTGTTTTTAAGGGGTGTTTTAGGGGTCTCAAGGTAGTAGCCAATTGCAGTCTGCAAGATGGTGGGCACTGAAGTGGGCTTCACCTCGCCTCCTCCACGTGAGGGGTGGGGTTGGCAGAGGTGGGCACACCTGGGCTGTCCTGGTTTTTCCCACCGAAAAGAGGGTGAGACAGGAAGAGGGCGAGACAGGAAGAGGGGGCCTGCTCTTAAATTCAGAAGAGGCTGGGGGTCACGTTGCAAAGGCCGCAAGGCCTTCGAAGCTCCCCTGCCACAGATGGCTCTTCCTGACCTGGGGGAGGTGTGAAAACCTCCGCCCAGGAAAGGTTTTGTTTCTGGGCTCCGGTAGCGATGGCTCCCACCCCAAGTGTCCAGAAACTTGTCTCATGGTGGCAGGCTGGTGGTCACCAGTTAGGAACCCACCAGAGGCTTGTTTGGTTCAGGGGTCCCCTCTAGAAGGGACCCCTGAGGGCAGGGAATAATAAATCTGACACTGGAATCGGTGCTGGTCATTACGGGTTTCCTAGCACCATGATGGCTTTACTGAATCCTGGGATGTTTGGTATCAGTTTCCAGATTATATACTCAGGATGGCTTTACTGAGCACTTATAATATCTAAGAATGGTCTTAGATATTATAGGGGCCTGTCTGTTAATGCAGATAGGTCCTCACATGAGTGATAGTGCACCCTGACTTAAGGGTGCCTTACCTAGACCTCATGCAGTGCTGGGTAGGCATGGCACACATGGATGTGTTCCATGTCGACTCTTCACTTTTAGCTGCACCAAAACACACAGGCTGCAATGGCAGTGGTGCATGTTTGTGGTGAGAGGTCTTGGAGGGTGGCTTAATACATGCTGCAGCCTTCAGAGGCCTTTCCCTGGCTACCACGCCCGTGGCTCCATAGGTACCCTTTACAAGGGACTTGCAGGTAGGCAAGAGTTGTGCCAATTGTGGAAACAATGGTACAAGTTTTAGGGAAAGAACACAAGCCCTGGGTACCTTATTGGCAGGGACCCAGGGTGCACTCAGTCAAAGTGCATCAGAAACCTGGCAAAAAGTGTGGGGGGGGGGGTTACTGCAACAGAAACCCACTTTCCTACAGTCAACAATTTCCGTTAGAGGTGAGGGTGTGCCTAAAAATTTCAGATGAAAATATTTTGTCTGTGGCATGTATAGCTGTAGATACACATGCTGTGCATGCTCCTGCCATCTAGTGTTGAGCTTGGATGTGGACAGCTTATTTTTCTTCAAATAAGTCTTCGAGTCACGAGATATGGTGACTCTACCTATTACTGATAATGCTCATGGGCATCTGCTCCACTGTTTGGCTTGGAAGGTCTGGTTTGGACGTGCATCCTTCAATCTCCGGGTCAATATCGTGCTCTTCATCACCGGTACCTCTTGGTTCTTCCACCCTGATTCGCATGGACGTATCTTCGTTGACCTAGACAATGAAGATCTTTCCATTGCCCCCTCTTGGGGCCTTCTCCATGTCATCTTCCATCAAGAATGCAGACTCCATGATGCTTGATCAATGATGCTTTTGCAGAACTCTCCACAGTGTCATTTGAAATGCCCCATGACAGATCACCATTGGTACTGTAACTTGTGCCTTTTACCGGAGCAACTCAACCAACTATCCGACCACCTGCACTGAAGAAATTGCTCCAGATCCGACCATCAACGTCGACAGCCCCTTCAAAGCTGGAACCAAAGCTTGCTTCGGCTTCCAATAGTCCTTCGGCTCCGAAAGGCCATTTGGTGTACGATGTACAGAATCCAACATCGGCATCGAAAGTGTTCGGCGCCCAAAGCCCCATCGTCAGCGGGGTCGGAGGATCAATGGCAGCCAATACTGCTTCGGCTCCAGGAGGCGCTTGACACCCGACATAGTCTTGCCATCCACCCTCACTTTCTTTCCCAGAAACAGAAACTGACCTTTGAGAGAGAGCTTGCTCAAGAACCCTGCTCTCCACCCACATTGAGGAAGCATTGACAGCACTAGTCCAGCACCACTTAGGCACCCTGCACTACCTCCTCCTCTTCCTCCACCACCTCCTCAAACTCACAAGAGGGATCACCATGCTACTGTTATGGGTTTGCGGGGTGGGGGGAGGATCCTCGTACCCCCTTGAGCCGTACGAGGCATCGTTTGATATAAGATCCATCACAGACTGGTTTTCGTGCCAATAACAGCACTGAGTCTACGTTGTTACCCGTTTTTTAGGTCTCGCCTGAGCCAGCGCATGCGCTGCTCTGGCGAGACATTTAGTGAATGGGCTTTAAAAAGCCGACCACAGCTTTTTGTCTGGCCTAGAGCGTGCGGTTACGCGCACAGTAACGCGTATTCCTCGCATCGCTCGCAGGCACCCTCACAGCGCGCGATCAGGCGCCATCTGGCTTTCCTCTCGCTTGCTCTCCCAAGCGCGTGCTTCAACGCTCCTCCCCTCGCGCGCGCGCACCACTCGTGTCCTTGAATTCCTTGTTTTCCTTTCCTCCCTATCCCTGACACTCTGTATCTCTCATTCTGTCTCCCTCTCTTCTCACTTTTGCCTCTGTCTTTCTCTCCGCGGCTCGCCCTCCCTACCCTCTCACTCTGTTGCTGTCTTCCTCCCTCTATTTCTCGCGCTCTCCGTCTCTGTCCCTTTATCGCTCCTCGTCTTCTGCTTTGTCACTCCCTCTCTGTGTCTCACACTCTCGCCGCCTGTCTCGTGCATCTTCTCTCCCGGCACGCACCCCTCCTTCCTGTATGCAGATTCCCAGCAGCTGAGGTCATCGCTGGCAGACGGGAGGGGTGGCGCGATCAGCCTGCCGACCGCAGCCAGCAAGCAGTTAGGGCTGGTACAGTCCTTCTGACTTCCTCTTCCTTTTGTGACCTCTTAAATTTGGGGCAGCAGGGGGACCACAGTGCTAGTTAGGATTTGTGTCAGCTACAGGTAATTGACGTCCATTTTGATGAGGGTGGGTCAATTACTAGAAGCCCTTCAACTTTGTTTCAGAGGCCGTTATTAAATTAGTGGACCGGCAGTCAATGACGTAATTACCAGCAGCTATTTAGCCGCATGGGACTTCCCCAGACAGGGCGCCTTTAACAGTGGATGGGGGCTGATCGCTGTCTCATTTGGGGTGCTCTCTTCTCGGCAAGGTGTCAAAAGCTTCCACTGCAAACACAAAGCTCGCTGGGGGCGGCGAATGACTCGGAGCGGCGCTCGTTAAAGTAGTTTCTGTTGAAGCCCTTCTGAAACCTTTTCGGTGCACTTGAACAGAAATGTCCGTAATGCTGAGCGGTGATGGGAGAGTGAGGGGGTCTTCAATTTAGGTCAGCGAAATTGAACCATGAAGCAAAGCTTTGCAACATTTCAAATGGAACTGCCCGTTTATTTCTGCAGTTTTTACGGAGCAAACGAGTGCTTTTATATTATCACTATATTACATCATCACACAAGTTCAGTCTTTTGGCACGGGGAGGGTTAAGTGATCTGCATAGAATCTCAGGATGTTGAGGGATGCCGAGGCTTGAACCCTGTCCCGCAGTTTTAAAGTCTGCCTTTAAGCAGCTGAGCGTGAGGAGAGCCTTTCCGCCACTGTATAAACAGACAAGCGCGCCGCTGCTAATTAAAACAAGCATTGGCATAGCCAATAGGTCTCGCCTTTGGGACCTTATAAGTGTTTAGCCATGCAACAGTTGATGTTGTTGCACCAAGGATATTGTGCTGGATAACTACACACTTATAAGGTCCCAAAGACGAGACCTATTGGCTATGCCAATGCTTGTGTCATTTTTTCTTTTCCACCTCCCCTCCCTTGTAACCTAGTGCCCATTTTCTGGTTCTCCAGCGCCGCAAAGCTATACAAATGGCAATAGCACTATAAAAATATGATCACTCCACTGCAAACAAAACAAGCATTGGCATAGCCAATAGGTCTCGCCTTTGGTACCTTATAAGTATTTAGTTATGCAGTACAATATCCTTGGTGCAACAACATCAACTGTTGCATGTCTAAACACTTATAAGGTTCCAAAGGCGAGACCTATTGGCTATGCCAATGCTTGTTATGACAGGCTAGCAGTAGGTATGGGTAAGGCTGCTTCCCTGATTCTACTCTACCTTTCCATGGCCTTCAATACAGTCTTGCATAGCCGGTTAATTACAAAATGTATGATATTGGCTTACATTCGAAGGCTCGCCAATGGTTTGGTTCCTTCTTAAAAGATAGATCGTACTCCGAGCAGCTCGGCACTTTTAGATCCCATTCCCACTAATCAGCTTGTGAAGTCCCACAAGGCTCATCTTTGAGCCTTACTCCAACATTTACGTGGCCCTGTTAGCAAAAAGCGTAAGGAAATGGGGATTTGATGTCTGCTGTTATACCGACGATACCGAGTTGATTATTTCATTGGGTGAGAGACGTGAGGAAACCCGAGGCAAGTTGCAGGAGTGCCTAACCGAAATAGGTTGGATGACCAGTCACTGCTTTAAAAGTTCAACGCAGACAAGACTGAGATCCTGCTATTCGGTGGGGCAGCCTATTTTGGGAGGCCTTTTGGTGGCCTAAATCTCTGGGGGTATGCCCACCCCTAAGAAGTCTGCCAAAAACCTCGGGGTGATTGTGGACTACTCTTTCTGTGCAAGAGCATGTCAAGGCCACTTACGGCAAATGCCTCGGCATCCTCAAATTATTGAGAAGGTTATTTAACTGGATTCCAATTCCTTGGCAGAAAACCATAGTCCAGGCCTTGATTACTAGCCATTTGGAGTATGGTAATGCCCTCTTTGTGGGCATGGCATATTACCTCTTTACAAGATTACAGGTGAATTCACAATGCCGCAGCCAAGCTAATTTGTAACCTAGACAGATTTGGCTTGGCATCAGCAAATAAACAGGTGCTGGGGACAACGACCCAAGAGATGATAATATCATCAACACACCTATAGCTACAGACCCAGACCTGTACCCAACAAAGCCATCCCCTCGTGATGATACCACTTCGTATCACAAGATCATCAGCAGGGATTCCACCTTATACAAGGTAGATATTCAAAGGGATCAAGAAGACTAGGACCCATGAGTCAGTGTGGTGCCTACTAATGCTGAAAAGGCATGAAAGGAACTGCTCCTGAAACCTTTAAAGACTCTGTAAAAGCTAGGATAATCCACCAGATATCAGGGGTCAACTTACACCTTACTCTCTGGTGGTTCTTACAGCGCAAAAGCACTAAAATGCACAGGGCCCTGGTGATGCTCTTCTGCCAGATAGAGCAGAAAGATTGATGCGGCGGGCAAACGTTTCACTGCCAAATCTGTGAACCAATGAAGAATTGCAAAGTATTGGACTGCTCTCACATTATGACCGTGCTCACTGAGAAGATCCAGGAGCTCCTCCAACACCTCCCAGATGAGTTCAAGAAGCTGGGACATAACTGTGTCAGAAGGGAAGCTCATTTCGAACACCATCCGCTATGCCCTAGAAGCAGCTGACACAGTAACACAGGGCATTAACTTGAGTACCCTGATTAAACGCCGTGCCTGGCTGCATGTCTCTGGTTTTAAACATCATCTCAACCTGCCTTTCGATGGGGAGGACCTCTTCGGACCACAGGTTAAGCAGACACTACAAAGGCGATGCGAGCTCTCCAGGTGCCTTCTCCACTGGGTTCCTTTTGATGGTCCCGCTATAGAGGGGGTCCAAGGCCACTCCCCCTTGATGCATCTATCTCCTACCAGAGGCAGCAGCACCAACAAATGCCATCATGGGGAGAGTACACGTGTGTTAACTCCAGAGGGGCCCAAGCTAAATATCAGCCACCACAGTTAAACAGGGAATCCTCCCCCCCCCCCCCCATCACAACTGTCTGGGGGTGAGGGTAGTCTGCAGGAGTTTCCCACCTGTTGGTGGAGGATCACCTCCAGTCAGTTGGTTATTTCCATAATCAGGTGGAGTTGCTGCTTAGAACTCACCTCAACCACACCAAACATCCCTCCCCGCAGACACACCTAGCAAGAACACCAGTACCTACTTCAGGAGGAAGTAGAGGCACTCATTCGCAAAGGGGGCATAGAACCCATGCTGCACTACAACCACAGCAAAGGAGTGTACTTGTACTTTCTCATCCCCAAAAAGGACTGGTCCCTCAGACCCATGCTCTACCTACGGGCCCCTCAAGATTAACTTCCTGTCGGAGCACTTCCACATGGTGACACTCCTGGATGTCCTCTTTCTATTGCAGCCAGGTGACTTTGATTGCCCTCGACCTGAAGGACACCTACTTTCATATCCCAATCCACCCTGCACATCACCAGTACCTCCGGAACGTGGTAAGTGGCCAGCATTACAGCTTCAAAGTATTCCCCTCTGGAGAAACAGCATCCACATCTTCCCTTACTTGGAAAGACTGGCTGATCCAGACCGCAACCAGACAGCAGTGCTTTGCACTCACCCAGTTCACCATCAACCTTGGCATGAGGGCCTCCTGCATTGCCATAGTTCCCCATGCCAAGTTACACATGCACCTGTTGCAGGAGTGCCTAGCTGCACTGTGGTCACAAGCGGAGGGCCGCCTGGAAAATCTGGTGTTGATATGGGGCCACACTAATCGCTCTGCAGTGGTGGAACAGACCCTTTCTCGGCCTAGTTCCGCAAGTGACCATTGCAACAGATGCTTCCCTCACCAGGTGGGGGGGCACACTTGAAAGATTTGGCTGTTCAGGGTATTTGGGGCACCCATTCAACGGGGTTGCCACATCATCTGGCTGTAATTGCTGGCCTTCCAGCTAGCACGCTAGTTCTTTGCTCATTTTCAGCACAAGGTAGCTCTTATTTGCACAGACATGACCACCCCGTGCTACCTACAGAAGCAGGGCCGCACTCCCCACAGTTGTCTGAGTTGGCTCGGGGCATTAGGCAGTTGGCACTCCATCACAAAGTCCATCTACTAGCAAAGTATCCCGTATTTCCGTCATTAGGGGTTCCGCAATGTAGACCTCTTTGCCAAAGCCGAAAACGCAAAATGCCCACGCTTCGCCTCCAGTTATCCACATCTAGAGTCCATGGGCAATGCACTATGGATGAATTGGTCAGGGATATTTGCCTACGCTGTTCTGCCTCTACCTCTTCTTATAGTTGGTGGTTCGGAGGCTTTGGCAAACATCCCTCACTCTTATCCTGGTGGCACCCACCTGCGCCAGTCAGCCCTGTTTTGCCACTCTTGACCTCCCATGTGCCTCATGAGAAGCTGCCCAACCGGTCAGACCTTCTCACACAGAGCCATGGCACACCCGAATCTTAAGCAGCTAAACATTGCTATTTGACTCCTGAGGTCTTAAAATTTGACTACCTACCTCAGCCTAACTCCAGAGTGTATGTCCGTCCTCAAGGATGCATACAGGCTTACGAGAGCCTGCTATGCAGTTATATGGAAGAGGTTTGTGCACTACAGTGGTCCAAGGCACATCAACCATCTCAAGGCAGCGGTTAAAGATAGTCTGTTATCTGCTTCACTTGTAGAAGTCGGGCATCGCTCATACTTCCATTAAACTTCGCTTAGCCACTGTTGCTGCCTACCTTCAGAACAAGCAACATCTGTCTTCAAAATTCATGGAAGGATTTAAGAGTCATTCTGCTCAGGGTGCCAGCTGCCCCATGGAGTCTCAGCAAAGTTCTCACCAGACCTCCTTTTGAACCACCTCACTCATGCCCTTTGCAGTACCTTTACTGCAAGGTAGTCTTCCTAGTGTCCATCACCTTCCGCAGGCGCGTGAGTGAACTTTGGGCTCTAACCCTTCAAGACAAGAACCTTTCTTCCAAGTTCACTCCTATAGAGTAGTCCTTATGACAAACCACACATTTCTTCCCAAGGTGGTCTCCTCTTTCTACCTCAAACTATCGAACTTCCAGTGTTCCTTCCACATCCAGTCGATAGCAGAGAAGCTCTTCACACACTAGATGTCAAAAGCGCCCTCATATAGTGCATTGAAAGGACAAACCCCTTTCATGAAACACACAAACTGTCTCTTTTTCCAAACCACACAAAGGCATTGCTTTCTCCAAAGCTGGAATAACACGATCGTTGGTCAAATGTATCTAGACCTGTTTCGCTAAAGCCAAACTATCTTTGCCTATCGCTCCCAGAACCCACTCTACCTGCAACAAGCATTTGCAATGCAACATGTCTCGCATCAGTTAGAGTTGAGCTTTTGGCGTTGCAATTAATAATGCAACACCAATAGCTCTAATTTTCAGTAATGCGAGACCTAACTATGGCACAAAATGCACACACAGATGACAGAACAATGGGAGTGCGTATTTGGTAAACAAAAGATATGTGATTACGAAGTAGGCTATAGAGACAACACATAAAAAAATACAACATAATAGAGGGTCGGAGTGTCCTTAATTATTAAAGAGAATCGGAATGTCAATACGCCAAAGGCAGAACAGACTGCTGAAAAAATCAGAATACATTTAATATATAAGCAGATGTGAATGTGTGTTCACACAAACAAATATGTATAAAAGAGGAGAACATTGCTCTCTCGTTTTCACAATAATGAGACCAGTGGCACAACACAAAACCATGGGTCTTCCCTGCCTATGTGGGTCCCCACAGCATCCCATATCTCAGATATTCATAGGCCTTCAAAGGAATGGGGGCTCCCTGAATATTGGGGGCTTATTGCACCATGCCTCTAAATGGAATATATGGATTAAATGTATAGGTTTTCCCGGGACAGCTCTGCCCTTTCCAATTGCTAAGAATGCGCTGCACGTTTTTAACCACGTGTCCCCTTGAACCATAACAACTTTCTAAAGAGTGTTTACAAAACGTGGTGTACATGAAACGTCTTAAACACATGTAATGTAAAAATGTCCCTTTTGAAAACATGCCGTCCATACATAAATACTATTTTTAGGTCTCGCCTACGCAGCGCGCATGCGCTGCATAGGAGACCTTTAGCCGTCGTGTAGCTCTTTATCTGAAAGAGACACGTTAGTGACAGATTCCTTACCTTAGAATATCCCCAGGCGTCAGGCTGGATCCGGAAAGTTTTTGCGTAGCAGTACCCTTGCGCGTCGATAGGCGGCGTCGTGCGGCTCCGCGTCCGTCGCCGGCGTCGGGATGACGTCGCGGGCAGTACTTAGACGCCGCCCCTGCGCGCTGACGTCAGTTCTTCTTTTTCCGCGCCAGTAAGCGCAGATCCGGGAAGAGCAGTGCCCTAGTCAATTTTTGACTAACTTTTTTGTGAATTTTTTCACTGTTTCTTTATCGAGTCTTCACGACTCCTAGGTGTCGTAGGGATGCCCGGCTTCAAGCCATACGACGCCTGTGGTCGCATGATGTCGATCACAGACCCGCATCTGGAGTGTCTCTTCTGTCTCGGCAGAGACCACGACACGAAGTCGTGCCCTGACTGCCGGAAACTTCACCCGAAGGCTTTGCGAGAGCGGTCTCGAAAGCTACTCTAGGTCCGGCAGTCAGCGCCGCACCAAGCCCTGGTCCCGGGAGAGGTCGAGGGGCCGGTCGCGGAGTCCCCGCCGGTCGTCGGAGTCCAAGTCTTCGCACTCCTCGGGTAAGTCGAAGCACAAAAAGTCTAAGAAGCGTCATCGCTCTAAGACTTCGCCTCGCCGGTCTCGCGACTCGGCTGAGGCCCCAGTCGGCACCGTCCGCGGCCCCGGACATGCCTATGGAGCCGCCCCCGCATTACCCGTCCTTTCCGGGTTCGGGGGCGACTCCGGCCAAAATACAGGAATTCCTGTCGGCCATGGCCCGCTTTTTCGGGCCTCAAGGTCCCTCCGGTGCGCTTTCGGGCCCCGTGGGCCCTGATGGGGTTGCTCCGGTGTCGCCGTCGACTCCGGTCCCGGCGCCGCCTGTCCTACCAGCCTTCATCCCGGCCTCTGCTCCGGCCTCGATCCCGGCTCCGGTGGTACCGCAACCCCCATCGACGCCGGTTGACCTAACTCCGCCGACACCCCCGGTGCCGTTCCTGACGCCGTCCGGGGCTCCGGACGGCGTCGGTCCCCGGCTCTCTCCGGACATGGAGCCGGACCGACGTCGCTCGACGCCGGCTCCGGCGCCGATGAGACCTTGGATCCCAAATGTCCCTCCTCCATATTTTCAACCTGAGGAGGACCAAGAGAGCTGGGAGGGGTCTGAGGACCCTCTCACACAACAGTGTGAGTATGATCCGGACTGGGCTGAGGAACTTGGGGATGCCAGTGGTCTAGACACCTCCCCTGACACTGGCATGCTGTCTCCTCCCGTGGCTACGGGGGAGGGAGCTAATTTTGCAACGGTGTTGCATAGAGCAGCTGGAGCCTTACATCTCCAATTGCCTACTGTGGCTGTCAGGACTAATCTCCTGACGGAAGTGCTTCAGCCGGCGGCTTCCTCCTCGGAGACTGTGTTGCCGTTTAATGATGCACTCACTGACGTTCTTTTGGGTGCCTGGTCCAAGCCCACCACAGGGGCTCCTGTGGATAGGAACGTGGCCCGACGCCATCGCCCTGCTCCGGGCGACCCCTTGTTTCTCTCCCAACATCCCACCCCCGAGAGCTTGGTTGTCCAAGCCTCTGCCTCCCAAACCACCTTCCCTACCGCCCCTCCGGATAGGGAATCCAAACGCCTGGACCAATTTGGGAAGAAGGCTTTTTCTTCCTCCAGTGCTGGCTTGCGGTCCGTCAACACAGCTTGCCTTTTGGGCCGATATACCCACTCCCTGTGGGATTCGGTGGCGGCTGTTTTGCTGCAGTGTTCTGAGGAGGTCCAGACACTGCTTACCCGCGCCATTGCGGAAGGGCGAGATGCGGCTAAATACACCATACGTTGTGGCCTTGATACCGCCGACTCGCTGGGCAGATCGCTTGCGACGACGGTGGTGCTACGTCGCCACGCCTGGCTGAGAACTGGTTTCTCGGGTGATGTCCAGAATACACTCATGGACATGCCCTTTGATGGAGTCGGTCTTTTTGGTTCAAAGGCAGACCATGCGCTGGAGCGTTTTAAGGACTCACGGGCTACTGCCAAGTCCCTGGGCCTTTCTGTTGTACGCCCTCCGCTAACCTCTGCTTTTCGCCCCTTTCGTGGCCACGGAAGGGGCGCCCAGTCACGTCAGCTGCCCGGCCACCGGCCCGCGCAGCAAGCGTCTTCGCGTGGCCAAGGACGGGGATACCGCCGTGGCGGTTCGGGCAACCAGCGTGCGGGTCAGGCCACCACCTCCAACCCGTCCGCGGCCTCCAAGCCCTCCTAGTCCCTCCTTTCAGGTGCACAGCACGCCAGTAGGGGGCAGGGTCCGCCATCACCTTCACCACTGGCGTCCCATCACCTCGGACAGGTGGGTCTTGGACATTGTCCGAAGGGGCTACTCCCTCCCCTTCGAGACCACCCCCCCAGCCATGCCACATCAATTCCCACCGCATGTCAGGGGATCACTTGGTGCTTCTGCAGAAGGAAGTCACGGCCCTCTTGGCCAAGAGGGCCATCGAGCATGTTCCGACCCCAGAAGTAGGACGTGGTTGCTACTCCCACTACTTTCTGGTGCCCAAAAGGACAAGGAGGACATGCGTCCTATCTTGGACCTCCGGAAGGAGAAGTTCAAGATGCTCACCCTAGCTCAGGTCTTGACTGCCCTCGACCCTGGAGACTGGTTGGTAGCGTTGGACTTGCAGGACGCTTATTTCCACATCCCCGTCCTGCCGGCCCACCGGCGTTACCTACGGTTCACGGTAGAGCCTCGAGCATTTTCAGTTCACCGTGCTCCCCTTTGGCCTTACAAGTGCCCCTCGGGTGTTCACGAAAGTGATGGCGGTGGTCGCAGCTCATCTGCGCCGGGCAGGGGTTCCAGTCTTCCCCTACCTCGACGACTGGCTGCTGAAGGCGGGCTCGTCCCAGGCAGTCGTCTCCCACCTCCAGACTACGGCCGAACTCCTGCACTCGCTGGGGTTCTCCATCAATGTGCCGAAGTCGCATCTGATTCCTTCTCCACAGCTCCTTTTCATCGGAGCAGTTCTGGACACGACGCAGTTTCGGGCCTATCCTCCCGAATGGCGAGTCCGGGATATTCAGGCTATGATTCCAATCTTTCAGCCTTTATCCTGGGTTTCGGTACGGATGACCCTGAGGCTGCTGGGCCTCATGGCCTCCTGCATCCTGCTGGTCAATCATGCCAGATGGCATATGCGGGCTCTGCAGTGGGACCTGAAGTTCCAGTGGGCGCAGCACCAGGGCAACCTGTCCGATCACGTCCAGATCTCGGTGGGGACTGCAAAACAGTTGCAGTGGTGGCTCTCGAACCGGCAATGGGTCATGGGCAGATCCCTCTCCCTTCCCCAGCCAGAGCACACAGTTGTGACGGACGCGTCCCTTCTGGGATGGGGCGGTCACATGGGAGAGGCGGGGATCAGAGGCCTCTGGTCTCCGGCGGAGTCCCGGCTCCATATCAACCTCCTGGAGCTCCGGGCGATCCGACTTGCACTCAAGGCGTTCCTTCCCTCTGTCAAAGGGAAGGTAGTGCAGGTGTTCACAGACAACACCACCGCCATGTGGTACTGCAACAAACAAGGCGGGGTGGGGTCGTGGACCCTCTGTCAGGAGGCTCTGCGCCTCTGGACATGGCTGGAACATCAGAGCATGTTCCTGATGGTTCAACACCTGGCAGGTTCCCTGAACGCCAGGGCGGACGAACTCAGCCGCAGGTGCATAATGGATCACGAATGGCGTCTTCACTCGGAAGTGGCGCAAGGTCTCTTTCTGCAGTGGGGAGAGCCTTGGTTAGATCTATTCGCCACCGAAGAGAACGCGCAATGTCATCAGTTCTGCGCGTTGGAATTTCCAAGGCGGCACTCGCTCGGCGACGCTTTTCGTCGCGAGTGGAGTTGCGGTCTGTTGTACGCCTTTCCGCCTATACCACTTCTACCCAGAGTGTTGAAGAAGATTCGGCGCGACCGGGCCCAAGTCATCCTTGTGGCTCCTGACTGGGCTCGAAGAGTTTGGTATCCCGAGCTACTCAGTATGAGCGTCGATCCCCGATCCGTCTGCCTCTTCGGGAGGATCTTCTGTCGCAGCAGCAGGGGACGGTCCTCCACCCGAACCTGTCCAGTCTCCACCTGCTTGCGTGGAGATTGAGCGGCGGCAGTTGATTCCTTTCGACTTGCCTCCCGAAGTTTGTGATGTGATTCTGGCAGCCAGGCGTCCCTCCACTAAGGTGGTATACGCCTGCAGGTGGAACAAGTTTGTGGCATGGTGCACAGCAAAGGCTGTGAATCCCCCTCTCTGCCCCTCTTTCTGAGGTTCTTCTGTTCCTTCTTTCACTGGCCCAACAGGGTTCTGCCCTGGGTACCATCAAGGGCTATCTTTGTGCCATTTCGGCCTTCCTCAGGCTTCCTGATCAGCCCTCCCTTTTCAAGTCCCCTGTTAACAGATTCCTTAAAGGCATTACACACCTCTTCCCTCCTGTTCCGTTTGTGAAGCCTCAGTGGGACTTGAACTTGGTTCTTACCTTTCTTATGTGCGCTCCCTTTGAGCCTCTACATAACTGTCCTCTTCGTCTTCTGACTCTGAAGACAGCCTTTCTGGTGGCCATCACCTCCGCTCGGCGGGTGAGTGAGCTCCAGGCTCTATCATGCAAACCTCCCTTTCTGTCTGTCCATACAGACAAGGTTGTTCTTAGGACGCGTCCGTCCTTCTTGCCAAAGGTGGTTACTGCCTTCCACATTGGGCAGACCATCACTTTGCCCACCTTCTTTCCGCATCCTTCAAGAGAGGCTCCACCGTCTGGACCCAAAACGTGCGCTTTCCTTTTATATCAACCGCACACAACACTTCTGGGTGGATGACCAGCTCTTTGTTGGCTACATGGGCGCCAAAAAAGGTCGGGCGGTGCACAAGAGAACCATCTCCCGCTGGGTAACCTTGTGTATCAAAGCCTGCTATTCTTTGGCTAAGAAGGAGCCTCCTGTTGGGCTGCGTGCCCATTCCACCAGGGCAACGGCTGCTACCACGGCTTTGGGCCGCGGTGTTCTGCTGCAGGATATCTGTCAGGCAGCTACGTGGGCCTCGCTGCACACGTTTACAAAGCATTACTGCCTTGACAGTCGGGTCCGGAGGGACGGCTTCTTTGGCCGTTCTGTCCTCCGGGACTTCCTTGTCTGATCTTTGTTCGCAGACCCACCACCGGGGTTGGTATTGCTGGGGTATCTATTCTAAGTTAAGGAATCTGTCACTAACGTGTCTCTTTCAGATGCACAAGTTACAAACTTGTGTAACGATATATCAGTAAGAGACAGTAGTTAGTGACAGATTCCTTACCGCCCCACCCATCCTCCCCGTTCTGCGAACTGATTTCTAGGGTTAAGGACATCCCTTTCAGGGCCCTAGTATTTTTCAGACACCTATGTCAGCTTCTTGCATGGCTCTGCGTTCCTGGCGCGGAAAGTCGTGTACAGAACTGACGTCAGCGCGCAGGGGCGGCGTCTAAGTACTGCCTGCGACGTCATCCCGGCGATCACGACGCCGACGACGGACGCGGAGCCGCACGACGCCGCCTACCGACGCGCAAGGGTACTGCTACGCAAAAACTTTCCGGATCCAGCCTGACGCCTGGGGATATTCTAAGGTAAGGAATCTGTCACTAACTACTGTCTCTTACAGATATATCGTTACACAAGTTAGTAACTTGTGCTTCAAAGCACATACTCGTGCTTGTGGCGGCATACGCCTTGCAGGAGTGCGCAGCGGCGCGCCACAAGCACGAGTATGTGCTTCCAAAAAGAGCAGACTGCGCGCGCACCACTCCCGGGCTCACCTCCTGCTCCCCCTCTCTCTTGACTCTCACTCGCGCTCCCAGGACAGTGCTGATGCAATCACGAGTGTGCTTCAAAACAGCTGCTCGGCGGCGGTTTGTTCTGTTTCTTTTTTCTGACCTCCAAAGCAGTCTCCTGTCGGGAGGAGGCTTCCCTTGTCCTATCATGCAACCCTTTCTCTGTCACCCATCAGCCTCTTTTCTCTGGCTTCCCCATCTCGTTCGCTCCTCCGGTTCTTTCTCGAATTCATTCCTTCCTCCCCACTATTCAACCATCACCTTGTCTTCACTGCCCCTCTCTGGTTTCCTTCCTGCACCACTCGGCACTTTCTCTTTCCTTATCTCTCCCTCTTTCTCACTCACTTTCTTTCCTGCCCCCATGCGTCTTTCTCTTTTTCGGGATCTACTTCTTGATTTTCTTTAATCACCCTGCCCCCTTCCACCGGCCCCTTCCTACCCTCCCACTCCTTGACGCCCTCTCCCCCACCTCCTTTTCCTCTCTCCCTCGCGCTCTCATTCCCTCGTTCGTTCCTTCTGCTCCGAGGCTCCGCCCCAAAATTACTATGGCGTTTTACTTTGTGTTTTTTTTTTTGGGGTGTTTCAAATCTATTTAGTAGCAGAGGGCTTTACATGTGTCAAAGTTAGATGAAAGATGCCGGAAAATGTCAAACGTACTGAATATAGACTTGCATGAACTACGAAGTGTACATAATATACAAAGGTCAGAAGAGAGCGGAGGGCGCCAAAAATGACAGTGTTTTCGTCTCGCAAGTTTAATGTTGTAGAAAGAAGTGTTCCGTGGACAATGCAGGCCATTTTCCACTATTCCTTATTGAAAGGCCTCTAAAACAAGCTAATATAAATATTTTTACATTGCGAAAGGCTGCGCGGGGAAAGGTTTAATGTTACTTTTTTATTTAAAGGACGAACTGAGCATACATATTCCAGGGTCTGTTGCATAAGATGCAGACCACAACATTTACATAATGGCATTGCCATTGAAAAGGACAGAAATTAACTTGTACAAACATTAAAATAAACAAGCATTGGCATAGCCAATAGGTCTCGCCTTTGGGACCTTATAAGTGTTTAGCCATGCAACAGTAGATGTTGTTGCACCAAGGATATTGTGCTGCATAACTAAATACTTATAAGGTCCCAAAAGCGAGACCTATTGGCTATGGCAATGCTTGTTCGGATATGCCGCTTAGCAATTAATGCACAAGTGTATGCCCCGTCTGTAAGGCACAGACCAGCGCACGAATCGAGGAGAGGCACCCGAGCGGCCTTTGTGCATTACCAACCAGTGTGCTAGCGAGGAAAGAAAAAAAAGCATTGAGTAATAAAAAGCAGCCTTACTTGTCAGTGTCTTCGCAGGCTGGCAGTGTCCGATTTCGGAGCGCTGTTGCTCTCTTCCTTGGTTTACACGAGTGCTGGAAGGGAAGGGGAGGGGAAGGGGGGGAGAGGGCTGAAGCGAGGAGAGGCACCCGAGAGGCCATTGTGGCGAGCCACGCACTTTACTTTCGTTGAACCACAGGCCCAGTTTGTCATATACAGACGAGACCCCACGACAGTGCGCATGCCTAGTCTGTGATTTACATGCACGGTGCATATTCCTGTTAGTCACACCTTGAAGCTGGGGGATCGGGTTCCAGTCTCGGAAGGGATGCTCAACACCCTGTGATTCTGGGCAAATAAGTGCATCTCTTCGTGCCTAACAAAATGAATGCGTCGGTCTGTAACGCAACTGGTGCTCATGTAAAACGCTCTGATACCTTCGGGTCGAGTTCGCGATAAATAAAATAAATAAATAAAAAATAGGCGTAGTATTGAATTTTGGGATGTGTAGTCATGCTTTTCTAATGGCAAGCACTAGAAAGTAAATCATAAAACATGTGAGGGGCTAGTGAAGAAATACGTATGGAATCGTAAAGGAAATGATTGGGATTGTATTTAAAATGAGAAAAAACGGCCCTTTTCCAGACTTGATCTGCCATTAAAATTGTCATTTTTGTCGAAAGTGAGTTAAATAATGATCTACGAAATAAACCCCTCGCCCTGTGTATTGAAATCAGGTAACCTTGGCCTGAAGTACCTTCGGTTGCTGACCACAGCTCTTCAACGCCTGTTACAAAGCTACAAGAACGAGGCAAGGGCCAGGAAGCGGAGCAGGGAGTGCCTTAAAACACTGTTCTGTCCATAGTGTGCTTTATGTTACGAGAGAAAATGTATGTCTTTTCATTAAAAAGTGTTGGCATGCAGGGAGTGTCCGGGACATCTGGTTTCTCTAGTGCAGGTTAAAGCAGAACCCGCCTCCAGCCGCACCCCCGGACGCCTCTAGCTCTTACCATGCAGTTGAAGTGCGCCGCCACCTCGTCGTCGGGGGTCTTGTACAGCACGCCGCTAACTGGGGTCTGCTCGTGCTGGTGGCAGAAGCCGCAGGCGCCCTTTATTTTTTCCTTTGGCGGCCGCGGGGCCATGGTGGTAACTCAGGAACATCGCGGACAGAGGTAGGTCTGCGGCCAGGTACTGCAAAAAAACTGAGGGATCAGACATTCAGTGCGCAGCCATCTGCGCTGTGAGTCACCTATGTTCGAGGCATGTGAGCTGCAGAGCTCACACAGCATTAGATCGCCATCTGGTGTTGGGCTCGGATGCTTGCACTTTGTTGTTGTCTTAGGAGAAGTCTTTGTAGTCAGGAGATTGGTGACTCCTCCCTTGGACGATAGTGCGCATGGGCATCGACTCCATCCTCAGATTGTTTTTTTTCCGCCATTAGGTTCGGATGCAATTTTTGCGCACCGGTTCGAAACTTAGTTTTGAAATTTTTCATCGCGCAAAACTTCCTACAAACTTTCTATCGACATCGAAATCTCGACGCGCCTCTCATCGATTCCTTTTCCAGCCGTCGACGCGGGCCGCTGGGCCCATCGACACCGTGAGGCCTACGGCTCATGGAAAGGACGCCTTTTCGAAAATGCCCCCAGTGTGGAGCAAAATTCCCCCACAGTGACCATCACGAGATCTGTAACCTGTGCCTTTCGCCCCACCATAACTAGTCCACTTGTCCAGCTTGCGCCTCCTTTCGATCGAAGAAAACGATTCGGGATCGTCTAGCTCGAAGGCACGTCATGGCGCAGAGATCCGCTCCAGAACCCGTGGACATCTTCGACGAAGGCCCAGATGTCCCTGAAGAAGATTCCGAAGATCTCCAAATCGTGTCAGAGGCAGAAGACTCAGACGACCCCAACCCCCCCACCAAAGAAGGCACCGGTCAAGACTTCGCCCGTTGGCCCCAGTCGCAACCGAAAACACACTTCAGAAGCCCCGCCTTCGAGCCCGGCTCCGAAGAAAAAATTCAAGCCTTCCGATCCCTCGGCACCGAGCAAACCGCATGTGCTAGTCCCACCGGCACCTTCGGCGCCAAAGCCAAAAGAACACTGCTCCAAAATCGACACAGATTCCTTCCACCTTTAAACACAAACCCGCCTCGAGCACATCGAAGCATGGGGATAAGCCGGCGTCGAAACTTAAACATCACACCACAGCCCCTAAGCCAAAGCCTTCGGAGCTGACAACCAAGCCTAAGGATTCTTCCACGCCTCCTAAGGCCAAAGAGCATGAAACGCAGCCACCACCCCGCTCGGAACCGAAAGAGTCGGCGCCGAAACCAGTTAGCGAGGAAGAGGAGCTTTTTCATCCGGATCCTGTTGATCCTAAGCAAACAAACATCCACATTAACCCCAAAACAGGACATCTCACAGCTGTACCACGCCACAAGCCAGTACCTGTGGAGAAGAAAGACTGCCACTTCACCTATGTCTCCTTCTTCTCCTGTCCTTCCATCTAACACCCCTCCTCTTCACAAACCTGTTACACCGCCTCAGCCTGTAACATCTCCACCACATACACCACCTACACATCATCACGATGACATAGGGGACGGTGGTGACCCTGATGACCCATTCACTGATCCAGATGACCCACCCCAAGATGATTGGGATTACAATGATCCAATCGATCCCCCAGACCTCCCAAGCCCTCTTCCATACCCAACAAAACCCTCTCCTCCGGATGATAATATTGGGTTTGGGCAACTCATCAACAGGGCTGCTGTTTTTCATGGTGTACACATGCATACAAACGCACCAGAAGAGGATTTCCTATTAGATACATTTGAACAGTCCCAAAAAACTGTCCAAATATTACCAATGATTAAAGGGGTCATTAAGCATGCTCCTGACATATTTAAAGATCCTGTACGCGCCAGGATTCTTAACCCCAGGATCGATAAAAAATATAGGCCTGCCCCTGACGATCCTGCGTACATTAAAGGCCAGCTGCCTCTAGACTCGTTGGTAGTCTCCAATGCTAGGAAACGAGCTAATTCTCAATCCTCAGGGACGCACCGCCCCCTGATAAAGAATCAAAATTACTCGACGCATCTGGCAAAGAGTGGCTGCGCAGGCCGCCAATCACTGGCGCATAGCCAACACTCAAGCATTGCTGGCCAGATATGATAGGGCCCACTATGACCAATTAGAAACCCTTTTACAACACTTGCCTGACCAGTATAGAACTCAAGCAAATTACCTAATTCAAGAGGGCAAACTAGTCACCAACGCCTCAATTAAATGTCCCCTTGATGCAGCTGACACTGCCGCTAGGTCTGTAAACACTAGCGTACTGCTCCGAAGACATGCATGGCTGCGCATTTCAGGCTTCAAGCAGGAGGTCCAAACCACTATTCTAAATCAGCCGTTCAATCATAACCAACTTTTGGACCGGCTGTAGACACTGCTCTTGAAAAGATGAAGAAAGATACAGAAACTGCCAAGTCAATGGGAGCGTTGCAGTCTCCGCAACCGCGTGGCTCCTTTCGTCGCTCCTTTTACAGAGGAGCCTCCAGGAACATCAGCACAGATAGTTCATCTTCTTTCAAAAACACCACCCAAACATCCCCCAATAGAGGATATTTTAGAGGAGGTTACAGAGGGAACAACAGTAAAGGGAGAGGCCGCGGTAACACCAACACCCGTACCTCCCCTGTTGCTAAACAGTGACTTCCCTCCACTTCCCCCGACCATTCCACTCCTGTCGGGGAAGATTAGCACAGTTCCTACCTGTCTGGAACTCCATCACAACAGACGGGTGGGTGAGACAAATTATCCAACATGGTTACTGCCTGGAACTTACTGCTACCCCCCCAAACATACCACCCAAGCAGCGTCCAATGTCCGCAGACCATCTTTCACTTTTAAAGCAAGAAGTTCTCTCACTGCTTCAAAAGCACGCCACAGAGTCCGTCCCTTTACTACACCAGGGAACAGGGGTTTACTCCCTGTATTTCCTAATCCCCAAAAAGGACGGGACCCTAAGGCCAATTCTAGACCTCAGACCCCTCAATCAGTATATACATTCGGATCATTTTCACATGGTCACTCTCCAACAAGTGCTTCCTTACTACAACAAGAAGACTTCCTTGCCACACTAGATCTCAAGGACGCCTACTTCCACATTCCCTTACATCCTGCTCACAGGAAGTATCTAAGGTTCGTACTCGATGGACAACACTACCAGTTCAAAGTCCTTCCATTCGGGGTCACCACTGCTCCAAGGGTGTTTACCAAATGCCTTGCAGTAGTAGCAGCGCACCTACGGAGACAGCAGATACATGTCTTCCCATATCTGGACGACTGGCTCATAAAAGCCAGATCATTCAACCAGTGTGTCCAACACACTCATCAAACCATTCAAACACTACACAACTTGGGGTTCACAATCAACTATACCAAGTCGCACCTCCAGTCCTCCCATGTACATCAATATCTGGGGGCCACAATAAACACTTCCACAGCTCTAGCTTATCCCAGCCCAGCCAGGATAGCCAGTATACAAGCCCTCATCCCCAAATTTCACATCCAACACTCTCTCCCAGCCAGAGTGTTCATGCAACTAATAGGCATGATGGCATCTTGCATTTTCATCGTACCTCACGCAAGGCTTCAAATGCGTCCCTTACAAGAGGGTCTAGCACACCAATGGAATCAGGCTCACGGACAACTTACAGATCTGGTGTTGGTGGACAGCCGCACACATCGCTCTCTGCAGTGTTGGAACACAAAAAACGTATCCAAAGGGCGGCCGTTCCTCGAGCCTGTTCCACAAATAGTACTAACAACAGACGCATCACTCACAGGATGGGGAGCACACCTGTTAGATCATACAACACAGGGCAAGTGGACTACTCAACAAAGACTGCTCCACATCAATCATCTAGAATTACTAGCAATATTCCTAGCCCTCACATCCTTTCAACTCCACGTAGAAAACAAAGCCGTCCCGATCCGAACAGACAACATCACGGCTATGTATTATATACAAAAACAGTGGGGGGGACACACTCTCTACAACTGTCCCAACTTGCACAGAACATTTGGAGGTGGGCCATTCCACAAAACATATACCTTCTCGCCGAACACCTACCAGGAGTTCACAATCAGATTGCCGATCTATTAAGTCGGCAGACACAACAGATTCACGGATGGGAACTACATCCACAGGTTCTTCTACCTTTTTTCCAGATGTGGAGCCAACCAGACATAGATCTATTTGCCACACACCAAAACGCAAAATGCCCAACCTTCACCGCCAGGTTCCCACACCCGCAGTCCAAGGGCAATGCGATATGGATGAATTGGTCAGGCAGATTTGCGTACGCTTTTCCGCCACTCCCACCGCTAGTAGTACGCAAGCTCCGACAACAATCGCTAAAAATGATCCTAGTAGCTCCCACATGGGCACGCCAACCGTGGTTCACAACACTGCTGGAACTATCAATAGTCCCACACCAAAAACTACACCTCTCCCCATCACTACTAACGCAGAACCATGGAGAGATAAGGCACCCCGATCCATCTCAACTGAATCTTGCGATCTGGCTCCTGAGGTCCTAGAGTTCGGTTACCTTAACCTACCACCGGACTGTATGAACATCATTAAAGAGGCCAGACGCCCTACCACCAGAGCTTGCTACGCAGCAAAGTGGAAAAGATTCGCTATTTACTGCAATAACAATAATATCCAGCCACTACATGCCTCCATACAAAACATCATTTGCTACTTACTACATTTGCAAAGATGTAATTTAGCATACTCATCCATACGTCTGCACCTAGCAGCACTTGCTGCTTACTTACAGAACAGACAACACTTATCACTCTTTAGGGTCCCAGCCATTAAAGCCTTTATGGAAGGCCTTAAATGGATCATACCTCCCAGATTACCACCTTCTCCAGTGTGGAATCTTAACATCGTGCTTACTAGGCTCATGGGTCCCCCATTTGAACCTCTGCATACATGTGAACTTCAATTCCTCACATGGAAAGTAGCTTTCCTTATTGCAATCACCTCTCTCAGGAGGGTAAGTGAGATCCAGGCTTTAACCATACAAGAACCATTTTTACAAATACATCGTAACAAAATAGTTCTCAGGACAAACCTAAAGTGATTTCTCCTTTCCACCTTAATCAATCTGTAGAGCTACCCGTGTTTTTTCAGAACCCGGACTCCGTAGCAGAAAGAGCTCTCCACACCCTAGACGTCAAAAGAGCTCTAATGTACTACATTGACAGGACCAAGTCATTTCGCAAAACAAAACAATTGTTTGTAGCTTTCTCTCCACCACATAAGGGTAACCCCATCTCAAAAGCTGGGATTGCAAGGTGGATTGTTAAATGTATTCAAATATGCTACCAAAAGCCAAACGCACATTATCAATTCCCCTAGAGCGCACTCAACACGCGAACTAGGGGCTTCCATGGCATTCTTAGGGAACATTCCACTAGAAGACATCTGTAAGGTAGCCACATGGTCTACACCACACACCTTCACTAAACACTATTGTGTTAATGTGCAAGCCAAGCAACAAGCTTCTGTGGGCCAAGCTGTTCTTAAAACACTTTTTCAAACTACTGCAACACATACAGGTGACCACCGCTAGGGGAGATACTGCTGAACAGTCTATGCTCAGTGTGAGCTCTGCAGCTCACATGCCTCGAACGGAAAATGCTACTTACCAGTATGCATCTGTTCTTGGCATGTAGAGCTGCAGATCCTCACACGCCCACCCACCTCCCCAGGATCTGTATGTGTTCCAGTCCTATCTTACTTAGATATACACACATAGGCATCTCTTTCTTTTCTACTAACTCCATCTTTTCCCATTATGGCGAAAAACAATCTGAGGATGGAGTAGATGCCCATGCGCACTATCGTCCAAGGGAGGAGTCACCTATCTCCTGACTACAAAGACTTCTCCTAAGACAACAACGAAGTGCAAGCATCCGAGCCCAACACCAGATGGCGATCTAATGCTCAATGTGAGGATCTGCAGCTCTACATGCCAAGAACACATGCATACTGGTAAGTAGCATTTTCCTTCTGTCAAAAGCTCCCAAGTGTGTAGCTGCAGGCATAGTTTCGTTTCCAAGGCCGAGTGAATGAGCTGAAACCAGCTGCGCGGGAGAGGGAGCCACGCCCCGTCCGTGAGCTTTAGGTTTCGGTTTTGAAGTAGGCGGGATAAAGCCGCGGCGCGTTTGCATCTGTCCAACAGAGGGCCGTGTGCATCGCCCTCATGAGTTATGGTATTGAAAGCTGACAAGGCTTACGAACGCGACTTCGCTTGTTGCTTTATATTTGCATACATGCTCGTGCCTGCACTGACTGGTGCCGTGCACGAGCACAATATCCAGTCCGGGGACTGAAAGCCAACAGTGAGCCACTAGGACCGCACAGCAAAAGACGCCGTGCGCGTGCACAATCTCCAGTCCGGGTGGGCGAGGTAAACAGGAGACAGGGAGGGAACAAACATGCCTCCCTTGCAATGAAAAGCGAGCGTTTGAAGCGCGCCAATCAAAAGCATGGGTGGAGCTTCCACCCCACTTCCGAAGCAAACCCGACGACAATAGATCTCGCAAGCAAGCAGCGCATGCGCTGCATCGCTAGGCGAGACCTGAAAAGGGGGACTCTGACTTTCTTGGGCAACATTCCTATAGCTGACATTTTGCAAAGCAGCTACCTGGTCTGCTCCACACATGTTCACCAAGCATTACTGTGTGGGTGTCTTAGCATGCCAACAAGCTAACGCTGGCCAAGCTGTACTCCATACACTTTTCCAGTCCTCTGCAACATCGTCTGGCTAGCCACTGCTTAAGTAAGAACTGCTTTACAGTCTATGCACAGCATGTGTATCTACAGCTATATAGGTGCCACAAACAGAAAGTGTTACCCTGTAAGCATCCGTTTGTGGCATTTAGTGCTGTAGATTCACATGCGCACTCTCCTCCCCAGAAGCCTTTGGTTGTTGCAGAGGCCCTTCTTTCTTCGCATGCTCCTCTTCTGTATCTTAATGCTCTATTACCATACTCACCTTTCTTCCGGAAAAATAATCTAACAGTGGAGCCCATGCGCATTACCAGTAATGGGTGGAGACCCCATACCTCATGACTCGAAGACTTCTTCAAAGAAAAACAGGTTGCACACATCCGAGCCCAGCACTAGATGGTAGGAGTGTGCACTGCATGTGAATCTACAGCACTACATGCCACGAACAGATGCTGACAAAGTGACATTTTCCTTTCCTACTTTCACTTTTTAGGTCTCGGCCTGCACCAGCGCTTGCGCTGGTCTGGCCGAGAGTTTTAGTAAGCGGGTTTTGGAAGTGCAAACCCACTGGCTTTCGGCTGGCGACCAGCTTGCGTTCACGAAGGCGTGCACGAGCGCAGCTGCCATCTGGGTTTCCTATCTCTTCCTCATTTCCTCGTCATGGCTCATTAACTCTCTGGACTCTGTTTCAATCGCAGCAGCAGCTCACATTACCAACTGACGGCCCTGGACTACAGTCACATGAAAAACAACAGCGATTAGCATTGAAATGCAAGCTTTTTTTGTCTAGTTAGAAATATTTCTTCGGTGGGTTGATTTCACCTTATATCGCTATTTGTTTTATATTGGGAGTCACAGCCTAATTACCAGTATTTTTGTCTCACTCTGTTTTTTTTAAAAATATTTATTTGCGCAAAGCACAAAGCTATATTTAAGGTTACTTTTTCTGCGTCATTTCTTCACTCTATTTAAACTCCACACCCCCACTCTTATTGTCTCTCTCCTTCTCTCTCTCCCCTCTCTAATTCTCTCTCTACTTAATTAACTCTCCCCTCTCTATCTTTTTTAGCCTTTCATTCTCTCACCCCTTTATCGGTTTCTCTTTCAAACTCCTTCATTCACTCTCTCTCCCCTTCTTTCTCTCTCTCCCGCTCCACTCTTTATTCTATGTACACCCTTTCTCTCTTTTTCTCTCTCACCACCCTCTCTAATTGGGCATTATATCTTCACTCTATCTCTCACTCGGCAACACCACAGCATCACTCAGCATCAATCAGAGCCAGCCCAGCATCAATCCGAGCCATCACAGCATCACTCAGTGCAACCACAGCATCACTCAGTGCAACCACAGCATCACTCAGTGCAACCACAGCATCACTCAGTGCAACCACAGCATCACTCAGTGCAACCACAGCATCACTCAGTGCAACCACAGCATCACTCAGTGCAACCACAGCATCACTCAGTGAAACCACAGCATCACTCAGTGAAACCACAGCATCACTCAGTGCAACCACAGCATCACTCAGTGCAACCACAGCATCACTCAGTGCAACCACAGCATCACTCAGTGCAACCACAGCATCACTCAGTGCAACCACAGCATCACTCAGTGCAACCACAGCATCACTCAGTGCAACCACAGCATCACTCAGTGCAACCACAGCATCACTCAGTGCAACCACAGCATCACTCAGTGCAACCACAGCATCACTCAGTGCAACCACAGCATCACTCAGTGCAACCACAGCATCACTCAGTGCAACCACAGCATCACTCAGTGCAACCACAGCATCACTCAGTGCAACCACAGCATCACTCAGTGCAACCACAGCATCACTCAGTGCAACCACAGCATCACTCAGTGCAACCACAGCATCACTCAGTGCAACCACAGCATCACTCAGTGCAACCACAGCATCACTCAGTGCAACCACAGCATCACTCAGTGCAACCACAGCATCACTCAGTGCAACCACAGCATCACTCAGTGCAACCACAGCATCACTCAGTGCAACCACAGCATCACTCAGTGCAACCACAGCATCACTCAGTGCAACCACAGCATCACTCAGTGCAACCACAGCATCACTCAGTGCAACCACAGCATCACTCAGTGCAACCACAGCATCACTCAGTGCAACCACAGCATCACTCAGTGCAACCACAGCATCACTCAGTGCAACCACAGCATCACTCAGTGCAACCACAGCATCACTCAGTGCAACCACAGCATCACTCAGCGCCACAACAGCATCACTCAGCGCCACAACAGCATCACTCAGCGCCACCACAGCATTACTCAGCAGCACCACAGCATCACTCAGCATCACTCAGCAGCACCACAGCATCACTCCGCGCCACCACAGCATCACTCAGCGCCACCATAGCTTCACTCAGCGACACCACATCATCGCTCAGGGCCGCCACAGCATCGCTCGGCGCCGCCACAGCATCGCTCGGCGCCGCCACAGCACCGCTCGGCGCCGCCACAGCACCGCTCGGCGCCGCCACAGCACCGCTCGGCAAGACCTGAGTATCATTCAGCATCACCTCAGCATCGTCTCCGCAACAGTCACCACCACCACTACCACCTCAGCATCACTCAGCACCACCTCAGCCTGCTCTCGGAATCTGGAATCTGTTGATTCTCCCCTAGCGTCTGGCTGCTGCTAGTGTTATAATACAGGTACTAGTTCCCAACCATCACCCTCCGATTGTTTATGCCCCCTCAAAAAAAAAAGCTTTAACAAACAACCATTGCAATAGGCAGAAACAAGTTGCCAGCATTGCAAGAACAAAAGAAAACTGAGAATTTTTTATTGTAAATACTTTTTTTAATATGGTCGTTCAGTTTTACATAATGCCTTCTTGGTCATATATAAAGTAACAAAAATGCTTCTGACACTTTTTTATTATAACTTTTCAGCATGCTGCACAGCAGCCACACTTCTCTACAGCACAGCTTGAAGACATTGGCAAAGTCAATAGCTCTGGCTAAACACTTATAAGGCCCCAAAAGCGAGACCTATTGGCTATGCCAATGCTTGTTTTTAATATATTTAAGTGTTCCTTTCAATGATCCCTTGCTGAAGTCAGAATTTTGTCTACTTATCATAGAAGTGTAGCATTCCAGGTTCACCCATGAGTTTCATACCTCTTTTCCCCCCTTAAACTGCAAGCACGGAGAAACCTCAAAAATAGTAAACAATGCAAAAACTGTTTTTAAATTTTTTTTTTTTAACCCTGCCTGTTCGATCTTACTCTAGCAAACCTTTTATTGGTGTCATTTTTAGGGGCAAAACATATTTCCACATCGCCCACAATTAATTTAATTCTTTATTCTTCTGCTATCCTTGTTGTGGGGCATTATTTAACAATGGGTTCTAAGTTATGGAACAAACCAGTGTTTTTGAACCGTTGTAAAAGGTTCTCTCCTTCTGCATCGGTTAGTCGTTTCTGCGCAGAATTGCTGTTTTGGGTGTATCTTGGTCTTAGCATCTGTGTTAGAATGAGTTCTTGACGTTGGAATGAGATTTGTGTGCTTATGTTACTTGACCTGTTGAACATGTGCTCTTGGTCATAAATTAAAAATTCTTCCCATTACAGTGGCAGAACTTCTACCAAGACCGAGACCGATACTACAGAAACTATTATGGATACCAGGGATACCGGTGAAGACTCTTGTCTGCACTCCTCGGCCAAAGCCGCTGAATGTGCCGCTGTGCCGTCCACCTCTGGAAATAAAACTAGAGGCCTGGGGACAATGGGGGAGGGGTCACGGGGATCAATATGTAAATTTTCCTTTTTTTAAGAAGCGTTTGTTAAAATTAAATTGTCTAATTCTGTAAAGCATTTCAAACTTAGCTAAATATTTGTAACCCAAATGTTTGTGATCGCCGCGCTACAGCAATGCGCACAGTGTGACTGAACAGTATGACTGAACAGGGACAGTGTCCTTCCCTCACTCCATGAATGTTGGGTCCCACCTTGGCACACGCAGATGCAAAATGGTCCATCATCCAGAGGAGGCCCCTACCTATACCATTATTTCTTTCAGGCACAAACTTTGTTTCTTTGAAAAAAAACTTGTGAGCCTACCACACTGTTTTTTTTCGCCTGCATAGAATTTGTCATGGTTTTAACTGGCGGGAATACAAGAATCTGGTGATATTGCTTTGCGCCAGCTGGAATCCTCCACTGGGGTTGGAAGCACTATAGCTGGTTTTTGTAGACTTTGTTCAAACGACATTAATTTGCTAGCCAGGGAAAGGCAGTTTTATACTATTAGAACAAAAAGGATGACTGAGACATACTCCTAATTTGATATGTGAAGTTAGATGTTTATTACACTAGCTGATGTGGCAGCAGCAAGATTTTTGTGCACAGCAGCCCCTAACTTCTCTTGTGCTTTGGGACTAGTGAGCACGTAGAGGAGGCCACAACAAACTGCTGCTTCTGCTGAGCCGAACTAGTCTGTATGTGCGTGAGCCCAGAGCTGGCATCCTGTGCCTTGTGAAACTTGTCTACTCACAGGACCTTGAAGCTGTCTTGTGCTACCCCTCTGCATTATAAGTGTCTGCTAAAACATGAGCACTTTATCCGCATCTGCTCTGTATCTTGTACACACAGGAGCCTAGAGCGTCCTGCTGATCCTGTGCCTTGACACCAGACTGTATGTGCATGAGCATAGACCCATCTTTACGTGCTTTGTGATGCAAGTCTGTTGGCACAGGGGACCAGTCTTGTCCACAGCTACGTACAACACTAGTGTGCACACAGGAGCCTATTGCCACAAGCCACAGTTCGCACGCCTTTACACAGTTTTCTGTTTGTGCATGCGCACAGAGGCATCTTCCCATGCCTTGTGAAGCCAGTCTGCACAAGAGCCATATACAATCCACACGTTCTTCGACAGAATATATATGTAGACCATCACACACTAGTGTATACACACAGGTGCTCATAGCTACCAGCACTGCTAGTTTCACCTGTGACAGTCAATGGCAATCTGAAGCTGCCTGCTGCGACATCGTGACTTGATGCACAAGTTTGTTAGTGCACGAGCCCAAAGCTGTCTATAGAAAATCTGATTGACTCAAGTCTGTATATACAAGATCCACATCCGTCCGCTGCTGTTGCTTCTATGCATTGACATATGACTTTACACAGGAGTACAGAGCGGTCTGCTACTGTGTAAGCACAGTACCTCTGGTCTGCTTTTACAGATGTGCCTGTGCCTTGTGACACTCTCCTATATGCTCCTTAATTGGGGATTATATCCACAAGTCTGACATTTTGGTACGGTCACTTGGCGATTGTTCACTCCTTTTGCACATCTTGACCAAAAAGGGATTAATTGCCATGGGTAACTGAGGCTCTCCACACTGTTGTGTGGTGGTTGCTAGTAAACTCAGCCAAGGATATTGTTGGAGGATAAGAGGAAAGTGAGGCAAGGAGATGAGCAGTAGGAAGAAGCATTTTCATTTTTGTCCATTGAACCCCGCACACTTCGTTTTCTAGGTGCTTCTACTGCCATGTGTGGTAGCCTTGCTTTTCCATGTTTCGCATTTGAAGGCTCTGTAGATGAGAAAGCAAAGGTCACCCCCAGCCCGTTACGATCACAGCCAGTTACTGGAAAGTGTGATCCTGTATTCAGAGTGCCCGGGCAGTCAATTTTTCCAGCCTTCGTCCTCATTATTAGCTCTTTTTAAGCTATTGTTTTTTTTTTTTTTGTATAAACGTTTTTGCATGGCATAAAGCAAAACTGCTCGTTCACTTCAGGACGCTGCCCCCTCTCCTTCAAGGCAACAGTGCTAAATAAAGTACGGTATTGCTGCATCTTCAAATCTAACATAGACCCTAATTTGTGAATCAAGGGATTGGCATATATCGAGTTTCCCTCTTGACTCCGCTAGGATATCTTGTGAGGCTTTGCATCTTTTATTTAGCATGACTGCCTCAGGTGTGAGAGATGGAGTGGGAGCAGCGGACCTACCCTATGGAGTGGCCTTGTGCACTTGTATTTTATAAAACTAACTGCCACATGCAAGGTGGAGAGATCGTAGAGAGGGTCTTTCCTTGTGCATATTTTGTTAAAATAAACTAAAAACCTTTAAAAAAAAAAAAAATTGAAGCTGTAAACATGAAATGGAAAGCTAGATTAGTTTGTGATGTTGTCTGTCTTTATTTTTTATTATTATTATTATTATTGCTCCGGATGAGAAGCTTCAGGAAATTATGAAGGTTGCAAATGTTTTTCTTCAGCTATAAAACTTTGTGAGCTGGCCAGTAAAGGTTTTTGCCAAGATTGGGTGTTGGTTGTTTTATATCTGAATTTCATTGCCGGATTGGTACGGATTGTAACAAAAACTGTAGGCTTCAGCCTCTGCTTCTCTAATAAAGGACCACTGGTCAAACATGGATCTGTCTGAGAATCTTGAGTTTCTCAATATGTTTGCTGTATGTGCTCAGGCCGGATATAAATTTACGTTCCGAAGTTGGTGTCTTTCATTTGCTCACTGTTGGGCATAATTTCTGTTCATGCTTTTGAATGTAATTTTCCGTACACAACACCGTTATCCATTTCTCTTCATGGTCCTAGCTCTACAGATGTCATGGAATATTTCTCCTTTGAACATTCACTGTTGGTCCGAAACTTGTCTAAACGACTTGGAACATATAGCTGAGTTTCTGTCCCTATAATTAGTTTTTTAGCTCTCACCTGCTAGCAGCTTTAGCTATCTTTTATCTTAGACCTGTTGTCTACAATGCAGTGATCTATAGTGTGGACCTTTCTGTCAGCCCATTGTTGAAAATTGAATGATTTTGTTGTCTATGCCAGTTTGATGCTCCTATTTTGATGGCTACCTGTTCATGTTTAATCCTGTGGCTGAAGCATAGCTTCTCCAGCATTGGATCTTTTATATATTCACATGCTTGAATCATTCTCCATTGTTAGGCTGAGAATCCCCAGTAACTTTAAAGAGCAGTAAACATTGTTAAAAATAGCCACAGCCAGAAAAAGTTTTAGTAGCACATCCAGATCATTTGAAAAAACCCAAACTTCAGGCAATGAGGTGGAAGTGCTAAACTCTACCTACTCCCATAGAGTCCTCCATAGCTCAGATTTCTACTACATGTCCTCTGTGACAGAGCCCCCAAGAAGAGCTCTGTTCCAACCTTAACTCGTTCCTCTCCTGAGCTACCATGGAATTAAAACAGCCCTTTCTTCAGCTTTGAGTGTACTGCAAGTTGTTCTTAAGGTAAATGCTTGTCGTATGTGCAGTTGTAAATACACATGCTTTTCATACTTCTGCCATGGAGTTATTTGGTCCTAATGTTTTATTTGAAGTGAGTCGCAGGATGTCGAAACTCCTCCCTTCGTTCACAATGCTAATGGCCACAATTCCGCCCTTTGTTTTTTCTACCATCAGGTTTAGGTGTGTTGAGCTATGGCTCCGATCACTGCATGTTTGCTTGAGCTGACTTTGGGCCCTGCTTCAGTTCATTGTTTACAGAGGAAGATTACAATTGTTTGCTCGATTGCACTTGATTGGCTCTATACAAAGTCTATGTTGGTAGGTCTGCATGCAAATCAAAGCTACTGAAGTCCATGAATACTGATCCTGAGCACAGGGTAAAGACCCACCCACAGAAACTGCCATATTGTGGGGAAGTGCACCTCTCCTGAAGTAGTGTGGCATCGAGCCCTGAAATGCCTAAAACGAAAGCAGCTGACCACCACCACCACGGGCAGATCCAAGAGAACGTTTTGGAGCCAAGGCAACAGCCACTCCCTACTCCGACACCTTCTTGACCACATGGCCCCAAGCATTTGTCTCCATAGCAAAAGCAAGTTTCCACGCTTCCTCCTAGTCCAAGGAAGAGAAGGCTCACTTTTGAGGTGGAACTGAAATAGAAGCACCTTGGCAAAGAGTGCCTAAGAAACTCAAGGACCATATAACATCACCTCCGCCTACCATATAGACGCTGGGGCTGCCCACCACACCCTTTGGCTCCACCACCTTTTTCACCACAGCCACACACCACCACCGAGCATAGTCTCCAGACGCCGACGCCTCCTCCAGAGGGGTCTATTCACTCCTCAGACCCATACAGCCCTTACCAGGAGGAGGGCCCATATGATCAGTCCACTGGGGCAGGGAAAGGTGATGATTCTTGGGCAGACTCAATCTCTCCTGCCTACTCTTTCTCCCCCCACCCAAAGGAATAACGAAAAGCTGTACCCAATCAAAGCATCACCACTACCAGACGATGCCACAGCATATGCTATCATACAGAGAGCAGCTCACCACAGCAATGCATGTTGTAGAAAAGGAGGATTTTTTAATTGAGAACCTCCAACACTAAACATGGCGTTCAGTTCTTACCTGTGTTATAGGGTATGCTAAAGTCCACCTCTGATAACTTTAAAGACCCTGTCGGGGCAAGGGTTTTTACACCCTGAATTGAAAAGAATAAATCCTCTCCTGAGGACCCCCTTTAAGTCAGGGAACCAACTCTGGTGGATCATACTGCCCGAAAAAGAGCATTAGCAAAGGCTACAGGGGGCACCCCAACCCCAAATAGAATAAGCAGAGACCCTACTTGGAAGCAGGTCAAAGTAGGTGCCACCTACCACACAGTGGCATCATTATCACACTGATAGATCACACTGATAGATTCCACTGGTGGGAGATGTAGGCCCTAATGCAGTATCTTCCTGAGGACTGCAGGAAGTGGGAGACAGATCTTCTTTCAGGGGGCCACGGGCCACACAGATTACTGGGCCCAACTGTGGGGGTTGAGGCCATTTACTCCTAACGATCACGATTGATGAAGGTACTGGTGTTCCTACTTCCGTATGATATATGGAACAACTGTTATTAACTGAGCAATCAGGATTTCGTAAGGCATGTTCCACTGTAGATAATATTGTATGTCTGTTTATGCCTAGTGAGAAGTATGTGAAATGAAGGTCTGTGTGGCATATATTGATGCCAGCAGTGCCCTTGATCCTGTGGATAAACCTACACTTTGGCATAAACTTAAATTCTGAGTGAACTGCTGTGCCCACAAGTTCCAGTTTATTTGATTTAGTTCTCGGCTGAGAACAAATATTTAATACATAAAATTTTCCCTTAAAATTCTGACAGTAAGATAATAAAAATTGTAATACTAATACAACGTTAAAAAAGATTTTAAAAATTTGAATAAATTGTAACATACAAATTCGTTTGGCGGAGCCTTACAAAGCGAGAGCAAGTTCTGAATTAATTTTAAATTTTGTGCGAATTGGATGTATAAACCTTTTTCTTGCTTCTACAACTGTCACACTTGGGCAAGCAAATAGCATATGTTCAAGGTCTTGCTCCCCGCTGTTACATAGGTTACAAGAACTACTAATTTTTCTTTTGGGAACCACTTGTAGGTAAAAGATTTTAGGGAAGTATCCCAAGTCGGAGTAATATAATCGATCGCCTGACACCGTGCTTTAGATTAAAATGAATATACTGCTGTATTTTCTTATAAACAATTGTTTCAGCATATTTTTTATACAGTGTCAGTTTGGAACAATACTGAAAGTCAAGATCAAAGCTTAATCTTGGTGTTAGATGTTTTAAAAAGAGTTTCAACTGGGCAGGAGTCCAAGATTGCAGAAAATTTATGTTAACATTTGATATTTTAAAAACAATTGAGACATTCCTACAAAATACATATTTCGGTGAACCTTGTTCAAATGTCCCTATTTTTAATAAGGATCGTAGCGTTCCTTGTTTCGCATGGAGGAGGTTATATGCCTATCTAATAATATTACTAATTCCTCTGGCATAAGAACTAACTAGTGAAAGTTCGAGGCGGAGAGCTTGTACCGGAACAGCTTGAGACATCTTTGTGAGTTTCCGAAGGACTTTCCCTTCTTTGAGATCCAAATGTTCCCATTGACTTAGAGGGATGTATTCGAGAGCGTATGATAGTACTGGCGGGATCTTAGCGCTGTATACCTGAAGAAGAGAGGAAAAATGCCTTTGACCAGTCGAGGCATATAAAAGTAGAAGTGCCCCCAGATGGACGTCGACTTTCCGGTTCAAATTCTGTATGTGAAGCAAGTTTTGTAGGGATTTTGAGAATTCTCCCTGGGTAGGTATATTCATCTGCCACATCAAGCAGTTTTCCCCTAGAGACCAATTATATTTCACACTCCGTTTCCTTCCAGAAAATAGAACTATTTTTGTTTTTGTGGTATTCGGTATTAAGTAATGTTCTTCCGTGTATTTATCGAGTGCTTGCAGATTACTTTGCAGGCCGAATGGTGTTAAATCTAGGATGACTACATCGTCTGCATACATCATGGTGTGGAATTTATGAAGTGCAATTTTAGGTGGAAAGTTGCAGACCTGTTTGAAGCTTTCGGGCAGATCGCTAAGATGTAGGGAAAACAGTAGGGGAGCAAGAAGGCATCCTTGTCTGAGGCCATTTGGTGTAGGCATAGGGCTTGAGACCCTTCTCCCTCCCCATTTGGACTTGGCACCAAGTTCCGGAGTATAGTGATGTTATTACATGGAGTAAGTTATCCGGGATACCCATTTTGTTAAGTTTTCTCCAGAGGCTTCCTCTGTCCACCCTATCGAATGCGGTCGTAAAGTCTACGAAAGCAGCGTATACGACCTGAGATTTTAAGGTTACATATTTGTCGATTATGGTTTGCAACGCTGCAATGTTATCAGTGACCGAGTGTTTTGGTCTAAACCCAGCTTGATATAAAGGAATTAGACCTGATGAAAAAGCCCAGTCTTTAAGATGATCTAGTACTGCTGCCGCAAAAATCTTTCCTGTTGCATCCAGGAGTGCTATCTGCCTGTAGTTACCGGGAAGCAGCCTTGAGCCCTTCTTATGTATTGGAATTACAATGCCCCCTTCCAAGATTTTGGAATTTCCCTGTGTCAAAGATATGGCGAAAGAGGGAGCTAAGAGCTTACTCCATTCTTTGGGGTTGCTTTGGAGGACCTTGATTGGAATTTGATCCGGGCCCGTTGCTCCCGATGTTCTTGCCTTTTTAATATATAGCTCAATTAGAAAGGGAGATGGAGCTCCAATATCTGAAGTGTTTACTCCAGGATTACTTGCCAACCTGTTCGTACTTTCTGAACTGTTATTTAATTTATATAATTTGGTTAGGTATGTTTCCCATTCTGTCGGGGTACTGGGATGGCTTGTAACGATTTTTTTGTGCCTATTTCTTTGGCGATTATATTCCAATATGCACGTTGGTTATTCTATTTTGCTGCTATCTGTATATCGATCCAATTTTTATCCTGCGTTTTTTTCTGTTTTTTTTTTCTTTTTCTCTCCTGCACTGTTTTTTCAATTTGTTAATTTCTAGTTGTTTTGATTCAGAGTATTGAAGGAATTGCGACCTTATTAATTTATTTAATTCCGTTTTATTAGTGTCTGAGTTCTATCTTTTGTTTTGTTTCACTCTTGGCCCTCGTTTTATTAGATTTTCCTGCAAAAATTTAACCAAATTTTTGATGACTACTTCAAAGTTTATCGGATTTATAGAATGCGTTGTCTGTAATGGTTGAGCCATCTCAATTGCATTGATAATTTTATTGAGTGTCCTTGAATTCCACAGTATCCGTCCTTGGGCCTGGTTCACCAGGACTGTGCTTTGAAAGTACATAATGTGGCCTGAAGATGTAGATTGAGCTTTCCACTCTGTAGCTAATTGAAGAATTGCATGATCACTTCCCGGTGCAAAATTAATTTTAAGGTATGAAACAGTACCGAACAGATCCGGGCCACAGATCATATAGTCCAGGGTTGAGGAGCTGAAGTTCCCTTGTCTTGTGGATGATGCCGGAATATCTCCTTCTACATTGCCGTTTAGTATTGCTCCATTTAACATTGGGAGTGAGGCTAGCAAAATTTTCCCTCTTTTGACAGCTTTGTTTTCTTTGGGGAATAGAGGAGTGGAGATTGCGAGGGCTTCTTCTTTATCACAGTTTACCCATTTTTTAAGTAGCTCGTTAGATATTTTTCCATTGAAGTCGCCTGTTATGAAGACTGAAGGATAGCCTTGTTGATCTACTACCTTTTCTATTCCCTCGAATATTTCTATTGCTAGTGCATCCATTTTTGATCCGGGGGGGTGGGGGATATAGACATTAAAGATGAGATCTTTCAATGTTTCTAGTGGGTCGATCCCAAATTTTTCCATAATACAGTGAAAATTCTTTGAATCTATTGGGATAATTTCTTGGTCCCACTTAAAATCTTCATTCAGAAGAATAGCTATCCCTCCTTTCGCGTGTCCCCGTTCAACCTGCTCTGCAGGGATATCATATATGTAGTAGTCTTGTTGGTCAAAAGTTGTAGTTGACCAGGTTTCTTGTAGGGTAACAATCCCTGGTCGATCTTCCGTGATTATGGCTAATATCTCCTTTGTGTTTCCGGCAATATTCCAGGAAGAGATTGTCAAACCTGCGTTAAAAAGGGCGTTTGTTTTCCTTGCCCTGTTTGTTGCTATTCAGATTCCCCGCAATCCAAGCCCATGAGTGTTCACTTATTTCCCTCTTTGGTGTATTTTTACTCCAGCTTCTCCTTTCTTCATTCTTTATAGAAACAAAAATATTTTCTTCAAAGAAATTTGGAGGATTATCAGTAGCGCTGTACCTTTGGATCGATTTGCTGAGTTTTCGTGTTAATTTCTTCTGAAGTTTCCAACCTTTGGGTTTTACAGTTTTGCACTGGCGTCAAGTCGTAACCGTATTTGTGAAGAGTCTCACTTTCCTTTAATATTATTCCTGGTATTACTGGAGACCAGAATTCTACTATCACTGTTGTAGTTGTAGATTTTTCTGGGAAAGTTACTAATTTTATTTCGTTGCTTGATAGAGAATGCAGCGGCTGTATCTTTTGCAGTAGATTTATGATTCTCTCACGATTAAGCGGGACGTCGCCTGAAGAAAATAAGTCTGTGATTTCCAGGCGGCATGTCTTGCTCTTCTCAGATTGTGTGTGCGTCTTCCCAGTGGAATGGGTTCTTTGTGGAATATCCTTATAAGCCGGCGTCTTTGTTCCAGGATCTATAGCAGAAAACTTGACGCCATTGGGTTAAGTTGGTTAGAGTTTACCCTTTGTACTTTAATTGGTGATTTCTGCTTCTTTTCGACCAGGTTCAGCACCATTTCTGATCTTTCTTCTTCTTCTAGGGACTTAGTCGTGGGGGGAAAGGTATTCCGGAACCTTGTCTTCCTGGCTTTCTTCTTTGCAATCCTTCTTATCGCCCTTCTCTTTGTCATTTTCCGATTAATCTTTTTTTGTTTCGTTTCATTAGTCGGTGTTTCTAGGCCAGGAGAGACAGCGGTTGAAATTACAGTGGTTTCTATTGCTTTTTGATTAGATACTGATGAGTTATTCAATTTTGGTTGTGCTTTTGTTTTTATTTTGGTGAAAATAGGGTAATATGCTGTGGCCGGTTGCTGGGTATCCATCTTGTTGTTTTCCTTGAAAAGATTTCTAAGGGAATAAATATGATTGGGATCTTGTGTTCCCTTTTTGCTTTAGGTAGACTCCGACCGGTTTGAGTTGCTACTTCATTCTTCGGTGGCGAAGGTTCTTTTATTGTTATTACACCTTTTAGTTTGAGGAGGTTTTCCACACCTTTTTCTGCTGGTAGTGTTGTTTTTAATTGGTCTTTCTTCCTTTTTTTTCCACTAGGTATTTTAACATTCCTAATTGGGTATCCATCATCTGATCGGAGTTTTCCAAAATATTCCCAAGATGGGTGAGGACTGATTCCAAAATTTTTTGTAAGGTAAACAAAGATTTAGGTACCGGAGTGTATTCGTTAGAGAGTCCCGTGATCTTTAGGAGTGAGAAATCTGGTGATTGAGAAAGGGACCCTTCTAAGTCATATGGTTTTTGTGGGGTACTGTTCTGGATTTTCTCTGTCTCCTTTGGTGCTTCTTTATAGAAGATCAAGTCCTTAATATTAATATCTGGACAAGTGACGTCGTAGTCCAAAGTTTGCTGTGCTTGAAATATTTCTGATTTTGTTGGTTCCGAGGTGGTAAGATTACTGGTTTGTTTGTCCAGGATTCTCGGGGTACTTTTGTATCTTCCTCTAGTGTTTTTTGATTTTGAGTGAGATCATTGAGATCTGCTACTTTCTTTACCTCATCATTATTCGTCTTATTTAATTGATCTTTTTGTGTTTGTCCCTGCTCATTTGTACTTTGTTTTATAAAGTATTTGGTTATACCCGGGGGCGTTAGACTTTCCTAGTCGGACCGGCTTCCCAGCGCTCCTTCTGATTGCTTGTTCTGTTCCCAATCTTTTCATAAAGATTGTTCGTGATCTCAGTTTTTTGTATACCATTTGACAGTGAGGATATAGACTGTGTATTTTGAGGAGTAACAATAGTTTCTGGCAGCACTAATCGAGCTGTAAAGAATGGTGAGAGGACTATGAAAGGACGGCAGTAAATGGGCGAAATCAGACAGTTAGTAATAGACTGGATGGAGCAATCGTCGAGTAGTGAACACTTGGGAGACCGCTAGCAGTACCCAGACTGGTGGGCCTTATCCGCCGGCTTTCCTGGGTACTCTCTCCCAAGTTGGTAAGCTGACCCTGCCGCTTCTTTATTCCTCAGAAGCCGGGAGTGTCGTACTGGCTAGCACCCCATGGTGGTTCCTCTGTCCCTTTGGTCAGCTTCCACAGTGCCCCTACTGAGCCGTGTCCCTCCGCTGAACCAAAGAGGGCAGTTTGTTGTGGACGTTAATCACTTCCCAGGACCAGGGGTGCAAGCAACTTTGCAGACGGTAGTCAGCAGCACTGGTGGAACAGAAAGGCTGCTGCCTGACGGTTCCTGGCCGTTAGTTCACTTGGTCGTACTAATCCCCTGCTTTATTAGTCCTGTAGGGCCTTTGTGCCGAATGGCAGAGCGCCCACTGCAGGATCGGCAGATCCGCCTTCTCCGCCTCGGTCGCGGCCTCCGCCAGACGGACAGGCAGTTGATGTTTAATTTCCTGTGTCGCAGGGCAGGCTGGGTGGGGGTCCGAGAAAATCCGCGTCTCCCGCTCCTTTCCGGTTCTGTTACTCCAAAGCCTCGCGGCTCGACCGTCAGAGGAGCTGAGCTCGCCGGTCTCTACTCACCACCCACTACCCGCCACTGCCACTGCTGCACTCTGCTGTTCTCTGGTGACTCAGTGTGGGGGGAGGAGGAGCAAGAGCTACTGTGCTCCTCGAAGGCTCGACTATGGCCCCGCAAACTACTGTAGCAGAACAGTGGGGGCTCTGGCTCGGGTTTCGAGCAAGCGGGCAGGCGCGTGCTCGTAGGTATAGGACCACTACGGACCTACCGCAGTTTG
This sequence comes from Calotriton arnoldi, assembly GCA_963921515.1. Taxonomy (NCBI): domain Eukaryota; kingdom Metazoa; phylum Chordata; class Amphibia; order Caudata; family Salamandridae; genus Calotriton; species Calotriton arnoldi. The sequence goes on from CAWUFW010000052.1 coordinate 201,348, forward strand.
CGACGCGGGTGTTCGCGGGAGGGTCTTCCTCTTGACGGTCTCCCTCTCGGCTCCCACCTCCTTAGCAGCCGCAAACCGCTGCTAGCCGTGCTCGCTCGCTGCTGGAGCTCCTGCTCCGCTCCGCAACTGCTGCAAGCTCCGAGCACGTCAGACCTGCTCAATCGATCAGTTGTCGCTTTGTCTGTAATTACGTGCCCACTGTGTACTGGGATAGTTGGTTAACGGTTCTATTGGGCACCAAAACTTATTTTCTGAATAAAATTGGAGTTCACAATAGTTTAAAACGGCTTTATATTGGCCCCTCTGCTATTTTCCTTATATTTGTCTGACTTACCGTTATTATTGAGCAGTTGTTACTGACCCTCCAAAATTAGGATCGAAGGAAGTTTTTACCTCCTTGTATGCTCATGACCTGATTTTAATGTACTTTACTCTGATTGGTGTGCAGAAAAACCTGTACATTTTAGCCTCCTTTGCATTAATTCATAACCTCTCAATGAGAAAAAACAAAAATGATAATAAAGGGAGCAAGAAGGGTTAAATACCCCCAGTCCTGGTTTTATAATGGGGGTAAATTAGAGGTTGTGAAAGAGTACACTTGGGAGTATCTCAAACAATCTCCTGTGGGCTCCACAGCATAAATTTCAATTTTCTAAAACTAAGTCAATAGGTATTGGTTTATTGCAATTTTTTTAATCCACAGAGAAAGATGTGCAATTGCTATTAAAGTGTTATGTAGCAAATGTTCCTCCTATAGCATTGTATGAAACAGGCAAGATCCCTGTCTTTTCCAAATATTACATCTTATTGAATCTGAATTGTGAAAGATTTATTTTTTTGGCCTTAACAAGTTCAGCTCCAGTGAAATGAGCATGTTCCCAGGTTATTTTCTTCAGTTGTTTAATTGTACGGAAAACTTATTAAAAAAGATTCTGTGAACAGAACTTTAACATGATAGGAAAGGGACCTATACCTTTTGGTAAAATGTATTCCCAGTACTTGAAACAGATGGATTTGGACTGTGTGAGGTGCTTTCCTGTAAGAATAGTAACACCTTGAAGGTACAGTAAAAAAAGCCATGAAGATGAGAAGCTCCAAGGTTGATCTACACCATTGCTCACAGATTAAGATTGCAACTGAGTTGCATGTTTGTAAGCTGTGGTATGATGCAATTTTACTTGAAGGCTAATATATTTCCTACTGTATGAAGAATTGTTATGAAATTTAAGTTTGGTCAAATGCAGATGGGAGAGAATACATGGATCAAAATGGAGGTAGGGAAGTAAGTTCCCCCAGGGCTGACTGGCCCTAAATCAGTCTTACCTGTGCCTGCAGGCTTTGAGAGTCCAGAGTTCCTCAGTGGCAGCAGCTGAATCAGGTCAGTTTGCTGCAAGTGGCCCAGGCAGACTGCACTCAGTAGGCGCAGAATTCCTCACAAGCAATCACCGTAGGTTCTCTGCGGCTCCTCCCTGCAGGGGAAGTGTTTGCTCTGTCCCATGATGCGACGATCCTGAAGCGGGTCCCTCACTTTGAAGGCAGTGCACGGATGCTCCCATGGCAGCCTCACTTCTGTCGCTGGGTGCCGCTCAGGTTGCACATCTTGTTGCTCCTGATGACCCCCTCTGACATAGAGGGTCACCTTATCCTCCCTGTACACGGGCTATTGACTGGAACAGCAAAGTCTTCAGCGGTGCCCCTCCTAACCTACGAGGTCACAACTCACTACTGCACAAGGGCGAAGGCCCTTAACAGCATGGCCGTCTTCTTGCGGCAGCCCCTCTTGGCATATGGGGTTGCAGCTCCTCACTACGCTCGGGTTCTGGCCCCATCGACACAGCGATGCACACGGCTTGGTTCATGGCTGCCCTCCTCTGGCATACAAGAGTCACCGACTGAGTCCTGCACACGGGCAACGATCTGATTGGTGCAGTAACGGTCTCCTTGCAAAGGAAGTCAGCTCGACAGATCTCCCCACTGGACTTGGCTTCCTCCAACGCTCTCCTCTTCCTCACAGGGCACACTGGATTTAGCAAGCAGGCAGGCACTGGTGCTACATACAGGCTCCAAAGAAGGTGGTCTAGCAGGCCTTGGCCCCCAGTCCTGGTCACAGACAGAAGCCTTGCAGAGCTTCCCCCTCCTTACATGGCCTGTCTGGCTGCTTGCCAGAAGACAATTTTGGGGTTCTCCGTTTCCCCTTCTTATAGTCCATTTCTAGACACCAAATGTGATTTGGAGTCTGTCTTTGAAATTTGTGGAGGTCTGCTTCTTTTTTAAGTGCCCACTCATCTGCCTCTTGAAAGCAGTCTGTCACAGCAGGAGCGACACCAAAGATGACACAGGACAGGCTATGGGAGTGACTAGCGTTCCGACCTAGATGTCGGTCACAGTGATGTGTATCAAAAGGTTAGCCCAGGGCCCCACCCCTACTCTTTATGATTTTCTTATCAGACCCTTCTTCCTGAGCTGCACATGCCCCTTCCTTGTAAACTCTCACAGAATCAAACCCTTTGAAGTGTACGTGGGGGAGCGCGCGGGGAGTCTGGCTCTCCCCTCTCCAGTGTTTTTCCAAGCCAGCTTACAGGAATGCAGCAATACACAGGTCTGTCTGGGAAGATTCCTCTGCCTCCTTTGCTCATGTTTCACCATGCAGGCCTTGGTCTCCTCAAATGGAACTCCGCATCCTCAATGCATTGTATCATTTAGAGGCACACAGATTGGGGGGCATGTACACAGCATACACACACACACTGCACATATCCTTCCTGTACTGTACCACTCACTCGCACATGCATTTAATATGTAGGCACAGCACTACATTCTTCATGTATTGTACTGCTCACAGGTACACACACACCCATCACATGCATTTAATCTGTATGCACAGCACTACATCCTTCATATGTTCTAACGAGCACAGGTACGCATACACCCAACACATGCATTCAACATGCACAGTAATGCAGTATCTGCGTATTGTACCCATCGCAGGTCCACACACACCCCCACCCCCCCCAGCACAGATACATCACTGATACGCTGCACAGCATTGCATTCCAAACCGATGTAGGCCAAGGGTGAGTTAAGCGCACAGCAGGGGAACTTGGTGAGCTTGTAAGCCTCGCTCCAATGATGCAGATTAAAAAGGCCCCGGTTACACCTACTGATCACTACTCCTGGTGAAGACAGTAGCCTCCCACCACTATGAAGGTAGCCCTTTGGGCATCCCTCCTGGTACAAAAAGACTGCAATCCGTGAGACAGGCCTATGTCATGGCAGACGAGCATGATCCGTATTTGCCTATGACAGCAAAAATCAGCATTGGGGATCTAGATGTCAGTAAAGTTGTTGGGGCACTCAGGGCAGGGGGTCATGTTCATTACCATGCAGAGGACTTTTCTGTCCTAACACGGGGTAAGGAAATTGTTGCAGAGGAGAAGTGATTTCCAGTGCGAACATATGGTACACCCACCATACTACAGACACTACCTCACTTAGTCCCAATACCAGTATCTTGTTTCGTAGGCATCCGAATATCCGGTTTCAAGCCAGAGGTACGCCATAACCTCAACATTCTATTCAAAGGGGAACATCTCTTTGGAAATCAGGTCGGTGAAATGTTGGGACCAAATAAATACAGATATTGCTAAATCGATGGTGTCTGCAAGCACTGGGGGGGGGGGGGAGATGTTTAGCAGATTATACCCTCGATGGCCCGCAAAGACCACCCAAGGTATATAGCTACAAACATACCAGTGGCAACAACAAGCCCTTCACAACCCTTAGAACAGGATATTCAAGGGGCAGCTATAGAATCAACAATCACAGGGGTAGAGGTGCCTCTGGAAAAGGAAGATCTGCCCTCTAAGAACACTCACCCAAGCCGACCCCCTCCCCATGTCCCAAAACCCTTGTGGAGGGGAGGATAAGGGATTTCCATCCACAATGGGTGCTTGCAGTAGTCCTGCACAGCGACTGACTCAAATCTTACACTGGCCCACTCAACATACCACCACGGCAATGCTATAGGTATTCAGCACCTAGCCATTCTGCAAGACGTAGTGCAAGCCCTTCTTCAAAAGGGGCGACACATAGCTGGTACCTCTACACCAAAAGGGAAAGCCCATCTTGGGCCTCAGGCAGCTCAAACAATTAATCTTGTCTGAACACTTTCATATGATCACCTTACAGGTTGTTATCCCTTTGTTTTGACGAGGAGATTTTATGATAGCATTAGACCTCAAAGATGCCTACTTCCACATCTCCACCCTACCAACCCATCAGCGGTATCTCTGGTTTGTTGTAAGTGGCCAACCCTACCTGTTCACATTTCTCTCCTTCAGGGTTACAACATCTCCAAGGGTTTTAAACAAATGTCTTGCTGTTGTGGCCCCCCCATCTCCGAAGGGATGGCATCCACATAAAGAGGGGCCCAATAAAGGCCACCAGTGTGAGCTTCTACTCTGGCAAGTCAGTGGAGTTCTCAGGGATTTTATACAAAACAGGGTGCCCAGTGGCATTGTGTAGGTGAGTAATGATTAGTGGAAATAGGGACAAAAAAGTGAAAACTACCCCCTGATGTATTTATATCTATTGGCTTGCCACCGAAGCAGAGGGTGAAGAGATGGCAACGCTGAGGCTGCTCCCCTCCTGCGGGGCAAGAAAGGAGGATGATTTCCCACAATACAGTATAAATGATTGAAAAATACTGGAGTACTCGGTTGCATATGTATAACGGTTTCCTTGTGAAATGTGCATCCAAATTGGTGCTAGATTAGAGAGGGCAGGTCCTGATTGAAGCCCATTGCACGCATGACCGCATATAAATAGGGCTGAAACATGTCGACCTTCCAAAAAAGGGCAGAATAATTCTGCTATACTTTTTTTTTGTTTGTTTAAGTCTATCAACCAGAGACCTCAAAGGAAAATCTGGTCCACTGCTAGCGTATACCCAGGGCAACTGGCATTACGCTGCAATGGAGGACCAAATTATGCAGCAGGGTTTAGTAAATCATGCCGGTAGAAAATGCCAAGTATGCAGCATATTTTGTTATATCAGTTCATTATTTTGTCATTTTTACACGTTAACACTGTCTGGACAAAGTTTTCACCTTATTAGTACTGATTTAACACCCAAATACAGCAATATGCAATTGAAAGGTGAACAGTCAACCTTTTACAACGTGTATTCTGCTGCACAGGAACAAGCGTTGCCACATTTTTAGTAACTTGATCGGTTTGAGCTAGAAGCAACATTTTTTGTTCAAATTTGCAAACTATGCAGCAGATGGTAGATTATGTAACAAATCCATAATGGCAGAATGCCAGTGGCCCTGCATATACCTCTATAAACCTACACCTGGATCTGGCAGCTCTAGCCCTATACATGTGCAAGACTGAAAATTCATCCTGTTTTTTTAAAACCCTATCATAAGTTTGGAGTGTCTCGGGGCGTGGCTTAGCCGAGGATCATGGCGGACGCGTGAGCGGTGAGCTCCGCACCAGCCTGACACTTATCCTCGAAAAACGGATCATCTGAGATCGACTTGGACGACCCTGCTAGTCCCCTGGAGGAGCTGCACACTGCGGGGAGCACCCGGACGGACTCTGAGTCGGATCGGAGCGGCTGACCGGACGAGACAGCCGGTGGCAGCAGACGAGTAGCTGGGGTCGGCTGCAAAATGGCGGCCCGAGATGATCGGCGGGGCCCGGATGTCTCCTCTGTTCATGGTGCCCTGAGGACTAGGGGCAGAGCGCAGACCGGCGTAGACCGGGCAGTGTCCCATGGCGGTGGAGTGACCCGTCGCTGAGGGGACACGAGGAGCGGCGATCGATCGGGCTGCGCCACGATCGCGCAGAGCAGAAGGTTTGAGACGCCGGAGCGCGGCCGCGTCTGGCGCCCCGGCTGAGGGAGGCGGCTCGGCCGACTGCAGTGAGGCGGGGGCCTGCCGCGTTGGTGGAGCCCCGCTGATCTGCTCCCGCGGTGGGGGTAGGCCGTCGGAAGCGGCCTTTGCCGGGGCCTGACTTTTGGCTGAGACCTGACGGAGCAGCAAAGCGGCGGCTGGGCGGATTGCTGCAGGCCGGCAGCTGTATTGCGAGGACTCCCACCTGTGCTCACCGGGTAAGCCGCGCTGTTGGGGGAGCGGAGGCCCCCCCCCGAGTGCCTACCATCCGACACTGAGGAGAGCTGCACTTGACTAATTCGGTGATCGCCACCCCATCCACTAGCGGACCCGCACTGGGTGGCTCTCCGGTGCCTCCCGCGGAGTTGAGCAGCGGGAGTGCACCCCGTCACCCTTGGCTCGCCCACCTGGGAACTGAGAGCGAATCTCACCCCGAAGACCTGTCTGACTATGGTCGGGTGGGTGTTTGGTGGAGAGTGGCCCTGGCGTGGGGGCGCTGTCTGGGGTCTCTGACTGCCCGCTGAGGTGGCGTCCATGCTCCCGGGGGCTGCGATTCTTAGGGATTGAACTGTAGCCATCTCCATCTGTGGGGGGCGCCTGAACAGCACGAGGGGCGCGATTGTGGGCCTGAATTGCAGAGCTATGTGCTATAGGCGTTGATGGGAGCGGCACCCCCCTGAGAAAGATCCCTGAAGAGTGCCCATAGACGACCCAAGTGGACCTCCCCATAAACCTGGGGGAGCACGGGCCGGAGGGGAAGACGTGCCTATTATAGCCAGGGCCTATGGCGAGAACGCCCCAAGGGGCATCCAGCCGGAGGAGGATCTTCCTGGTGGAGGACGAATCCCACGCAAGGAGGTGAGCCCAGACTCCCGTAGCCTTGGGGACTTCTTGGTGAGAAGAAGGTGAAATGATCTAGTGTTTCCAAGCCCCTAGCCCGGTGAGGTTGTAGTGTCGAGATAGCCGGCGGTGGTGGACAACCTGGACAGCTGGCTGGAGGGGCGGCCCCGCAGACTTGGGGGTGCGTGTTAATATACCTCGTTCCCAGCCCGGAAAGGACGGGGGTTAGAGCGCCCCGGAGAGCAAGCCGCAGCCGACCACCGGAGGGCACGGGAGCGAGCGGGACGGGGCTTGGCCATCATGGGCAAGCCAAGGGTCCGCAGGGCCGGGGCCACCCAGGAACAGGATGACGATCCACCGACCCAGTCGCGAGCGCCCCCAGATGACCAGTTGCAATTACAGTTCCAGCAGATACTGGAGGCGATCGCGGACACGAAAGCAACGCTCCACCAAGACATCAGCACGGTAGCAGTGGGGCTTGGACTACTGCGAGACTAACATAAAAAACTGTCGGAAAGGGTCAAGAAAAACGAAACCGCTGCTGCAGAAATAGCACCGGCGCAAGCTGAAGCGGCGCAGCAGTTGAAGGCCCTGACGGAGAGAGTGAGTGTGCTCGAACGCAGGGCAGAGGATGCAGAAGGACGCAACCGACGGAACAATGTGCGAGTGGTGGGTTTGCCAGAGGGGGCGGAAGGGAGCGACATTGTGACGTTCCTGGAAAACTGGTTTCGTACTGTTGTAGCCCCGGAGTGCCTCACAGCCTTTTATACCTTGGAGAGGGCGCACAGAGTTCCGGCGAAGCCGCAGGCCCCGGGACGCCCACCGAGGCCGGTGGTGGCTCGACTGCTTCATTTCCGTGACCGTGACTTGCTCCTACAAAAAGCAAGAATGGGGGGGCCCTTCACTGTGGACAATGCAAAAGTCACGCTGTTCCCTGATTATACGCTGGAGGTGCAGCGTAAACGGGCCTCCTATCTGGCAGTAAAAAAGGCGCTTAGAGATGAGGGCCTTCAGTATTCACTGATGTTCCCGGCGAAGCTGCGAATCATCCTGGATGGCACTACGCATTACGCTGACTCCCCTAACGAAGCGTGGGACTGGTTGGAGACCTACAGGAAGGAGGCACCAAGAAGTGGAAACCCGGAGGGCACACAGGACAATAATTCGAACAGACCGAGGGGTCAACGCAGGCGAACCCGTAGGAGAACCCAGACGAAGCCCACAGACACTCAAACGGCGCGGGAGCGGGCGGAGGCACTCCAGGCAGTGGCGGCGCTGGCGCAAGGTCGCATTGCTGTGTCAACTGAAGAAGCTGGCACCTCAGGGGACTCTGTGGGTAATGACTCGGACACTTCACTGGGTAGTGGAGGTCGCATGCCGGAGGTGACTCCGCAGACGGCAGATGGCTTAATCTGATGGGTGGGGGACCAGCTCAGGGCGGACAGTGGAGATCTGATTGCTTCTGGAGTTTGAGGAGATGTTGAAGAGTTAGAGATGTTTTTCTTTTCTGCGAGGGGGCTGATGCACACGGGGAAAGGGGATCCAGGCTAGCCGAGTTCCCCAGCCCCTCTGTAGCTGACAGGGGAATTTGTGTGTTTTTGAGGTTTGGATGGGTACTAGTTCCAGAGTAGCTGTCCTGGGGATGGGGAGTTGGGGAATTTCTTTAGCATTAGGGGGTTCTGGGGCCAGGCATGTCGCTAGAATCGTTTTTGGAGCTGTTCAAGTAGCGCTGTTGAGATGGGTTCCACTAATAACCTGAAGTGTTTATCATGGAATGTGCGGGGTATGCATTCCATGTGGCGCCGTCAAAAGTTGCATGCTTACTTGATACGGAGAGGAGTACACATTGCATTTTTACAGGAAACACATTTACAGGAGCGTGAAGGAGCAGCATTGCAGCGCAGATGGCGTGGCCAACTGTTTTATACTACTTATTCTGCTTTTGCTCGTGGGGTGTTGGTTTGGATTAGAGCGGGGGTGCCTTTCCAATGCAAGGAAAAACTTATAGACCCGGAAGGTCGGTGCGTATTGGTCCTTGGGAAGCTGGATGGACGCAACATTTCTCTGGGGAGCGTTTATGCTCCCAATACAGAGCAGCCGGCCTTTTTCTCGCAGCTCTCTGGAAAACTGGCTCCCTATCTCACCGGCTCTGTGTTGCTAGGAGGGGATTTTAATTGCATTTCAGATGCACTATTAGATAGGTCGCACCCCCCGCTTCCCAATGCCCCCACACATAAGATCGCAGAGGCTAGGCGTAATTGGCAACACCGGTGGGGATTGGTTGACATTTGGAGAGCTCATCACCCAGAGGAACGAGATTACTCGTTCTTTTCTGCGCTGCACGATCTCCATGTGAGATTGGATGCCTTGCTGTGTACCCCAGATGTGCATGCGGGAGTGCAGGGGAGCGAGTATCTTGCTAGGACACTCTCGGACCATAACCCTGTCCTGATCTGGATGCAATGGTCGCGAATCCGGACCCGGATTCCGGCATGGCGCCTGCGCCCGGAGGCGTTGGAAGACCAGGTATTCCGTGAGGCAGTGGGCGAAGCTATCGCGCAATATTTTGAGGTCAACCAGGGGACCGCCTCCACGCCTTTGGTGGAATGGGATGCCTTTAAGGCAGTGATACGGGGCCGGAGCATTGCTGAGATGGTAGGAGTGCGCAGAGTGTTGTTGGCCCGGAACAGAGGTTGCGAGATGTGGAAAAGGACAGGCCTGGGAGACCGGACAAACAGACTGAACTATTGGAGGCAAGGGAGGCAGTGGCGGCTCAGGTGGAGCGAGTCCGTTGCTTTGACTATAGGGCTTTTATCCAGTATTGGGGTATCTTTCATAGATTCACATGCCTGAATCATTCCCCGTCGTCGAGGCGGGAGTCCCACGGTAAATTACAAAAGTAGTGCCAAAAGTAAATAACAGTAGAAGGCTAAAAGAAAAGGCCTAAGGCCTAAAACTTAGTAGCCTATCTACATCATTATAATGAAAAAGAACCAAAGGTTAGCTCCAACCAATCAGCTACCAGCACCCTCTAGAACACTCCCATCAGAGGCAGTTCTCCTCAGATTTTCACCGCACGTCGTGTGGAAGGGAGTCTCCTGAGTGCCAACTCAGTTTCTTCTCAACTTTCTTCAGCATGTCTGACAAGAAGGCCCTTTTTCGACCCTGTAGGACCTGTGATAAGAAGAGGGTCCATGTTGATGATCAACATAAGGATTGCATTTATTGCCTCTATCCTAAGCATGAGGCAAAAAATTGTAAAATCTGCCGTACCTTCCCTGCCAAAACTCTGAGGGATAGGAGGCAAGGCTTCTTTGTGGCTTAAATCCTCTTCGGCTGAGGAGGATGGCAGAGCCTCTACGTCTAGCAAGAGGGCTAGATCCCAGGACAGCCCCTCAAGTGAAGGACGGAAACATCACAAATCCTCCCATGCTGTTCCTGACCCTTCACAAAGGTCACCTAAAGCGGCTGTCACAAAAACTGTGAGTAAGACCATTATTGTGACCTCTTCGGCCTCATCGTCGACGGCTACTATCTCGGCGACGGCCATAACTCTCACCTATTTTATCTACCATAATTTCTATGTCATCTAAGAAATCTGGTATTGAGGACTCTTCTGTGAGAAAACCTTCTTTGAAGGCCCCGTCGACGACCGGATCAATAACGAGTCCGTCGACGACGGTACCGTTGACGAAAATATCGTCGACGAAGAGTCCGTCTATGATAGCCCCGTCGACGAAGAGCCCGTCGACGACGATTCCGTCGACGGTGAAAATTGTGCCTTCGCAATCGACGCCTTCGGAGTCTTTCCAACTTAAGACATTCCAAAAACAGCAGGACTATACAAAAATTTCTCCGCTTCTTCCCTCACATCTCCTATCTTATGTAGATGATGATGAAGATGACGATGAGGATGGACCATTTGGCATAGCTCACCATCCCTCTGAACTTAATATAAAATGTCAGGAGGACGCACGAAGATGATGATGATTACCAAGAACATTATTATCAACACCACCTTACGGTCCCGCAGCATAGGTTTCATCAAAGGGAGTCGTATGAGAGGGAAACCAGTCATCTCCCTCCGACGCTCATTCAAGATCTCCAGGCCATGCTGGCGGATTACTGGCAAAGGTTTCCACCGCAGCAAGAGGTTCCAGAACAACCATCAGTGGTCCCTGAACCCTTACCGCAGCCACAGGTTCCAGTCATACCGCTTCCTCTGCCTGCTCCCTCCGAGCATGTGCAACAGGATGTTACTTCCTCGGAAGATGAAGTTGAAGAGGGAGAATTACCTGAGAATATCCCTCACCAGGATCCGTGGGATAATTACATCATACCGGTACCTTCTCCGCCCATACCTTTACCATCCGACTCCCCCCCGGAGGATATCGGGGGTTTTCATAACTTGATGCAACGGGCGGCAGCCAGGTTTCAATTGCCTGTTACAATTGAACAAACAGAATGTTTCTTACATGATTTTAAAGAGGAATCCAGAAAAATCACCAGAGCGGTCCCAATCACAGACTATATCTGGAAAGAGGGGATAAAAATTATGAAGACGCCTGCTTCCATTCCAGCGGTGCTTTCTCGTATAGAAAAAAAGTACAGAGCGCCTGCTAATAGTCCATCTTCTCTGATTGGTCATCCTCGTCCGGACTCGGTCATCTCCCAAGCCGCTCAACAGCGTTCTAAAAATCCTGCAATGCCTATCACCACACCGCCCGACAAAGAAGGACGTCGGCTGGATCTCATTGGAAAAAAGTTTTCCACCATGGCGACGGCCTCCATTAGAGCGGCAAATTCATTAGCAATAATCGGCCGGTATGACCGCCAAATGTGGTCAGATATGGCTGCTCTTATTGATCTAATCCCTGAAGACCACAGGCAGGACGCACGAAAGATTCTGCTTGAGGGAGAAAGAGCCGCATCTGAGACTATAGATTGCGCACTGGATATCGTTAATACCAACTTTCGTCAGCTTGCCGGGGCTGCCGTACTTAGACGCCAGGGATGGCTTAAGGCCACTACTTTCCGACCGGAAGTACAAACGAAGATCCTAGATATGGCCTTTGATGGAGAGTCTTTGTTTGGAAAACATATTGACGACGCTCTTCTTGCCATTAAAACGGACACCGCCAAATCTTTAGGCGTCCTTCAATACAGGCGCGGATCTTTTAGGGGCGCAAGAGGACGTAGTTTCACATCACGAGGAGGATATCAAAATCAACAGAATAGGCAATATCAGCCACAATATAGACAACAGTATAACCAGTCTTCATATCACCAATCCTCTTCGGCTGGTTTCTCCCGTCAGGGCGGACGCAGAAGATCCCAGAATCAAGGCCGAGACACCAACAAGAAACAATGATCTCAGCAGGGCGCCAACCACATTACCTTCTATTCCCGTGGGTGCGAAAATTTCAGCCTTTGTTCGCAAGTGGCAGGACATTACATCAGACCGATGGGTTCTAGACCTGGTATCCAGCGGTCACACGCTAGAATTCGTCAAACAGCCATCCACTACTCCACCCAGGGGTCCACCTCCCCCTCGTCTTCACTTATTGTTCAAAGAAGCCTTACTAATGCTCCTCAAGAATGCAATAGAAAAAGTTCCCTCTTCTCAAAGGGGAACAGGTTTCTATTCTCGTTTCTTCCTAATCAGAAAGAAGTCAGGAGAATGGCGACCTATTCTGGACCTCAGAAAACTAAACCAATTTCTCAAAAAACAGAGTTTTCGGATGGTCACACTTTCAGAGATTCTAAGCTGTTTAAACGAAGGAGATTTTATGGCTTCTCTGGATATGGAGGACGCGTACTTCCACATCCCAATTCACCCAAAACATCGAAAATATCTTCAGCTTCACAGTGGCTGGCGCTCATTATCAGTTCAAAGTGCTCCCGTTTGGACTAAAATCGGCACCAAGAATCTTCACGAAGTGCTTGGCACCTGTAGCAGCAGCATTGAGATCTCAAGGAATCCAAGTATTCCCTTACCTCGACGATTGGCTTATCAAGGGTCCTTCAGCACAGAAAGCCAAAGAGGCCACAGAGACGTGTCTCCATCTCTTCTCTTCACTGGGGCTGACTATCAACGAGAGCAAGTCACAATTCCGTCCGATTCAAGTCATTCCTTTTCTCGGAGCAATGCTGGACACGATCCAGTGCAAGGCATTCTTGTCAGAAGATCGGCAGTTGCGTCTCCGAAAACTAGCAACATCAATTTCAAGAAGAAAGTCAGTTTCTGTCCGGATGTTTGCTTCACTCCTAGGAATGTGTTCTTCTACAATAAACTTGATACCCCTAGCGCGGCTCAAAATGAGGCCTCTTCAAGAGGAATTACATCTTCAATGGCAGCAAGCCGTGGGTTCCTTCGACTCCATAAAGGTTACACCTCGCATGATACAGGCTCTGCGCTGGTGGTCCAAGGCAACGAATTTAACCCAGGGACTAACATTTTTACAAGCCATCCCAGATTTCGTGTTGACTACCGATGCCTCCATGGAGGGATGGGGAGGCCATCTACAATATTTAGGAATACAAGGAAAATGGTCTCAAATTCACAAACAACATATCAACAGTCTGGAGCTCCGCGCAATTTTTCTGTCCCTACAAGCGTTCCTGCCAAGGATTGCGGGTTCCTCAGTGCTGGTCCGTACGGACAATACGACCAGCATGTATTACATCAACAAACAGGGAGGAACGAAATCTGCCACACTCACAAGAGCCCAGGAACTGTGGGAATGGGTCACTCTTCACGGGATAACCCTCAGAGCAGAACACGTCAGGGGTTTACACAATACTCTGGCGGACACGTTGAGCAGGTCTCTGTCGGACTGTCACGAGTGGGAACTGGAACAGGAACAGTTGAACAGAGTGTTTCAAACCTGGGGCAAACCTGCACTGGATTTGTTTGCAACAAGGGACAACAAGAAATGCCGGTACTATGCCAGCAGATTCCCTCAACAGGGGTCAAGGGGGAATGCCCTGTCCATGCGATGGTCAGGGATTTGTGCTTACGCTTTTCCCCCGATCCCGTTGGTCCCGAGAGTGCTCCGGAAAATGAAGCTTGAGGGTTGCCGCATAATCCTGATTGCACCCCGTTGGCCAAGACAATATTGGTTCCAGGAACTACTACTGTTGACTCAGGACAAGCCCATTCGCCTGTGTCCGACTCCTACGATGTTGTCCAGGAACAGCGGCCAAGTGATCCACCCGGACCCACAGTCCTTACACTTGCACGCATGGCTCCTGATTTCTTTAGAGTTCAAAGACTTCAACATCTCACAAGACTGTCGTGAAATTTTGACCAAAGCTCGTGCTCAAAGCACAATAAAGACTTATCGTTCAAAATGGAAACGATTTTGTTATTGGTGCGAGCGAATAATACTCACCCAGTTCAAGCTCCTGCGGAACAGATTCTCCCTTACTTGCTGTCTCTAGCCAAGTCTGGTCTTACCTTTTCATCAGTCAAGGTCCACCTTGCTGCTCTGTCTAGATTCAGAAAAAGTGCTGATCGGCCGTATCTCTGTTCATACTCACTTGTCAAGCAATTCATGAAGGGACTTTTCAGAGCTTTCCCTCCAGTGCAACCACCCCCTCCAGAGTGGGAGCTCAATACTGTGCTAGCGCAGCTGATGAAGCGCCCATTTGAACCAATCCACAAGGCGGACCTCAAATTCCTCACGTGGAAGGTAGCACTTTTACTGGCGCTAACTTCAGCAAGAAGGGTTAGTGAAATCCAAGCATTCACTATCACTGAGCCTTTTCTACATTTCACTCGAGATTATGTAACCCTTCGCACAAATCCTAAATTCATCCCCAAGGTACCGTCACAATTTCATTTGAACGAACCGGTAAGGTTAAGAACTTTCTTTCCGGATCCATCCACTCCAGCTGAGAGAGCGTTGCACTCTCTGGATGTCAAACGCTGTTTAAAATTCTACTTACAAAAAACTAAAGACATCAGGCGTTCCAACCAACTGTTCGTGGCCTATGGCCAAACAACTATTGGAACTGCAGTAACAAAGGCAACAATCGCCAGATGGCTGGCTTCCGCTATCCGCTTCTGCCATGACAAGGCCAACAAGCCTTTACAGAGGAAGGTCAAGGCTCACTCTACAAGGGCTATGGCGGCTTCTGCAGCTTTGTTTGCCGGAGTGACTGTAGAGAATATCTGTCGTGCTGCGACATGGAAAAATGTCCACACGTTCACGAAGCACTACTGTCTTCAATCTGCTCAGCGAGAAGATGCGGCAGTTGGACAGGCGGTTCTACGACATCTTTCATTAAGTCGGACCAGGTATTTTCTCTTTTATATGCTGTTTGTTCCTGCGATCAGTATTCATACAAAATTGATATGTAAATATCTATATAAAGTATAGTTGTACAAATATACATATATGATAATTCTTATGTATTCTTGTTCTTAGTAGTAGATTGCATTTTACATAACTTTGATGTCTTGAAGACTTGTGTAAAAAAGAAAAAAAATCTCAGTCATTGTGGATACAGTTTGGGGGTTTAGTAATACTTGTCTCCCACCATCCGCAAACGACATTACGTTTGATATACTGCTGACTACTCTGATTCAGGCATGTGAATCTATGAAAGATACCCCAATACTGGATAAGAAAACAAGTTACTTACCTGTAACTACAGTTATCCAGTATTGGTATCTTCATAGATTCACATGCACCCACCCTCCTCCCGGCAGGTCAGTTCTCTAGGATTTGGGACTCTTACTCCCACTTGTGCTAAGAAAATCTGAGGAGAACTGCCTCTGATGGGAGTGTTCTAGAGGGTGCTGGTAGCTGATTGGTTGGAGCTAACCTTTGGTTCTTTTTCATTATAATGATGTAGATAGGCTACTAAGTTTTAGGCCTTAGGCCTTTTCTTTTAGCCTTCTACTGTTAATTACTTTTGGCACTACTTTTGTAATTTACCGTGGGACTCCCGCCTCGACGACGGGGAATGATTCAGGCATGTGAATCTATGAAAGATACCAATACTGGATAACTGTAGTTACAGGTAAGTAACTTGTTTTCATCTTACCTGTACCCATGTAGAGGGGGACAAGGCGGGGGCCCTCCTGGCCTGGTTAGCTAGCCCGTCGCGGAGGGGAACGCCGATCCTGGAGGTCCGAGATGACCTGGGGATCGCCTGTTTTACTCAAGAGGGTATTAATGAACTGTTTTATGATTTTTACAGGGAGTTATATAGGAGGAAAGCGACTAGCACAAGTGACGACCTAGTAGAGTTCACGCGTGAGCTTCAATTTTCGCGCTTAGATGACGAGCAGGCAGAGGCACTGGGCGCAGATATTGAATTACGAGAGGTGCGGGCGGCTATTAAGCATATGGCACGGAATAAGATGCCGGGAACGGACGGACTCCCGATTGAATTTTATTTGACTTACTCTGAACTCTTAGCCCCACACCTAGTGCAATTATATAATGAGGCGCGACACCTGGGCCGCCTCCCGGTCTCCACGAGGGAGGCAGTTATCGTCCCTCTTCTTAAGCCTGGCAAGCCAGCATGGGACAGGGCCGCCTATCGCCCGCTCTCCATGCTTAACACGGATTATAAGATATTAAGCCGTATACTGGCCACTAGACTATTGCCACACATGCCGACCCTAATACATCGGGATCAAGCCAGCTTTATTCCGGCCCGAAATACGGCCTTAAATATCCGACGCTTACTGCAGGTGCTAGAAGCAGATTTTTATACGAAGGACACGGCTGCTGTACTTGCTGTCGATATAGAAAAGGCCTTTGATAGTTTGGAATGGCCGTATTTGTTTCATGCAATGGCCGGCTTCGGGTTGGGAGACGCATTCATAGCATGGACGGCGCTACTTTATCGGTCTTCCACGGCGCGAGTCAGAACGGGAGGGGTGGTCTCGGATGCATGTGACGTGTGTAGAGTCACGAGACAGGGATGCCCTTTATCCCCACTCCTCTTCGCGCTGGCTATGGAACCCTTGGCGATGAAGGCTAGGACTGGGAGGTACTACCGGGGGCTACAGGTAGGGGAGCAAATTCATCATATAGCCCTCTATGCGGACGACTTACTCATGTTTTTAGTGGATACTGAACGAGTGTTAGAGGGAGCAAGGATGTTGCTGCATGGGTTGGGAGAGGTGTCTGGCCTCAGAGATCATTGGGCCAAATCATGCCTCTTTCCAACCGATGGGGATAGGGGTGGCCCGCAAAATGTGGCAGGTGTGAGGTGGGAGAATGACTGCCTCCCGTACTTGGGCGTCCGAATATATCATACGCGCCCGGATTTGCTAGAGGGCAATGTGGTTAGAGCGCTGAGAGGTCTGGCGGGCAGCTTCGAGTTCTGGGGCACACTGCCATTATCGGTGGCGGGGCGAGTGGCCTTAGTTAAAATGGTGGCCCTCCCTCTGTTGCTTTATTATTTTGTGACGCTACCTATTTGGATACTGGTGCGGGTCTTTAAACAACTCACATCCATGATTACTGGCTTTTTATGGGGTACTGGGAGGCGCCGAGTAGCCCTATCCATATTACAGCGGCCAAGATCAGAGGGTGGATGGGCGGTACCGGATTTAGAAACTTACTATCTAGCTGCGCAGATGCAGTGGCTGACACAGACAACGGCGTTGAGGCTGCGCGGCCCGGAGCAAGAGAGAGGGGGTGCCCCAGCACTGAGGTTGCTCTCACAAATCCTATTGGACCTTCCTGTCCGGATAGGTGACCTACCTGAGGACCTTAAGACAGCGAGGCAATGTTTGAGGAGGAGTGTTAAGCGAGCGGGCATGAAATTGCCATATGCTCCCGATATACCGCTCTCCGTATGTGAAGTGCTTCCTCACGGGGGCTCTTGGCGGGCACTGAGCGACTGGGAGGAGAGAGGGCTCGCGACTTTTGGAGACCTATATGAGGACGGGACTATGCTGCTCTTCCACATATTCCAGGAGCGGTTTGACTTGCGAGAAGGGGACTTCTTGCTGCATGCGGCCCTTACGGCGGTCATACGGGCGCACTGGAAGGAGGGCCAGGCTGAGCCTAGAACTTCCTTGGGTTGCCAGTATATCGTGACTGCAGCAGGAAAGTATAAGGCAGTCACGTGCCTTTACAGGCGCATGACTCTGGAGAGGCTCGCTCCCTTGGATACTCTTAAGCTTAAATGGGAAGTGTACGTGGGAGATGTGATACCAGATAGGACTTGGGCCGACATACTCAAGCGGGCGTGGAAGGGCACCAGGAACGCTCGTTTCAGTTGGTGCATTTCTATATCCTGCACAGGGCCTACCTTACCCCGGTGAAAATCAGAGCATATTTTAACACTGACTCGGATGAGTGTCTGCGCTGTAGACGGGAGGGGGCGGATTTCCTGCATATGATATGGGGGTGCCCATTGTTAGCAACTTATTGGACGGAGGTGGTTGACCTGTTGAATGTGGTGACGGATAGAGGCTAGGACCCGGCCTTGGGAACATGCATCTTGCACTGGTTTCCTCATATGGCTAAAACCAAGATTACTAGCAAGTTATATAGACATGGGGTTATTGCTGGCCAAGAGGGAAATCACGATGCACTGGAAAGCGAGAGCGGCCCCTAGCGTAACCAGATGGAAGAAAGAATTCAATAAATGGGCGGAATGCGATGGGATAGTGAGGCTGCAAATGGCAAAGAGATCAGGGAGCGAGAGGGCGCTGGAGGCGGCCAGGGCATGGGAGCACTTGGTGGGATTATTGAAGGCTCCAGACAGTGATAGTGAGGGTGAATCTACACCCATTGCACGGGGACCGGAACAACACACCATAAACTCACCACAGTAAAGACGGGAAAAGAGCTTGCAGCGCGTCAGATAGGCAATCGGGCGCGGAGCCACGCACATGTTTACATCCTTGGACCATGGGACCAATTTTATGTATGTGATGATGATGGATGTTACTGTGCGTTTCAATATTAATAGCGACATGCCTGGGGGGAGGGGAGGCTGGAAGTTGGATAGAATAGATTGGGTTGTTTGTTTCTTATTGGGTCAATCAAGGGTAGGTTTCGCATAAAGTGTAGGCCCGCAAAGTTTATTCTGTTTGGAATTGGGGTTTCTTTAACTCTATATTTTTCGTGTTTCTGAAGGTTCTATTAGGGATAGTACATAAGGCAATGTAATGGGATTTATCATAGATCATGGGTTTGAATAATTATACGGTCATTTTAGATTTATACTGCCAGGAACTGACACTGATTTGAGCCTACTAGCTGTAATTGAAAAACCAATAAAGTTTGGAGTGTCTCAAGAGGGCCCTATCCCCTAGAATCCTTCCAGGATGTGCCTGGAATTTGAATGTGGTTCTGACAAGACTCCTGTGACTACCCTTTAAAAGTCTATATTCAGCAGATTTGCAATTTTCTTTCATGGAAAGTAGCCTTTTTGGTAGCTATAACTTCTTTACAACGTGGTAATGAGTTGCAGGCTCTGTTCAGGAACCATTCATTCAGGTGCACAAAGACAGGTCCTTTGTACTACTTGAGGTTCTTATCTAAGGTAGTTTCTCCTTTCCGTTTGAATCAGACTATTGAGCTACCCGTCATCTTACCACAACCCAACTCGGCTGCCAAGAAAGCTTTTGCATACACTATACATCAAAAGAGCACTCCGACGTGGGTCCCTTACTCACTTTGCCACTGGATTTAAGCTAGCCTGGCTGATGAGGGCTGTTAGCCCGAAACCAGTCCCAGTTCAGACACAGCTATATGCAAATCAGTCTTGACCCTGTGCCTCATGGGAACAGTACAGCCCGAATTGCCAAGCCATGTCTTCCCTGGACTGGAAACAAGCATCCTGGGACAGGTTTCCGGCCAACAGCCCTCATCAGCCAGGCTAGCTTGAATCCAGTGGCAAAGTGAGCAAGGGACCCACGTCTGGGCATACCCTGCCAACTTAGGGCAAACAAAGCAAACACAAGGAGATGATGGACGGAGCGCTGAAACGTTTGACACTCACCCCCAGTCACAGATCTGGGTTGAATCCATCATCGTTCTTTAGCTCACTTCGCCACCCCAGTTCAGACACAGCTATATGCAAATCAGTCTGGACTCATCAGATTTCATGTATTCTGATTTGGAAAAAGGAGGTAAATTCCAACAAGGCGATGAAGGAGGTAATGACATTTGGGATGACTATAATATATCACTGGGTGGAGATAGGGCAGGGGGTGGTTTTGCAATCATTCTATAGGACAACTGGGAGATCGCCACTGCAAGGCTAGGCCAAATTGGTAACATTGAGGGCTTGACCTGTGTCAAGATCTCACCATCCTCTTCCTTTGCCGGGCTGTTACTATATAGGGCACCAGACTGCCCCATTGGTTTTTTGCCAGATCTTTGCGACACTAATGCTCAGCTGTCATAGTCATAGGATTTTGTTAAGCGCACATATCACCCGGGGGTCTCAAAGCGCTAGCCTAAACCCTAGAGCGTGAAGTAAAGAGAACGGAAAGTGCCAGCAGGGAGAAGGAAAGATCAGAACAGCCAAGTTTTTAGAATTTTACGAAATTGTCTGTGATTGGTTTCCATACGTAATTGCAATGGGAGCGAATTCCACAGAGTAGGGGCAAGGTATGAAAAGGATCTGCCGCAGTTCCTGGCGGTAGGAATCTTAAAGGGGGTGAGAAGATATTTGGTTGAGGACCAGAGTGTGCTGGTAGGTTGATACCAGATGAGTTTTTTGGCAAGATAGCAAGTTCCGTTCCCATAGATGGTTTTGTGGACCAGGCAATTGATCTTAAAATGGATGCATTTCCTGATGGGAAGCCAGTGGAGAGCTCTCAGACTTGGTGCCAACGGAGACCATGAGGGTAGATTTAATACAAGCCTGGCGGCTGTGTTTTGTAGCACCTGCAGTTTGTTAAGAAGCTCTGCATTGAAGGAGGCCATCAGGGCGTTTCCGAGCCGACTGATGATTAGTCCTTGAACCAGCGGCATCCTGGATACAACTGGGATATACAGCATTAGTCCATAGCAAATGCCCGTCACATGATTAACATGGTCTGTCATAGACAGGTTATCAATCATCACCCCAAGGTTATGGACCACCGATTTGGGAGATGGACAGGGGCTAAGATTGGGAGGCCACCAATCGTTGGACCACAAAGTTTGAGCTTTCCCAAAAAGAATGATCTCCGTCTTACTGGCATTAAGTTGCAGGTGATTGGTTTGCATCCAGATGTTGATGTCAGTCATGCAATTCATAAATCGGAGTTTGGTGTCCGTTGGATCAGGGCAGCGAGTAATCAGTAATTGCGCGTCGTCTGCATACGACACGGTGTCGAAACCATTCGACCTGATTACTCTAGCTAGGGGTGCCACATATAGGTTGAAAAGCGTGGGGCTTAGAATGGAACCCTGGGTACTCCCTTGTCTATCACTTGACTGCGAGAGACAAAGGTACCAATATGTATCTTCAAAGATCGATCAGTTAGGTAGCTTCTAAGCCAGTTCAAGGCAGTACCCCTGACGCTCCTCTCCCACAGACGGTTCACAAGCGTCCCGTGGGAGATGGTGTCAAAGGCGGCCGATAGATCGAGTAGGACCAGCATGGCTGTCTGACCGGAGTCCCGGGAGAGTCTGATTTTGTCAACTACCTCTATTAGTGATGTTTCCGTGCTGTGAGCTGCCCGAAACCCAGATTGGGAAGGGTCCAACTGTTTATTACTGTCTAGTAAAGTTGAGAGTTGCCTATTGATTAGGGACTCCAGCACTTTCCCGAAAAAAGGGAGGTGGGCCGGTAGTTTGGTTCCTTGGGGTCCAAGGTGAGCTTTTTTAAAATAGGCTTGACCATAGCCGCTTTCCATTTTATGGGAACCGTTGAATGACATAGGGATAAGTTGAAGAGCTCAGTGAGGTCTGTAAGAAGAGCTGGTCCAATAATGGACAGGATGTAAGGTGAGACTGGGTCGGCGGGGGAGCCTGATTTGATCTTAGAGAGTGCAGTACTTACATCCTCTTGTGTGAATTCGGTGAATTTGTTTAAAAAAGTTGAAGTGGGTGTGTGATCAGTCGGACCGATGGTGCAAATGTTCACATGGCTGGTTAGGAAAGAGGCTGTGGATGGTCTTGATCTTTTCCTCCAAGAAAGTGGACAAAATGCCCACCCAATCCTGTGAGGCAGGGTGTTCAGACTGGCAGGATATGGGACTGGTCAATTCTTTTAATATTTTATAGAGTTCTTTGTGAGAATTGGAGGCCTTATTGTGAGAAAGTGCCCTCTTTCTGCATGGTCTGCCCCCACTTTTTGCTGAATTGCTGATGTTCTTTGACTGAGTGTGCCCTGGGCTCCTGCTAATCAGGTGCCGAGGGCCTATGTTCCTTCCCTAAAACTGCATTGAAGCCTAAACCCAATTGGCATCTCTGGCCACATGTCAGCCCCTGGTAAATGGTACCACAGTTACCCAGGGCACTGTGACCAGAGAAGGCCTCTAAGGGCTGCAGCACTTATTGTGCCACCCTTGGAGGCCCTGTACCCTGACACCTCCACACTGCCTTTGCAGGCTGCGTGTCTTGGTGCAGAACAAAGTGAAGAGTCGACATGGCACACATCCCTGTGTGCTATGCCCACAAACCACTACCCTGGCATACATCAGTCACCCCTCTAACTGGGTGCCCTAAGCCAGTGGTGAGGGTACAGGTGCATGAGCCCTGTACCCCTACAGTGCCCAAGTCCATTCCTGGGCACTGCAAGTGCAGTGCTGCCATTAAGAGTATATGGTGCTGGGAGTTTGTCATTACGAACTCCACAGCACCATGATGGCTACACTGAAGACTGGGAAGTTTGGTATCAAACTTCTCAGCACATTAAACCCACACTGATGCCAGTGTGGGATTTAATGTAAAATGCACCACAGAGGGTATCTTAGAGATGCCCCCTGAAACTCAACCAACTTCTAGTGACCTGACTGAGTGGCTGCTTAGGCTGCCACCACCAGACATGTTTCTGGACCCCTGGGTCGAGAGCCTGCTGCTCTCGGGGGCCTGAAGCAATGCACATCCTGGGATGAGGTGCCAAGCCTCCTCCCCCAGGATGGGCAGGGTTCACGAGGGAAAAGCTTCAAAGGCATGCCGCCTTTGTGAGCCTCTCCAGACCATTTGCTGCTTTCAGCAACTGGTCCCCACTGGTTCTACCCTCCACTTTGGGCGGAAGAACCGGCGGGAAAAACAAGTGAGGAAGGGAGGTGTGCCCACCTCTGCCAACTCCACCCCTCAGGTGGGGGAGGTGAGGTGAAGCACAACCTCGAGTCCCCGCCATCTTGAGGATGGGGGGACCCAGCCAACCAGGGACAGGCTCCTGCCCCCCTCCCACTGGAGAGTGGCAGAATAGGGGGTGTACCCACCCCAGGGAAGGGACCCATTGGTCCCTGCCCTTTACCTACCTGTAACGCCCCTAAATCTAGTATTTAGGGGGCACCCTGAACCTTACATCCTCAGATCCAGCAACAACAAGATAAGGACCGAAGAGCCGTGCAGAGCTAACAAGAGGACGACGCCCACTGACTTGGCCCCAGCCCTACAGGCCTGTCTCCCCTCGAACCTGCTCCTGCGAAATCCCGGTGTGTCATGCAGCCAGCAACCTCAAAAACCCTGGAGGACCTGCCTGCCTTCACTTCAAAGACTGAATCTCCCGTGAGCACCGGACTGATCAAACTGCAGCTTCTGGCTCCGGCCGGACACCCCGAATCCAGCCCACTCTGCACCCGCTGAACCCGGCCCGAGCTCGAGTGGAAAAACACCACAAGGAGGTCACCCCGGCGATCCTGACCCGAGATCCGGCGACTCCTGACCTGCCTCAAGCCTCCAATCGACGCCTGCAGCCTCAATCCAGAGGATCCCCTCTACCGCGACCAGAGTGGGTAAGACTTTCCGACGTCCCAAGGCACCCCTGCACCCGACGCCCCACAGCCTTGTGTGCCCAAACCAACGGTGCCTAACCAACCCAAGACATCCCAACTTACCCCTCGAAGTGGTGGTCGCACCCAGAAGATCCTCGTCACCGAGCCTGCAGTGTTTCTTCCAACCGGAGGCGCTCCATTGAAAACAACAGGGCACCCGACCTCAAAACAGCACCCTGCACCCGGCCGCCCTAGTGCCGCTGAGGGTGCACCTTTGGTGCTAATTTGGTTCCCAATTTGCCCTGACCTAAACCCTAGGAGCTTTGCTCCCACAACCCAGTGGCCTGCTTGCCAGCAGCCACCAACCGGAGACCCCCTATCCTCCATAGGATAACATTGGGCCTCAACACTCTGCACCCGGCCGCCCTAGTGCCGCTGAGAGTGAAACAAAAGTGCATCACTGACCCTGGGGGACCCCTGAGTCTAACCCCAGAACCTTAACTCCCACAGTTGTTTACTTACCTGCAAACTGATAACCTGTTTTTCCTCCATGGGATAACATTGACAATTTTTCTTCCAAAAAACGACGAAGTGTGGAGTTTTGAAAACTAAAGATTCTTTAAAAATCGTACAAATAACCAAAACGTGTTTTCTCACCTGTTTGCAGGAAATGTCCCAGTGCTGAATCCAGGCATCCAGCACTGAGTTAGAAAAAAGTAACGTAAAAGTAACTTACCTGCAATTTACTGAAAAAGCCTATTAATTCCAATGTACTGTATTTGCTAAGTGTTGCATACTACTGCTCCCCTGTAAATCAAACAAAGTACAATTTCCATTGCATTTTCAAACTGTTCGACATTCAGTAACTTATTACTATAAAGTATTTTATGCTTACCTGTGCCATGCTTGCTTGGTTCTAAAATAAAACAACAATATATTTTTATACAAAAACAATTGGCCTAGAGTTCAGTTCTTGAGTGTGTGAATTAATTTGCTGACTGAGTGTGTACATCAAATGCTTAACACTGTCCTCTGATACTGCCTTACTGCTCGACCAAGCTACCACAAGTAGAAAGTAAGGTTCTATCTAACTTTAACCTCTGCCTACCTTTGGCGTCATCTGGACCCTAAACACACTATACCTCATTTTGGTGTAGTATATATAGAGCCAGTTTCTTACACTTATTTATTCTGTCGCCTATATAGGTTTTCTTTAACTTTTAAGATATGATCAAGATGATGTCTATTAAGTTTATAGGCCTGCCTGTCCTCGATGCTTTTAGAGTTCCTGCATTTACGTTCGGCTGTCATTACAATATGCTAATCTGACCGTTCTGGGAGATTTTAATTTACATGTCAACGACCCAAGCTTCTCTCAACGGCCCAGTTAATGGTGACATTGGATGGCCTTAACCTCACGCAGCTGGTAACCGCATCTACCCACAAAGCGGGCCACATGTTGGATCTGATCTTCTCAAATAACCAAAATCTTAGAGTGGGGGATCCCCAGCGTCTGATA
Source organism: Calotriton arnoldi (assembly GCA_963921515.1). Lineage (NCBI taxonomy): Eukaryota > Metazoa > Chordata > Amphibia > Caudata > Salamandridae > Calotriton > Calotriton arnoldi. The sequence continues at coordinate 226,471 of CAWUFW010000052.1, forward strand.
TGGACGGACCACTTCCTGATACCATTCACATTTAGTTCAGAGACTAGGCTGCCAATACATAGGAAAAACTTGCTACTAGGAGGAACTGGATGAAAGTCACCAAAGAGGCCTTTGGGCCTGAACTTCAATAATCTGTGCCACAGCTGACAGGTAATCCTGAAAGTGACTCATCCTGCTTTAACTTATGGGTTACAACCGCCTTAGAGACAGTTGCCCAGCTAAGACCAGCTATATCCAATAGACTTAAACCTTCAGCCCCTTGGTTCTCAACTGAGCTAAGAATGGAGAACAGCCTCTGTAAGAAGCTTGAGCGGTGCTGGAGAAAGTCCTACAATCCCGTAGCAGCAGGCGTCTATAAAGAGGCTCTGAAAAAATTTCACAAGCTAAAGCGGAGTACGATGAGGGAATACTTTGCAAATCGCATTAAGAGCCATAGATAGCACATTTCTCCCCTCTCTTGCTCTCCGCACGAGCCTGTCAGATTTTTTTGGAGGAAAAGATTCATAAACTTTCTTCTTTCTTCTCTTTGGATGTGGAACCTACTGCTCACTTGCAAGTCCAGGCCTCCGATTTCCTCACCTCCTTTTCAGAATTTCTCCCCATTTCAGCTGAGGACTCATTGACAGATCTATCAAAGTGCAATTCTGGCTCACCAGGAGACCCTTGCCCTGTCCAGTTTTTTTTAGTATGCTGGCCCCATGGTTAACCCACACTAAACCAGATCTGGAACTCCTCCCTGAAATCTGGCATCTATTCTGCGGCATGGAAACAGGCGTTCCTGCTGCCATTACTAAAAAAAACGAATGCTGACCCTGGGGTGCTCAGCAATTTCAGACCTATCTGTCTGCTGCCAGCTCCTGCTAAAATCCTAGAGAAGGTGGTTCAGAAACAATTGGTGGGCTTTATAGAAGCTAATAGCCTTCTACATGATTCTCTATCGGGTTTCCGAGCTGGGTATAGCACGGAGACCGCTCTTTTAGAAGTCTCCGAATCAGTGAGAGACTGTGGACCGGGGCTCATCTGCCATGTTGGTACTTTTAGACCTGTCGGCAGCATTCGACACAGTTGCACACCCGATCCTGCTTAGGAGACGAAACCACTTGGGTGTGCATGGGACGGCACTGTCCTGGCTTCGGTCATTCCTGGAGGACCGCTCCCAATAGGTCTTTCTGCGTCCTTTCTCATCCTCAAGGAACCCAATGGTGTGAGGGGTGCCTCAGGGCTCGGCTCTGAGTCAGTTGCTTTTCAATCTTTACCAAGCCCCACTGGCCACCCTCATTGAATCTTGGGGTGTGAAGGTAGTTTCCTATGCGGACGACACACACTTGGTGTTCTCTTTTAAAGAACACTCTGTGGCGGCCTTTCATAATTTTAAGGAATGCCTGAAAAATATTTCTGTCTGGATGAACGAGAACTGCCTGAAACTGAACACGGAAAAGACCAAGGTCTTGTTCATCAGTCAGGCATCACCCCCCCATCAAATGTTTGGTGGCCCATGGAGCTGAATCCGCCCCCAACTCTGGCAGATTCAGCTAAACTTTTTTGAATTAGACTGGATAAGGATCTAGGATCCATCATTCACGGCAAAGGTGTGTCACATCTCCTCTACCTGCTTTTTGAAGCTGAGATTCATCAGGAAATGTATACGCTATCTGCCGGGGGAGAGCTGTAAGATTACGGTCCATGCTCTGGTGACTTCACAGATGGACTATGCTAACAGTCTCTATTTGGGGCTACCTGACTCGCAGGTTACAAATAATTCAGAATACCGCAGCAAGCTTGTTTCGGCGGGTACCCCTCTGGCTCCATATCTCCCCTCACTTGAGACAGTTGCACTGGCTCCCCGTAGCCAGGTAGATAGAGTTTAAGTCACTGACCCTGTCACGTGGCCCATAGGGACTTTGTCGTCTTCACTAAGTTAGCATGAGCATGCTGTAGCCTGCCTGCTGCTTTGCGCACACGTCTTTATTTTTGCAATAATTTCTATGGCTGCTTTCACATGAGAACTCATCGCTGTGTTCACACTCTGCATGTTACTGGGATTTTGACTGAACATTATGTGCAAGGTCGAACAACAATACCCCTTGTTGTTTTGTTCTGGCCAGGCCTTAGCCCTTAGACAAAACATACCGATGCAGCTGTTGTTTGGACAACGTACTTTGGTCTTATTAGAAAACACGAATAGGTAGCACACACTTGGAGAGGGACCTTTCCAGGGAGAAGAGCGAGACTGCACCTATGATGTAGATTACCATCTATAGGCTAAAGTATGGGGTCTGCTGACAAAGCCCAGAGATCTTCTAATATATAATAATACTGCTTCTTAGCAAGGGGAGGGAGGTTAGGCTCTATAGTCTTTCCATGATGACATCTCCCTTCATGATTTATGGACTAGCTGCTATGCTGACTGTATTTGTACTATGCATTTTCCTGCTTGTTGTGGCATGTATACTGCATGTTAGGGCACATTAGTTAAAATAAATATTTTAAACTATTTTGTGTCTCTGTCAGATCTTATTGTGGACAAGTACAAGAGTGCGAGCGAAAGGGTGTGTCTTGTTACCCCGATTCCTGAGAGATCTGGGAGTGTTGTGTTCTGGGCTGTCTAATCATTTGTATCTCTGTGAGTAGGAGAGCAAGTGAGACACTATAGCTAGTCGGTCTTGGGCTTGTGGGTACTAAGGTGGTAGGAAGACTCAGTCCCTATACTCCAAGGTCCCATAATCCTGCGCATAGTTCTGTGTTTGTGCAGAATCCCTGCAACATTGCGCCCAACGTTTGGTCTGGTACTTATTCACGAGACCCCTGAGTAGCACTTGTGCTTGTCCACAATTTTCCTCTCACCGGTTTCCGGAGACGTCCTTGGTGTGGGGGCTTTGCCTCTTATATTTGTATATTTATAGGTTTTTCAAGCTTGAAATTTAAAAGGTTCTTCTTTATCCTGTTTTGCACTACCATTTTCCTGGTTTCTTTATTCCATTCATAAAAATGGCACAACCAGTCGCTATTGCGGCACCTAACCGCGTAGCAGTTACGGCACACTTGACTCAACACGGGGTCCCTAATGCAGGGGCTAACATTATTTTTGTTGTCGAAGCGGACCCTGCTTTTTGCTTGGAAGTCTTTTATTCTTGGGTTACATTCCCTGCTGTGGATGGGAATGATAATTTGTTTCATGAATATACGAGGGCTGCTGCTCCGGCGGCTTATCGTCCTTATGCATTACTTTAAGTTCCGTTGACAGCCTGGGAGCATACTGTTTGGTTTAATGGCACCCTTCCTCACCCTCTTACTATTGTTCGTATGGGCCCCTTGTCTATTGATGGGGCCACTTGGCCGGTTTTACAGCACATCCAACTTATATGAATGTTACTGTCGCGGAACTTCGCCTGTTATATACCCAGTTGCTTCATATTCACAGAAGTGTCATACAATATATGTCACATGCACTTCAAGCGGCTCCGGCTGGAGCAATTCCTCCGCCACCAGGACATGGCGATGGTCTGGTCATTAGTCCCGTCATGATTAATTCGGTGATGGGCAAACGTCCTCAAAGTCGTGATGACTTGCCATTTTGACTTGCACAAAAAGTTGAGCAACTTGAAGCTGTTTTTCCACACACTACTCCTGTTGAAAAACACAGGATCCTTACAATGAGTTTGCCGAGTGGTCTGATTCCCGCTTTAGCTGACTGCACCACCTGGGGGATGGTGTTTGCTTCGGTGTATACACTGTGCTTTGGCACCCCCTCCATAAGCGTTCTGAAAAAGGTACAAGATGAACACGGGCTGGTCCAGCCCTTGATTTGGGGATGAAGTTAGTGGGAATGTTCCCTATTGTCTCAGATATGATTCTGACCAATATTAAAGGTGAAGCAGTTTGCTTACAAGTACGTCAATGCCTAGCGGAGGTGCCGGACGTGGATCTGCAGTGACAGTTGCCGATTATTATTGCGGATGTGTATACATCTTTGGGTTGGAATAGCTTGGGGATTCGACCATTTGCTCAGCCACAGTCTAAACCCCCTCCTGAAAAGGAAGGTCGTCCAGTCTTTTCTAAAAAGGCTTGGAACAAGAATCAGCAGCAGCAACAACAGAAGCCTGGTTCACGTGCTGGTTTCGCCACCACCTGACACTTCTGAACGTAGATATGATTTGCGTGACCGCTCTAAAATTAAGACACCTGAGAGGTTCCAGGTTCCTGATCCTCGTTATCCTCGTTCCTTTCAGAAATCGTCAGATCAACAATTCGGCGGAGGAGGGCGTCTGGATCGCAGGTGAGTCTGCGCAAGCAAGACGTGACCCGCAGCGCCAGTTTGATGTAAAAGTCAAGCAGGAGGAACCACCTCAATATCGCCCACAGTTTCAGAAGAAAAAAGTTGCTGCTTTGACTGCAAAGTATGCCTCAGATGGTGAGAACCCTACTCCTCGACAGGAGTTGGGCGGTAACCCTCCTTGACAGCGCAGCAGAGGTACCATAGTGCGGCAAACACTCCACCAGCGTCTGGAGGCGAAAGCAACTGATACTTTCATTACAGTAAAAACAGCTGATACTCTAGTTGCTCCTCCTGATTAGCTTCATGAAGTAAGCCTCCAAATTGAAGGTGATATTAAACGCCCGATTAAAGCAATCTTTTGGGAAAATCTCACTTCTTCCAATGATATTTTATTGGCGGAGGTTGATTGGCTTCCCCCTTTTGTCCTAGCTTCCTCTAGAGGGGAAGATGTTATTTTACCCAGTTTTTCACAATATGTTTCTGATGACAATAAATTGGCTTGCGACTCGAAATGGGCTTTATTCTTAGCCCCGGCATTATACCGCAATCGGGCAGGTTGGGATGAGGATTCCCCGGTTCATGTGATTCCTTTGCATTCTATGCCTCCGCCACAACCACAGTATCCAATTAAACGAGACGCTAAAGCGTCCGTAAGTCACATCTTGACCCAATTGGAATATCAGGGTGTGATTGAACCCTGTGTTTCATCAATGAATAATCCTCTTTTTCCGATATTGAAACCGGATGGTTCATATCGTATAGTTTTAGACTATAGACATTTGAACAGTCATGTTCAAACCTTTGCGGTTCAGAACACACAACTCTGTGTTGGTGAACAACATCGTTCGAAAAAAGTACAAAACCACTTTGGATATTTCCAACGGCTTCTACAGCCACTCTAGCTCCTGAGAGCCGTGATTTGACGGCATTCAACGCGTTGGGCAATCTGCGCCGATATGCGAGATTGCCTATGGGATATAAGAAGAGCCCTGGTGTGTTTGCGGCACGTATAGTGTCCCTTTTGCATGAGATTGACCCTGATGCCTTCTCGTACGTTGATGACATATACTTGACGGATGATGAATTGCAGCCGCATTTCTTGCATGTGGAACGCATTATCACACATTTTGCGAACTTTTGTTACAAATTCAACTTTGCCAAGTCTCACATTTCCTTCTTGGTGGTTCTTTTTCTTGGTTACAAACGCAATAATGAAGGTAGGGGGTTGGCCCCCCACTTTCTGGAGAAATGTGCTCAATTGCAACCTCCATCTACACTTAAAAAAATTGCAATCTTTGCTGGGTTTTTTTAAATTTAGGGAGGACATACATTCCTGATTATGCCCAGCATATCAAACCTCTTTACTCATTGATGCAACCTTCTTTTTCGTCTTCCAGTTGGCTTCCCGAACATACCGTAATTCTTCGGTCTCTGCAGTCTGATCTACTTGTGACCAGCTACTTGTTAACACAATACAATTCTACTAAATTGGTCATAAGGATTGTACCAGCCGCTGTAGGCTTTACTTACTTGACGTTCAATGAAGGGGACACTGTCCCCATTGCTTTTAAATCGCATTTGTATACTCCAGCTGAAATGCGTTTCTCTTCCATGGAAAAGATTTTGACAGCTGTGCAGATGGCGATTCTGAAAGAACGCTCTTTGGCTCGGGGTAAACACATTTTCATGGTCTCGCCAGTGCCTGCTTTAGAAGCAGTCACGAAGGCTGGTGTCCCAAATTCTAAAGCCTTGCATCCACGTTGGATACAATGGGCTAGTTCTTTGACATTGGCTGATGTCAATTTTATCTTTGACCCTTCTTTGCAAACACAGGAGTTTTTACAATATGAACATGTTCATCCTCTTCCTTTATCATTATTCCCTCTTGATCGGTACAAATGCATTATTTACACTGATGGGTCTGCGCAGCCAGCCATCTGTTCTAAACATGCTTATTCTGCAGCCTACACAATTGTGGCAGGTTCGATTGTGGATGGGGATTTTAAATCCTCCTCAGTGCACACACAATCTCTTGGAGACTGCACAGCTCAATTGGCAGAGCTACATGCATTGGTTTTGGCTCTGGAATTTGCTGATCCTGAAGTCCCCACCCTTATAGTGTGCGATTCCTTTTACTGTGTACAATCCTTCAATGACAATTTGTTCTTCTGGACACAAAATGATTTTCGTGATTCTAAAGGTAGCGCAATTAAGCATAAAACGCTTTGGGTCCAAGTGGTCGCTCTTAAGGAACGTTTGCCACTCACACATGTTATTCATACTTTGGGCCATCAACATGTGGGAGCACACGCTGTTGGTAATTTGATGGCTGATGAGGCAGCCAAATCTGCAGTAGCTACTTGTTCAGTGGCAGCAGTCACTAGGTTCATGACTAAAATTGATGATGATATTTTGGCGGCTATAGCTGTGACGAAGGAGGGTACAGAATTTCCTCAAGGTTTCCCTTCACATTATACATACCACTTGTCTGATCAAATGCCATTCGCAACTATTCCATCCGTTGGGGATCAACTGATTCCCAATGAGGACTGCAGACTTTCTTTGATCATAGCCGCACATGAAGGCATGGCTTCTGCCCATGCCTGACTAACTGCGATAATTTCACGTTTGCAGCAACGTTTTTGGTGGCGTGGTTTATACCAACAGGCACGTAAATATGTTATTTACTGTGACATTTGTCAACAGATTAATCCTTCAACTGTTTCACGTCCACTCCACACTCAAATGTACATTTCAAATCAGCCGTTTGGTTGCATTTATCTTGATCACTGCGGTCCTTTGACATCTGATAATGCTTTTAATTATGTCTTAGTTGCAGTGGATCCGTGCACTAGATTCCTTTGGGTTTGGCCGCATCGCAGTGTTGATGCTCGAACTGTTGTAAAAGATTTGCATGTCTTTGTCGGGACATTTGCCTGTGGCACCTTCCATTCGGACCAAGGTCCTGCTTTTGCCTCTAAGGCTTACCGGGATGCGATGAAGTCTTTGGGGGTGCTGGTGCAATTCTCATCTCCTTATCGGCCTGAGGGCAATTCTGTTGTGGAGCGGATAATCCGTGACTTAAAGCAATCTTTAACAGGAAGGGTTTAGGTACTGGCAGGGGCTGGCTGACTCATTTTTATGGAGCCCAGTGTGCACTTAACAATCTACCACGAAGATCTCTTGGTGGGCAGACACCATATGAAATGCTCGTTGGCATTAAAATGTTTGTGCCAGACGTTGATGGTGTAGATGTTGTGGCGGCTGCCACAACCTTTGACGTAGATAACCATTCTGCTATGTTACAGGATCTACAAAAGGCTTGTGATTCACAGGCAAAAGCCCATTTGCCCTCTTCTACGGATGCAGCGGTGCTGATTCCTGTTTCTGGCTGGCTTCCTAAAGTTGGAGATCTGGTCCATGAAAAGGTGAGAACAAAAAAAAAATGTGGTCCATCATATCGTGCACCGGTCAGAGTCCTTGGTCTGAAAGGCACTCGTACTGTGATCCTGCCTCCACTACCTGGTCGCGTGGAGAATCGTTACATTTCCATCGAACATGTCAAGCTACACCATATGGCCAATACTGAATAGTATGCCTCCAAGCATTCCACGTCTGGATCTTTCACTGACTCCGATGTCTTCTGTTTCTTCGAATACTCCCCAACAAATGGAAGGGGAGATGGAATCTTCAATTCATTTGTTGCCTGTATTACCGTCTACATCCACAACTTTGGATCCTGAGTATTCTTCTCCTCCAGTTGAAGTTATAATTGACATTCCTGAAAGTACAATTCATACACCTTCCAATGCAGAACAACCCCCGTTGTTTCAGCTGGGGTCCCGTGGTTACTATATGGATCGTACGAACTTTTCTTCTGATATGCCTTTGTTTTCATCATTAGTGGCAGAGCCCCCTACACGCACAAGTCTTTGCATCTCTTGGTTCAAACAGACTTACCTAGTCCCGTCCTGGACATATGTCTGGATGGTGCTGACGATGGTGTTCCTCTTCATGTGGATTGGTTTCGTGAATGTGTTTTTCCTTTTGATTAATAGACATTATTTACCTGAACTCTCTGCTGTGAACTTGGTTGATGGAGTTCTGGCCCCTCACACCTCTTCATATAAAATGAAAAGAGATCAGGCCCTAGTTAATATTTCGGCATTCCCAGTTGTTGATGGCATTATTTGGGATAAAGTACCATTCGATGTCCATGGCCTGTCCGACATTTTGAACATTCCCTACGTTTTCCGCATTTCATTAGGAGATGTGGTTTTGCCTGGCATACACTCTGATGACTGGGATCTTCATGCTGTTCATTCATTGTTCTCTGATTTGAAATATTATACTGCTTTTGATGCTGAAGATTTGTATTTGAATTCTGCGAATTATGCCGATTTGTTCTGTTATCAACATTATGGGCATCATTTTTTACACAAAACCAGTAGTCGGAGACCATCTTTTAATTATACCCAATGGGAGCATTGCCCAACACCGTTACATGGGAGTTCAAAGACCCAACAGAGTAAATTTATGTATTTCACTGGTTACAATCTTTCTGACCCCCAGTCCTATTTTTTATAAATTAAAGATACCCAACTGCATAGACCCACACTACATTGGTTTACTCCTTGTCCTTCATTAATGATTTGTCCGTGAAAGGTTATGAGTACTGGAAGGACCCAATTCATTAAAAATCCATTTGGGGTACCAAACCTTGGCAAGTGCAGGGCACTTAGTCATTACATTGCGCATGTCTGATACAGTCTCAGCTCATATTTTTAAATGAGACTGTACAACAGACTACTTGTTTTGGTTTAGCCACTGCCAAAAATCTAAATATTCCCTCCATTCCATTATTGGCTCCTTATGAAACATGGCAAACACATACCAACTACACAATTGAAGACTTAGCTGTCATGTTTCAGAATGGCACAATTAACTCTTCCACTATTGACCCCTTGGGATGGTTATTGTGGCCCTCGAGCTCAAATGCATGTCAATTACGCTTTCTGAATATCTCAAATGGGTTTACACAAAGTAGACCTGATCCCCGTTTCCCACATTCCCATACAGTTACCACATATTCAGTGGGTAAATTGTCAGCAATGGTTGAAACATTCCACACTGTTGTGTGTAAAAAACATCTTTCTCTCTTATCAGGTGACATTGATCTTGCTGATTTCCTTTTAGGTCCAAAGTCCCCTCGAACAAATTGTTTTGTTTATGCAGCCTATAATGAATTTTGGAAGCTATCGCAAATGGAAGCTGCGGTGTGCCTGCGCCAAATTGACCTAGCTAATTTAGAAAAAGTTCTTGCAGTTGTCGATAACGGTATTAATACACTGTCTTCCCGTCTATATACTTTGGATAATATTGTATCATCAGTAATTGACATTGTTCAACATGAAGAGTCTGTTTTGTATCATGGTCAAAATCAGTTACGTTCTGTAATGCAATTTGCTTGGACCTTGCAAACGCTCAAGAGTGGAAAAGTACTGTGGGATTACCTGAATGCTTCCGCACTGTATTTGCCATTTAATTTGACTAATAAACAGAAATTAATGTCAATGAAAGACACATCATACACATTGTTACATATTGAACAATTAGAACAGTTACCATTTTCTGTAGCAGAGACTGATTCGGCAGTATGGTTTATACATGGGGTTATTTCATTGCCTATCTCACTTTTTCAGTTCACAGCCTGCAAGAAACACTATCCAGTTGGTAGATATGAGCCCCTCGGCAGTAGCTACTGATCCAGCGCGGCTAATATAAATTCTTCTCCGGATATGACATCCAGGTGAAATCACTCACATTCACTATACCATATGACGGTGGGGCCCATAACACCGCATATCACACACTCAGTCGTTCCCTGGATCTCACCTATCTTCGCAAAGGAGAAGAACGAGTTGCTGGAGGAACGGAATACCTTATTAGATTTTACAGATTATTACCTTTAACATTCTATATATTCAGTTTTTAATCCTGTCGACTCTAAAACATCAAGATACTCCGCTCTTTGGTCGATGGACCAACTGGTAGAATAATTGATGGTGATTGAGACCAGCTCAATCATTTAGAACCTTCAGTAAATATCATATTTTCTAAATGAACTAAAGAACCACAGACTCAATTTTAATTAGAAGTAAAATTTTATCTAAATTCAAAAATTCTGCATGAGTGAGATTCTTAGTTTATTAATCACCTTAATACGTTCTTTTACATTTATATTGAAAATTCTGTAAAGGAAAAACGAAATTATGCATTTACCTATTTAGATGCAGATAGGAACGGTCCACCAAAGAAAATGAACCATAAATCACAGCATGGACTCCCAAACTGACTGACTGTCCCTCTAGAAGGCCTCCTCGATGGGACCTCCCATACAGATTTCCCGCAACGGTCTCGTTCCTTCCCCAGTCTGGTTCGAAGTCAAAGGTAGCATCAGCATTGGCATTTGCAATAATAGCAGTATCGACAAATAACCAACAACAGCGGCAGCAGCGACAGCCCCTCCCATAAGAGCAGTCCTTCTTATACCCTACTTCTGGCTTACTACACAAAAAGTTGCAATGTTTGGGGGCAGGAATCACGCTAATTGGTCCATTTGAGGGGTGGCGAAGATTGTCTCATCGCCTTCCTTGTTCAAACTGGTTTCGGGGATGGTTAAGATATCATGGTTTCCCATATTCTTTGGGTAAAAGCAGTCCAGATTTATTATGTATAATGTTGCAACAATGATGGTCACAATTTGGTCAATCCTTTGTCTCTCAATACTGAACTCTCCTCTTTCTCACGGATACGAGCTGAGTCTTTCTTGGCACTCTCTTCATAATAGGTCATGGTAACCTTGACTTCTCTCACTCCGTGTACAAGCCGAACCCACGTGGTTTAGCTTCATCATTTCTTTCGCTTAGAGGCCATCTTTGATTTTTGGTATGACCTCATCTATGTCGGCAGCCATTTTCGCAGCCTGGCCTAATAGGCCAGAGCGAACTATCATAAAAACAAACACAATCCTAATTAATATAAAGAAAATAAGCCTTTCTGTTTACCACCCGTCATTCTAAGAACCCGTGTTAGGTGTTACCTAGCAAAAGCGACATTTAAAGCCAAATTTACTTACCATCTGCATACTTTGCCACGACACAATTTTTCTACATAGCATAAATCATGCGATTTTACTCTAATTAGTACGCAAATCGCTGTTAATGTTATTTTACTTCACGACTATAAATAAATTAGAATTTGCACAAAAATAGCAATTACCATTTGTGTAAATGTTTATCAAAAGGTGCATATGTTGGTTAATTCATCAAACAATTAGTAACATTAATTTATTATTCTTATTTAAGGGGGTTTCAAAATTATTTCATTTACCTTGCTCCATCAACTCCTCCCTTTGGTGATTTTTAATATCACCACAAAAACGATGTAACACAATTTATTAGATAAATGTTTCTTGTCCATTTGCTTTTTCGTTACGTCACACAACCGTGTCCTCCTCATCTCGACTTTTTGATCTTTTATATATGTTCTCTTTTAGTTCTTCTAATTCTATTTCTCCCATTTCTCGTTCTCTTTCTTTATTTTTCTCATTTTCTCTTTTTATTCTATTTTGTGTTTTTCTCCTCTTAATGCACACATATGCTAATTTTGCTGACAACATTACCATTGTTACTACTGTTACTGATATTAGTATTTTCCCAATAAGGGAACCACCTATTTCTGTAAACCATTCCTGTATTGAGGAAAATCTCTTACCAAGTTTCTCCCAGGCACCTTCAACCTCCAGTGGAGCAATTTCTTTGTGCAAATCAGTAATATTCTTTATATACTTCTGTATATTTTCACTTTTATCTGGAATGTAAGTGCAACAATGTTGGACTTTCAACATTCCACAGACTCCACCCTCTTGCCAAAAGAATGTCAAGGGCAAGTCGATTTTGCATCACCATAGCGCTCATGGCAACCATTTCGGTATTTACCATCAAGAACCCTCCAGCAGTATTCGTTGATAAACGATCTACTACTGTGGACAGTTTCCGAATCTTAAATGCATTCAAAGATATACCCACTGCTGGTATCAATGCTCCAAAAATGTCACCTACTATTTCTGAAAAACTTTCCCTCCTTCTACGTGTTAATGTTTTACCTATCTCATGTATTCCTTTTTCTCCTCTCTCCACATGAAAAATCTTTGGAAAGATCAGACCTAAATAACATGACCCATACCAGTGGTCCGGCAACCTATAATAAGCTCTGTTTCCACATATATAATAGATCCCTGGAAATATTGGATCTTTTCCTCCTTTAAATCCCCATCCTCCTAAAATTTTATATGCATCTCAGCATTCACTGGAACCTACTTCCCTGTTGTGGCCAATCCAAAGTCATAGCTGCATTTGTCTCTCCTTTATCATTCTCTTCAAACGCCCAAAGTGGTGTTTTTATCTTTTCTTCTACTATCTTTCTTTGAAACTTAACTCTTCTGTTCTCTACCATCTCCAAGAAAACCTTTTCTTCTTTCTTTAATTCACAGGTAAGATTGTGTCTAATTACATACTCTAATGTTAAATCTTTATTTTCTAAGAAAAATTCACCAAACACTTTTGCTTCTTTCACCTTATTTAGTTAGGGAATTATAGGAACTTTCGCAAACACAGTGTTTGTCAGTGTAATAATATTACAATCTACCCGTTTTATAAAATAAACTAGCTAAAGCACTACATGTTATCCCATATGTCAAAGGAAGGTGATGATAGGTCACACCTTCTGTGACAGACGCAGGTAATTGCATACAGACATAACAATCCCTTACATCCATTGTCTCTACATACTCATACAATAGTTTCGTGAAGACATTCTTAGAGAAATCAGTTATAGACTTGTCCTTATGTAAATCAGTACTATCTATTAATGCTGCAGTGTTTTGTGTTTTAGCTTCTTTATCCTTTTTCGTGTTATTCTCCATTACCGATGTTTCTTCTACAACTAACCTCAATGGAATTGTTATTGCTAAGATAAGCCAAATAAACATTATTAATCCTGTACAACAGAAACACATTCTACACCATCTACGTAAGAAATCACATCTAGATTTTCTATTCTCAATATCTACCATTTTGTACTATTACCTAGCTATTTATATATTTATACAGAAAATGTGTCACCACACCTCAGAATGACTTCTCAGCCACTCTACCCTTTTCCTGTGTCACTTTTGGGTCTTTCTTCAGCTCCTTTCAGAACTCTTTCTTGTCTCGTTCAGGTTTTGTGTCTCGTCCGGTTTCTTTCTTTATCTTTTCAGGTTTGTTGCTCTTCACTTTCACCCATTTGTTTACAGCTTTCGTCTGGGCTCTCGTGAGTGTTATCCTCTTCTTTAATGTCAGTCAAAGCGATGTATAGCCACTCGGGTGACTTGTATTTCAAATTTGGTCTTTTCACTCTTTGTATTTTCTGTGATTGTTTTCCACTTTGTTTTCCTTGTTCTTTTTGACTTGTAATTTCATTTACTTGTTCCGCCTCATTTCTGTTCAAATTTATTATCTTAAATCTCAGTTTTTTGATTTCGTGGGGCCAATTGTCTCCTTTTCTTGGCCTTTTTGATTCACTTTCCTTTTTCTCTCGTTCAGCTCTCCAAGTTCTTTTTCTTGGTCCTAATCTTTGCTTTCTTTCTTCTTCACTTTCTTCTGATTCCGTTTCAGACCTTACTTCACTTCCTCTAACTTTGAACTTTATGATTTCTGTTTCTTTCTCTGAATCTGAACCTTCTTGTATCTCTTCTGTTGGGACGTATGATTCTACCCCTCCTCGATTGTCTTCCTGATTTATAATAATCTTTCTGTCTGAATCTAAATTTCCCTGTGTTTCTTTTAATTGTTGATCTGTCCCTATTACTCCTCTGGTTTCTTCCGCTTCCTCTATCTCTCTATCTGTATCCAAGTCTCCCTCAGTTAGTTCAACTATTTCTGGAGGAATTCTTCCATAACTTGTACTTGGTTGTTTGTTATCACTGTCTCTTCGTTCAGTTTCTTCGCTTATAATGTCTGTTCTTATCTCTCTCTTTTGTCTTTCATCAAATTCAGGTTGGTCTGTTTCAGATGCTGAACTGGTATCTGATATTTCCAGATGTCGACTTACAGGTCGAGCTTCAAAATCTGGATCTTCAATTGGTTCAGGTTCTTCTTCAGTTGTAAAACTTGTACCTTGTTCTTCCAGATGTCGACTTTCAGGTCGAGCTTCAAGATCTGGAATTCTGCTTATTTCAGGTTCTGCTTCGGATGCTGAACTGGTATCAGATATCTCCAGATGTCGACTTGCAGGTCGAGCTTCAGGATCTGGAACTCTGATAGTGTGACTGGCATGCACCCAGTTTTTCACTCCTGCACATTTGACAGCAGTTGTTGTCACCAGGATCACTTGACGTGGTCTATCACAGCGAGGAACCAAACAGTTTCTTCTTCTGTGGACTTTTATGCGGACCCAGTCTCCTGGATTCAAATCATGAGCAGGTTTTCTTTCAAGAGTGGTCGCATCCGGTCCAACCTGATGAAACACAGAATGTACCACATCAGCCAATCCTTTGCAATAGTCCAATACGAGATCATCAGTTATAGTCAGCAGTTTGTTGACAGGTACATGTGCTTGTCTCATTGCTCGTCCCATGATTATTTCATGAGGACTTAGACCTGTTTTTCTGTCAGGTATGCTTCTGATAGTCATTAGCACCAATGGTAGGGCATCAGGCCATTTGAGTCCTGTGGCTTGACACATTTTCCCTAACCTATTCTTTATTGTTCCATTTACCTGTTCTACCACTCCAAAAGCCTCTGGTCTGTAAGCACAGTGCAATTTCTGTTGTATGTCAAGAGCTTCACATATCAGTTGGATCAGTTCATTTTGGAAATGTGTTCCTCTATCTGTTTCAATCGTTACTGGAAAACCATATCTCGGAATGAATTCTCTCAGTAGGAGCTTAGCTACAGTAACTCCATCATTCCTTCTTGTCGGATAGGCTTCCACCCAACGAGAAAACAAACAAACGACCACAAGAACATACTTCAGTCTATTGCTTGGAGGCATTTCAATAAAATCTAGTTGCATTCTAGTAAAAGGACCTCCTTCACGTCCTATTGTTCCTAGACTCACTACTGTTTTCCTTCCTGGATTTATCTGTTGGCATGTAAGACATCTTTGACAGAGACTTTCAGCTATAGCTCTGAATTTTGGGTTGTACCAAGACTGTCTGAAAAGCCTAATCATGGCATCCCTACCAATATGAGCTTGTCCATGGTACATCCGTGCCATGTTAGAAATCATGCTATCAGGCATAACTGGTCTTTCATCTCTGTAAACCCAAACGTCATCTTCTCTTTTCCTGCAACCTGCTTTTATCCAACCATCTTTCTCCTCTTCGTTTGCTTCTTCCTGTAATTGCCTTACCTCATCCCATGTCTCGACAATGTTAGTAAACAGCAATGGACATGAAACATTTTCTTTTTCTCTTCTTCTGTTTAACGAGACTATATTTCTGGCACAGTATTGGGCTATTTCGTCCGCATACTTTCCTATAGCAATATAGTCTGTCCCATTTTTATGTGCAGCACACTTCACCACTGCAATCTGTTTAGGCAGCTGTATCGCCTCAAGCAATTTCTTCACAAACTCACCGTTCCTAATTGGAGTTCCTGCAGACGTCAAGAAACCTCTCTGGGACCAGATCTGTCCAAAATCGTGGACCACTCCAAAGCCATACTGGCTATCCGTGATCACCGTAATTCGGACATTCTTTCCCAATTTGCACGCTTGAATCCGAGCAATCAGCTCAGCTACTTGGGCTGAACGTATCCCTCTCAAACAAGATGCTTCCATTATGGTTGCTACTGTTGCCTTTCACCCTTAGATGTCAATGCGCGGATAAGGAAGTTTTCCTTACAAGGCAGGATTGCGATTCAACAGTAGGACATTCCCTAGTCTGTAAACAAGTCAAACTTCACGGAGCCTGCAACGTCTCGGCCTGTTTTCTAAAAGGTACCCCAGTCCCAGCTATTATTCCTGCATTAACTTTGCTTTCTAACAGCAGTTACCTTATTCTAAATAACCACGACTGCTGCGGCTTGCGGGCAGGCATCCCATATATAGTAACAGTTTCCCAACGAGTTGCATGTTGCAGCAATGTCCTGTTTCCACCCCCTCATGGGATTGTAGATAGTTCGCTTTGGCCTTCCATTCCAACTTTAAAAACAGATTTCAGTAAGCTAAGCAGACTCAAAGCGCTATTGTTTCAACAAGAAGTGGCTCTCACAGCTCGTGAGACCTTTGAATTGCAGGTGGCGATAACCGCAAGTGAGATTCACTCACTGCTAAACACTAATCTCCCACTCCATTTTGGAGAATTAATTCACCAAATATTTAATGCGTCTGATACTGAGGGCCTAGCCCACTTATTTAACCTTGTGGGATCCGGCCTTGTAACTTCCTTTCAGACTATTTTGGGCGTAATATCCGCATTTATTCATTCTATTTTTTCCAGCGCCTTCGGAGGGTTTCTCCTGGTGCTCCTCCTCATTTGCGGCGTACTTGTATTTCTATTGCTGCTCCGCAATGGCTGCTCGATTTGTGGAGCTGCCAAACCCGGTCCAGTTGCAGCTGTATCATGACCGGATGCGCCAGCTTTTTGCGGCAATGCCATTGAACGCTCTTGACATCGACTATTGGCTGACCTTCCGTTATGCCTACTTCACTTGCGTGCAACCTGTGTTCCACTGCCTCCGGTGCCCTCTTCAATGGGCCCTGGATGTCTGCTTCTCCAATACATCCCACGCTGCCCTAGATTACGAACTGTTAATGGCCCGTTAAAGGCCCATGACCAGGAATGTTCCATGTGTAGGTGCCTAGTGTGTGATCCTCTACTTGGACCGACGGCAGACTTGAGTACCTGTGCTCGTGCGCAGCGCCTCATAGATCGGAATTTCATCGAAGTTAACGCAGGTTGCCCTGATATGCTCCTAACGGCTTCTGGATATGAGGAGCATGTGTCCTCGTTTGACTTGCTCACTTGGATGTCATACCTCTTTACTATGGAAGGTTCAGACAACATACTGGAGTTTATGGCATTCCAATTTTCCCGCAACATTTCTGAATCTGAAGATTCGCTATGTATGGATATGTTTTTGGGTACCCAACTGCCTATTTTTTGAATTGGCAACAAAAATATATATATTGTTTTTGGTTCACAAATATCCTACTTGGGATACTACTGAGACGCTTTGCCTCTGCTTACCTCTGATTTTTGTCTTAGCATAGTGCTACCGACCTGGCCAAGGAGAGGGTGTCACGTGGCCCATAGGGACATTGTCGTCGTCACTAAGTTAGCATGAGCACGCTGCAGCCTGCCTGCTGCTTTGTGCACTTTACTACACGTCTTTATTTTTGCAATAATTTCTGTGGCTGTAACATGTCCCAGGATGCTTGCTTCCGATCCAGGGAGGACCTGGCCTGGCAGTTCGGTCTGGACTGTTTCCATGGGGCACAGGGTCAAGACTGATTTGCATATGGCTGGGTCCAAACTGGGGTGGCGTAGTGGGCAAAAGAACGATGGATTTAACCCAGATCTTTTGACTAGGGGAGAATGTTTGCATTGTCAGCATTCCGTCCATCATTTGTTTGCTGTAACTGTTTTCACATGAGAACTTATCGCTGTGTTCACTCTCTGCATGTTCCTGGGATTTTGACTGAACATTATGTGCAAGGTTGAACAACAATGCCCCTTGTTATTTTGTTCTGGCCAGGCCTTAGCCCTTAGACAAAACATACTGATGCAGCTGTTTGGACAACGTACTTTGGTCTTATTAGAATACACAAATAGGTAGCACACACTTGGAGAGGGACCTTTCCAGGGAGAAGAGCGAGACAGCACCTCTGATGTGGATCTACCATCTATAGGCTAGGGTTTGGGGTCTGCTGACAAAGCTGAGGTCTTCTAATATATAATAATACTGCTTCTTAGCAAGGGGAGGGAGGTTAGGCTCTATAGTCTTTCCATGATGACATCTCTCCATGATTTATGGACTAGCTGCTATGCTGACTGTATTTGTACTATGCATTTTCCTGCTTGTTGTGGCACGTATACTGCATATTAGGGCACGTTAGTTAAAATAAATATTTTAAACTATTTCGTGTCTCTGTCCGATCTTATTGTGGACAAGTACAAGAGTGCGAGCGAAAGGGTGTGTCTTGTTACCGCGATTCTTGAGAGATCTGGGAGTGTTGTGTTCTGGGGTGTCTAATCATTTGTCACTCTGTGAGTGAGTAGGAGAGCAAGTGAGACACTATAGCTAGTCGGTCGTGGGCACTAAGGTGGTAGGAAGACTCAGTCCCTATACACCAAGGTCTCATAATCCAGCGCATAGTTCTGTGTCTGTGCAGAATCCCTGCAACAACCCTGGCTTTTAGAGCCACTAGGGGCATAGACCCTTGCTATCTCAGGCAGAGGTACAATCATTTTCATCAGGAACGGGCTCTGAGATCCAACCATCTGCGGCTCCTTCGCTTTACACGATTTTCTAAATCTCTGCAAGGTGGCAGGTCCTTTTCGGTAAGAGTAGCAAAACTCTGGAATACTCTGCTGGTCCACCTGCGCCGGATTGAGACAGAACTAGAGTTCAGGAAGGCTTTAAAAACCTGGCTCTTTACTCGGGCATAGTCTCCTGGTCGATCCTTTCGTTAGTTTGCTGCTAGCGCCGGGACACCTCTACTGAGGTAGCTGTGCACTCTATAAATGTCTATCATTATTATTAAAAAAGGGAAAAGGGAGGCGAGTGAACCAAGGAAATACATCCTCCAACTCGGGTGGGGGGAATGCTTTCCGTCCTGTTAACAAGACTAGAACGTAACAGGCTTGAATTTGTACCCGTTTCTCTGACTTTCAAGCAAGGATTACTTATTGTATTTACATGACATTATCATTGACAAATCTCCCATCCTCCGGACGCTATAGCCCTTTTTCATGCTCTGGTGGGGAGAATGGCTAAGAAGTTCAATCTCCCAGTGTCTTTAGTGGAGCTGCAGTTCTTCCTTTATGACTTTAAGGAACAATGGTACAAACCTATAAGATCCATACCCATACTGGACGTTTGTCAAAAGGATTAAAATTGAGGAGGACGTCGGCTGATACTCTGTTTGGAGAAGAAGTACAGGGCCCCAGATTCAGCCCCTGCCTGCCTTACGGGTCATTCAAAGTTAGACTCTTATTATGTCAGTGGCCCCAAGTAGTCTGGAAAACAAGTGGATGATGTTCTACAAACAAAATGTAAAAAAGAGGTGAGATGTGGGGGCCCCCCCCCTTTATTTTTATAACAAAGGGGCAGGCAGATTGCTTTGGACCTTAGGTCTAGGAGTGATGGCCCAGTGTACGGGGGAGAGAAGACAGCTTTTGGGTTTCATTGGTTCTGTAGGTGCAGTTGCCCTGGAGTGTGAAGAGCCAACTAAACCCCAATTATGGCCGTTATACTATCGATCCTGGCTTGGATTAGGACCCAGTGCACACTTGCATTGCCTCTGTTGCTTTGGGCATCGGAGCAATGGCCCAGGGGATGGCCATACTGAAGCAGAGGAGAAACCTTAGCATAAGCAGTGCTTAATTTGAACCGGTGCTTTCCGGTGCTCAGCACCGGCACTTAATTGTCAATACCATATTTGGAACAGTCCACCACATGGTGGCGCTGCTCATCAAATTTAGAGATGAGCAGAACAACGGTAGTTTAAGACTACAATAAACGGGGGCGTGGCTAGCCGACAACCAGGATGGCCGCTCTGGGATAGAGCTCCGGTCGGCCGCCGGCTAATTCCCCACAAAATCCGTTACATTGATCCGCCTGACCGGAATCATCGAGGTCAGAAAAGCGCCTCGAGCCACTGATCATCCGGAGCTTCCCTTGAGTCGACTTGGTCCCCGGAGCCCGGCGCCAGCACTAACTTCGTTCCGCGGGCGGGCCTGGCGGTGAGGACGCGCGACCTAGGCTGTGGTGGGGGAGCCCGCTGAGAGCCGTCGGCCCGGGAAGATACCGGAGGCTGCCGAACGCCCTTGCCGGAGGAAGGCACGGACTGTACCTATTGGATTGCACCAGGAACCACTGAGCTCCAGATTGCCGGTGAGTTGCGCGAGCCCGAGGCGCACTGCTCAATGCGCCGGGGCGGGCAGCTTACATGAGACGTCGCTACTAGACGATCGGATCCCTGAATGTCGGGCGAGGGGCGGCCTTTACAGCGTGGAGACCCCGCCTGCTCTGGGGGATGAAGTGGTGACACCTGGACGCCAGTGGGGCCGGTTCTCTTGGACTGGTCTCCCCCCCCCCCCCCTCTTCCTTCTTTTCACCCTCTGATGATCTGCCACTACAGGGAGCGGGGGGCATGACTCACCAGCAGCGGGTAGTGACGCTCCTTGATCCTTCCTGGGCACTGACACCGAGGCGGCATTAACCCTGAGAAGAAACTCCACGAAGCCCAGGCTGCGCCGCAGTGGACTTCAACGGCCGCAATTTTGGAACACGCGCGACCCTACGCAGTAGGGACACGTGCCCAGCAGCTGAAAGACGGTTTGTGGTTGGGTTCAAGTGTCCCCTGCCTCTCCTGACTTCTGCCACTTCTTGCTTGAGGTGGAGGTGCATGACACAATGGCCACATCAAGGGGACCCAAGTCATCCACTCTCCAAAAGTTGTCTAAATACGCCAACTCCAAATCAGGGGAATCTGAGGTGCAGCAACCGGAAGAAGTAATAAAACGGCAGTCAACTGATGAAGGCCCAACACTGGCAGACATAATGGAGGCAGTACAGGGGGTCCGTACGGCGCTGGAGCTCAAAATCGATACTGTCTCCATCGATGTTAATTTGATCCGTGCGGATCTGCGAAAAATGGGGGACCGGGTCAAGACAAATGAAGGGGCCATCGATACGCTCACGTCTTCCACTGCACGCCTGGAGTCGGTGGTCAAGAATTTGCAAGCCCAGACTACTGACCTTGAGGCCCGGCTAGAAGATTATGAAGGGCGCGCAAGAAGGAATAACGTCCGCATTTTAGGAGTTCCCGAACGGGCGGAGGGGCCGGCGGCGGATCTGTTCGTGGAGGACTTAATCCAAAATCATCTGCAACCACGGTCCCTTTCCAACTACTTCTCTGTCGAACGCGCCCATAGAGTACCGGGTGGCCCTCCAAGGCCGGGTGCTCCCCCCCCGTCCTATCCTGGCGCGAATCTTCAATTTTCGGGACCGTGACGTCATCCTTCAGACCGCTAGGAATGGACCGCCCTTAAAATTCGAGAATTCCAGCATAACCTTTTTTCCGGACTTCACTCACAAGGTGCAGTTGAAACGTCGCTCCTTCCTGGAAGTCAAACGCGCTCTTCGGGGACACAATTTGAAATATGCCATGCTCTTCCCAGCGAGGTTACGGGTGCAGGTGGACGGCAAGTCGCTGTTCTTCCAGTCCCCAGAGGAGACCTGGGACTGGCTGGAGGGCTGGAGATCCGCCTTGGACCAGGACACGGCTTCCCGGGACCACATACAAGACTCCGCACGTCCCTCAGGGAAGCTTAGTTGAACTCAAGCGGTGAAGGTAGCACAGTAACCGAAGTATATGGGGACTCATTTCTTGTAATCTGTAAAGTGATTGAGACCTTGTTTGAGCTCCTGGGTTGAACTCCTGGGGCGCTGGGGACGAGATTCTTTTCTCAAGTGCATATGAGGTTCTGTATATTTGTCTTTCGGTGATTATTTTTGGTATCTCTTTAGTCCAGTCGAAACAGACTCTTGGAGCGTATAGAAATGGTGGGGTGTGGTTTATTGGGGCGCTCGAGATCATAGACTCTCCTTTCGAGCTGCCCGTTCTTTAAAATTAGATTCTGGGCAGATATATGGTTCTTTTGGGGGAAGAGGGTCGAATCTTGGGTCACGTTGGTTGGGTAGCGTTTCCCTCTATTTGGGCTCTTTTTGGGTATCCAAGCGCTCTGCAAATTGGGGTGGTGGGCAGTTCTGCGTCCACGTTGCAGGGAGGCAGGGTGGGGGGGGGGTTCCAGGGTGTTCTATAATGGGGGTTGTTTGGTGTTTGTGTTATGTTTTAAGCAATCTGTCTGTGATGCTCATACACATTTATATGATGGTAGACGATGCATATGGCGATTTTATGTATGTGTTCTGGTATGGTGTCCTATTGTATAATATGCCTCGCCGGGTCCTGTGGGAGGTGGGGCCCTTGTTTCAAAATCCTAATGGGTGACACTCCTGCATTCTCCACTCCCCGGGATCGAATCAAACTGATTACCTGGAATGTTAACGGATTAGGAGATCGGATCAAAAGGGGGTTAGTATTACAGTATTTGAAGCGACACTCTCCAGACCTTATACTGCTTCAGGAGACACACATACAGGGCACTACATATAAGGCACTGAATCGTTGGGGCTACAAACTACTCGCCCATGCGGGATACACCAGGGGATCCAGGGGGGTGGGTATCCTTGCAAGGTCCTCCCTTCCCTTTCAGGTTAAGAGAGTCACACCTGACCCAGATGGGCGATTTACACTGTCTCCGGGGATTGGGAGGGTCGATCGCTCAATGTGACCTCCCTATATATTCCCCCTAAACTTCATTCCTCCACTCTGACCGCGTTGGGCTCACACCTGTTAAATTTACCTGAAGGAGACACCTTGTTGGGGGGGGATTGGGGTTGTAATGCCGCCATGGTCGGAAAACTAGACCGTTTGCCATCCCGCCGACCTGAGCCACAGGGTAAACTGCTATCCGAATTTTTATCGGCCCTTGGACTAATTGACACGTGGCGTACTCTCCACCCCTTAGATCGGGCATATACCTTTCTGTCGGGGGTCCATGGGAGTCTGTCCCGTATTGATTATTTTTTTTGCCAAGCCTCTCAGCTTTCCATGTTTAGCGACATTTCCTTTTTACCCAGGGGCATATCCGACCACTCCCCGATCCTGGCGTATTATGGTGGTGCTTCTCCCTGCTCACATCGAGAGATGGCCCTTAACCCATGGTATCTCAGAGTTCCGGACATACGGGATAAGTTGATAAAGGCCACGTCCGACTATTTTGCAGAAAACGAGGGCTCCGTCGATTCCGATGTAACGCTGTGGGAGGCATATAAGACGGTGGTTCGGGGGTGTGGTGGCAGCGGTGGCGGGCCACCGAAAAGAAAAACGTAAGCGGCTAGAAGATATTGAATTAGAGGTGGCTAATCTTGAACGTGACCTTATTACATCTGCCTCCCCAGACATTGCACATAGGCTTGCGGTGAAGCAAAAGGAATACCATGATATTGCTAGTGAGGCAGCCCGGGCACATTACCGTTCTACGCAATATAGGGTGTATGAAATAGGAGATAAAGCCAGTAAATTATTGGCATGGTTAGACAAGCGAGAAGCAGCCAAGAGATGGGTGGCTGAAATTACAGCTCCGGACGGTGAGAGACGTAGCGACCGGGACGGAATTGCGGAAACTTTCGCCAATCATTTTAGATGTCTCTACATCCCTACGTCTACCTCTACCCAGGAGGAGGCCGCCGACCTACTCTCCACCCTCCCAAGCCTGGACCCTCAGGATACGGCGGACCTTGACGCTCCTCTTGCTCCTGTGGAGGTGTCGAAAGCTATCGGGGCCTTGCGTTCTGGGAAGGCCATGGGGCCTAGTGGCCTCCCAATTGAGCTATACAAAGCGGCCTCACCGGTTATAGCTCCGTACCTCCTGCGAATGTATGATGAAAGTGTGGAACATGGGATCCTCCCCGAGACACAACGCTTGGCTAACATAGCAGTGATATACAAGGAAGGGAAACCCCGAGATCAATGCGGCTCCTACCGACCGATTTCCCTTCTTGACCCAGAGGTCAAAATCCTGGCATAACTTCTGGCTCTTCGCTTATCACCCCATCTTCATAAGTTGATCCATCCGGACCAATCAGGGTTTATGCCAACCAAAAATACGGCACTCAATCTCCGCCGCCTCTTCGGAGTGTTGGGCAGGGCCTCCACCATACAAGAAGACGCGATCATTGTGTCCCTAGACGCTAAAATGGCGTTTGATATGATGGAATGGCCCTTTTTATTTGCCTCCTTGGAGAGATATGGTTTTGGTCCACGCTTCATGGCCTGGATACGTTTACTATATTCCAAGCCTTTGGCACGCGTTACAGTTAATGGTGACAGGTCGGCAACTTTTGAACTGGGGAAGGGCATGAGGCAGGGCTGTCCCCTGTCGCCGCTGCTCTTTGCGTTAGCACTGGAGCCCTTAGCGGTGTGGATTAGAGGGTACCCGGCTATCCGTGGATTAAATTGGGCTCCGGATTGGTCGGATAGAATATCCCTCTACGCAGATGATATTCTTTTGTATTTAGCCAAGCCCTGGTCTTCGTTACACTCAGTGCTCCATATCCTGGCCCTTTTCCGGAAATACTCTGGCTACACTGTTAATTGGGATAAATCCTTGATATATGTCCTCAGCGGGAATCCTCCACGGCTCCCCCGGGGTTGTGCAGCCGGTATTGTCACGGAGGGATTCCGCTATTTGGGTATCTATGCTACAAACGACCGAGATGCCTTCCACAGGAGAAATCTCCTTCCTCCTCTCCATCGCCTTCGCGTGGATGTGCAACATTGGAAGGAGTTACCCCTTACCTTACTTGGAAGGGCGGCCCTTTTTAAAATGATGGCTCTCCCCCGCTTTCTGTACGCCCTGCAGAATACACCCTACCCAGTCCCGCCACACTATTTTTTAACGATTGATTCTGAGGTCCGCTCCCTGTTGTGGAATGGCGGCGCTCCCCGGATTGCGTTGGATAAACTCCTACGTAGCTGGTACGATGGTGGTATTGCTCTCCCCGCAATTAAAATGTATTATTGGGCCTCTCAATTGGTGGTTCTCAATCACTGGGCCCATCGTCCTGTGACAGACCCAGCGTATAGAATGGACCGTCTTAATATGCCGGCTGGTAATTATATGAGGGCACTATACGGTGGGCCCAAGCATGTACCTACATTCCCACCCACTTCCACCACGGTTTCAATCTGGCATGCAGCCACCACCGCGCTGGGTTGGAAGGGTAAAATTACGCGTGTTACTCCACTATTGGAATCCTGTCACCTAGGGATGTTGTCAAATTATCCCGGTTTTGATAAATGGGACCTGATTGGTCTCTCAGCAGTCGGGGACCTGTGGGGGAAGGATAGAGTGGTTCCATTTGCTGAATTACAGGATAAATATCAGCTGCACGAGGGGGAAACATTCCGTTATCTACAAGCACGTAGGGCACTCACCAAAGCCATCCCCAAAGGCTCTGATCTCCCCGCTTCATCACCTCTAGAAGATAGACTCCTAGACGACTACCTGCCAGATAAGGCTATTTCCCTAACTTACCGTAAGCTACTTAATAATCTGCCAGAACCACTTGATAAAATTCGTATGAAATGGGTGGCCGACTTAGGGGACATGTCAGATGAAGATTGGAGGGAGGCCCTGGCATCTCCCAGGGAAGTGGCCATCAGGGCCCGATTTAAATTCATCCAACTGAAACTATTACATAGAGCCTATTACACTTCCACGGCCCTGGTTAAGATGGGATTCATGGCCTCCTCACTTTGCCCCCGTGATTGTGGTGCAGTGGGTACTTTTCTACATCAGTGGTGGGACTGCCCGGTTCTCCAACACTACTGGACCGAGATCATATCCACTATGTCCCAAATCTGTCAGAAACCGATAGGGCTTTCCCCTAGGCTCTGTCTATTAAACATCTGGGAAGCAACGGATCTGAACCGCACCGAACAAATGTGGGTCTCTCTGGGTTGTATTGTAGCTAAGCGAAATATTACCAGAACATGGAAGGGAGGAGTCCTGCCCCGCCGAACGGACTGGGCTGCGGATATGGATTGGTGCATGCAAGCCGAGAGGGTGATATACGAAGGCAGAGGCTGTCCGGGCAAATGGACTAGACTATGGGGCCCATGGAATGAATATAGAGGACTTTTATGTGCCCCCTTCGCAGATGATATTCCATATAATATGGATAGGGAGTCACCTTAGAGATTTGATATTATGGTATAGCTATATGTCATCGCTACTGTATATTTTGACTTTATTGATTATCTGTGTGAGGCATTTAATTTACATGAGGTGTCCTAATTGGCAATTGCTTCTTTTATGTGGTCTTTATTGTATGTTTATAATCAAAAGATTTATAAAAAATAAAAAAAAGACTACAATAAACATTAAAATTGCTAATACCTGCCTCCCCAGCCATTCCTTTAGTTTTGGGGACCTGGAATAATCTGAACTGTCGCATTTACATGCGAGAGAGATGGTTAGTAGTTGTTTTGGCAGCGATGACGGGCGATGGAGTGGTGCAAGCTGCAGTGGCCTCCTGGTCGGAGCCCTGACACTTAATATTTTACAAATTAAGCACTGAGCATAAGCCTCCGATAAGATTAAAAAAAAGAGTGGGGAAGGGGGCATGATGAGGGCCCATGCTTTTACAAAGGTCAGAGGAGATAGCCCGCCTGCTAGGAAGTAGCTATCATTAGTGAAGCAGGTGCAATGGCACTGAGGCCTAGGATTGTGAAGGGCCCACTGCATCACACTTATGACTGTCTTACTTTACAAATGGGGCATTGGGCCATATTCCTTGCTACCATTCGAGCCAAGTGCATCTGTGCTGCAAAGAGGGGGGCAACATATGGGAGCTAATTGTTTCTGAAAGCAACAGAGAGCCTGTTCCAAGATCAGAGTGATGGTTGGGCATAGTGGGCAAGGGGTGAAAGAGGCTGAGGAGACAGCCTAATGATGATGGCCGCAGCTATCATAAGTTCTGCGGGTGGTGTTGCATTTGGGCTCAGAAGTGTGAGGGGATCATAACACACCAATTATAGGGACCAGTGCTGTCAAATAATTTCTAGTTTTGATGCTTTTACTCATTTATAAGTCTCACATTTAGTGTGGATTATGAGCTACAGAAAAAGTACCCATGAAATGATCTCATAAGCCCTGTCCCCAGCACTCAGCCCTGCTGCTGCCTCAATCCATGCCATGAAGTTATGGAGGGCAGCCCTTCTTCAAAACATTTAGCTTAGGGGGCCTCAGAGCAAAAATGTATGAAGAACTCCGCATTAGCCAAAGGTTGCCTACCACATAGAAACAGCATTAGGGTGTTATGAAAATAAGAAATCAATAACAATGTTAGTTTTTCTTGCTGTTTTAATTTTCTGTTACATGTTTTGCTGCGTTACTTTTCACGATGGATGTGGGGAAACATCTATTACAACGCAGGCATTACATCGTAGTGCCTTTACAACGCATTCAGTACCACGACGGCGACGTTACCACAAGTTCCATTACAACACAAGTCATTACAACGACTTTCTTTAGGGACTGCGGTGTTGGTCTGGTGTTGGAATTTAAGTCCAGCACCTTCCCTACTGATACACTGTGACTGGAGTTGGAATAGTAATTTAAACTATTCCAAAGACCAGTGCTTCTCTAAAGCAAGTCGTTGTAATGACTTGCGTTGTAATGGAACTCGTGGTAACGACACAGTCGTGGTATTGACTACGTTAATAAGCTACGCGTAGTTTTGGCAGGCGTGGTAACGGATGCTATTCTTGGATGTGTCCGCTGAGGAGCTAATATGCAGGAATTCATGACTAGGGGGCTCTGGTCAAGGGCAGTAAAGATGCTTCTTATCCATATCCTTGAGCTACATGTCATAAAATATGGAAGAGGATGTGGCTTAACCGCCAGAGCTGCCAACTATGGAACTCTGCAACCAGGGTTGAGTCTCGGCGTCAGCTCAATATCCTTTGATTCTGGGCAAGTCACTTAATCGCCAATAAAAAAAAATGAATGTGTCCTTGTGATTTGTAACTGGTGCTCATGTAAAGTGATCCAATACCTTTGAGCTGCAACTATATAAAACTGAAAAGAAAAAAAAAGATTATGACTGGGCCTATAATAGTTCTACCCTAGACTTGCAGGTCAAAAAGTCCACATCAGGATGGACAACACCATCGATGTTTTATATCACCAAGTGGGAAGGAGCAATGTCCCGTCCTCTCTTGGAAGAATCGCACCTGCTATTGAACTGGGCCATCTCCCACCAGGTCAACATCGCTGTGGAACATCTATCAGGATGCAAAGCAATCAAGTAAACAGACTCAGTCAAACACTAATGGACTGCCACAGGTGGGAGCTCCACTGGATCAAGTAGATTACATCTTCAACTAGTGTGGTCACCGCACACTGGACTTGTTCGCCACATGGAGCAACAAGAAATGCTGTTGTTACGCCGGTGGATTTTAGCAGCCAGGAACCAAGGGCAATGCTTTTTCAATCAAATGGTTGAACATCCTTGCATAAACCTTCCGTCTGTCCCCCTGATCTCCAGGATGCTGAGGAAGGCAGAACACTGTACCCTGATTCTCACTGCCCTGGTGGTGGCCATGTCAGTACTAGTACACTGTGTTCCTGAAACTATCTGCAGTCCTGGGGATACCATTGAAAAAGCGCTCCATTCTCCTTCAGACTCAACGGAGAAATACTCCCCCATAACCTCAAGTTGCTGAACCTGACAGCATGGTACCTGACCACTTAGAGTTAGGATCTGTCGGCGGAATGCAAGAGCATCCTGGCGCTGTAATGAGCTCCAGCAACCACAAACACATATAACGCCAAGTGGAATTGTTTCTGTGTCTGGTGCAATGGATTCTATGCAATGTTTATGCAATCCCACCAAATATTTCCATACTTGCAGGACGTTACCAAGAGTGGTCTTAAACACTCATCAGTATGAGTCCATCTTGTGGTAATATATAGATTTAGAAGAACGGAAGACACTTCATCCACTCTGGTCTCATAAAAAAATCATAAAACCGTTTATGAAAGGACTTTTCTGGTTTATATTTCTACCTGCAGACCCCTCACCTTTGAATATCCCCAGGTGCCAGGCTGGTCCTGAAACATTTGCAACAGCTCTCCGGCTTCGGGAGAGGGTGCAGGATTTGTTACAGTGTCGGGCACAGGCTCGCGATGTCTTCGTCGTGGCCATAGAGTGCGAGGACCAGTGTCTTGACGTCAGTTCCATTTTTCCTTTCGAAGCCTCTGGAGCTTCATTCTCTCGCACACTGTGCAAAATATTTTCTCTCAAAACTTAACAGTTCCTGCCTGATCGGGACATGTAACCTCAGAAGAGACCAGGTCATTGGTGCAATGGCCGAATGTCCACCACGGAACTGCACAACGAGTGACTGGTGCCTTGGGATAAGGCACAACACATCGTCATGTGACCTGTACAAGCACGTGCACCTGAAGTCCATCAAAGAGCCTAGGGCCAAGCTTTTTATGGCTTAGTCTGAAGAGGGTCATTGGGGGCACCACAGGACAAGTACACGGTCAAGGGCCTGGTCCAGGTCACCATCAAGGTCATTCTCACCCACCAGATTTTCAAAGAAGAATAAAAAACACTCTTCTTTTCCTCAAAAGTCAGTTATGAATGTCCAACTCTCCTCCGTACCAGTCTGCAGAGCCGGAGTTAGTGGAGATTGCCTTGGTGGCTTTGCCAGCATTCCTCAAGCCGGCCCCTTCATCTCCACTACCACCTTCCCCTTCTCCTCACCTCCCATGGGTCACCACTGTCCCAGAGTACCCTCGGGTGGATCTTGATGGCCTTCGGGCAAGCCATGATTGATGTCTTCAAGAGCAGAACCATCCCCTCTGCAGAGAAATTGGTCCCCATGAGACTGGTCGCATGCCCATATGGCTTCGTACCAGAAATGCCCTTGGCAACATATGGATTCTATCGGGCACCGTCCCAGTCTTTTCGGCCCGTTTTACTCCAAATATGCGAGGCTAAAATGTTTTGATTGTACGTTTGAGAGTCTATATTATATGAACTTCTAGAAAAGTAGATGTCTAACATATTGTGCATTATCTCTTAGGTGGATAATCTAACCCTGAAAATCGAACCACAACCATTCTACAGTGGGAATGAAGGAATGTTAAGGTAAGCAGTGGAGGAAAAGAGGGGCCCGGTAGTAGGAGGAAATAACAGCAAGAGAAGAGCAAATAGGTTTTATGGCATAACTTAAAATCCCTCCTTGTTTCCTAGCAGTATCAATGAGGCCCTAATGCTGAAGTACTGACAACGTAACAACAGTGAATAGAGATGACTGCATGGACGAAGCAAGGCTGAGAGGTCTGAAGTTGACCCTCAACTGGAGTTCTTTCTCCCTTCTCACACCTTTCCCCTTTACCTTGTCGGGTTGGCATGATTCCAGTTACTTTCGGTGATGGAGCTGGAAAGTATCATCTGCGAAGCCATCTCGCCCACTAGGTTAGTGTGCCCCATGCCTGACACTCTATATACCAATACAATCCTAAGGCTTTTCCTACACATCTTCCTGAAAGGGAACCCTAATACTTGAAAGCCATAGGTAAAAATACTTCTTTGGCGGGTAGCTTAGCCCTTCACTCCCTTAACACCACCTGTTCCGTTAGTAAGATGTACACATTATAAGAAATTGGGTTATTATTTACGAAAGATGTGAGTACTTCACAAGTAATTAGTCCGCAATTGTCTTTGAGTTAGACTCAGTAGTGAGGCTCACTCACAGCAAAATTCCACAAACTGGGTAGTCAAAAGCAAACAATCCATGAGCATTAAGTAGGTGGAACCCATTTTGCAACACCCATGCTCTATGGGGCTTGGTAGCCATGGTGATCCCAAATCTCCCAGACCATCTGAAGGATCACTTTTCAGAATCGGTGAGGGATGGGAAGGATGCCTCTCAATATATATTGTGCGAGCTGGCCTAAATATAGCAGACGGCATGGACAAATCCGTTGGGCGCATCTGTGACCTTAAGAATCCATGAAAGGCTATAGTTCACAGGATTCTTTGATGTGTGTTGACATGCCCTTTGACAGAGACATGTCAAAAAGCAGATGTGGTACTGGAGCGCTTCAAAGAAGGTAGAGTGACAGCATGTTCATTAGGATTGCTGTCTGCTCCTGGTACTTATCATCCCTTCAAGAGGCCGAGCTCCTTCTCTAGAGGTTTCCAATAGAAGTCACAAGTCTTCACACCAGGTCAGCAACATTTGAGGAACCCCTTTGAATGGCAATGGAGAGGGAAAGGTAAGGGCAGTGCCAGACAATTCCCTTCCTCCCTCTTCCTCAGCTTCCCCAGCTCCACCAGGGAAACAGGAGGAGTGTGCCTTGGAAGGAGCACAACATGCTGGTGGGAGGAAGGGTTACCCTCTTGCTACAGGCCTGGAAGGCAGTCACTTTGTACTGCTGGGTCTGGGAACATCCTACCCTTCTGCCAGCATAGCACCCGCTGTCCTCCCCATCCTTCTCAGGTTCCAGAAAAACATATGAGAATCCTTCAGCAGGATGTAGAGATCCTGTTGCAGAAAGTGTCAATAGAACTGGTACCACAGCAAGAACTTGGACAGTGGTGCTACCCTATGTGCTTCCTTATTCCCGGAAATATGGCAGTCTGCAGCCGATCCTCTATCTCAGGTTCCTGAATTGAATACGACTTGTTACATCGCGAGCCATTACTCCGCGTGCCATTACAACGCAAGTCGTTACATCGACTTGCAGTAGATGGCGCGCTGACATTAGAAATGTATAATTTACTATTCCAACTCCAGCCTACGTAACAGTATGGAAGGTGTTGGAATAGTAAACTATACTATTTCTAATGTTCGCACGCCATCTACCGCAAGTCGATGTAACGACTTGCGTAGTAATGGCATTGTGTTGTTACAACACGGTCGTTGTAACGACCGCGTTGTAATGGCATCGCGATGTGATGCCCGCGTTGTTAGGGCTGTTTCCCTCCTGAATTGGTTCTTCAGAAAGGACAAGTTCAGGATGCTCTGCCAGGCTCAGGTTTTATTAGCACTGAAACTAGAAGATTGAATGGTGTCTTTAGACTTGTAGGATGTTTACTTTAACATTCCAATCTTGCAATCCCACAGGAAGCACTTGCGGTTTGTGGTGGGTACTATCCATTACCAATTTACAGTACTTCCTTTTTGATTGATATCAGCACCTTGATGTTTCACAAATTTGATAGCAGCTCATCTCATATGATCAGGGAATGTGGTATTCCCATGCCTGGATCACTGACACAGCCAAGTTGCCCAAGCTAGTGCTCCATCATTTGCAGTCGACAACTTCCCTGTTGTTTGACTTGGGGTTTTCAATCAATCCACACAAATCTCGCATCTGATAGACTACTAGCCGCAGATTCCTTAATGTAGAATTATCCCCAGGCGTGAGACTGGACCCGGAAAACTTTCTTTGCCCCAGCATCTCTGCGCGCCGGTGGGAGGCACCACGCGACTCCGCCCTGACGTTCTCCGCGGGCGTGACTTCAGCGAGGTCACATAAGCGCCACCCCGGCGCGCTGACATCAGTTTCCTTCTTTTCCGCGTGCCACGCGGATCCGGATCGTGTCCCTGGCCTGTTTTCAGGCTGCCTTCTTCTTCAACGCTTTGCGTTTCCCTTGAGAACAGTGTGCGAATGCCTTCGGGCTTCCAGACGTGCTCGTCTTGCGCGCGCCAGATGTCGGCGACGGACCCTCACCCCATTTGTATGTGGTGTTTGGGGGAGCACCATGACTCCACGGACTGCGAGGCTTGTCAGCGGATGAAACCGGAAGCCCGGCGGGAGCGTCGGATGAAACTCCTTTCGGCCCACGCGTGTCCAGGTCAGCGTCCTCATCGCGTCCGTCCCCCGCGGAAGGGGCCAAGAACCGCCGCTTCCGCCTCCGACATCGCTCCTTCCCCGAGGCCGCAGGGGCGTCGCTCGCCCGTTGGTAAGTGTCACAGCTTGTCCCCGAGGCCCGGTCCCCGCCCTGTGGGGGGCGCGGGTTCTCCGAGGGTCCTGCGGCCTCGCACGTCGCCGCCTTACCTGCCGTTTCCCGGCGCGGGGGCGTCCAGAGTCCAAATGGAGGCCTATTCTGCGGCCCTGCAGGCCTTCTTAGCTCCTCCTCTTCTTCCTGGGACGTCCGCTGATCCCCTGCCACATGCGGGGCCTTCTGCAGAGTCGCCGGTGGCTCCGGCGCCGACAGGTTCGGCTTCAGGTCTTGGAGGTGTGGCGTCGTCGGGGTGCGGCCCTACGGGGTTCCCTCCTTCGGCCCACGGCGCCTCTGCCTCGCCGCAAACCCCCGTGGGGGTCCCTGTGGTGTTGCGGGAGGTTGCCAGGACTCGTGGCTTGTCCCCGAGTCCTACTCGGTCCTCTGGGCAGGCGGCAGCCTTGTCCGAGGC
This sequence comes from Calotriton arnoldi, assembly GCA_963921515.1. Lineage (NCBI taxonomy): Eukaryota > Metazoa > Chordata > Amphibia > Caudata > Salamandridae > Calotriton > Calotriton arnoldi. The sequence goes on from CAWUFW010000052.1 coordinate 260,093, forward strand.
CAAGTGGACGCCGCTCAGGCGCCGGCGGCTGTCGGCCCTAGCGGCGCCGCAGGGGCTGGCTAAGGGCCGGGGTGTGTCCCCGGGCTCTCCACGCAGGCGGCTGCCTTGTCGGAGGTCGAGTCGGCGCCTTTTCGGCGCCGTTCTTTGGCCGCGCCGGCTCCGTCCCCGCCCCGTTCTCCAGCGGCGCGGGTGGGGGTGGAGGTCGTCGCCGCGTCCCCTTCGGCACCGGTCGACGCTGCGCCAGTGGCGGACTCCACGGCACCGTGCCGGCGTCAGGTCGTCGACTCCTCTTTGGAGGCCCCCTCTTCTCCAGAGGTCAGGCAACTGTTTGTCTCTTCTTCCCCGGAGACGGGACGCCGCGTCGTGGCTTTCTCCCCGGCGTCTTCCAAGGAGGGCTCTTCGCCTTCCCCGTGCCCACAGTCTTCCCCAGAGGCGCCTCAGATTCCCCACTCCTCTGTCACCCCTCCGCCTTTCCGGGCTTGGCCGTTTCTTCCTCCGCTTGGGCTGGGGGACGGCCGGCTTAGTGTGCAGCCATCACCCACGGAGGAGTTGCTCTCCCCACCGCGTTGCCCTACGGATGCTGCTTTCGCACGGACTGTTTCCACGGCCACTGGGATCTTGCGCATGGGCGACACGGCTGCACATTTCCCCGCAGACCACTTGCTTGAGGTTCTCCACCAGGGCTCTGGTGGACGGGAGCTGCTTCTTCCCTTTGAAGCTTCGCTCCACAATTCTCGCTTGGGGGCCTGGGGTCGTCCTGCCACGGGGGACCCGGTGCCCCAGTCACTCCTGCACCGCCACCGTCCTGCTCCGCATGATCCTGTCTGTCTTTCCTTCCATCCTTCTACTCGGGGCCCTCTTCTGCAGACGGCCTTTCCTTTCTTGCCTTCCATTTTGTCCCCTCCCTCACGGGAGGCCCGGTGGTTAGATTCCTGGGGGCGTAACATCTTCGCTTCCTCCAGTGCTGCCTTACGGGCGCTCAACACGCTTTGTGTGTTCGCCAGAGCCACTTCCAGTTTGTGGGATTCCGCGGAGTCCCTTCTGTCTTGTGCCTCTCGGGAGGGTGCCTGTGTTGATCTGCGGCACCATGTGTTGGATGGCCGGGAGCTGGCCGCGTTTATTCTTCGCTCGGCTCTTGATGTCTCCGAGGCTCTCGGTCGCACTATGGCTAGTTCGGTGGCCCTCCGTCGCCATGCATGGTTGAGGGATAGTGTTTTCCCTGAGAATGTTAGGGAGCGTCTGGTTGACCTCCCTTTTGATGGCACTCTTGTTTCACGCCCCTGCGGATTCTGCCATTCAGCGGTTCCTTGCGGGGCTTCGTCCTCCTCCTCCCCCTCAGTGAACCTGGATGTCGGTCCTCTGGGGTGTTCTGGGAGGTGTTCTCCCGTTGTCTTTTCTGGAGCTTCGTGCTCGGTAGCCCGGTAGTGTGTTCTGTATGGTTGGTGCCCCTTCAGGGTCCTTCCCTTGGCCCTTCGGTGCTGTTGGCTGCTGGTCCGGCCTTCTGTTTTGACTTGTGATTTTGGCTGTTGGTAAAGCCGTGTTGGTCCTGAGATTGGGCCTTCTGTCTCTTCTTTGTTGGCTGATTGGTAAGCCGTCTGCGGTTTTGTCCGCAGGTCTTTCTGTTTTGCCCTCTGCTGCTGAACTTTTTTCCTAAGAGGTGTTTCCATGTCTTTTTGGGACGTAACATACCCTATGTAGGGTACTTGTAGCTATTGTATAGCTCTGTCATGGGCTGGGACGGTGCGGTTTCGGGTTCCGTGCCCTCCACGGCGTCACGGTATGCCGCAGGTGCGGTCTCTTTACCTATTCTCTGGCGCAGTTTGCGCAGCGCCCCGCTTGCCCTTCTCCAGGTTCGCTTTGTCGCTAGACCTGCCTGGCATGCTGTCTTCGGCGTTGTGTTGTGGCGCTTCCGCCTTTCCGTCCGGCATTTCGGCCTGGTCCTCTGTCTGGTGTTCCAGGGGGACTAGCTTTTCTTGGTTTTCTCTTGGTTTTCTGTGTTCTGGTTGCCGGCTTGGACCGTCCTCCGGGTCTCTCTCTCTCTCTCTCACTCTCACTCTCTCTCACTCTCACTCTCACTCTCTCTCTCTCTCTCCTGCCTCGTCCCACTTCTTCGTGGGTCGGTGTGTCTCTCTGGCCCGGCTCCTGGCCTCTGCCTTCGGCTTGCGCCTGGCTTGTTCTGGGTGCACGGCTCCTTGGTGCGGTCTCCGGCTGGCTGCGCATGCCTGCTTGCTCTGGTACGCCGATGTGGCCCTTGGTGTGTTTCTTTGTGCCCCTGTCTCTTGTTCTGCTGGGGCTTTGCGCACCTGTGCCTTTCTCCTTACGCCTGCGGTTCTTGACTGTGGAGCCGTTTCTGCCTTCTCCGCTGCCTTGAGGCTGATGGCTGTCCAGCTGTCCCCCGTCGCTGGGTGTGTGTGTTTTCCTCCGGCGGTCTCTGCCTCTGGTTCTTTTCATCCTGGGTGCTCCTCTGCGGCTGCCCGTCCCTCTGAGGTTTTCTGGCAGTTGTTCCTTGGATGGGCTTGGGGTCTCCTCGTCTTCCCTTCGCCTTTTCCTTGCTTACTTCTGCTTGGTGGGGCTGGGCCGCCGTTCTTCTCCCCGTGACACATCCCCTGCTGGGGCCCTGTGTTTCTTTCTACTGGGGAAGTTCTCTCGCAGGCCCTCCTCCCCTCTGGGTATGGCTAGGGTATCTATTCTACGTTAAGGAATCTGCGGCTAGTAGTCTCTATCAGATGTACAAGTTACTTACCTTCGGTAACGATGTATCTGGTAGAGACGATTCTAGCCGCAGATTCCTTCACGACCCACCCTTCCTCCCCGTTCTGCGAGGACCTTCAGCTTGGTTTTCTGCACTCGCCTCCCTCCGGGTGGCTTGTTTTCTGTGGGTGGCCTCTTCGCTTCCTCCCGGACAGGATGCCTCGTTTTGCTTGATTATTCCACCCCTTTCTTTCTCATACAGGGTCGGTTGGTTTCTGTGTGCCTCTGCATCCCTCCGACTGGTTTCTCTCCAGCGTAAGGGCCTACTTTTGCTCTTCCCCTTTTACTTGCTTGGGGTTTCTGCTCCCTTCGCAGTCCTCTGCGTTGGGGGTTCTTTTGCCTGTCCCTCGGCCTTTCGCTCCTTTCAGGGGATACGGCCCTCCTTGATGGTGTAGTCTGGGGGTGGATTGCTGTTACTCCTCTGTTCCGGGCATGTTGCCCTTCTCTGTTATGGATTGTGATTGCAGACTCTCTCTTCTGCTATGGCATTGTTCACATGCTTTCTGCCTCCAGGGTGTATGTGGCCTTGGCGTGCAAGGTTGTTCCTCAGCGCGGTGTTCTGCTCTTTCCCTGCTATGGCTTCACTGCTATGGTTTCTTGGTACCTTAGTGCTTGGCACTTTTCCAACTGGTGCTGTTCCTCACCTTTGGTTTCTCTCTTCTGTTTTTGCTGATTTTTCGTACATTGTTCCCATACTCTCCACAGTTTTGTTTGTGATGGCTCCGCGTTGTGGCGCGGAAAAGTTCTCCGAAGAAAACTGATGTCAGCGCGCCGGGGTGGGGCTTATGTGACCTCGCTGACGTCACGCCCGCGGAGGACGTCAGGGCGGAGTCGCGTGGTGCCGCCCCCCGGCGCGCAGAGATGTTGGGGCAAAGAAAGTTTTCCGGGTCCAGTCTCACGCCTGGGGATAATTCTACGTTAAGGAATCTGCGGCTAGAATCGTCTCTACCAGATACATCGTTACCGAAGGTAAGTAACTTGTACATCTGATAGAGACACGTTAGTGATAGATTCCTTACCTTAGAATATCCCCAGGCGTCAGACTGGATCCGGAAAGTTTTGCTAGCAGTACCCCTGCAGAGAACGGCGCCGGTCGGGGCCGAACCGGCGCTGTGTCCCAATGCGGATCCCAGGTAGGAACAAAATGGTCCTGGAACCTGGGTAATGGTGGGACGAAAGGCACCCACTGCGGCGCCAGAGCCGAGGGCGGCGCTGGGGCCGGAGCCGGCAGTGTTGGACCTTGTGGCGCCTTGGCCGGAGCCAGCGGCGCAGGATCCTGTGGCGCCGAAGCTGGATCCGCCGGCGGTCCAACAGGATCCAGACACGGGACCGCGGGGACCGAGGGCGCGCCGGCGGGAGCCCGAGGCCTCAAAAGGCGGTCCATGGTAGCAAGAAATTCTTGCACCTGTGCGGGAGTCGCCGACGGACCCGGGTAAGGCGGGTAGGCCGCGGGACTCTCGAGCTCCAAAGGAGCCGCAGGGGCAAGGCCCCTGTCCCCCTCATCCGCATCCGAGGACCGGCGGGGGGACGTCGGAGAGCGAACAGGCTTCTTCGACTTCTTTTTATGTCGTCTCTTACCCGAATCCGAGGGTGAAGACCTGGAGCCCGAGGAGCGATGGCTGTGGCCCCGCGAGCGTTCCCTGGAACAGCCTCTGGACCGGGAACGGCGCGGGGACGAGTTCCGGACCTCCAGCAGTTTCCGGCGCCGCTCCCGCAAGGCCTTCGGGGCCATGGCCCGACAATCTGGACAAGTCCGAGAGTCGTGGTCGGTCTCCAGGCAGTAGAGGCAGACATCGTGGGGGTCCGCCACCGACATGTTGCGACGGCAGGCCCCACAAGACTTAAATCCAGGCATCCCTATGTGCACCAGGAAACCAACTGGAAAAAGGGAGACAAAAGTCTCAAAAGAGATAGTCAAAAAGCGACTAGGGTACGTGCTCTAACCGGATCTGCGCTTACTGGCGCGGAAAAAGAAAGAACTGACGTCAGCGCGCATGGGTGGCGCCTCAGTAGTCTCCGTGACGTCATCTTGGCGCTTACGACGCCAGCGACGGACGCGGAGCCGCACGACGCCACCTACTGGCGCGCAGGGGTACTGCTAGCAAAACTTTCCGGATTCAGTCTGACGCCTGGGGATATTCTAAGGTAAGGAATCTATCACTAACTAATGTCTCTTACAGATATATTGTTACACAAGTAGTAACTTGTGCATTAAGCCCTCTCAGTGCCTCCTGTTCATCAGGGCAGTACTGAATATCAACGTGCTCAGAGTTTTTCCTCCTCCGCAGAAGATATGAGACAATGAGGACATAATTCCAATGATTCAGGTGGGGGCTCAAGATCCAGAATGGAAGGTCCTACCTTGGCTCGGTCTGTTTGCTTCCTGCATCCTGCTGGTCAGTCATACACACTGGCACACAAGGGCTCTGCAGTGGTGCCTTCTCAAGCAGTGGTTCCAACATCTGGGAGATCTGGAAAAACCCACTGTGTTCTCCAAGGGAACTGCAGTGCAGTTGAGGCGGTGGGAAAGGGATTTGAACTTCTTGCAAGAAAGACCAAGTCATTCTTATTGCCCCGCACTGTCAAGTGGTGTGATATACATACCTTCGGCATCTGTTAATTGTGGCCCCTCTTCTTCTACCACTCAGAGTGGACCTTTTGTCCCAATCAGGTCCTGCACCAAAATCTTCATAGCCTACACCTTCATGTGTGACGAATGAGCAGGACATGGTCTTTGCGGCGTGTTACTCTTCTACGAAGTCAATTTACTCTGGGAGATGGAACAAGTTTGTTTCGTGGTGTGCCGAGAGGAGGATTGATACATCAAGTATCCCTTGCCAACGTACTACAGTTTGCACTTTTCTTGATGCAACAAGGCTGCACTGTGGCTACAGTCAAGGGATACTGTCTGTTTTTCTCTGTTTACCAGATCAACCCTCCCTGTTTAAGTCTCCAGTAATGATTTCTGCAAGGTCGCATAAACATGTATCCACCAACCCCTTTTATGATGCCTCAGTAGGACATTAATTTGTTTTTGACTTTTTTATGGGGAATCCATTTGAGCCCATGCATAGTTTCTAGTTGATGCTTTTGACATTTAAAACAGTTTCCTAGTTGCCATCACCTCAGCTCACCGAGTCAGCAACTTGCAAGCCTTGTCTGTCCGACCCCTGTTTAAATGTTTCTTCCCAGACAAGTTATTGTTAACTAAAGCTACTTTCCTTCCAAAGGTGGTTTCTCATTTCCATCTGGAACAATCCATCACCCTACATCCTTTTACCTTCCACCACATTCCACCAAGGAGGAGGAGAGGCATCACAGGCTCGAACCGAAGCTTGCAGTAAATTTCTACATCAGCCACACAAAAGAATTTTGCTCAGATGACCAGCTCTTTGTCGGATACATTGGCTGTAAAGAAAGAAAGGCAGTACTAAACAGAACTCTATCTTGCTGGATCATTTTATGCATCGAACTCTGCTATGTTCTAGCCAAGAAAGACCCACCTGAAGGAATCTGTGCTCATCTCACCAGGCACAATCCTCTACGTCAGTCCGTTTCATTTCCCGCTAGAGGAATTCCAGTGCATGATATCTTCAAGGTGACTGTGTGGTCCTCTCTCCATACTTTTCCCAAACACTCCTGGTGGGATTCAGAAGTGAGGAGAGATGTTCACTTTGCCAAGTATGTCCTTCACTATTTTCTGATTTAATTCTCCAGTCTCACCACCCAAGGAGAGTAATGCTTGGAAGTCTATTCAAAGGTGAGGAATCTGTAAGCAGAATTATCGATCAGAAGAAAAAGTTACCTTAGGAAACAAGCTTACTGGTGGATACTTTATCTACCTGCAAATTCCTCACTGACTCTCCTCCCCATTCTGGAGAAGCCTCATTGCCTTTCCTAATAAGATGCCAAGTTTGTATTGTATTGCAACAATGCTTGATTGACAGTTTTTTATATATATATGATCAAGACCTTTCGGTGGTCGAAACGCGTCATGGCGGATTTCAAGGGCGTTTAATCAATAAATATACTGCACCTTATTTTTGGGTCTGTCTTCGTTCATCCAGCACGATTGTAGCAGCGGAGTTTTTTCCCCGCATATATATATATATATATATATATATATATATATATATATATATATATATATATATATATAACAAAATGACCCAACCCTCACTTACCGACCCTGTTTATGTCTAAACCTGGGTTCCCCTTGACTCTCTGGTGGTTCATAATGTCCATAAACAGGCTTTTGCCAAAAACGGGTGATGCCCCGCCGCCTGATAAAGAGACCAAGATGATCGATGTGGCCGGCTAGAGGGTAGCTAGTTGTTAGGACAGCCATATATTGGTGGATGGTCAACTCTGTTGGTTTCTTCACCAGATATGATGGGCTCTGGTGGGAGAAGGTGCAGGACCTTGTCGAACATCTCCCAGAGGAGGACAGGAAGAAGGGGAGGAAATAGTGTCCTAAAAGCAAGGGCATCGCCAGCGCCAGTGTCCGCTGTACGCTTGATGCAGTAGACACAGCCTTTAAAGGCCTTAATATTAATGCCCTCCTCAGGCAATATGACTGACTCTGCATCTCTCAGTTCAAACCTGAGATCCAGCAGCATCTCCTCAACTTCCTAGTCAACAGGGAGCAACTCTTTTGCCCTAGTTGACAAAATACTCAAAAAGATTAAAAAGGACACAGAGATTTTGAAATAAATGGGTACCCTGCAAACCTCCTTGCTCAAAGGCTCCTTTTGGAAGCAACAACCAAGGGGGCAGGGTTAAACCCAACTTGCCCGACCTGCCACAGTCTTACCAAAGACAGGAACAAACCTTCCATCAGCAGGCTGTTAATGGCTGTTGCAGGGGTGGTTCTACGGGAAGCAATAGAGTTACAGGCAGAAGTGGCTTTGGTAAAGGAGCCTCCACCTCAAAGCATTGACTGGTCCTTCCTCCCCCCTGATCACGTCACCTGTCAGGGGAAACTACACACTTTTCTTTTTCGCCGGGAGGAAATCACATCAGACTAATTGCTGTTATCGGTGAGTCGCTACAGCAGATACCTAGAACTTCTCACATCCCCTCCCTACATCTCACTCCGCCGATGCCCTCAGCAGAGACCATCTTCGCCTTCTTGAAGCAGATATCCAAGCACTCCTCCAGAAAGGCGCAATAGACAGAGACACACCACACCAACAAGGGAGGGGAGTTTACTCCCTCTACTTTCTCATTCCCGAAAAGGACGTCTCCCTCAGGTCCATCTTAGACCTCAGCCCTCGTAACTAAAAGATGCTGTTGGAACATTTCCATATGACTACCCTACAGGATGCCCTCCCTTTGTTCTGACAAGGTGATTATATGACAGTGCTTGACTTCAAGAACGCCTATTTCCACATATCCACCCCCCTGTACACTGCCAGTATCTTCTTTGTGTGGGAAGTGAATATCCAAACCAATTCAAAGTACATCCTTTAGGGGTCACTATGGTTCCAAGGGTGTTCACGAAGTGTCTAGCAGTGGCGACTGCCCACATGCAAGGGGGGGGGGTCACACGCGTATTCTACTACCTCGGCGATTGGCTGATCAAGAGCAGCGGCAGGCATCAATTCCTTGCTCACACTCAGGTAGATATTAGCCTGCTCCTCAGCTTCAGATTCACTATAAATGCCACCAAATCCAACCTCAACAGATCCAGTCCTTCGTAGGGTCCCTGTTGTATGCAGTCCCAGGGAAAGCAAATCCCAGTCCACAACTCTCATTCGGAACCGTCATGCGCCTTCTAAGGATGATGGCATCCTGCATCTCCATTGTGCCTCATAATAGGTTCCATATGTGCCCCTTGCAAGAGTGCCTTACGTGGTATTTGTCACAGGCGAAGGGTCACTGGGAAGATCTAGTGATGGTATAGGCCAGCACCCTTCGCTCTCTGTAATGGTGGAGCAGCAACAATCTGTTGTAGGGCAGACCTTTCGCAAACCCCATTCTGCAAGTGGCAATCAGCCTCTCTCACACGGTGGGGAGCGTACCTCAGCAACGTGACTATTCAGGGAGTGTGGTCCCTCACTAATGCAGTCATTACATGAAGTAACTAGAGCTAGTTGCCACAAAATAGCTCTTAAAGCATCCTGCCAGAAAATTCAAGGGAGTGTAGTCCTAATCAAGATTCCCAACATTACTAAGCACTGGCACAGGGGATTTGGCAATGGGCAACCTGTCGTGACATACAACTCCAGTGGAACACCTTCTAGGGGTGGACAATGATTTTGCAGTCCTGTTGCAGCAAGTCCATGAGTGTGAACTCCACCTCCAGTCCCACAAAGATACTTCCATCACCCCACATAATGACCTGTTTGCCACACCCAAAAAGGAAAAATGCCCAAACGTCACCTCCAGGTACCCAGACTGTGGGCAATATTGCTCTATGGATGAATTTGTGAGGGATCTTTGCCTACGCTTTTCTGCCTCTCCTGCTCCTCCCATACATAGTGAGGAAGATGAGACAACATCTCTGTTGAATTTGCCCCTCAAGCAGGATCTTCTCATAGAGATCCAAGGCCAGATCAGGCATCCAGACCCCAAGTAGCTCAACCTAGTGATCTGATACCTGAGGTCTTAGAATTTGGCTATTTAACCCTTACCCGGGAATGTTTCACCGTTCTATGATAAATGCGCAGATCCAACCAAACAGGACTGTTATGCTGCAAAGTGGAAATAGTATGTCCAATACTGCATCAACAAACACCTGGGCCCCTTAAAGCCTAAAGTCCAGCACATAACCTGCTATCCCCTACATCTGCAGAAGTCAGACCATGCCTATACTTCTATATTCTTACACTTAGCTTCTGTTGCAGCTTATATGAAAAACAGGTAGCATTTATCGGTATTCAGAATTACAGTAGTTAAGGCTTTCATGGATGACCTCAAGAGGGTTATACCTTCCAGAATACATGCTGCCCCTCTATGGAACCTAAACGTAGTGCTCACAAGACTCATGGGGTCAACCTTTGAACCTTTACATTCATGCCCCAATGTCCAGTTACTTTCTTGGAAGGTAGTTTTCCTTGTTACCATTACTTCCCTCGGGCGAATTAGCGAACTATAGGTGCTTACTATGCAAAAGCCCTTCATTCAGGTTAACAAAGACAGGATTGTTCTCAGGACCCATTCCATTGTGCTTGCCGCGTGGCATGGAGCCAGTTGGTCAGACCAATTGGCTCCACTGTGCCCGCCGCACAGTCCTCCTCTTTCAAGACATGGATCCCCATTGCTGGGTTTCTGTGTGATTTTTCCAGGTTACCCACCCGCCTTGCCCAATTATTACCTGCGGACCTTTCCATCAGTATAGGCTACTCCTCTGCCGCCTTCTGGTGCCCTAGGAACAACCCTCCCCACCCTTTTCAGGCTGTTTAATTATCTGTATGCACCCACCTCAACATTCCATTGGGCAGATTTACAGTTTTTTTTACTAAGCGCACTGCAGCAGCCGCAATGCTGTGCTGCACTACGTGAAAAGGAGAGAGGAGGAGAGCGCCCTATTTACTAAAATAAGGCACTCTCCTCCCCTCTCACTAGCACCGGTGCTGAAATCAGCTGCCGTGCGCCACAGAGACACCTTTGCGCCATGCTGCAATGGTGTCTCCACGAGTCTAGCATAGGTTTTGTACTGGAAGGAACCCTTCCAGTACAAAATAATATGCACAGACTTAACCATTTTCCCACTTTGTATGCGTGCTGTAAAGTGCAGCACACATGCAAAGTCGGAAAAGGAACAAGAAATGAAAGCATTTCTCCTTCCTTGCGCCCACTTGAAAAGGGCGGCGTTTTCTCACGCTAAACCCAATCGACTTTATTTCGTAAATTGGGTTTAGCGTGAGAAATCTTGGGTGGTTGCATGGGAACGCCCCTGCGCCACCCCCCCCCCCCATGGCGCAAAGTAGTGCATAGCAGCGCTATGCGCAACTTCGCATTACTTTTCCGTTATTTCCATCACTAAATAAGTTTAGCGCTGGAAAGTAATTTGGGGGAAAAATATTTTGTGACTCCAACACGTCGCAAAATCTTAGTAAATCTCCCCCTTAGAGTCCAGATGGTGATCTCCTCTCATTAAGGGATCAAAGCATCATTGAGTTATAAAACGGACCCTATTTTTACTATTGTGTTTGCATTAAATGGGCCGGTTCTTGTTTACATGATGCATATTGATCACTTTACTCACTAGTGTGTATAGCACTACAAAGAGCTCCAAGCACTTTTTTGTCACTGGCACACGTCGTATATTTAGGTTTATATATATTTAATTAAATGAAGGTATTTGTTTATTACTTTGTCTCATGTATTAGAGACCCTAGTGATACTCGTGTTCTCCTTGGTTCATATAACCACTGATGTACAATCTGTGCATAATCCCATCTGGCTTTAACTAGCACCAGTGATTCCGGTATTCTTTGCGAGAGCCCTAGATATGGGTAGATGTGTCATAGGATTGCAGACCGGACCAGACTGCAGAACTCGAGAAGTTGGAATCAATAATTATCCCAAGGCTTTTTACTTCAATTGAAACAATAGGTGACTGCCCATGATCTCTGGGCCAAGAGTAAATGTGTTTATAACATTGCCGAGATCCATAGTTCAGTTAGTCTGTTTTTGAGGAGGAGGTTTCATAGTTTTGCCAAGAACCATAGGTGAGTGCATCTGTTTTTGGGGCACTGTTTGATCAATTTCGCTAGCATCCATATTTCTACAGCAAATAGGCATTCTCAAAATCTTGAGTGTTGAGTTTTAAGATGATCCGAGTGTCTTCAGCTTATTTGTACCATGAGAGTTTGAAAGAGTTTAACAGTTCAGGGAGAAGAGTAAGGCTGCAATATGTGGGGGCCTGGGGGATACCTACTGGACTGATCTAGGGTGCAAAACTGAAGGGTTGTAGGGAGACAATTTTAGTACCATCCTTGGGGAAGCATTTTTATCAAGTTGAAAACTGTACGCTCTTTCCCAGAGTCATGCCGCCTTTGGCGAGTAGCCGGTGGTGAGCAAAGGCTGACCGTATGTCAAGTAGTAGCAGGACAGTGACCCCATTCTTGTTCGTACCCAGTTTTTGAGAACGTCCCAGATGGAGATCAATGAGGATTCTGTGCTTCTTCCATTCTGAATCCAAAGTGGGCTTTCAAAACGGCATTGACACCTGTGTCGATGTCAAGTGAGCCAACACCCTCCCTAGGACAACCTGACGTCGCGTAGAGGAAAATGTACATTCACCTCCACACAGGGCAGAACTTACAATGTTCCACATACCTTAAAAAAAAGGCTTAGAGACGCCAGCCCTACACCTCCAGCGAAGCCACCAGCACACTCTCCTTCACAGCAAGCATCACTACCTCTGACACTGATCCAGATTTTCCTGACTCCTATGAAGAGCCTATCTTAAATGATGACGGAGACGCCCACTGTGTGCACTCCCAGGAAGACCCATTGTTGGAACCCTATCCTGTGAAGGCTTCACCTCTGGGTGACCCCGACATGTCAACCCGTCCCCCAGAGGGCTGTGCATCACCACAAGGTGAAACTGCATGTGTTTGAGGAGGAAGAGTTTCTCTCCAAGACTAAAAGATAGGTTCAGTTCTTCCTGATGGTAAAGAACATGGTCCAATGTGTAGGTGAACATTAAGACCAGATAAAAACAAGGGTTGTAACGCCAAGGGTCAAGAATAAGCACAAGGCGGCAGTGGGTAAAGCCTTCTACATCAGAGTCCATGTACCATTGGACTCCCTGGTGGTCCACTCTGCCAGAAAGAGGGTCTATGCCCAAAGCACCCAGGACGCCATGCTACCAGACAAGAAAAGCCACACAACCGATACAGCTGGCAGGAGAGTGGGCGTAGGGTCAGCGACACAGATGTGCTTCACCTGCCCAATAAGCCTGCTGTCCAGGTGTGACTGGTACGACTGGGAAGAAATGGAACAGGTGGTAAAACTCCTGCCACAGTCCTACTGCAAAAGAGGCCCAAAGGTAGTGCAGGAGGGTAAAATAATCTCCAACGCCAACATCTGATGCCCTCCTGGTGCTGCCTACATTGCATCGCACAAAACCAACACCTTTGTCCTGCTTCAAAGACATGCGTGGCTCAGGATGTCAGGATTCGGCCTATTTGTCCTATAATGTCCTATTAGACGGCAAACACTTGTTTGGGGCTCAAGTAGACTCCATGCTTGAGAATATTAAGAAAGAGTTAGCCAGGGCTATGGAGGCCCTCAAAATTCAAACTGGCAAGAATGATCTATTGCACCCACAGGAATAAGGAGTGGCCAAGGCTGCAATAACAACACAGCACCCTAGCTTTCAGGAACAGCGGCCCTTTCAAAAAGTACAAGCGCCCAAGACACCCCACAGAGCAGGCTTCCAAAGCAACAGCTGCAGCAAGGGTAGAGGAGCCCAAGGGAACGTCCCCTCTCCTTCAAAACAGTGTCTTACATTCAATTCCCCCTTATCAAGCACCTGTCATTGAAAGAATATGTTTACACTTTCCATTATGGGAGAAGATACCCTCAGACAAGTAGGTCCTATCCCTCGTCTAGCAAGGAAATAGCTTGGAGTTCCATACTACACCTACAAACAAGCCACCTTGCCATCAAAACATCAGCCAAAAACATCAAAGGCTGCTGCATGAGAAAGTACAGGCACTACAACAGAAGGGTGCAATACTACATGTACTTTCTAAATTCCAAGAAGGATGGCACACTCAGGCCAATCTTCTGTCCCAGGCCTTTGAACCGATATATTGTGTCAGAGTTCTTCTGAATGACAGCTCTACAAGAAGTCGTTCTTCTCTGTGTTGGGAAATAAGTTGAAACCCTCAAGCTCAAGGACGCCTATTTCCACATCCCATCCACCCAGCAATACCACAAGTACCTTCAGGTTCGTGGTAAGTGGACATCACTATCAGTTCAAAGTACTACCCTTCAGAGTCACAACTGCCCCAAAGGTATTCCCAAAATGTATTGCAGTATTTGCAGCACATTTGCATCAATACACCATTCACAGGGACAGATTGGTAACGCGGGCACTCGTGAAATGGCGAAGGGCCGGTAGCCGAGTTCCAGCTGTGGGCTGCTTTTTTGGGCAGCCTGGGGGCTGTCTGTGCTGTTAGGATGCCGCCAGTGGCCGCCTGAGTGGCCTTTCTAGAGGCAGATGGGCGGAGGTGTCACTCCCTTTCTCTCGCTGGGCCAGCCCATTAAGGCATGCTGATTGAGCGGGGTCAGGAGGCCTGAGCAGAAGTGGTCTCACTTGCATTCATGTGTGGCTCAGCAGTGTGAACTAATCTGTTCATTTTTTTTTCATCTAAGTGAACTTAATAAAACATGCCCCCCCACACCCTTCCTTTTCATAAAACTTCGCTGAAGCAGTGTTTTGCGGAAAGGCAATGCGCAAATGTGGGCCACTTTTTTTTGGTGTGCCTGGGCCGATTTTTGATCCCAATCCAACCCTGACCATTCATGCTTTTCCATACCTGGACGATGGACTGGTAAAGAGCAGCAGCCAACAGCATCGCCTTGCCCACACTCAGCAAGCAGTGTCACTCCTCAAAAAATTACGCTTCACAGTTAACGCTAAAAAAAAATCACACCTCTGTCCCTAACAGACACAACTGTTCTTGGGTGCTTTATTAAACACAGTGACAGGCAGTGCATAGTCCAATAGTGAGAGAGTGAAGGCGTTTCCAAGGGGGCTTCCCTGTTACCAGACTTCGCAACCTCTGAAAGTAAGAATGAGTTCAGAACTGCTTGGAATGATGGCCTCTTTCACTGCAATAGTTCCCAACGCTCGCATTCACATGCACCTGCTACAAGAGTGTCTAGCCAGGCGGTAGTCCCAAGTGACTGGTCAGTGGGAGGATCTAGTACTGTTGGAACCCAAAGTTCAGCACTAACAAGAAATTGCTATTGGACAGGCCCTTCTGAGCTGCAAGTGACCATTGTCACAGACTCCTTTCTCTTGGACTGGGGGCCATATCTGGACCAGTTCTCCATCCAGGGGAACTGGCCCTTAACAGCAGCAGAGGTTGCATATAAATGTGGAACCGATAACAGTGCAGATGCTATTATGTGCATTTTACACGATTTACTACAAAACTGTGCTCACATGACCACCATGTAGTACAGAAACCTGGGAATGCTCTCACCCCAGATATCAAACGTAACACAAAAGACATGGCACTGGGCCATTCTGCAGGAAAAGGCTTCTTCATTGCCTTGCCCGCACTCAGCAGAGCACCAACGGGGAGTAAATAACAACTTGTAGATCTGCTCAGCAGGACGCATCAGCAGACACATGAGTGGGAGATTAATCCCCTAGTACTTTGCCAGTACTTTAAAAAAATAGAAGACACACACAATCCATCTCTTCGCCACTGCTAAAAATACAAAATGCTGAAACGTCTCCTCCAGGTACCCACACCTGGAATCCATGGGTAACGCTGGGAAGATGAATGGATCAGGGATATTTGCTTATGCTTTTCCTCCACTACCGCTGATTCTGTGTGTAGTGAAGAAAACGAGACATGTGCCCATGAGGCTCATCCTGATTGTACTTACTTGGGTGAGGCAACCATGGTACTCCATCCTACTATACCTGTCTGTTCATCCACAGGTGAAGCTGCCACTGCGCACAAACGGCTCAGCTGCACTACCCAAATGTCAAGACAATGAACCTTGCGGTTTAGCACTTGAAGTCTATGGGGCCTATGCACAAACTGCATTTTGTAGTGCGCTTATTAGTACTACTAAAGTACGACAAAATACTATTCACAAATCTATGAGAGTAAATCTCCACCTCCTATATTTTCTATGGGCAGATCCTCACAGATTTAAGTGTACTAGTTAGTAGTAAATGTGGGAGGGACCGGGGGGGTGGCTGAGAAAACGAGCATACGCAGTAATAAATGGGAGGTATTTAGGGAATGACATGCACCCACTCACAAACGAGTAAATTATATTTATATAGCACTTAAAATCCCTGACAAGCCATTGAAGTGCTTTGTGGCAAGTAGCACGCTACTCCAAACCAAATGTAATAGGTAAAAATGTAATAGGCTAGTAATGCGTTTCATTTTCATAGTAAGATTATTTGTGTTAAGGTTGTTGAGTTTGTGCTCTTGATGCAGTTACTCTAGTGTTTTGAGTAGGGATAGATTCATTGAAGTTGATTTAATAAAGGGAAGATGTGAGGTGGGAGTGGCGGACATATATGCCTGTTAGTGGCATGAATTGAATAGAAAAGATGGAATAGTCTGGAAAACATGTTTGGGAGCCCATGGCTGACAGAAAGGTTTGGGATGAGTTAGAGTGAAGGGAAATGAAGATGAAGAGGTTTTAAAAATAGATGTATACATGTATATAGACATACACACACATCTAAATGTATACATAAATACAGACACATATGCACAATATAGTTAATCATATCTCTATACAAGGCATGATCCTATATGAATTCACATGTTCATATGTGACAATCATGTAAATCCCAATTTTTCATGATTAAAGGGAAGAGCACACCCACATTACTACTGTTTAGCAGGGGTAAAGTGCACAGAGTGCTTTGGTCAACAAAAAACAGGTTTAGCAGCAGAAAGAACAAATCTGGGGTGACCCTGCAGAAAGGGCAAATTTTGAATATGACTGCCCCCAGCCAAAAGCCAGAGTAGACTAAGCAATACCTGGATGGGCTTCCCTGCCAGGCGATAGAACGTGGACAGTTTGCCTCTTCTGCTGGGGCACTTGTCTGTTCTATGCCCTTCTGATCCTAAAAGTATCTCTCTCTCACCATCCTCCTGATCCACTGCACTGGCCCGTGGAGAACCCTTCTCCTCCTCTGCGGACCCCATCTGTGAGACTCCTGACCTTAGCTTGCTCACAGATGCATCCCAGTAGGCAGACAGTACCACAATGGCCAACAAGGTGATGTGGCCCATTCTGCCGCTTGGACCAGACTTCTGTCTGTCCGACCCTAACCCAGGGAAAACGTTGCCGATAAGGACAACAACCAACAGAGGCCACTGACAGCTGTCGGTGTCAAGAGCCAGGCCCCAGCCATCAACTGCCAGGTGGAGGCTCCAACCTGGGGCATTGGGCAGGCCTCACTTCCGGTCCCTGGGCTAGCAAGAAGTTTCCCACTTGTTCTGCAGAGTATGTAAGGGCTCTGAGGGACATGCAGTGCCGTGCATAGCCCTCGGCGTCCCTACATACTCGGAGTATATAAGCCTCATATACTCTGAGTATGTAAGTGCACCGAAGGGTATGCACAGCTCTGCAGTCAGTGATTTTTAAATAGGGCCAGAAGAGGGAGCTGTCCTGTATGTTTAAAAATCACTGCAGATTAAAATTTTATCTGCAGTGGTTTTTAAACATAGAGGGATTGCTCCCTGTTCCAGTCCTGTGTAAAAACCAACCAGTGCAGATAAATTCCGCTGGTGGAGCGGTGGCATTTATCAGTAATTCCGAGTTATAAGAGTAATGCGGAATTACTAAATTCCTCTAATTCCGCCGGCAGAATTAAAAAATTCCACCCACCCCTACCCAAAACTCGATTTTCCCATGAAATTTCCATAAGGATTTTTGAACAATGCTATAGCTCAAACGGTTGAACGGAATTACACGAAGTTTGGCAGAAAGCTAGATCTTTACCTAGAAAGCGTGCCTCTGGCAAACCTCAGGCACCACAGGTTAGTAGTTTTTTTTTTTAAATGTGAAAGGAGTGTACATGTATAACGTATGGTTTTACTCTGATTTTATTGTAGTTACCCCAGAAGAAGGGCAATAATTTCACAGAAATGCATTGGGATTTACTTCTATACGTTGGACTATGTGAAATTATGAATCTCTGTGTGTCACATGAGTAAAGCCTGGAAGGCAATCGTTGAACTGCAGTGAAGAATGGAAATAGAAATGTTCATAAAACCATGGATTACTTTGAAATCATTGATTAATTAAATTGGACTAAATATGGACAAAAATGGAGAAAAGTGTTTGAATGTCATTGGATGGCTTACAGTCATCATCGCTGTGCATCCTGATTCCTGGGTTAGGGAGCCTGACGAGGCTCCAGCTGTTTTGGGATATACTCTAACACACACTGACGGAGCGTGCTACAGAATAGCACCACTTATCATTGCCTTCAGCATAAAAGTAATATTGAATAATCTCAAAGAATGGTGTGCATTCTACCATTGTTTATGTGTGATATGTACCATTTCCGTCCACCACGTAGTTTGCATCCTTATTTTAAAAGTGAATGGACACAATGGTTTTGAGCGTCAAAATTAAAGTTACCGGACACTGGAGGTTCATCATTAGACTATAGTCCAATGTATCGATTACATCAACTGAGTTTACCGTCGTATTTTAACATTTGCTGCATTACCATCTTTAACTTGATGAGCTGCTTGACACATAGTTTAATTTCAATTTTCATTTGTTATCTTTGCTTGAACCACATGGGTTTTTATTCTGTGTTATTTTGGTGCGGATTACACCAATGGCAGAACGTAACCAGGGGGAGCAGCGCTGTGGTAGTGTTTCTTTGATTTTGACACGAGGGGCTCTGTCACATGATATGGGTATGCACGTGACACTTCCAACAAATATCCGACACACCTGCGACAGGCTGAAGCCTAGTTCGCATGGACTATTGGAACGCGCAGAGCGGGAGCACTTACATTTTGAGTTTTGTAGCTTTGGCACGTGCAAAGATGTTTGTTTGGGTACACGGACTTGCATGGGGTGTCTGTTCACTTGTGCTGTTGGGGGAGGGAGAGTTTGGGTATAGCTAGTATGAAGCACATAGACTAAGCACAGGTCACGGTCAACAGGGCACGGTTGTTGCACAAGGAGTATGTAATGTATGCACACCTTGAGTACTGGTTACATGTTTGGGTGAAATTGTTTTGGAATCAAAATTGTTCTTTTTTTTAGTATAGGTTGCACATGTTTAGGTATTGCACCACGGGTTAGGAGTTTTGTGTTTTTTTGTGTTTTTAATGTGACAGGAGTGTATATGTATAACGTATGGTTTTACTCGGATTTTATTGTAGTTACCCCTGAAGAAGGGCAATAATTGCCCGAAATGCATTGGGATTTACTTCTCTACGTTGGACTATGTGAAATTTTGAATCTGTGTGTTACATGAGTAAAGCCTGGAAGGCACTCGTTGAACTGCAGTGAAGAATGGAAACAGAAATGTTCATAAAACCATGGTTTACTTTGAAATCATTGGTTAATTAAAAATTGGAGTAAATATGGACAAAAATGGAGAAAAGTGTTTGAACTTCATTGGATGGCTTACAGTCATCGCTGTGCATCCTGGGCTAGGGAGCCTGACGAGGCTCCAGCTGTTTTGGGAAACCTCAGGCTGTGCAAGGCCAAAGGCCACTCACGAGTGAGAGTTGGCTGTGACCAACGCCACACTGTGCACAGCCAAAGGCTGTGTACCACAGGGGTTGCCACCCGTGGGGTTGGGCGCAGGGCCTGGCTGCAATCCAGTTCCTGTGGCCAACCCCATGCCATGCGCCGCTTATGACTCACATATTACATCACTCATGAAATGTTCTATGACATCATCGATAACATCATTGATGACATCTGAAATTACATAATTGATGACAACACTGTGCATGGCGGGGCGTGAGTTATAGTTACTTGAAATAACTAACTGGTGAAATTCAGTTTATGTAAGTTTAAAATGTTACACTTAAACTGAAATTTTCACCTAAGTATAACATCACTTAACTTTTGTTTTTTTTCACTGAATTTCTGAGTTTTTTTTAATGTAGAGTAAGATAATATTACCATACCTAACTATAACTTCACTTTAACCTTTGTGTTTTTTCAGTGTGGGAGAAATTGGGCTGTTGGTTGACCGGGGTGCGAGCCCTGGTCAAGCAACAGCCACAATCCCTTGCAGGGTGAGCCACAAAAATTCACTAAATTAACCTGTGCTTTACTCTGGGTAGCTTGGCACAAAAAGCAGTCGGGTTTAACTTAGAGGCAATGTGTAAAGTATTTATGCAGCACACAAACAGTAATAAAGGGAAAACACAACACAAGACAAATCCTAAACCAATTTCGAAATAAATAGTAAATTTTAATAAATGATTTGACACCAAAATAACAAAAATCCAATCAGTAGAACCAGAGTTATGAAGCTTTAAAGTTTGTAGTAAAAACTGGCGCCTAAAAGATTAAAGCACCAACCACGGACATCTAGTTGCGTGAGACTGGGTCAAAGTGAAAAAATATGGCGGACTGTGATGGAGCATGGTTCGGATACAAGAAGTGGATTGGGCCCAGCAAGCGCTTACCTTTGGACTAAGAAGAAATTCTGAGAAAAAGTGTCTGAGAAGGTAAAGTCCATCGGCAAAGCTGCAAGAGGTGTCTGAGGAGGGAGCGTCTTCGTTGGATGGTCTCGAGTTGAAGTCATGCTGAAGATTTCTACGTTTGGAATTAGTTGCCGAAATGTAAGTCAGAATCTCCAGCGGGACGAGGCAGAGGGCTGTATCCAAAGACAGTGGCACACGGGATGACTGAGCAAGAAAATACCTACTTTCTAAAAGTGGTGTTTTCAAACACAGAATGTAAAAATCACCTTCACTAAAAGATGCATCTTTAGATTCTGAGTTCATGCATACTAAACTTTATTTCCCTACCTAATTCCCCGGGACAGTTATGTTTATAAGATGTTATAAACAAACTCCCATTTTGTCCTATGGGGAACAGGTAGCCTTGCAATAGTGAAAAACGAAATTGGCTGTAATTCACTATCAGGACATACCACACACACCAGGGCATGTCCTACCTTTCACATACACTGCACCCTGCCCACAGGGGTACCTTGGGCCTACCTTAGGGGTGCCTGACATGTAAAAAAAGGAAGGTTAGGGACTGGCAAGTGTGTGCACTGGCCAAGTCGACATGGCAGTTACAAACTGCGTGCAGACTCTGCAATGGCAGGTCTGAGTTACCTTTTCAGGGCTACTCACGTGGGTGGCACAATCAGTGCTGCAGGCCCACTAGTAGCATTTGATTTACAGGCCCTGGCACACTTAGTGCACTTTACTAGGGACTAACAAGTAAATCAAATATCCAATCATGGAAACACCACTCCATGACACAATTTACACAGAGAGCATATGCACTTTAGCACTGATTAGCAGTGGTAAAGTGCCCAGAGTCCTAAAACCAACACAAACAGGTCAGGGAAAAATAGGAGGAAGAAGCAAAAGTTTGGGGATAACTCTGCAAAAGGGCCATTTCCAACACAACCCCTTCCAGCCTAAAGCCAGGGTAGACCAATCCATACCTCGATGGACTTCCCTGTTTGGGGCGATAGAACATGGGACCTGGCCCGCAGCAGCAGGGTTTTCTTCCTGTTCTACGCCTTCCTGAACCTAGTTGGATCTCTCTATCCATACTCTCAGGGCCCACTAAGCTGGCCCATGGGGAACCCTTCTCCTCACCTGTGGACCCCATCTGCGCTGCACCTAAACTTACTTTGCTCACAGATGTGTCCCAACAGGCAGTCAGTACCCACCCACATGGCCAAAACAATGGTGTGGCCCAGTCCACCCCCGGGGTGTGGCTCCTGTCCCCCCTCCCAGGGGCAACTCTGTCCACAAGGACAGCCAGCCACAGTGGCCACTGACAATTGTCAGTGATGAAAGCCCGGCCTTATGCCTTTCAGGCCACTCCAACCACTGTGGCGTCAGAGAGTGGAGGGCGGTAGCCCCAGGTGCCTGGCACCCTTTCTCCACTCTCCCCCCTGCCAAGTCAGGTATGGCAGACTGACACTGGCCCACGGTCTGTTTCCTGCGGCTCTCCCACACCCTCTCCTTCTCCCTGGGGCTCTGTACCCTCCCACCTGGAGCGGTACCCCCTTCCAGAATTGTCAAGGCACCTGTGGTAGGTGTCCTGCACAATTCGCCCACCAGTTCAGGGGTGCTATCCTGCAACTGGTACACCAGCCCAGGGTCTGTACCAGGGACTGGGGTGGGCTCTCCCACACCCGGTCCTCCCCCCTTGGGCTCTGTACCCTCCCACCTGGAGCGGCACCCCCAGAAGACAAACTGGTAGGGGCACTGTTTGCAGTCGCCCCTTCCCCAGGTCAGGGGGGACACTCCTGAACCTGGTCCGCCAACCCAGGGTCTGTACCCTTAGGCTGACCAGAGGTCTCGGGCGAGGCTCTCCTCCCCTCACCTTCTGGGGTCCTGCACTCTCCTCCCAGGAGAAGCACCCCCAGAAAAAAAACTGTCAGGACGCTGGAACCGGACCTCCCAAACAATTCTCCCACCAGTTCAGGACCTCTCTCCAGCAACTGGTCTCCCAACCTAGGGTCTAAACCCTCAGGTTGCACCGGGGTCAGAGGCGAGGACTCCCTCCCTCTGCACCCCCTTCCACAGTTCTGTACCCTCCCACCTGGAGTGGTACCCCTAGAAGACAAACCGGTCAGGACACTGCTTACAGTCGTCCTTCCCTCCAGGTCAGGCAGGACCTGAACCTGGTCTCCCAACCTAGGGTCTAAACCCTCAGGTTGCACCGGGGTCAGAGGCGAGGACTCCCTCCCTCTGCACCCCCTTCCACAGTTCTGCACCCTCCCACCTGGAGTGGTACCCCTAGAAGACAAACCGGTCAGGACACTGCTTACAGTCGTCTTTCCCTCCAGGTCAGGCAGGACCTGAACCTGGCCTCCCAACCCAGGGTCTAAACCCTGTGGCTGAGCACCTGTTATGTTAATTTCGACTTGTATAGCGCCTAATACCAACAGGTCTCTAAGCGCTTCAAGAAGATCAGCGTCAGTTCCAGGTGGGATGGTAATATAGTTAGGCCCAGGCTTCTGTGTACAAGAGGGTTTTGAGTTTTTTTCTGAATGGAAGAAGGCGTCCTTCCGCACGGAGCTGACTAGGCAGCTTGTTCCAGAGTGGCGGTATCAGGACAGAGAAGGCACGTCCTCCTTTAGTAGTGTAGTGAAAGCGTGGGCACTTTAGGAGGCCCTCAGTAGAGGACCTAAGTGAGCGGCCAGGGACATATCTCTCCAGGCGTTCTTTGATGTAGTGGGGTGCCTGTCCGAAGAGGACCTTATGCGTAATACAGAGTCCTTTGAGTTTGGCCCTCTGTTTGATGGGCAGCCAGTGAAGTTGTTGCTGAAGGGGTGATGCCCGCGTGCGTCTAGGTAGTTTGAAAATTAGCCTAGCGGCATCGTTCATCACCACCTGAAGTTTGCCCAACAGTGAGTCTGCTAATCCAATATAGAGTGAATTCCCATAATCCAGCCTGGCCAGGATCAGGGCGTCCACCACTGTCTTCATGGTAGAGAGGGAGAGGATGGGGGAAAGTCTCCTCAGCAGCCTGAGAAGGCTGACGCAGGTACCGAACACGGTAGAAACTTGATCAGCCAATGAAAGTTTGGCATCAATTTTGATTCCTAAACTTTTTACCACCGTTGCTGGGACTGGGTAATCACCCAGTTTGAGTGGCCAGTAAAGGGAGTTCCAAGGATTGCTCTCATTGGTGACGGCCAGGACCTCCGTCTTGTCTGGGTTAATCTTAAGAGAGTTGGCCGTCATCCACTTAACCGTGAATCGCAGTATGTCTTTTGCCCGGGAGTGGGCCTGTGGGGTGTCTTCTATTTGGAGAATAATTTGCGTGTCATCCGCATAATTGAAAACCTGACAGTCCATCAAGGCAAGAGGCCTTAATCAGAGGTCTGAGGTATATGTTAAACAAGAGGGGGAGAGTGCTGACCCTTGCGGAACTCCGCAGGGGATAGCTCCCCTCTCTGAGACCCAGTCACCCATCTGAATTTTTTGGGTGCGGTCGGTCAGGAACGAGGTAATCCACTGGAGAATTGGGCCGCCAATCCCAATGTCTTGTATTCTTTTCAGAAGTTGGGAGTGGTTGACCGTGTCGAACGCTGCCGACAGGTCTAGAAGGACTAGAGCACATGGCTTCTTGCTGTCAGCTTTGTTCCTGATGTCGTCTAGTATTGACAGCATCACCAGCTCGGTGCTATGATGAGCACGGAAGCCGGCCGGCCTGCCTGTCTCCCAGGAGGTGATGGTCCTCTATAAAGCTGGATAGGGTTTGCAAGACATACTGTTCTAAGATTTTGGCCAAGAATGGGAGTTGAGATATGGGCCTAAAGTTTTTCATATTGGAGCTATCCGCTCCTGCCTTCTTGAGTAACGGAATTACTCTGGCTTCTTTGAAGAGACTGGGAACCTTCCCGGTTTCCAGCGAGCGGTTCAGCAGGGCTACAATATCTCCCTCAATCTCTGGAAGGGCTAGTTTAAAGATCCTAGGGGGGCATGGATCTGCGGGTGAGCCAGATTTAATTTTAGATGCAATGCGTCGGAAGGTTTCTAAGTCAAGTGTTTGAAAAGAGGAGATCAACTCTACCCCTTGTCCCGGGGTCTTGACCTCTTCATAGTAAGATTGCTTACCTGCACCAGGACTTCCTTGGGAGCACGCATGCCCCCCCTGAGGGTAGCACATGACTCATGTGTTGTGTGACAGTCTGCCTGGCGCAGATCTCCCGACCCCTGTCCATCTGACAGTGCGCAAAGATCCCCCAGGACAGAAGTGGTGTCACCATGGTCACTCCTAGGAGGCTCAGCCCTTCTGGCTGGCCCCTGACCCACTGGTTCTCCCACTGGGGAACGCATCCCCCTCTCACCCCTCAGTCTGGACTTCTGCACCCTCCACTTAGGAGCGGCACCGCCAAACACCAGAACCGCTGGAGCTCTGTTTACAGACACTCCACGTTCTCTTGACACTAGGAGATCCCCCTCAACGGACGGCCTACCAGTACAGCCTAGGCTCCTCACCTGGTGTTCCCTCCTGGAACCACCCAAGCTCTGGGACCGGGTTTTGGGCACCTTGGGCCGCAGCCCATTCCCACTCCTTCTCCGCGGAGACAGGACGTGAGTCCCTACACCCTTCCCACGACACCGGGACCTATCTGGGCTACCACAAACCTTTCCCACCACCCTTGGTTGGGAAGTACCTAAGCCACTTCCTTCCGGGTCACCCCCAGATGCTTCTCCAGACCCTCTGGAATCCACCAAAAGGTCTGCCTCCCGTGCAAGCTCCCTGGAGTCAGAGAACTCACACTCCAGTGGGTGTTGGCATAGTTCTGGAAAACAGGGACTTAAAATATGCTCTCCAACAATTGAATCACACAGCCCCACACAGGTGTTAACCAAACTACCCTTCACCCAATCATCCAGTGCCTCAGAAAAGTACCCCACATCATTCTCACAAGACTGTTGAGACAGTTCTGACTGTTGCTGTCTTAACCCATACTCTTCTGGCTGGTCTCCATACTCACTTACTAGGGCTTCTATCATGGGGGAACCCCTCTCCCTGCACATCTCATCTAGAGTCAGTAGAGTGTCGCTCCCACTACCTGGAAAATTATCCCCTGTGCCAGTTCCCCAATCCACCTCAGGGACATTGTGCACCACTGGAGTAACCTCGGTGTATGTCAACTCCCTCCTTGAAGCAGGGCCCCAAATCTGTGTGTGTGTGTGTAGCTCATCCTCAGTACTGGACCTAACACTTTTGCTGCCACCATCTGGGCTGGGCCTAGCCCTACTGGCTTCCCAGTCCAGCTCTCTCATTTTAAACTCATGGTCTAACATCATCCTTTTCTCCTCCATGGCTAACTTAAGCTTTTCCAGTTCCACAGCAACCCTCCTTGCTTCCCGCCTGTCCTCCAGCTCCTCTGGGGACAAGGCACTGCTGCTGCCTGGTTTAGAGGGTGGCCCCCCTCCCAAAAGCACATCCACCCTTGGAATAGGCTCCTCCACCTCCAGGCTAAGATCCCCAGACTGCTCACTAGCATGTCTGGCCGCTACCCAGGCCCTCTGCGCCTTTTGTAGCTCCTCTTTTCTGGTGAGGCCTCTGATTTGGATTTTGAGGTTTTTGCAGATCGCCTTCAACTCCTTAACATTGCAGGTTTCTAACCTCTCCTCCTCAAAGGCCACTTCCAAGGATGCAACAGATGATGCAATTGATTCAGGCATGTTGTACTAGAAAGTTCAAGTTCAAAACCAATGGAAAGGCAAAAATAGACCAAAAAAATAGTATGTGGTACGTAATGGTCTGCGATATGGTAGTGTTGCACACCAATCACTGTAAGTCAAGTGCAAACGCAAGTCCTATCCTCACCGCTGACAACCAATGTTAGAAATGGGATTTTTGGTAGGCTAGGGCATGTGCCAAAGCCAGGCGGAAACCACCACTCTAGTCAGGATAAGGGAGTTACACTCTTAAAATTACCCCTGCTCACCCCCTTGTAGCTTGGCACGAGCAGTCAGGCTTATCTTAGAGGCAGTGTGTAAAGCATTTGCACATAACCAACAGTAATACAGTGTAAGCACTACAAAAGGACACCACACCAGTTTAGAAAAATATCCAATATTTTTATATACTTAAGACAAAACCAAAAAACGATAAAAATCCACAATACGGTACTTAAAAATCTTCAGTTATCAAAATATGCTTGAAAACTAGTTCCTTGATGTCGATCGCTCCGTCCCGGGCCATCACGGCGTCGTGAACAAACAAATCCAACCAGTTCTGGCTGACCGCGGCGTCGCGGGCCAGCTACGGTGTCGGGAAGACCCGCAAACAGTACCTTTTAGAAATGCAGGGTGTCGGCGACCTCTCGTTGAGCTTCTGAAAGCACGGCGTCCGCAGGCGTCGGTTCCGGAGATCGGTGCAGGGGTCGTCGGGGCCCTCGAAGTCACACGCGTTGCAGATCAAACTCCTCTCTGTTGAAGTTAGGAGCGCTGGCGTCAGGTGCTGCGGTGCGAAGTGCAGCGGTGAGGTGCCCTCAGGTCGCGGTTTGAGCAGCGGCTCGGTGGCAGCGTCAGATGGCGTCGTCGGTGAGACCAGGGTCACGGTGCGAAGTGAAGGTGGTGCTCGTCGCGGTGATGGCAGGTCGCGGTGCAAGCAGCGGCGTCGTCATTGCTGAAGCGCTGTCGTCGGCAGACGAACTGGAGTCGATGGCGCCGGCGTCGGTAGGCCAAGGCTGCAATGTGGGATGAGGGCGGTGCGTCGTGTAACTTTACGAGCGGTGCCCTCGAACCACGGTGCAAGCAGCGGCATAGATTTCGGTGTGGAGCGGCGTCGTCGGGGATACCAAGGCGTCGTCGTGAAGCGAGGCGATGCGGAGTGCGGTGCCCACAGGTCGCGGTGCGAACAGCGGCTCGGTGGCGGCGTCAGCAGGCGGCGTCGGTGAGACCAGGGTCGCGTTGCGGCGGTGCCCTCTGCGGTGCCTTCAGGACACGGAGTCGGCAGCGGCGCCGTAGACGGCGTCGGGTTGCTTTTTCTTCTGTTGCAGCACAAAACACAGAGGGGCAGATTTACAAGCCCCCTGCGCCACCAGTACGTCACTTTTCGTGACGTACTGGTGGCGCAGGGGGCTCCTCGATATTTACAAGGAGAGGAAAAGCCACCATGCGTGACTTTTCCTCTCCTTGTAAATACCGTCCCTTCACACGCAGCACTTCTGCGGTGAAGGGGCGTTCCCATGGGTGTTGCTGTGGGTGTTCCCACGCAACACCCATGGAACAAGACACATCTCCAGAATTACGAGAAATCGTAACTCTGGAGATGCGTCTGAAAGCTACGCCACCCTAGAGGTGGCGTAGCGAGGCGCACCGAGGAGAAATGTTTTCATTTCTCCTCGTTTTCTCTTTCAATGCGTGCTGCATTCTGCAGCACGCATTGAAAGAGGAAAAGCCTGTACTGATTGTTTTTGTGCAGAAAGGTGCCCCTTCCTGCACAGAAACAATCTCCCCATGGCGCAGGCATCCATGCACCATGGTGCAAGGGTGCCTGCGCCGGCGCTTGGCAGCTGTTTGTGCGCTCAGCGCAGAGAGAGCACAGGAATGCGACATATTCTTGTAAATATGTCGCATTCCTGTGCTCTGAAAGTGCCGCAGCGTGGCGCAGCCAAAGGGCTTGCAGCGCCACGCTGCGGCACTTTCTTGTAGATCTGCCCCAGAGTCCCCAGTGCTGAGGGCAGAAGAGCTTGAAGTCTTTGCTGTTCCTGAGACTTCTTGAACAGGGGGCAAGCTCTACCTCAAGCCCTTGGAGAAACTCACAAAAGTAGATTGCAGAAAGTCCAGTCCAGTCCTTTCACTGCCCAAGACAGAAGCAGCCACTGTAGGCCAACACAGCAAAGCACACAGCAAAGTGGCAGTTCCTCCTCACAGCTTCTCGAGCTCTTCTTCTTGGCAGTCTTCTTGGTCCAAAAGAGTTCTAAAGTTCAGGGGTCTGGGCCCCAATATTTATATCCCAAAATCCTTTGATCTCTTAGGCAGAGAGTGTCTGTTCCCAGCCAAAACCAGTTCTGCCTTCTCTGGTGTGACTTCCTGGCAGGAGGTGGAGATCTCATTGTCAAAGGCAGACCAGGCCCTTTGAGGTGCAAGGAAATCTCCTCCCCCTTCCCCAATTGCAGCCCAGGTCTATTCAGCCCTTTCCTGACCCACCTAGACTATCTGGAGCCACTCCTGCTCCCCAGCCTTCTGTCATCCAAAACCCAGACAGGCAATCCACATTCCAGCAGAGGCACACGGGATGACTGAGCAAGAAATTACCTACTCTCTAAAAGTGGTGTTTTCAAACACAGAATGTAAAAATCACCTTCACTAAAAGATGCATCTTTAGATTCTGAGTTCAGACATACTAAACTTTATTTCCCTACCTAATTACCCGGGCCAGTTATGTTTATAAGAGGTTATAAACAAACTCCCCATTTTGTCCTATGGGGAACAGGTAGCCTTGCAATAGTGAAAAACGAAATTGGCCGTAATTCACGATCAGGACATGCCACACACACCAGGGCATGTCCTACCTTTCACATACACTGCACCCTGCCCACAGGGGTACCTTGGGCCTACCTTAGGGGTGCCTGACATATAAGAAAAGGGAAGGTTAGGGACTGGCAAGTGTGTGCACTGGGAAGTCGACATGGCAGTTACAAACTGCGTGCAGACTCTGCAATGGCAGGTCTGAGTTACCTTTTCAGGGCTACGCACGTGGGTGGCACAATCAGTTCTGCAGGCCCACTAGTAGCATTTGATTTACAGGCCCTGGCACACTCAGTGCACTTTACTAGGGACTAACAAGTAAATCAAATATCCAATCATGGAAACACCAATCCATAACACAATTTACACAGAGAGCATATGCACTTTAGTACTGATTAGCAGTGGTAAAGTGCCCAGAGTCCTAAAACCAACACAAACAGGTCAGGGAAAATTAGGAGGAAGAAGCAAAAAGTTTGGGGATAACCCTGCAAAAAGGGCCATTTCCAACAATACCCATTTGGCGAAGGACTGCAGAAGAAGTAGTTGCTGCTGCAGAAAAGAAATGTAGCAGGAGAAGCCACAAAGTCAATCGACTGGTGATACACCCCGGGCAGATAGGCGAGCAGGTTTGTCCCAATCTCCTCCTGGTTCTCAGAGCAGTTTTTGGCCAAAAGTTTGGTATTTGGCCATCTGGGCGCCTTCAGCATCACAATCAAGGGTCCAGGACTGTTGGGACACTTTTTTGGGGGTTCAGGACTCACTCAGGCTGGGTCCAGTTGCAGGTTAAAGATTGTAGGAGCCTTTTCTGCCCCTGTGGCTCTGAACAGGAGGCCAGCAAACTAGCCCTTGGAGCCACTCTGGTAGTCCTGGGTTCAGGCGAAGAAGCAGGGCTGGCCTCTGATGGTTCAAGGCAGGCTCTAGACAGCAACGCAGTCCTTGCAGGTACAGAGGTACAGCAGGTCACAGCAGCAGGCAGTCATCTGAGAGTCCTTCCACTGGTCCAGTAGTGAACTGAAAAGGGTGGTCTGAAGGTCCTATTTTTATGCCCTGCCCTATGGGCTCTCTAGGGCATACCTTAGGGGTGACCTACATGTAATAAAAGTGGAGTTTAGGGCTCATCAAGGGGGTTTTAATGCCAAGTTGACAGGGCAGTTTAAAACTGCATTTAGGCTACAGTGGCAGGCCTGGGACATGTTTTAAGGTGCTACTTAAGTGGGTGGCACAATAAGTGCTACAGGCCCACTGGTAGTATTTAATCTACAGGCCCTGGGTATATGGTATACCACTCTACAAGGGACTTATAACTAAATGAAATATGCCAAAGAGGTGTGTGGCAATCAAACTATTTTTAAGTTTAAGATCTCTTTATTCCCAAAAGGAGCTGAGTTTGGTGCATTGCCAGAGCAAGTGTGTGAGGGTGCCCATCTGACCGCAGTGTCGCCAGCATGTGCTGTCTTTATTAGCGTTCCATTGGGCGACCTTCGCCGGAGTGACATACCAGTAGTGCTCAATCTTCAGGAACATCTCTTTACTGGAGGTGTTGCGGGTAGAGGCTTGGTTGCCATGGAGGATATCTCTCCACTCCTAGCCTGTAAAGGTGCACTCACATTCCTCCTCCCATCTACATGGCGCAGCAGATTCCGCCGGGTGGTGAGAAAGGTGTAAATGTCAGAGAGGATCCTCTTGTCAGAAGAGCAGGTATGGAGCCATTTTTTAAAGGGGGTAAGGACCCGGCTAGCATGAGGACGAAGCCAGGGTTGCGTCAGCCAGTGGCAGAGAGCCATGTACTGCCAGCGAGCTGTAGAGGGGATTCCAAATGCCGACTGAATGTGTGGAATGTCCATAAGGTCATCTGCATCAAACAAATCACCCACTCACTTGCAATTGACTTCCTGCCAAGCTGCAAAGGCAGACCCACTCTGTGCCGGAGGAAAATCTGAATTTCCTATTATTGCTGTCTATGGAGACAGAGGAGTGGATAGACCTTGTCTTAGCTGCACCTTGTCCCAAATTCCCACTGTGGTGCGCAGCACTGGAGCACTGTATCAGGCCAGTGAGGCTTTGGCAGCCAAGGCACCTTCCATATCAGAATGCATGCCACCGCTTGGTCAATAAAGCACCAATGTTTTTCTGTGCTAGGCCGGGACCACTCCACCATGTACCACAGATGCGCTGCCTGATAGTAGCATTGTAGGTTAGGGATTCCCAGTCCACCCCCTGCTTGTGAAAGACACACCCGGGACTTAGCCATCTGCGCTCTTTTGCTCTCCCAAATAAAATCCCATATGATGGACTGCAGCTTGTCTAGCATCCACAGGGAGGCTGAAGTGGCAGCGATTGCATTATGTAGAGAATTTTCGGCAAGTATCATCTTGACTGCTGACAGGCGACCCAGTCAGGAAAGTCCATAGCTCTTCCATTTGGAAAGGTCTGACTGCGTGATCGCCAGGAGGCCGCCATAGTTGCGAGCTGCCATACACTCGGGGGTAGAATGTATTTGTAGGCCTAAATAGCGTATTCCTTGTACCACCCACGTAAAAGGTAATTTGGATGCAGGTTGGGTCTGGGTTGCCTCAGAATTGGTCAAATTGAGTATAGAGAACTTATGCAGATTAGTTTTAAAGTCAGAAGCTCTCCCCAATGCCTCCAATTCCCCTCTCACCATAGTCAGAGAGGCGGGAGGTTCAGACAGGGTCAGTAGGACATTGTCCACGTACAACATAATTTTATGCTCCCTGCCCCCCAATCATATGCCTGCGAGTTGTGTATGGCCACGTATCTGTTCTGCGAATGGCTCCATGTAGAGGGCAAACAGTAGGGGGGACAGGGGGCAACCCTGTCTGGTCCCTCAAGCAATTGGAAAGGGCGTGGATAAAATCCCATTTACCTGCACTCTAGCCTTGGGGGAGGTGTAGCAGCACTGTACTCATTGACAAAATCGTGGTCCCGGGCCCAAGCATACACGGACTGCGCAGAGATATAGCCAGTGGAAACGATCAAAGGCCTTCTCTGCGTCGATAGATAGGAGTAGAGCACTTTGTCCAATAGATGACAAACCTGTTTTGTGTTGTCACTACAACCCCTCCCTGGGACAAAACCGGTTTGCTCGGGATCCACCAGTCCCTGCATATATGGGGCCAATCTACGTGCCAGGATACCTGTAAAGAGTTTTGCATCTACATTTAAGAGATTCAAGGCTTTCATGGCCCCAACTCGGGGTGGTGCAGTCTTCACGGCCAGACTGTCGCTCAATTACATGTCCAGCAATGTGTCCCCACTTCAAAGACGCACTCCACAGCAGATCTAGTAAAAGCAAAAGGCATTTTTAATTCAGAGTTCTTTGTTTGCCTTACGCATTTCGGAGCACAGCTCCTTGATCACAGGCTGCCAAGGTGCACGCAGACATACTCAAAGGCAAAACCTCTCAGCACATTTCAATTGACCTTTAGTAGGTTTCACAGGTGAGTTAACTTGTGTTCATGCTGGGATATGTAGTCCCTTTCAGACAGTGTTCTATCTCTTGTAGACTCTGCGGCCATGAAAGCCTTGAAATCCGGAGCTGGTTGGGACAATAGATCAGCACAAATTATGGAGCATTTATAATTTGGAGGCCAACTGGAGGGTAATTTTAAAATGCATATTCAGTGTTGCAGTGCAGAGTCTACAAGAGACAAGGGAAGGACCAACTTATGCAGCATCGTTAACTAAATTATGGGGCAAGAAAAGGCAAATTATGCAGCGTAATGGAAACGCCCCCTTGGCGCTAAGTAACGCAAAGCAATGGTTTGCGCTGCTTTGTGTTACTTGTAGGGTGCTTTTCAACGCAAAACAAGTTTTGCGCTGGAAAGTAAATTGGTAAAAAACATTTTGTGCTGGCTAGCGTCATTTGTGACACTAACCCAGCACAAAATGTTTGAAAATCTACCCCTTGTTGTTCTCATGGATACTTCTAACCACAGATTCCTCACCTGTAGGATAGATAGCAAAGCAGGTTATCAAGGCTGTAGTGCTTGGTGAATGTGTGCACTGACCCCCACATTGCAGCCTGATAAATGTCCATGACAGGCATGATGCATGTCAATGCAGTGGTAGCAGCCTTCGCTCTGGTGCAATGTGCCCTCAACCTTTCTGGAAGCTGCTTTTGGCAATTGAGAAGCAGATCTTAAAGCAGAGGACTATCCACCTGGACAAAGTCATTTTCTACACGGTCTTGCCTTTCTTTGCCCCCAGAGAACCCCACAAAGAGATGATCGTCCACCTGAATGTCTTTGGTACAGTTGATGTCAAACCACAGTTCTCTTTTGGGGTCCAAACAATTGAGTCCGTCTTCCTCTTTCAAGCAGTGAGGTGGGGCAAAGAACTTTGGAAGAGTGATCTATTGCCCGACTTGTAAAGCAATCACAACATTAGGGTGATGTACGGCAGCTGGACTGACAGAGCTTGAAGCTCACTTATACAACAAGCTGAGGATAGTACAATGAGCAAGTCCGTCTTCAGGTTCAAGAGACATAGGGAACAGCTATGTGGCTCAAAAGGAGTGCACATAAGAAAAGTAAAGACCAAATTATGGCCCCACTGTGTCATCACAAAAGATGCAGGAGGAAACATGTGGACCAAGCCTTTAAAAAAAACTATCACAACAGCTAATTTGAACAAGGACAGTTGGTGCCTTAAGAGCAAAAAAAAAAAAAGCTGATAGGGCTGACAGATAACCATTAACAGTGCCCTTTGCAAGTCCTTGCTTGGCCAAAGACAGAACAAACAATTCCACGTCTGACAGTTTAGCTTGCCAAAGATCCATATTAAGGGTGCCACACAAAGCAACCAACTTTTCCCAGTGTCCGGTTAAACAGATTTTGTAGGACACCTGGCTGCCAGAATGACATCCACTACTTTGGGAAGTAGACTGAATGTAGTCAACTGCCACTACTCAATCTCCATGCACAGAGGTGTAGATTGCTCAGGCCGGAGTGGAAGCCCCTGCTCTGCTGCTGTGACAGAGCCTACCAAAGCAACAGCCTGATCAGAGGACATATGCTTATGCCCACATGTTCCAGATACCACACTCTCCTGGCCCAATCTGGATCTACGAGGATTAATTGGGCCTAGTCGTTCCTGATCTTCTTCAGAACCCAGGGCCCATAAGTGCACCATATCCGGGATGGCTCAGATGAAAGTGAGCCTTTGCAAAGGAATCAGGTGTGACTTCCGCACATTGATAGTGAACCCCAACAATGTAAGTTGGTTCGCTATCGACTGAAGGAGGTCTGCGACTGACTGTTGCAAGCCCACCTTCAACACCCAGTCATCGAGGTAGAGGAAGACTAGTACCCCCGACCTCCGAAGGTATGCTGTGATAATTGCCATAACTTTCATGAACACCGGGGAGGCACTGGTGAAGTGAAAGAGAGCACGATAACTGGAAGGTCCTTGTGGACCTCCTTCAAACCCAGTGTGGGCCTGCACGAAGGGGATAAGGAAATAGGCGTTCTGCAGGTTCAACACCACCATCCAGTCTCCTGTATCCAGGTCACACAGAACCTGAGCCAGTGTGACAATCCTGAAAGTGTCCTTCCGCAGGAAGAAATTGAAGTCTAAAATAGAGGAAGACCTCTGTCCTTTTTTGGCACTAGGAAATAACAGGAATAAAACCAAGTTCTGATCTCCAAGGCCAGGACTCTCTCTATGGCTCCTTTCTGCAGAAGAACCTAAACTTTCTGCTACAGAATAGACAAATGGTCTGGGTGGGGTAGCAAGAGGGATCTGCTGCTGGTTCAATTGCGGTCAAGCAGATCTTTTGCAGTCTCCTCTGAAACCTGGATGGAGTACGAAAGGTTCCCTTGGTGCTGGCCCCACTGAGACTCCAGATCCCGCTGCAGAGCCTGCATATGCCACATGGCATGGTGAGCAGGCAGGATTCAGGAGTCCAGCAGCCCAAGAAGCTGCAGAGCAATCCTCATTGGACTGAAGCTTAAACATCAGGATCATAGCCGATTGTCCTGGACTTGTTGTTCAGGAGGAAAAGCCTACAAGTGCACCATACCCGGGATGGCTCAGATCAAAGGGAATCTCTACAAAGGAATCAGGTGTGACTTCTTCACATTAATAGGGAACCCCAATGTAAATTGGTTCTCCGTCAACTGGAAGTGGTCCCCGACTGGCTGTTGCGAGCCCACCTTTAACACCCAGTTTTCAAGGTAGGGAAAGACTAGTATCACCCGAAGGTAGTCTGTGACCAGTGCCATCAATTTCATGAACACCCAAAGGGCACTGGTGTGAGGCAAAAGGGAGCACGGCAAACTGAAAGTACTCGTTGACCACCTAGAACTGCAGGTAGTGCCTGTGGGCCAGCTGGACGGAAATATGGAAACAGGCTTCCTGCAGGTCCAATGCCACTATCTAGTCTTTTGGATCCAGGGCAGATAGAACTTGGGCCAACGTGAGCCTCTTGAATTTTTTCTTCTGTAGGAAGAATTTGAGGGGTCGAAGATCTAAAATATGTGGGTGGCCTCACCATTTTTCGGCACTAGCAAATAACAATAATAACAATCAGTATTGATCTCCAAGGCCGGGACTCTCTATAGCTCCTTTCTCCCGAAGTGCCTGAACTTTTTGCCACATAATAGATAAATGGTCCTTCGAAAGCTGCTTTGATGTAGGTGAAATAGACATAGGGCCAGAAAGGAATGGCAAGGCGTAGCCCCTTTGGACTATCTGCAGGACCCATCTGTCAAATATTATGGCTTGCAACCTTTGTAGAAATGAGTGATCCTGTCTCCCACAGGGTGGTCATGTGCCACTAAGGATAAGCTAAAGCGGCTTGAAGACTGCTGCTGAAGCGGCTGGGTACTGGAAAGTTTTTTGCATCCGCTGGCCTGTGCTCTGTGTGCCAGACCCCCTACGCAACCCCCAAAATACTGGGGTATCTGTTGTGTGGGTG
Source organism: Calotriton arnoldi (assembly GCA_963921515.1). NCBI lineage: Eukaryota > Metazoa > Chordata > Amphibia > Caudata > Salamandridae > Calotriton > Calotriton arnoldi. The sequence continues at coordinate 295,646 of CAWUFW010000052.1, forward strand.
GTGGGCCTTGATGTGTCTGAAGGCAGAGCCCCTACCCATGTCTCGAAAGGGCCGAAAATGTTGAGGATACAACAGGTTCTCCCTGAACCGAAATACAAGCAACCCAGGACCAGTTTCGCTCTAGCTAGAGGTCATCAGCCAGGGTTAGCTTGGTTCCAGTGACATATTGTGCATGGGACCCACATCTGGGCTAACTTGACCCATTCAGGGTGACACACTAAAGTATACAAAAAAGTGATGGATGGAAAGCTTGAATTAATCTCAGCCACTGGCAATTACTTGGGGCCACATGCCAATCCATTGTTATTCTGCCAACCATTCCACCTTAGTTTGGACCCAGCCATATTCAAATCAGTTTTGACCCTGCTCCATTGGGAACAGTCCAGCCCGACCTGCCTGGCCAGGTCCTCACTGAACCGGAAGACAAGCAACCCGGGACCATCTAATAACCATGGCAAAAGAAGCCCACTGGCCTCCTATCGGTCCATATGACAATTGCAATTGCAATATAAGTTAGTCCCCACAATCATTACCATCATCACCAAGGTAGAGACGGATTTGGCTCGTAGTCAGAGAAAACTATGAGCTTGATATCCTCCTCCCGCATCTGTGCCGGCATCCACATAGAAGGAACATGTTGCTGGATGTGGAATTGGCTCAGCTGGTTCAGGAAGTACAGCCAGCACCGAGGACAGGCCCACTGGTGGTAACACAGCTGGAGTCCTCTGTGGATACATGGACCCAAAGATGCACCAGATGGAGCCGGGAGGGTGCTAAAAATACAGAGTGTGGCCTCCTTAAACACCTCAATGGTTTTTGCGTCACCAGTGGACCCAGACACACCTCGTGGGGTTCTGTCACAGACATTTGTTTGTGACAGTACCTACAATGCATAAACTCTTGTAGTTTTAAGAGGGGACATACTCTCTTGCACACTGGAAAAGAATTTGGGCAAAAAAGGTTATCAACTGGCAAGAACAAAGTAGGAGCTAGCTTAGGATCCATGTACAAAAGTGCAGAAAGAAGGGAACGGATGTCAACGGCTTGGGTATCGTCTTTATGTGGCTCTAGATGTCACTTCCTGGGCAGAGTGAAATTGGCGTGGAGCCGCAGGATCCCACATCCTGGCATGCAGGGGTTGTGCTAAAGATCTTTCAGATCCAGTCTGCCGCCAGGTGATAAACTACTGGCGAGGAATCTGTGTACACAGGTTCTTATGATCTATAGTGAAGTCAGCTATTGAGTCTAGAAGGGCATCTGTGAAAGCAACATTGTGTGGAGGAAAATCATATATTGAGAATGAGGCTGCGGAGGTCGCAAAAGAGGAGCAGCAACTAGTATTGATTTGTATTTTGGGACTGTGAAGTTCTTTGTGTCTTCCAATTGAAGGAAGTGACCCGATGAGGGCCACCCAGGCCAATCTCGACCTCCTCTAGCCTTCCAAGAATGAAGAGTCGATGACGCAGTAGAGAATACAAACAATCTAGTTTATTCACTGCAGTGGAGTCCAATCAGACCAGCCTCCTATGATGGCTGACGAGGGACTGACTGTTACAAGCATAAAGTTACATTATATATGTTGCGGAGCCTACGAAGACCTGCCTACCATGGAAAAATACTGGTAGGTGTCGTAATACAATGGGGGTACAGAACATAAGTCTCGACTCTGCAGCCTGGTACAAGCTATCTACATTTCAAGGTTGTCTGGCCTATCATCCCCTCTAGATAGGTGGGAGAAGGCCTCGATCTCAGAAGAAAGGTATGCGCTAATGAGCTAACATGGGCATTGAAGAAACAAAACTTACCGAGAACCATTTCTCGTAAATGAGTAAAATACAGTTTCGAGTATGCAAGTAACAGTGTCGATTGCATTAAAACATGGCGTCCTAACTAAAATGGCGGTACAGATGTCAACCTAACTGGCGCGACATCTGTATCAACTCATTACATATTTCACACAATACTTAAATATAATGTATTTAGCCATATAAATGCTAACATAATATGAAGTAAAATACTAGTAAGAGGTAAAACTACGGTTCAATTCTATCACACCCTCCTTTTAGCATTATATGCTAAATCATCTTTATTCGCGCTATCAGGTAGGGTCTTTACAATTCTAATAGCTAAGAGCAAACTGTATTGAATAAACAATAATGTGGCTAAATAGTATCACATATAGTGATAAAGTTCACTGGAAAAGAATTGCAATATTAATCATCAGCAACACAAATATCATCAGAAACAGAAATGGCAAGGGAAGTACTTGATCCAAAAACTCCCTCATCCAACTGCATGAGGGTGTCAAGCTCCTGTTGAAGCATTATTTTAGCATTTGTGTCATGAATCGAACTTCTTTTGGATGTAAGATAGGTGGCACAATATGAACAACATAAAAGAAGAACTGTATCGGGACACAGCAGCAAATTAGAATAACAATTAAATAGATCACTTTCTCTAAGATCCAGCCCCAACCACCAAACAGGGACCAACTCCAATTGCCGCTCTCCATGCCCTTAACGTTCTCCAAAATGTCTAAGTTGGGTAATAATTTTCTCCATATTCGTGATGCCAACCACGCACTGATCTCCTATTACAGCGCATGCTCCACCATTCTTAGCTAGGATAAAATCTACAGCATACCTTGTTTGTTCGGAATATATGCGCATACTTTCTAATTGAGTGGTGATGTCTCGTAAAGCTGCCACTGTCGAATTGGATAAAATGTGTAATTTACATCCAAAATATTCTCTTGCACGTTCACCTCTGGCCATAGCAGTACCACCGAATGTAATAATAGAAGAAAGGATGTACCCAAAAGTAATACCATTGCTATAATTATTAACTTCCAAATCTGTAACTCCTTCGCAGAATTCCTTGGTCAATGTTCTTTTTACCCATCTGATTTTTGGCTTACTATGCCTGCAAGGTACCCCAAGAGGTAACACCATTCCCAAAGCTACATCTTCTGTACCATTGTACATATTAGAATAGGTGCCATTGGACAGAAAATAGAAACCTTGGTGTGCATAAAGTGGACCTTGGTAATCTAATGGAGCATATCTAGTGCTCATGCCTTTCATACTAGGGTCATCCTTTTTCCCTAAACGTAGGATATTTTTGTATACTATTTCTCCAGAACAGTTAAGATGCATATAAGTATCAGTACTATTTAATTCAGGGCAACACGCAGGATATATTCCTGCTTCTTGAGTGACAGTCAGATCTTGATAATGCCATCCTGTCAATGTAATATTCCGTTTGCTGAAATATAGATCACCACAATACATTTCAGGCCTACATCACGGATACCCTGTACCTCTTGGTTTTTATAATATAGACATGGTCCAGGGTATCCCAGACCAAATTCACCTTTTACCCTCTACAAAGGTGGAGGGACGAACATATGTGTAATTTACCAGTGAGAGGGGATAGGCTGTCCATAAACTTGTAACAGAATCAGTAGGATAACAAGCTGTGTTGTCCCCCAAAGAATATTCGGTGAATATCCAGAAAAACATTATTGTGCATAGTGCGCTTCTGACGATCTGAGGAAACTGCCTGATACAAGACACATGACGATGTGACCCCAGAGCATTTCATTACCCAGAACAGCCCCCCTCCTCCCAATAGGAGCAGTAATATAACTATGACCCAAAAGATCTTTTTCTTGAGCAACCATTCATTACCAACTCGTTCTGGGCGCATAGCAATAAGACCTTGTTCATCTACTGCAAGGGGGCGACCAAAAAGATACATTTTCCTTATATTTATATTCATAAATCAAAGCATCAAAAGAAAGAACGACTTAAAATGGAGCCAATGATGGAAAAAGCACAAAAGAATAAAAAAGAAAAAATAAATCAAAGGAATTGTGAATCAGGATCTGTTCTAAGCCTCCCTGGCAGGCTTCTAACGTCCAATCCTCGGTGGTGCTATTGAGCACGCAGCGTTGGAGCCACACCCTTGCAGCTCGTCGACAATTATTCACTGTTCTCAGGATAGGGCACTCTCCCTCCTTGGAAGATACCCTCAACTTATCCTGTCCTGCGTCACAGGTAGTGCGCCAATCTTCTGATCCCTAGTCTAACAGGAAGATGCAAGAAAAACAGGGAGCTTTTGTTACTTGTCTTATGCAATGAAGTCCATCCCTAACTACACTCTTTTCTGTTGGCGCACCACCTTTCCGTCGAGGGCGCAAATTATATCAGTTTTTTCCAGGCACGGTCTCATCTTGAAGTAGAATCTGAAATTCAGGGGACGTTGAGGACTGACACTCGGGTTCCAGGTGGTCAGATAAGGTGGAACCCTGAGCAGCCCTTATTTCCGGGGGAACTGCTTCGTTTAGCACGTCATCATTTTCTGCCTCTGTGTCCAAACCAACTGAGCATCCGAGAACGGAAGGAATTTCGGGACCTTGTCTGTTTCGTGATCTCCGATGCCTTCTCTCACCCACGCGTCGTAGGGCAGGGGCATTCTCTTACAGTGAGAGGCATGCACCTAGTTCTTCCGACCTTCCACTCGCACCGCCGTCCTTGTGGCAATAAGGACCAAATAAGGCCCCTTCCATCTTGGCTCCAAGCCTTCCTTTCTCTGAAAGCTTCTAATCAGTGTGTAGTCACCTGGCTGTATCGTGTGCCCAGGCCCCTCAGGTGCTGGAGGCAGCGCCTCGTGTATCTGTTGATGAATAGAACATAGGCTTTTAGTAAGTTCATACAAATAGTCAATCAACAAAGGGTACTCTATATCCGAAAATCTCTTCGGTCTAGGGACACCCCACACATTCGTTGGACGACCGAAAACTACCTCATAAGGAGATAATCCGGTCCTGGAATGGGCAGTCATTCAGGTGGACAGCAAAGCAAGAGGTAATGCATCTGGCCATTGTAACCCAGTACTTTCTTTCACCTTTGCCAACTTTAACTTGAGAGTACCATTGTACTTCTGAACCAAACCTGCTGACTGGGGGTGATTGGCTGCATGAAACTTTTGCCGAATATGCAGACCATCGCATATCAGCTGGATCAATTTAGCATTGAAGTGACTTCCATTGTCACTCCAGATCAAGCGGGGCAAACCGTAACGGGGGAAGAATTCTTTAATAAGGGCCGTTGCCTTGGGAGTGTTTTCTTTTGTGGGGTAAGCCTCAATCCATTTACTAAAAGCACAAACTACCACTAGCACGTATTTCAAATTGTTAACCCGTGGCAGTTCTATATAATCTATTTGGAGTACCTCAAAAGGAAAAGAGGGAGGTGCAAAAATTACCAGAAGGTGTAGGGGTACCCTTCCCAGGATTGTGTCTAAGACAGATCATACAATTTTTCACCACGTGTGTAGCAACCTTTGGGATATTCTCATTGTTCCACACTGGATCTAACAGTTTACAAATGCCCTGAGCACTAATATGAGCTGGGCCATGTGCCATAGTAACCATAGGGAGTACATATGCATTTGGTAACATCCACCTCTGTTTCTCAGACAAATCAGTCCAACATCCCTCGTCATCTAGACGCCCTGCCACACTGCCAACTTCTCCACTGTCGCTTCACTCTGAATCTCCTTTACATTGGCTAGTGTGTCCTCAAACATCCCATTCTCAGGCACCCACCTAGCTGGGCCCGCCGCAAACATTTTTTTCATCTTTGATCTAGCTGTCTCCTTAGCTGTCTGATCTGCAAATGCGTTTCCTTTTCCAACATCATCAATAATTGCTTTATGGGCACTACATTTTATTATTGCCAATCGTTTGGGAAGAGTCAAAGCTGTCAAAAGCCTTTCCATCAACGGACCATGTTGGTTTTTTGTCCCATGCAATGTCAAGAACCCTCTCTCTGCCCAGAGGCGTCCAAAATTATGGGCCACCCCGAAGGCATACTGGCTGTCAGTATAAATATTGACAGCCAGTCCTTTGCTTAACTCACAGGCCCGCAACAGGGCCACCAGCTCCGCAGCCTGTGCTGATTGATAAGGAACACGTGACGTCTCAACTACAGTGCGCAGCATAGTAATAGCATACGCCGCTGTAGTGGTGCCATCTGACAATTTAGAACAAGAGCCATCAACATATAGTTCCCCTTGTGGGTCAGATAAGGGAACATCAGTCAGGTCTACCCGCCCCTTCGTCTCCTCCTCTGTCCGAAACAAACAATCATGGACATCCTTGTCCTCTTCTTCCGAAGGGAGGGGTAATACGTGGCTGGATTCAGTGTGGCACATCTTTTGATAGTAATAAGAGGTGCAAACAAGGTCAATTCATATCCAGACAGACGGGCACTGGTAAGGTGCTGCATCTTTGTTTTATTCAAAACTACGTCCACAGCATGCGGTACCATTATTGTGAGATCATGATTGAGAACGAGCCCTGCCGATTGTCAGATAGAGACCGCCGCAGCTCTTAAACAGCTCGGGAGCGCTCCAGCGACAGGGTCAAGCGTAGCAGAAAAATAAGCACACGGCCTCTGCTTACCTCCAGAGGCTTGTGTTAACACAGAGAGTGCGCACCCGGCCGCTTTGTGTATGTACAACACAAAGGGCTTCTTGTAATCCGGTGTGCCAAGCACAGGTGCAGAGCAAAGCGCAACCTTTAATTGTTCAAAAGCATGCGGACATTCATGCGTCCAGGGTAAGGGTTGATGCACATCTTTAGTGGTTAGGTAAAGCAAAGGCTGTATTAGTAAAGAATAAGCAGGTATCCGATGCCGACAATACGAGGTGATGCCTATGAACGCATGCACATCCCTTTGTGTCTTAGGGACGGGCATCTTAACAATGGCATCAACTCGTTCAGGTGTTAGCCTCCGACCCTCCTTCGACAGCAGGTGACCTAAATAGGTGACCTGCTGTTGACAATATTGGAATTTAGAAAGGGACACTTTATGTCCATTGTCTGCCAAATGCATTAACAATTTTACCGTGGCATCCCTACAACCCTCTTCGGTGTCGAAGGCTATTAAAATGTCATCCACATATTGCAATAATACATTACCTGCGGGGAGGGAGAGAGAGTCCAACTGACCTTTCAAAGCTTGACTATAAATACTAGGACTTTCTGTATACCCCTGAGGAACCCTACAGAATTGGAAGCTTTTTCCAGCTAAAGCAAAACCAAATAGATAGCGGCTATCAGGGTGGACAGGAATGCTAAAGAAAGCATTCTTCAAATCAATCACGGAGAAATATTTTGCTGAGGAAGGGATTATTGTGAGGAGGACTGTTATATCAGGAACCACTGGAAACTGGGGAACAACTAGTTCGAGGCATATGAGCTGCAGATCGTACACTGTGCATGAGATCGCCATCTGGTGTTGGGCTCGGATGCTTGCACTTTGTTGTTGTCTTGGAAGAGTCTTTTGTAGTCACGAGATAGGTGACTCCTCCTTTGGACGATAGTGCGCATGGGCATCGACTCCATGGTTAGATTGTTTTTTCCGCCATCGGGTTCGGATGTACCTTGCTGCGCTCCGGATCCACATCGATCGGTTCCCTCTCGACGCGCAGAAGAACCTCCTACCGTTCGACGGTATTGTTTTCGATCGCGATCCCCTCATCGCGTCTCCACTCCAACACTGTTTCGAGTCCGGTCGCCGACGTTGGTCCGTTGGGCGTGTCGGCGCCATCATCCAGCATATGGAAAGGACTCCATTTAAAAATGCAGGTGTGGGGCTAAATTCCCACACACAGATCTCCACGAGATCTGTAATCTTTGCCTCTCTCCAGAACACGAGAGCCAACACTGCCAAGCCTGTGACTCCTTTCGGTCCAAAAAGACCATCCGTGATCGCCGGGCCCGACGACACGAAATGTCCAGGTCAGCCGCTCCCGCACCGGACGACATCTTTGACACAGGCTCCGACAACCCGGACACCGGAGATTTACAAATCGACACCTCCGGAGCCGAAGACTCAGGGTCCGACGACCAACTCATCACACCACACCAACGTACTGTGAGTACTGACGTCGATGCCCCTGCCCCCAAGAAACAAAAGGCTTCGGTCACACCTTCGCCTTCGGGCCTAGGTCTGCACCATCACAAAGCTTCAGGAGCCCCGCCTTCCGGCTCGACTCCCAAGCACCTAAAGCCTTCTGGCAGCTCGGGACCGAGCCAGCCACGTCCCGGAGCCGAAAAACACTCATCGGCACCGAAAACACAAGACTAAGGTCTCGGCACCAACAGACCCTTCGGCGCCAAAGTCCAAGGTCCAAGGTCCCAGACACCTCGACACCGAAGCATACCAAACCTTCGGAGTCGACAAAAAAACCCTCGGTGTCGAAAACTTCACCAAAGGACACCAAACAACCTCGCAAGCCCAAACAACACTCGGAGCCGAAATCTTCGATGCCGACCAAACACGCCAGCTCAGAAGAACTCTTGGTTCCCATCGACCCAAAGCAGAAAACTCTGCACATTGACCCTATTACCGGACAGGTACAATCAGTAATACCTCACAAGAGGAAGATACAGGAACCAACCACACCTGAGCCACCTCATAAGAAGAAAGACTCTTCCACATCACCTATAAGGTCTTTCTCTCCACCTCCACAACACCTCAGCCCTCTACACTCCCCGCCTCACTCTCCTCCACCTTGTTTTTCACCACAAGGGGATACAGACAGGGAGGATCATGATGATGACATGCAGTCACCTCACAACACCTACACTGATGACGACCTTCACAGTATCCCACCACAAGACCCCTGGGACAGTTATGACCTCCCAGATATACCTGTCCCTGAACCATACCCATCAAAAGCCTCACCTCCAGATGATGCTATAGGGTTTTCACAGGTGATAAACAGGGCAGCACAATACCATGGTGTCAAGTTACACTCAGACCCCTGGAAGAAGACTTTTTACTAGAAACTTTTAGCCAGCCTCAAAAGTCTACCCATACTCTACCTATGCTTAAAGGCATTATTAAACATGCCCCTGAGGTCTTCAAAGACCCAGTTAGGGCTAGGGTTCTTAACCCAAGGATCGAGAAAAATATAAACCTGCCCCTTCTGACCCAGCTTATATTAAAGGCCAACTCCCTCTAGACTCATTAGTAGTTGCTAATGCACGGAAAAGGGCAAACTCCCAGACTACTGGTGAGACACCACCACCAGACAAGGAGTCCAAATTACTCGACGCATCGGGAAAAAGAGTTGCGTCTCAAGCAGCAAACATGTGGCGCATCGCCAATTCCCAAGCCTTACTGGCGAGATATGACAGAGCCCATTACGACGAGCTTGAAAAGCTCATTGAGCACCTTCCAGATCAGTATAAGACCAAGGCCAATGATCTAATACAAGAAGGCAAGATTGTCACAAACACCTCAATAAAGTGCGCCCTTGACGCAGCAGATACAGCAGCACGCACAATAAACTCAAGCGTTTTGCTGCGCAGACACGCATGGCTACGAATATCTGGCTTCAAGCAGGAGGTACAATCTACCATCCTCAATCAACCCTTAGACCAGGAACACCTGTTTGGGCCTAATGTGGACACTTCTCTAGAAAAAATGAAGAAGGACACAGACACAGCCAAAGCTATGGGAGCTCTACAAGCCACACCTAGCAGAGGTTCCTTTCGTCGCTCCTTATATGAGGCGGCTCCAAAACTACAGCCACAGACACCACCTCTGCTAACTACAAAAACACCACTCAAACCTCCTCTAATAGAGGTTACTCCAGAGGTAATTACAGAGGTAATAACAACAGGGGTAGAGGACGCGGGTTTAACACACGCACCTCCCCTACCACCAAACAGTGACTTCCCTCCGTTTCCCCGATCATTCCACTCCCGTCGGGGGAAGACTGTCAAAGTTCCTACCTGCGTGGAATTCCATCACCACCGACAGGTGGGTAATACAAATTATCCAGTATGGTTACTGCCTCGAACTCACTTCTACTCCCCCAACATACCACCCAGACAGCGTCCCATGTCCACGGAACATCTAACGCTCCTCAATCAAGAGGTTCTCTCTATGCTCCAAAAGCACGCAATAGAACCAGTCCCTCTACAACATCAGGGCACAGGGGTTTACTCACTATACTTTCTAATCCCCAAAAGGACGGTTCCCTCAGGCCCATACTGGACCTCAGACCCCTCAACTATTACATTCACTCAGATCATTTTCACATGATCACTCTTCAACAAATACTTCCACTACTCCAACAAGGCGACTTCCTTGCCACACTAGATCTCAAGGACGCCTATTTCCATATTCCCATTCACCCTGCGCACAGGAAATACCTAAGGTTCATAGTGGACGGACAACATTATCAGTTCAAAGTCCTCCCATTCGGGGTGGCAACAGCACCAAGGGTTTTCACCAAGTGCCTAGCAGTAGTAGCTGCGCACTTACGAAGACAACACATTCACGTGTTTCCGTATCTAGACGACTGGCTAATAAAAGCCAAGTCACACAACCAATGTGTACAGCACACACTCCAAACAGTTCGGCTACTACACAATTTGGGGTTCACAATAAACCATACCAAATCGCATCTCCATCCCTCCTACATACATCAGTACCTAGGAGCCACAATCGATACCTCCAGGGCCCTTGCATACCCCAATCCTTCCAGGATAACAAGTATGCAAGCCCTCATCAACAAATTCCTACCTCAACACTACCTTCCAGCTCGAGTGTTTATGCAACTCGTAGGAATGATGGCCTCGTGCATCTTTATTGTCCCTCACGCACGACTTCAAATGCGGCCCCTGCAAGAATGCTTAGCACGTCAGTGGAACCAAGCTCAGGGCCAGCTTACAGATCTGGTGTTGGTAGACAGCCGCACTCATCGCTCTCTGCAATGGTGGAACATACAAAACATTTCCAAAGGGCGGCCGTTCCTAGAGCCAGTTCCACAAATAGTGCTCACAACAGACGCATCTCTCACCGGGTGGGGAGCTCACCTCCTTACCCACACAACGCAGGGCAGCTGGACCAAGTCACAAAACTGCTCCACATCAACCACCTAGAATTATTAGCAATATTTCTAGCGCTAAAGTCATTCCAACCGCATCTTACTCACAAGACTGTCTTAGTCAAAACAGACAACATGACAGCAATGTACTATGTACAAAAACAGGGGGACACACTCTCTACAGCTGTCTCGCCTGGCGCAAGCCATATGGAGATGGGCCATTCCTCAAAACATTTACCTCCTTGCAGAACACCTTCCAGGAGTTCACAATCACATTGCGGATCTGTTAAGTCGACAGACACAACAGATTCACGAATGGGAACTGCATCCGCAAGTTCTACAACCTTTTTCCAAATGTGGGGCCATCCACAAATAGACCTGTTCGCCACACAAGAAAACACAAAATGCCCAACCTTCGCCGCCAGGTTCCCACACCCGTCGTCCAAGGGCAATGCAATATGGATGAACTGGTCAGGCAGATTTGCATACGCTTTTCCGCCTCTCCCACTCATTCCCCTAGTAGTACGCAAACTCAGACAACAGTCTCTAACAATGATCCTAGTTGCTCCCACATGGGCAAGACAACCATGGTTCACAACACTTCTCGAACTCTCAGTAGTTCCACACCACAAACTGCACCTCTCTCCACACCTCTTAACTCAGAACCATGGAGAGATCAGACACCCCGATCCAGGTCAACTGAATCTGGCAATATGGCTCCTGAAGTCCTAGAGTTCGGTTACCTTAACCTTCCACCTGAGTGTATGCAGGTCATTAAAGAAGCCAGACGTCCCACTACCAGGGCTTGTTATGCAGCAAAATGGAAAAGGTTTGCTATTTATTGCAATAACAACAATATCAACCCACTAGATGCCTCCATACAAAACATTATCTGTTACTTGCTGCATCTGCAAACATGTAACCTAGCATACTCATCCATAAGATTACATCTTGCCGCTCTAGCCGCATACTTACAAAACAGACAGCATTTGTCACTGTTTCGAGTACCTGCAATTAAAGCCTTTATGGAAGGCCTTAAAAGAATCATTCCCCCTAGATTGCCACCCTCTCCAGCATGGAATCTAAATATTGTCCTCACCAGGCTCATGGGTCCCCCATTTGAACCTCTGCACAAATGTGAGTTACAATTTCTTACATGGAAAGTAGCCTTCCTAATTGCAATAACCTCTCTCAGAAGAGTGAGTGAGATTCAGGCTTTAACCATACAAGAACCTTTTTACAAATCCATCGTAATAAAGTAGTTCTCAGACCAAACCCCAAATTCCTACCTAAAGTAATTTCTGCTTTTCACCTTAACCAATCAATAGAGTTACCCGTCTTTTTCCAAGACCCAGACTCTGTAGCAGAAAGAGCTCTACACACACTAGATGTCAGAAGAGCCCTACTTTACTACATTGACAGGACCAAACCTTTCAGAAAGACAAAACAATTATTTGTAGCTTTCTCCCCACCACATAAAGGTAATCCCATCTCAAAGGCTGGCATTGCTAGAGGGATAGTCAAATGCATTCAAATTTGCTACCAAAAGGCTAAACGCACCTTAATAATTCCCCTAGGGCACATTCCACACGTAAACTAGGGGCTTCTATGGCATTTTTAGGGAACATCCCCTAAATGACATATGTAAGGCAGCAACATGGTCTACGCCACATACCTTTACCAAACACTACTGTGTTGATGTACACGCAAAGCAGCAAGCTGCTGTGGGCCAAGCTGTTCTTAAAACACTTTTTCAGACTACTGCAACTGATACAGGTGACCACCGCTAGGGGAGACACTGCTATACAGTCTATGCACAGTGTACGATCTGCAGCTCATATGCCTCGAACGGTAAATGCTACTTACCAGTATGCATCTGTTCTTGGCATGTAGAGCTGCAGAGTCGTACACGCCCACCCACCTCCCCGGAACCTGTATCTGTTCCAGTATAATCTTAATTAGATATATTCACATGGACATCTTTTTCTTCTTACTGACTCCATCTTTTCCCATCATGGCGAAAAACAATCTAACCATGGAGTCGATGCCCATGCGCACTATCGTCCAAAGGAGGAGTCACCTATCTCGTGACTACAAAAGACTCTTCCAAGACAACAACAAAGTGCAAGCATCCGAGCCCAACACCAGATGGCGATCTCATGCACAGTGTACGACTCTGCAGCTCTACATGCCAAGAACAGATGCATACTGGTAAGTAGCATTTACCTTTTATTAACCTCCCTTAAATCAATTACAAATTGGTAAACATCAGAGTGTGCATCAGGGGAATCCACAGTAGGCTTTTTAAGGATAGGAAGAATAGGACTATTACACACATTCGCTACTGTCTCCTCCACCACCTCTAACAATCAAATCCTGTATAATTTGCATCAAAGCCTGTTCCCCAGCTTGCAATATTTTGTATTGGGGAATACGAGAAAGCACAGCATTATCCTTAATCTTGATAGAAACAGGTGGTATCTGTATCCTTTTCCTTGTTTTCTTGATGCTCATAGTATTGGGCCATACTCCATATCACTGAAGGGGAGGAAGTAGTCCATGTGTTCTCAGAGGCTTGCAGCTGAGCTGCAATCTCAGGAAGTAAATTTGTAACAAACCTGTTAACAAACAAACGAACTCCAACTTCCACTGACAAATCTTGTCCACTAAAGTCCAAAAACACCCCTTCAAACCGAGTAAAAAAATCAGACACGCTCTCTTCTTTCTTCTGGCGACATGCTGTTAACTTATCCCAATCTACTTGCCTGGGTGGAATAAGAGAATGCATGTACGTAATGATACGATTTGGTAAAGCCAATATCTCTGCCCTAGGTTTGTCGCCAGGCTTCCGTTCTTTATCCCACGCCTTAATCTCTTCCCATGTACCACCCAATTCCACTCTGTGATCCTGTGTATGCACCTGTCTCCATATATCTACCGGCACCAGCAGCCCAAAAAATATTTCAATATCTGCTAACGTCATAACTGACGAAGAGGCAGCCTCTGTTAATTCTTTATAGTATGCAGTGGGATTTTTCCTGGGATCCGGTAACTGACTTTTAAGAGCAAGTACTTCACTTCTTTTCCACGGGGTATAAACCCACTGCTCCTGAAAGCGAGCCTCTACTCTCTGCTGAGTAACGATATTTGCTGCATTACGCTGCTCTGGAATTTCAGGGTGGTAAATGGGATGTACTTCCCTCATTGGGAACTGGGATGCTGGAATCGGAGTGTTATGATATAATTTTGCCCAATAACTAAGTAATGTCCCAACGTTACTGTGAACTTCCGCAGGAGCCATACCAGCAGAATATACACGATCCCGAATATCATAAACAATTTGCGGAGCTTTACCTCCGATACACTGTTCCCACAAACCAATCAATGTATTCGACATATGCTGAAGAGAATGTTGTTGCACAAACGGATCAAACTCTTTCATCACACTCCATATATCCTCCAAACCATAAATCACATTCCGAGCCCACTGTGCTGCCTGAATTGCAACCATCCTTTTCTCTTCTTCACCCACATCAGATCGAAATTTGCGAAACTGGGGGAAAAACAGATGCGACCGGAACCGAGGCTGTTGAAGCTGCGGAGGGGTCAGGGGAAGACGAGGGAACAGCGGCAGACTGAGACGGCGGGACGACAGGATATACTCTTTGAGGGGCATAAGGAGGTGGGGGGCGAGTTTCCAACAAATCCTCCACGAAAAGATCCTCTTCCTCTCGAGCAACATAGGACCTATCACACTGTAACCAAAACTTCCTATCCGCACACTCAATACCCTTCTCTGTTCTCTCCTTATCATAAGCTACCGCTTTTTGCACCACCATTTGCATTGCCTTCTTCCTAGACTCCTTTTCAGCATGTATACGCCTCTGCTTAGCTTCTTTCTGCCATACCTGTAATGTATCAAACATCGACTGCCGACTTCTTCTAGCAAATAATTTATCCTGTAAGTAATTCAATTTTTGTTTATCAAAGGTACCATCCCGTGGCCACTGAAGCTCAGTATTGTCCCTCGTATACTTGTGCCACAATGTACAAAACATAATAGGGCCAATACCATGCTTCACATACATATCAAAATTCGGAGTGCCTTCCGGGGTTGTAGGCTGCCGCACCTCCAGGCGATGTTCCGCAGAGCAACATTGGCACACCAAACACCACACTTTACTCCAGCAAGGCATCCTGACATCAGACACATCCACGTATTCACTCAATCAACACACACACACAACGAAACACGCACAAAGAGCTCTCAAAAACAGCCCGCAGACTGTGTCAAAACAAGTCAGTCCTCAGACCGCACCAAGACAAGATAGGCTCTAGCCCCAGACCTTTTAAAAAATAAACCAGATTCAACCAGTGGCCTGGCAGAACGTTCGACAAACGCTCTGTATCACAAGGGTCCACAGACCCAACCAAGTTAACCAAGTCGGCGCCGCACTTACCAAGAATTCAAAATGAACTCACCCGGTGCACACAGGTCAAACGACTATTCTCCACTGCCGACACTTCGGACCAAACGGTCAGATCCAAGGGTTTCGCCTTTTCAGGACCCCAGCCAAGGCGACCACTAGACGAGGAGCCGCCCGATCAGACAGGCGGGGCAGCTGCGAGAACCAAGCTCGATCGTGTGGGGATCCCCGATCCGCCTATCCGACCGGACACAACCCCGACCTCTACAACCCGACTACGGGTGAGACGGGTCACCTGTGTGGGGTCCCTGTTCGGGCGCCAACTGAAGGAAGTGACCCGATTAGGGCCACCCGGGCCAATCTCGACCTCCTCTAGCCTTCCAAGAATGAAGAGTCGATGACGCAGTAGAGAATACAAACAATCTAGTTTATTCACTGCAGTGGAGTCCAATCAGACCAGCCTCCTATGATGGCTGACGAGGGACTGACTGTTACAAGCATAAAGTTACATTATGTATGTTGTGGAGCCTACGAAGACCCGCCTACCATGGAAAAATACTGGTAGGTGTCGTAATACAATGGGGGTACAGAACATAAGTCTCGACTCTGCAGTCTGGTACAAGCTATCTACATGTCAAGGTTGTCTGGCCTATCCTCCCCTCTAGATAGGTGGGAGAAGGCCTCGATCTCAGAAGAAAGGTATGCGCTAACGAGCTAACATGGGCATTGAAGAAACAAAACTTACCGAGAACCATTTCTCGTAAATGAGCAAAATACAGTTTCGAGTATGCAAGTAACAGTTTCGATTGCATTAAAACATGCCGTCCTTCTAACTAAAATGGCGGTACAGATGTCAACCTAACTGGCGCGACATCTGTATCAACTCATTACATATTTCACACAATACGTAAATATAATGTATTTAGCCATATAAAGGCTAACATAATATGAAGTAAAATACGAGTAAGAGGTAAAACTACGGTTCAATTCTATCACAATGAGGTTGATTTCTGAAGAGAGTGAGGTATCTTTCAGGTATTGCTTTTCGTATTATGGAACCTGTATCTTCGCCAGGACATGTTTCAGTGATAAGAAGGAGGTCAAGTTTGAAGCCCCATAGGTCATATATGTGACTTTTTTAAGTCCTGCTTGGGCATGATTGCGGCTTGTGGCTGGTAGAATCCTTCCGTGTTTTGGTCTTCCGGCAAGAAGCAGATATTTGTCTAATTATTGGCGTTTTTATATGGCAATTTGTGGGCATGTCATCTGCTGTCTGCAGGAGGTTTCTCAAATTGATGCAGTTGCACTGTTTCGGTGAGAGATAGGGCACTGTTATGAGGTGAAGGAGCAGATGTTTTCGTTTTCAGCCCCTCACGTGTCAGTTTCTGTTTCAGCTGTGACTGGTGTGACCAAAGCAATACCAAAGGGGATGATGGACGGAGCGCTTGAGCTAATCAAACACTCACCCCCAGTCAACTGATCTGGGTTTAATCCATCATCATTCTTTAGCTCACTCCACCACCCCAGTTCAGACATGGCCATATGCAAATCAGTCTGACCCTGTGCCTCATGGGAACAGTCCAGCCCGAACTGCCAAGCCATGTCTTCCCTGGACCGGAAACAAGCATCCTGGGACCGGTTTCTGGCTATTCAGCCGTCATCAGCCAGGCTAGCTTGAATCCAGTGGCAAAGTGAGCAAGGGAACCACGTCTGGGCATACCCTGCCAACTTAGGGCGAACAAA
The DNA here is from genome assembly GCA_963921515.1 of Calotriton arnoldi. NCBI lineage: Eukaryota > Metazoa > Chordata > Amphibia > Caudata > Salamandridae > Calotriton > Calotriton arnoldi. The sequence continues at coordinate 312,730 of CAWUFW010000052.1, forward strand.
GCAATACCAAAGGGGAGCATAACCTGTTGCACTGATCACCCAGTTGCCCCAGTCTGCCAATCAGTGACTTCATTAGTTTCGTGGGCAAGGAGAGAGAAATGCGCTATGAGTACTATGTGAAGAGTGGGTAAAAGGGAGATTTTGAGCAACGCTTAGGGTAGGAGATAGGCAGGCAAAGGGTGGAGGAGCATGGAGTGGTTGGTGAAGAGAGAAGGGTGAGCTAGATTTTCCTCAAAGACCCAGGAGGTTCTGTCAATAGTCTGGGTCAGCGTCTTGTATGATGTTTATTGTGGATGGTGGCGTGCGTGAGTGGAGATGGAGAGAGGTCATTAACGAGATACCTTTGGGGTCTGAGCACAGGAGAGGTCTGGGGGGGGTGGAGGGGAGGTTGCAAGGCGATTATGCAGTGGGGGATTGCTAGATTAGGTTGAAGAGCTGAGAGTTTTTATAGGTAGAGTTGTCTGAGGGATAGAATCAACAAGGCACTTTTATGGAGGTCTAAAGATGTACAGTGAGAGCGGATCAGCAAGAGAGGGGAGAGTTGGATAGGCGTGAAAAGGAGGTTAGATTTGGTCAAGTAAAACATTTGAGGGACAAAGGTATGAGTGAGGTAGAGTTGGGAGGTTGGTGGGGTGGCAGAGGAGGTTAAAGAGTTGAAAGTGGTTTGAGCTGAGAGAGAGAGAGAGAGAGAACAAGGTCAATGAGTCGCCTGTAGTTAAGCGTAAAGATAACGGGTAAGAGGTAGTCGGCAAGGGAGGGAAAGGTTGGTTACGATATTATGGTTAAGAGGCATGGATTTCGGTTAAGGTATGAGAGGAGGACAGAGGGAGGGGCTGTGGAGAATTAGGATTACATTTTGGTGTAGATGAGTGTAACTTGGAGCATTCTCATTTGCGAGAATTGAGATGCTTCTTTTTTTATCAAGTGACGTTTTACCATTGTAGTATGATCACAGATTACACCCAAGCTGGATACAGTGAGGGTAGACAGATTGGTGATTTATTGAGCAGGTTATGAAAGAAATAGTAAAAAATTGAGAACTTGGGAAACAACCAAGCACCTCAGAGGTCAGTGACTTTTGTCTAGATGTGGAGTAGGGAGACCTATATACAATAGCAGTGGGTCTGTGAAATCTACCCAAGAGTGGAGTTAGGGTGACCAAGGCACAATGGGAATAGGCGTGAGAAGACTTATCAAGAGTGAAGTTAGGTGGTCTTGCAGGGATTAAGACACAATGGTAGGTCTGCGAAGTCCTCCAAAGAGGGAATTTAGGATGACCCATAGGAGCAACAAGCCAAAACAGTGGAGTTAGGTGATCTAGTGGGTTTCCGATATTCTGAGAGGCCTAATCAAAAGCGGAGTTAGGTGATGGAGTTGCTGACCAAGACACTACGGTAGTTGGTCTGGGGAGACTAACCAAGATCCGAGTTAGGTGACCTAGAGAGGGATCTAGCCAATACAATAGAAAGCCAGTGGGACCCCCTTAGTTACTTCATCCTAGCGGCAACAGCAAAGCTAAGGTGATAGGTAGGATCACGTATTTGAACTTTTTATGAAGACAGACATTTGGTTAGCTCTGGCTTCCTGCTTTAACCACCAGAGATGCGTAAATACAGGCCCCTTTGAGCCAAGAACTGCATTTGATTGTACTTTGCAGGGAACTCAGTGTTCACTGAAGAGCAAACTGGCCTTCACAGTTGGCCTAAGCCTGGGATCTTGCAAGGCGTCTTGACTGCAGTGACCTCAGTAGGGATGAAGACCCTGTATACTCATCTAATCCAGAAAACCCGCACAATATTACAAATGTGGATTTAGAAGTGTTTGAAGGGGAGCTCAATGGAATCCAAGCAAGATTAAATCCCATTATCTGCCATCAACTGAGCTGAGGAATTGCAACGTTCCCTATCTGTATCAAGCTGGTGAGCCTGCACAGTGTCTTACCCACACAAAGCCTTAGGGTGCCCGTATCTCCTCGGTCTCAGAGGGACTAGGAGGTAGCCCACCTTTACAGCCGTAGCTATGGGTCCAGTTTGCATGACTATAGTAGGCGGTCTTTATTCTAAAATTATTTGAACCATCATTCTAGGCTGTATAGTTCTAGAGATACTGACATTTGAAGTTGTGGTACAGACCATAACCCCGGAATCCAGTTCCCTATGGGAACAGGTAATGCCTTTGGTTTATGTGGCGGTCCCTTCTGCTGGAATATTTTGTTGTAACTGGTCGAATTTGTGGTTAAGGCGTCAAAAGCCCAATGTAAAGCTAGGGGGCTGGATTCATGCCAGGTTGTCGGGAGAAGACTATATAATCAGTTCCACAAATAGTTACTACATATACATTTATTTTTGTAGCCATCATGAAAATTATGTCTGGTTCTGGACACCACTAAATTATGGCTTCATATGGAGTTAAATTATCTCAATTTTTAGCAGTTACAGTTAAAATTTCCAAGTTCCACTAAACAGTATAACTTTGCATGCAAGTGATTTCTCGCCTCCACAAGGAGGCTCATAAGCTTCCAAAGTTTAGGTAAAATCTGGCGAGAGAGCCAGATATAGATCTTTCCTAATCTTTTCTCCATGGGAGCGATCGCTTTACATCCTTAATGCGAAGAGTACCCACGTACTCCCTTGAAGACCAGAGTCCAATTTTTTCACCTATGCTATTGGCATTTGTAAGAAGTTCATCATTTGTTGTGGAATTGTAGCAAATTCTTTCGTTGCCTGTTGATGTTTTGTTTTTTGTTGCTAAAGATTCTAAAAGTAGTTTATCCATGTTTAAATGAGCTTAATTTTGTAGTACCTTATGTAGGTCTGTGAGGAGTATCCATCGAGAAGATGAATGAGCGTGTCAATGACTTTTATGTCTTTTCTTTGGATCGGGTGATTTGTTGTCCACTATTCGGCTGGAGTAAAGTACTTCACAAGTCAGGGATGTAATTGTGATGTTGTGCACATGAGGGCCTGGTATATTTATGTTGGTTGTATCAGAGTTGTTGTAGGGCATATATTGCCATACATGACTGCGCTGTTGGTTTGTCAGCACTTTCACAACTATTTGACTTTTGTGCCATATTGCATGTCTAGGATCTGTTGTTTGAGGACGACCATTTGATGGTGTTGATTAGAGAATGGAGTTGGATGTCCAGGAAAACTCAGGCGATGATGCACATAGTGTGTTGATGGCGTGTCTTAAGCAATGCCCAGAAAGTACTGTTACGGAGAATGTGTAGCGTTTTCTTTTTTTTTCTTTTTTTTACGGATTATGGATCCCCAAAAAATGCATTTTATAAGCCAAAGCTGCTTCAAATGCATGTTTGATGCCATGACCTGAAGGGTGAGTAGGAGAGGGGCAAAGTACGTATGTCAGGCATATAAAGTAAAACATTGCAATGTTAGAATCCCCACTACTGAGCTAGAAGAGGTAGAGCAGAAAATGCGAATATAACATTGTGTTAATGTCCGAGTGAAGTTGATGCTCTACATACTAAATGCAGTGAGAGTCACTGAATGCAGAAGGAGAGGCAATCCAGGCCCACATGACAAGAGTATGACAGCTGGCATTGCCCCTTTTCTGTTCCCTCCAAGCCAGCACCTTTCTACCAATACTGGTTGGAAGTGGTAAGGGAAGATCTGACACCATGGGTAACTTGCCCTAACCATTGGAGACCATCAGCACTCAGAACTGCTCTCAAACAGATCTCCTACCATCCCCGCTATGTGTCACCCCGAGAGGACCATAGCAAGCCATCCTGTTCTGATGGAGCATTCACCCTCTTCAGACCTACACAGGGGACTACTGGCAATGCTTGTTGGGCAGGGATATATTTTTAAAGCTTGGCAAGGAGGATAAGCAAAATTGTGTATGCCATAAGGGCAGAGGAAGAGTTAGCTACCTAGCACCCCTCAGTCCTGAAGATTTTCCCATCGGTGTCCCCGTATCAAGGTGCAAAATTCAGCCATCCACAGTCTATTCCTCTTTCACAGATCTTAGCAGCTCATCTCTCATGCAGGCCCAGATAATGCTATATCTACAAAGATTGGCCTTTTTGTGGTGCCATCTCTTGCGCTGATGCTCGAATGAGGCCTCCTTATGTGACATACAGACTTGCACTGTGGTGCAGAGGTGAGTGTGTGCTATCTAGTATAGGATTTGTACTGGAGGCATCAACACATTTCTGTTTGTTGGCACCACCTTCAAGTAGACATTAGCTTTGATGCAAAGCCTGAACTGGCTGTCTTAGTAGATGAAGCTTTGTGTCAAAACAATGGATGTCCTAGTAGGGCCTCCTTCAAGCAAAGCATTTTTTGCGCTGTGAAAACATCACCTTTTCAGTATAAAACACCCTTTGTGCTGGAGAGTAAATAGCGTGCACCAATGTGCATCATACTAGAGCTGAAGCAAAGCCTTAGTAAATCTGGCCAGAATGCGGTTGGTAAGCCTGGAGGAACCAGGATAACATTATGGAAAGGATAATTCGGCACAGTTAAACAGGTTTTACAGAGAGACCCGACCTGCTCTCTCTCTCTGTCAGAATCTAGAAAGCAGAGCCCAGCAAAAGAGGAATAGCCTCCATTAGGTTGCGCTTTAAAATGCTCTTGTGAGGAAGTGTTTGAGGAAAACTGCAGTAGCTACCATTTCCTTAGGGCTCTTCGTTTGTCAAAACAAAGGCATTCGGGAATGATAAAAGGCCTAAAACTTAGGATCTACTCAGGGTTCCCCAGCATCATCCTAAGGATTTAAGGGTCCCCAGGCAAGACATATTTTAGGGTCCCCTCTTCGGAAGAACCGCCAACTTGATTACTCATTCTCTGCTACGTCAAGCCCAATTGATGCCAAACAATACTGAACTATAGTTAAACTTTCATTAATATGGTCGCACAAAAACGGTTGCAATATGTCTTGCCCAGTAGACAGAGGTGAAATAGAGTGAAAGTTTGCTTTCCCATGAGGCCCCTTGAAAGGTGGGCGCCCTGGGCAATTGACCATTTTGCCCATGCCTTAAAACGTCTCTGGTGTTCTCTGCTCTTTTTTGCTTAATTTATGCAACACACTAAACCTGAAAGGCCTTGTTTTGATTTATACTGGTTGCTCCCTTGTGTTTGGACAAAGCAATACATCTCTGCCCAGCTCTAATAAGAGCAAAACACATCAGCAGTTGTTCTTTTGCATTCTAATTTGGCTTGGATGGTATTTTAGCAATCGAAAGCTGTAATACTGTGCCTGGAATGATGAAAGGGTTTTGTCATTTTTCAGCTCAGAGTGAATGGCATTGTGCTAATCCCATGCTTAAAAACGTTGCTAGGAAAACGGATATTTGGGGTGAGCAGCTATGGTGTCATTGGTGTTGTAGAGTGCTTCATATAAAGGAGCTGCTTTCAACCTAAAACTTGGGAGCTACCCAGGATTCCCTGCTCTTTTTGCACTACTAGCAGGGATGTGCCACAGCTTTACAATCTATGCACAGCACGTAACCTGGAATTGCACATGCTGCAAACACAAAAATGCTACTTACCTGTAAAACTTAGTTTGCTCTAGTAATGTTACAGCTTCACATGGGCCCGCCCACCTCTGCTGGGAGGTTCTCGATGAAAGTGGCTTTGTTTTTTAACTTTATTCACAGTATTCTCCGTGCCACTTGTGCTAACACTGTTTCCCCAAGGAAAACTTTCCTAATCTAAAGTGAAGTCTGTGTCCTTGTGGTTTTCAGAGAAGCGATTATTAGTAATTTGCCACATAGAAACCGAACTCATTACTCTAGGTTTCACCTGGGTCAATGTAAGACCTTCATCAAACCTACCTAACCCCCTCACCCATGACAAACTCTACATGACGCAGGTGGGGGTAGCCTTAGCTGCAGACAGGCTGTTGCTGACCTACTTCATATGCTAGAGACCTGCCCGGTAGTGGTGGACTACAGGACTAAGGTGATACCTCAATTGAGAGTGGACTGCTACTTGAACCACTGTGTATTAGGTCTGCACCCATTTTACAAAAAGGTAAAAATACAGGGCCAATTTGCCTCATCGATGTTGCTGCTGGCAAAACGCAGAATCATGATCCACTGGACACAGCCTGGTGGTCCTTCTACAGAACAGTGGTTTGGGGATGCCGGTCAAGCAGATACAGATCACCATGGTGCGAATGGCCAACAGGGCCCAAGAGGATATTGAAGACTTGTGCACAACGGCGAACACCCAATTGGAGAATGATCCTAACCGCCCAGTACTAGCGCCCCTGAGTGCGGTGTCCCATCCCCTGGACTGACCAGCCTACCGGAGGTGTATGTGGGAGGGATGTGAGTCGGTGCTTGCTAGAGCAGGGCACCCTTTACATTGAAAGGATTTGTGATGTATCGCAAGGGTGTTGAACTGTACTGGGGACCTTTAGATGAGAGCGCTGACATTGTTGTTTTGATGTTATACAAAATGAATACGTAAATATTTTTAAAAAATGACATTACTGCAGAAAAACAACTAGAGTACATACCATATTAATCTACTTCACTACCAGCCACAATTCGAGCATGACAGGAAGGTAACAGTTTCTTTTTCTTTGATCCATACTTAACATCAAAGAAAACATTTCTCAAAGGCTAAGCTACATGAAACAGGAAGGAGTGCTGTCTATTCATGATGTATTCTATGATCAGATTTGTGCCTCAACATGGTATGCAGAATTTCATTTAACTAAAGAAAGATTTTGTATATGGACATCTCTTCTATTAAAAAAGCTCTGCACTCTAGAAGAGAGTTTTTGTTCCTACACTGCAGTTATTTGGGTGCTATGCAGAAAAAAAAAAATATCAATTAAAATACATTAAGCAGATACTCTTAGATGGGAGACTTGGAATACGCAGTAAAGTTCTGTGTGGCCCTATGAAAATAGCACATCCGGGCAGAGAAACGTTATACTTAAGTCGGGCTGCCCCAAATCATTTGTATTGTTTGTCTCAAAAGAGACACAATCAGCCAATGAATAAAAAGCATTTTTCTTGAAGAAGGACAAAGGGAGCATGTGATCTAATGGTCAGATTTACTCCATGGTTTGCGCCAGGGCAAAGTCATGCAATGTGAGCAGAGCACCACAAACTCTTGTAATTTGTGAGGATTGTGGTGTATTATATTGGGGTTCAACCTTACAGTTTAATACACCAACAAAAATGTCTTGGGCCCAGTCAGGCGCATTTGTAAAACCTTTAGCTCAACCCTGGGAAGGTGTTGCTTCGAGCAGCAAAGCTTAAACAAAGGAAGTAATGTAAAGCATTTAGAAACATCAAACAACAAAATACGTACGTCACACAACACGAAAGAATCCCGCCATCAATTGATAAAAATAGATTATATTTTTATGAATGTTTAGACACCAACTTGAGCAAAATCCACTGGAAGGTTCTAGAGATGTAGATCGTGAAGTAAAACGTAAATCTCAGCTTTTTAGTCCAAAGCACAAACAAGCATGGTTAACTGTAAAGTATTAAAACTTTTGAAAAGTTTGAAAGAGTTGTGTTTGCCTACTCTGGCCTGAGTGGGGTCACCAATTCTGGCATGGAGAAGGTCAGGGGTGCCACAAAGGAGTATTTGGACAGTTACCTGGTCACCAAAGCAGTCTCAAGTCCAGTTGCACTCTCTAAATCAAAGCCACCATAGACTTTAATAGAGTGGTCCTGATGCTGGGAATGCAGGATGCTGAAAGATGCTCTGGGTGCTGTGCAGTTGAAGGGGGTGTCCTTGCTGTTATTCCTTGGTCATGGGTAAGGTGGGGGACTTTGGTCACGGGGTTGGTGTCCCTCGAAGTCCTCTTTGAGCCAGGTGAAGGCCAGCTGCGGCTGGCCTACCCGCCGCCATACACAGCTAGTCCAGCTGTATCCTTTGGTGAATGCTAGTGTCTCTCTTTGGCGACCAATATGGACTCAGACGACACTCCTGGATCCAGCAGACTCGGGTGCAACTTCTGCCCATCGACGATCAGTGTCTTAGGTTGCCCAGCGGCGGTCCGTGGCAATTCCATGAATGGGCTACTTCAACTTTGATGGCCCTGGTGCTGGTTCCAGGGGGTCAGCCAACTGATCCTTGGAGTCACTTCTGTGGTCTGGGGATTGAGAGCAACTTTTCCATGAGCCAGGAGCCACAGATACAATCCTCTATTTTCTAGCCCAAGGTGCGGCAGGTGCAGTCCAGCAGGCGGTACAGCCTCTCTTGCCAGATCCAGGGGTCAGCAGGGCAGTCCTTCTTCGGTCCTTTCTCCAGTTCTGTTGCAATCTGAGGTTCAGGGTGCCAGAGGTGCCATATTTATGACCAGAAAGGGCCTTTGGGGGGGGGATGATGCAGTCACTTGCCAATGGGCTGCCACGATCCATCCTGCCCTGTGACAACTTCCGGCTATGTGAGATATCTAGCAATCCCAGAGTGCACTATTATGCTCACTTTCAAGATGTCTGAACCCTTCCATGGATGGTAGGAGCTTAGTAGCCCACCCAAGAGCTGTGGCTACCTGTGGGCTACACACCCAAGGGAAAACCGGTTTGGCCACTGGTTTCCCCTCTCTGTTTCTGCCGCCAGCCTGTCTACCTGAACAAAGGGGTAACCCTTTAGGAGCGTGATTGCCTTTTGCCCACCAAAGGCAGCTTCGCCTTTGAAGCTTGCATCCTGGCCAACACCCTGAGTAGCTTCTTGCAAAGGGGAGATAACACCTCTCCCTGTAGCAGGCTTCTATTGTTCCTGAGCCTGGGAATCATTCTCACGACCCCCCAGGACGGCTGAAGGCCGTCTGGGGGCCTGCAACTGTGCAAAGCCACTTCACAAATTGAGCAAGAGTGGCAACTTTCTAAAAGTTGCCCTACCTGAAAAGTGACATTAAATTTGACTTGGGAATCAAGTCAGGTTTAATGCCATGATTAATTTCATACCTTGAATTACCCATTTTAGTAGCCCCATTCAGAAGTTATCTAGACAGAGATCAGCCAGTAACTCTGTTAACCAACGGAGCTACTAACGTTTCCACAGCATAAACGACAATTTCGAAGTTTTGCTGTTAGAACATATAAAAAATATATGTCCTGCTTAAAAATATGCAGCTCCCTGCCTTAGGGCTCCACAGATCTTGCTTAGGGGTGCATATATATCTATATATATTTTCAATCAAGCGGTATTAATGTAGCGTGGCTTATCACCTGTGAGGGAATCCAGGGACTGTGCTGCGGTCTCAGTCGAAGAGCCAGTTCTTGAGTCCCTTCCTAAAGTGTGTCAGTGACAGTCAAGTGTGGAGGATGTTCCAGGCTTTGGCGGCAAGGTGGGAGAAGGAGCGTCCTCCAGAGCAGGGCAGCGGCGGATGCGTGGTATGTGTGCGAGGGCGAGTTCCGCAAAGCGGAGGTCCCTGGGAGGTTGGTGAAAATTTAGGCAGCGGTTCATGTACGGGAGTCCTTGGTTCTGGAGGGCTTTGTAGGCGTGGGTCAGAAGCTTGAATTAGCATCTCTTCTGTTTAGGTATCCATTGGAGGCTCTTCAGGTGGTGGGTGATGTGGGTCCTCTTGGGTGGGTTGAGGATCAGTCTGGCAGCTGCGTTCTAGATTTTCTGTAGTCTTTTCATGAGTTCGATGGTGGTGCCTGCGTAGAGTGTGTTGCTGTAGTCCAACCGGCTGGTGATGAGGGCGGGCGCCACTGTTTTCCTGTGCTGAAGGGGAGCAACTTGAAGACTTTGCTGAGCATGCAGAGTGTGTGAAACAGGCTGAGGAGACGGCGTTGACCTGACTTTTCATGGGGAGTTTGCTGTCCAGGATAATTCTGGGGTTGTGGGCATGGTCTTTCGGAGTGGGGTGGCACCGAGTTCCGCTGGCCATCAGGATTTGTTCCAGAGTATGGTGTGTCTGTCGAAAATTAGGACTTTGGTTTTGTCCGTGTTGAGCTTCAGGCAGTTGTTCTTCTTACACGCTGCAAAATTCTTCATACAGTTGTGGAACTTGGTCTACTTAGAGGTGGGGTCCGCTGAGAGCGAGAGGACAAGTTGGGTATCGTCAGCGTAGGAGGTGATGTTGATGTTGGGGGATCTGGCGATGTCTGCGAGTGGTGTCATGTAGATGTTGAAGAGGGTTGGGCTGAGTGATGAGCGTTGAGGGACGCTGCAGATGGTGCGCTTGGGTTGTGAGGTGAAGTGGGGGGGGGACGAGTTCTCTGGGTGCAACCCGTGAGAAAGGATGGCACCATCTGAGCGCGTTGTCTGTGATTCCGATCTGGCACAGTCCATCGCTGAGTGTGTGGTGGGAGACTGTGTCGAAGACTGCTGAGAGCTTGAGCAGGATCAGGGCGGCTGAATCTCCCCTGTCGAGTAGGATGTGGATGTTGTCTGTTGCAGCGATGAGAGCTGTCTTAGTACTGTGATTGGCTCTGAAACCTGATTGAGAGGGGCCCAAGCAGGTTGTTTCTTTCCAGGTGTTTGGTGAGTTGGAGGTTGATGGCTTTCTCCAGGACTTTGGCAGGAAATGGGAGTAGTAAGATGGGCCAGTAGTTCTGGAGCTCGCTGGGGTCTGCAGAGGGCTTCTTGAGGAGGGGAAGGAAAGTGGGGCTTTGCCATTGGTTTATATGGCAAAGTCAAACTAGCAGATCTGAAAGAGACACGTTAGTGACAGATTCCTTACCTTAGAATATCCCCAGGCGTCAGGCTGGATCCGGAAAGTTTTTTGCGTAGCAGTACCCTTGCGCGTCGGTAGGCGGCATCGTGCGGCTCCGCGTCCGTCGTCGGCGTCGTGATCGCCGGGATGACGTCGCGGGCAGTACTTAGACGCCGCCCCTGCGCGCTGACATCAGTTCTTCTTTTTCCGCGCCAGTAAGCGCAGATCCGGGAAGAGCAGTGCCCTAGTCACTTTTTGACTACCTTTTTTTGTGAATTTTTCACTGTTTTCACTTCACGACTCCTAAGGTGTCGTAGGGATGCCCGGCTTTAAGCCCTGCAAGGTCTGTGCCCGTATGATGTCCATCACGGACCCGCACCTCGAGTGTCTCTTTTGTCTCGGCCGAGACCACGACACGAAGTCGTGCCCTGACTGCCGGAAACTTCATCCGAAGGCTTTGCGAGAGCGGTCTCGAAAGCTGCTCGAGGTCCGGCAGTCGGCTCCGCGCCGCACCAAGCCCCGGTCGAGGTCGAGGGGCCGGTCGCGGAGCCCCCATCGTTCGTCGGAATCCAAGTCTTCGCGCTCCTCCGGTAAGTCGAAGCACAAGAAGTCTAAGCGGCGTCATCGCTCTAAGACTTCGCCTCGCCGGTCTCGCGACTCGGCTGTGGCCCCTGTCGGCACCGTTCCCGCCCCCGCGGCCCCGGACGTGCCTGTCGAGTCACCCCCGCATTACCCGTCCTTCCCGGGTTCGGGGGCGACTCCGGCCCAAGTACAGGAGTTCCTGTCGGCCATGGCCCGCCTCTTCGGGCCTCAAGGTCCCTCCGGTGCGCCTCCGGGCCCCGCGGGCCCTGATGGGGTTGCTCCGGCGTCGCCGTCGACTCCGGTCCCGGCGTCGCCTGTCCCACCAGCCTTCGTCCCGGCCTCGGCTCCGGCCCCGGCCTCGATCCCGGCTCCGGTGGTGCCTCAACCCCCATCGACGCCGGTTGACCTAACCACGCCTCCGCCGACGCCGATGTCCCCGGTGCCGTTCCCGACGCCGTCCGGGGCTCCGGACGGCGTCGTTCCCCGGCTCTCTCCGGCTCCGGACATGGAGCCGGACCGACGTCGCCCGACGCCGGTTCCGGCGCAGCTGAGACCTTGGGTCCCTAATGTCCCTCCTCCTCCATATTATGAACCTGAGGAGGACCAGGAGAGCTGGGAGGGGTCTGAGGACCCTCTCACACAACAGTGCGAGTTTGACCCGGACTGGGTTGAGGAACTTGGGGATGCCAGTGGTCTGGACACTTCCCCTGACTCTGGCATGCTGTCTCCTCCCGTGGCTACGGAGGAGGGGGCTAATTTTGCAACGGTGTTGCGTAGAGCTGCTGGAGCCTTGAATCTCCAGTTGCCTACTGTCGCCGTCAGGACTAACCTCCTGACTGAAGTGCTTCAGCCGGCGGCCTCCTCTTCGGTGTTGCCGTTCAATGATGCACTCACTGACGTTCTTTTGGGTGCCTGGTCCAAGCCCACCACAGGGGCTCCTGTGGATAGGAACGTGGCCCGACGCCATCGCCCTGCTCCGGGCGACCCCCTGTTTCTCTCCCAACACCCCACCCCTGAGAGCTTGGTTGTCCAAGCCTCTGCCTCCCAAACCGCCTTCCCTACCGCCCCTCCGGATAGGAAATCCAAGCGCCTGGACCACTTTGGGAAGAAGGCTTTCTCTTCCTCCAGTGCTGGCTTGCGGTCTGTCAACACCGCTTGCCTCTTTGGCCGATATACCCACTCCCTGTGGGATTCGGTGGCGACTGTTTTGCCGCAGTGTTCTGAGGAGGTCCAGACACTGCTTACCCGCGCCATTGCGGAAGGGCGTGATGCGGCTAAATACACCATACGCTGTGGCCTTGATACCGCCGACTCGCTGGGCAGATCGCTTGCAACGACGGTGGCGCTGCGTCGCCACGCCTGGCTGAGAACCACTGGTTTTCAGGGGATGTCCAGAATACACTCATGGACATGCCCTTTGATGGAGTCGGTCTTTTTGGTTCGAAGGCAGACCATGCGCTGGAGCGTTTCAAGGACTCGCGGGCTACTGCCAAGTCCCTGGGCCTTGCTGTTGTGCGCCCTCCGCTCACGTCTGCTTTTCGCCCCTTTCGTGGCCACGGGAGGGGCGCCCAGTCAAGTCAACAGCCCAGCCAACGGCCCGCGCAGCAAGCGCCTTCGCGTGGCCGAGGACGTGGATACCGCCGTGGCGGTTCGGGCAACCAGCGTGCGGGTCAGGCCACCACCTCCAACCCGTCCGCGGCCTCCAAGCCCTCCTAGTCCCTCCTTTCAGGTGCACAGCACGCCAGTAGGGGGCAGGGTCCGTCATCACCTTCACCACTGGCGTCCCATCACCTCGGACAGGTGGGTCTTGGACATTGTCCGAAGGGCTACTCCCTCCCCTTCGAGACCACCCCCCAGCCATGCCACCTCAATTCCACCGCATGTCAGGGGATCACTTGGTGCTTCTACAGAAGGAAGTCACGGCCCTCTTGGCCAAGAGGGCCATCGAGCATGTTCCGACCCCAGAAGTAGGGCGTGGTTGCTACTCCCACTACTTTCTGGTGCCCAAAAAGGACAAGGAGGACATGCGTCCTATCTTGGACCTCCGGAAAGTCAATCGCTTCCTCCGGAAGGAGAAGTTCAAGATGCTCACCCTATCTCAGGTCTTGACTGCCCTCGACCCTGGAGACTGGCTGGTAGCGTTGGACTTGCAGGACGCTTATTTCCACATCCCCGTCCTGCCGGCCCACCGGCGTTACCTACGGTTCACGGTAGGCTTCGAGCACTTTCAGTTCACCGTGCTCCCTTTGGCCTTACCAGTGCCCCTCGGGTGTTCACGAAAGTGATGGCGGTGGTCGCAGCTCATCTGCGCCGGGCAGGGGTTTCAGTCTTCCCCTACCTCGACGACTGGCTGCTGAAGGCGGGCTCGTCCCAGGCAGTCGTCTCCCACCTCCAGACTACGGCCGAACTCCTGCACTCGCTGGGGTTCTCCATCAATGTGCCGAAGTCGCATCTGGTTCCTTCTCCACAGCTCCTTTTCATCGGAGCAGTTCTGGACACGACGCAGTTTCGGGCCTATCCTCCCGAACGGCGAGTCCGGGATATTCAGGCTATGATTCCGATCTTTCAGCCTTTATCCTGGGTTTCGGTACGGATGACCCTGAGGCTGCTGGGCCTCATGGCCTCCTGCATCCTGCTGGTCGATCATGCCAGATGGCATATGCGGGCTCTGCAGTGGGGCCTGAAGTTCCAGTGGGCGCAGCACCAGGGCAACCTGTCCGATCACGTCCAGATCTCGGTGGGGACTGCAAAACAGTTGCAGTGGTGGCTCTCGAACCGGCAATGGGTCATGGGCAGATCCCTCTCCCTTCCCCAGCCAGAGCACACAGTTGTGACGGACGCGTCCCTTCTGGGATGGGGCGGTCACATGGGAGAGGCGGAGATCAGAGGCCTCTGGTCTCCGGCGGAGTCCCGGCTCCATATCAACCTTCTGGAGCTCCGGGCGATCCGACTTGCACTCAAGGCATTCCTTCCCTCTGTCAAAGGGAAGGTAGTGCAGGTGTTCACAGACAACACCACCGCCATGTGGTACTGCAACAAACAGGGCGGGGTGGGGTCGTGGACCCTCTGTCAGGAGGCTCTGCGCCTCTGGACTTGGCTGGAACATCAGGACATGTTCCTGATGGTTCAACACCTGGCAGGTTCCCTGAACGCCAGGGCGGACGAACTCAGCCGCAGGTGCATGATGGATCACGAATGGCGTCTTCACTCGGAAGTGGCGCAAGGACTCTTTCAACAATGGGGAGAGCCTTGGTTAGATCTATTCGCCACCGAAGAGAACGCGCAATGTCATCAGTTCTGCGCGTTGGAATTTCCAAGGCGGCACTCGCTCGGCGACGCTTTTCGTCGCGAGTGGAGTTGCGGTCTATTGTACGCCTTTCCGCCTATACCACTTCTACCCAGAGTGTTGAAGAAGATTCGGCACGACCGGGCCCAAGTCATCCTTGTGGCTCCGGACTGGGCTCGAAGAGTTTGGTATCCCGAGCTACTCAGTATGAGCGTAGATCCCCCGATCCGTCTGCCTCTTCGGGAGGATCTTCTGTCGCAGCAGCAGGGGACGGTCCTCCACCCGAACCTGTCCAGTCTACACCTGCTTGCGTGGAGATTGAGCGGCGGCAGTTGATTCCTTTCGACTTGCCTCCCGAAGTTTGTGATGTGATTCTGGCAGCCAGGCGTCCCTCCACTAAGGTGGTATACGCCTGCAGGTGGAACAAATTTGTGGCATGGTGCACAGCAAAGGCTGTGAATCCCCTTTCTGCCCCTCTTTCTGAGGTCCTTCTGTTCCTTCTTTCTCTGGCCCAACAGGGTTCTGCCCTGGGTACCATCAAGGGTTATCTTTGTGCTATCTCGGCCTTCCTCAGGCTCCCTGATCAGCCCTCCCTTTTCAAGTCCCCTGTTGTTAACAGGTTCTTAAAAGGCATTACACACCTCTTCCCTCCTGTTCCGTTTGTGATGCCTCAGTGGGACTTGAACTTGGTTCTTACCTTTTTAATGTGCGCTCCCTTTGAGCCTCTCCATAACTGTCCTCTTCGTCTTCTGACTCTGAAGACAGCCTTTCTGGTGGCCATCACCTCCGCTCGGCGGGTGAGTGAGCTCCAGGCTCTATCATGCAAACCTCCCTTTCTGTCTGTCCATCCAGACAAGGTTGTTCTTAGGACGCGTCCGTCCTTCTTGCCAAAGGTGGTTACTGCCTTCCACATTGGGCAGACCATCACTTTGCCTACCTTCTTTCCGCCTCCGCATCCTTCCAGAGAGGAAGAGAGGCTCCACCGTCTGGACCCAAAACGTGTGCTCTCCTTCTATATCGACCGCACGAAACACTTCCGGGTGGATGACCAGCTCTTTGTTGGCTACGTGGGCGCCAAAAAAGGTCGGGCGGTGCACAAACGAACCATCTCCCGCTGGGTTACCTTGTGCATCAAGGCCTGCTATTCTTTGGCCAAGAAGGAGCCTCCTGTTGGGCTGCGTGCCCATTCCACCAGGGCAACGGCTTTCGGCCGCGGTGTTCCGCTGCAGGTTATCTGTCAGGCAGCTACGTGGGCCTCGCTGCACACATTTACAAAGCATTACTGCCTTGACAGTCAGGTCCGGAGGGACGGCTTCTTTGGCCGTTCTGTCCTCCGGGACTTCCTTGTCTGATCTTTGTTCGCAGACCCACCACCGGGGTTGGTATTGCTGGGGTATCTATTCTAAGGTAAGGAATCTGTCACTAACGTGTCTCTTTCAGATGCACAAGTTACTAACTTGTGTAACGATATATCTGTAAGAGACAGTAGTTAGTGACAGATTCCTACCGCCCCACCCATCCTCCCCATTCTGCGAACTGATTTCTAGGGTTAAGGACATCCCTTTCAGGGCCCTAGTATTTTTCAGACACCTATGTCAGCTTCTTGCATGGCTCTGCGTTCCTGGCGCGGAAAGTCGTGTACAGAACTGACGTCAGCGCGCAGGGGCGGCGTCTAAGTACTGCCCGCGACGTCATCCCGGCGATCACGACGCCGACGACGGACGCGGAGCCGCACGACGCCGCCTACCGACGCGCAAGGGTACGGCTACGCAAAAAACTTTCCGGATCCAGCCTGACGCCTGGGGATATTCTAAGGTAAGGAATCTGTCACTAACTACTGTCTCTTACAAATATATCGTTACACAAGTTAGTAACTTGTGCTTTAAAACTGCTCTTCCAGGCTGCAGTGGCAAGCTGTCAGCCATTTTGCACTTTGTCACACAGAGTATGACACAACTAGTGCTGCAGCATTGAGGGAGGGGGGGGGGGGGTTTACACACTGTCATACATGCCCTGGATACCGTTGGTACCATATACTAGGGACTTATAAGTAAGCCAGCATATGCAAATTGAGGCATAGCCAATTCAACATATAGTTTGTAAGGGGTTAGAACAGGAGTACTGAGGTCTGGTTAGCAGGCGTAAATACACTCCGAGACGAAAAACCAGCAGCGTTAGTCCAAAACTTTGGGAGTGGTCATGCAAAAAGAAGCATTATCTTACAAAAGTGTATTTATTTTCCAGCAGAAAAGTATTTACTGCTGGAAAGGTGCCTTTTTCTCAACGCACATAGCATTTTGTGATGTTGTGTGCCACTTAGCGTCGAGTGGGTGTTACTAGCAACTTTTATGTTTCAACACTTTCACCCATAGCTTGTGGCACAAAGCCTGATCTATTAAGATAATCAGACCAGGCTTTGTATAAAAAATAATGCCTTAAAGCAGGCATTTGTTTCTGGTCAGAACCCTGTGTCGGTCCTGTCATTTACAACCGGTGTTCCTAGGCAACCAAGACTCCTGCACTCCTAATGGATAACCAAGTTCTTACTCTGGAAACTTGCTTCTTCAGGCATAGGCAGCTTAGCTGAGCAGTGAAGGCTTATTTTGCGAGGGGGCAAAACATAGATAAAGCAAGACAGAGTAAATAACATGCAACAAGCAATGTCCCAACTCCCTGCCAGTGCTATAACTTCAAAGAAGAACATCGTAGTTATTACAGGCAAGTAAAAAAAATAAACTAAATTCTGTGTAAAAACCATAACGCACTAAAATTGCGATAATATTGGCTTTAAGGACAAAGTTATCTTATAGTGCTTGATTTCAGTAAGAACCTCAGTGGAACTGGTAAGAATTTGGGTCTTGGAATTACTAAGCTGCTTGCAAAACAGACACCTTAAATTGGACAGATGCCAGCCAAAGAAATACTACTGCAAGTTTCCTTTTATATGTCTAGCTCTCTTGATCTGGCTGGACCCATAAGTGAGTTTCCAGTAAAATTGTATAAAAACCCTTCACCCAAAAAAGCCCACTGCTCAAACAACATGAGTCCCGCCTAACTCAATTAAACTATGGGCCAAATTTATCAAAGACTTGCACCACACAATCAATCAATCAGGATTTATATAGTGCTAATCACCTGGTATGGTATCCAGTCGCTTGCAGGTCCCGGGAGATTTATTCGAACAGCCAGGACTTGAGGGGCCCTTCGGAATTTCAAAAGTGAGGTGATGGTCCAGAGCTGCATGGGGAGGCTGTTACAGGTCTTTGCTGTGATGTAGAAGAAGGAGCGTCCTCCACTTGCTTCGGTAGATGCCAGGCATGTGGGCAAGTGATAAGGCGGCAGAGCTTCGACGGTTGGTGGAAGTTCAGCTGGTCGTTAATGTAGGCAGGTCCTTGGTTGTGTAGAGCCTTGTGTGCATGGATCAACAGCTTGAATTGGGACCGGTCCTTTGCGGGGAGCCAGTGGAGTTGCTTGAGGTGGGGTGTGATGTGGGTTCGTCGTGGGAGGCAGAGGATGAGTCTGGCTGCAGGGTTCTGTATGGTTTGAAATCTCTGTTGGAAGTTTGCAGCGATTCCTACGTAGAGAGCATTGCCATAGTTCAGTCTGCTGTTGATGAGGGCCTGTGTCATGGTGCGTCTTGTGTGTAGGGGTAGCCACTTGAAGATCTTACTTAGCATGCGCAGAGTGGAGAAGCAGGCGGAGGAGACGGTGTTGATCTGTGATTTCATGGTGAGCTTGTTATCAATGATAATTCTGGCATGGTATGGGTGCGGGTCCCAGGTCAGGGGCCACTAGGAGTCCTTCCAGGGGTTGCTGTTGTTGCCGAAGATCAGTACTTGCGTCTTGTCCCTTTTCCGCTTTAGGCAGTTGTTCTTCATCCAGTCAGCAATGCTTGTCATGCATCTGTGGAAGTTGGTCCTGGAGGTGGTAAGGTCATCGGTGAGGGAGAGGATCGGTTGGGTGTTGTCTGCATAGGATGTACATTATTAATGAGGCGCAAGAGCAACGCAACTCTTAAGTTAGATTTATCAAGTCACGTAAGACCTCCTTGCGTGGCTTTATAAATCTAGAGTAACGCAAAACAGCGCAAATCACTGCGCTGCGTTACTCTGCCGCAGGGAGGCATTCCATGGGTGGAGCATAGGTGTTCCCATGCATCTGCCCATGGATTTGGTGCATTCACAGATTAACCATTGCTGGTAGATCTGGGAATGCATCAAAATGCTACGCCTCCCCAGGTGAGGCATAACGAGGAGAAATATCTTTATTTCTCCTTGTTACTTCATCTTTCTATGTGTGCTGCATTGTGCAGCACACCTAGAAAGAGGAAAATGCCTCATGATTGTTTTTGTTCAGGATTGCTTACAAGGCAGGCAACCTTGCACTATGGAAATGCCTCCCTGGAGCACAGAAATGCAACGCAGCAATCTGTGCTGCATTGCGTTACTCCAGATTTACCAAGCCTCTCAGGGCCATGCAAAGTGGTCTTGCGTGGCTTGATAAATCAAATTTTAAGGTTGCGCCTCGCATGCACCCCGTTGCCTGGTGCAAAAGCGCCGTAACCTGTACATTATTACGGTCCTAAGAGTCAATAGAACATGACCCCGAATGGAAAGAGTGTGAAGGAAAGACATTGGTGCGAACATGGTGCCAGGAAGAGGCGGTGCGGGCATCCCAATGGAACGGCATGTTGGGGATGGTGTAGGTCACTTGTGGTGAACAAAGAAAACAGCTCCACGGTCCAAGCATGGTCTGTGGTCTTTGTCTCGCCTTCTAGCCAACTGGAAGTAGCAAACTAGTGGATTGGGAGATCTTGCTTCCTCGAGATACGCCCCACCCTGGTTTGTCGTACAGATAGGTCTTTGTGCAGACCATTGAGCTTGTGAGGTGTGAGCTCCTCTTATTTCAATCTGGTGAAAGCCACACAGGGCGCGGGACTTCAAGGCTTTGTGCAAGCCTGAGGGATGGCAACCACCAGCACAGGGTCTGCCTCTAATAAAGCCTACTCTTCTCTGGTGTGCAGGTTCCTCGATGTCTAACAAAGTACAGAAACCTTGACACAAATAGTCCATATTTATCTCACTTTGGAGGCAGCAGCAGAAAGACGTGGCTGACCAGCTGTTTGGTTTTTTTTAAAAACATTACAACGTTTCTCCTAGGGAGGAAGATATGCATCTTTTCCCTTTGCTTTGGATTTTTGGAGGCTCTTGGTGCAGGTAGTCACAGGTGGGGCCAGTTCATACTGGAGGTCAAAAGGATACTGGCTTCAGATGAGGAAACCAGACACCTCATGTTCCTGGTACCTCCAGTTTCAAGGAGAAGGTCCTGAGCTAAGGTAAGTGCATGCCGTTATGTCTGTCATGGCACAGGACAGCTATAGTGAAACCACCATCATGTGCAGTGTCACAAATGAACACAACTGTTCACTTGGTTACTATCAAACCACACATACACACTTGAAATACCAGCATTTGTACAGGTAATCAGTCACAAAACACATTTTCCACATATGAGCATAGGCCAAAAAAAATCAGTTCAGGGAGCGGGACAGACCTACATCAGGAAGAGTCGGTATGCAGTCTCTCCCACAGGGGTGTAAGTAAGGCCTGTTCCCTGCTGTTACTACCGTTCTCTGGAGAGCATGTGGACAAGTACGTCTCTCTTGTCCATTTTACTAGCGCCGGGACACCTCTGCTGAGGTAGCTGTGCGCTCTATAAATGGCCATTGATTTACTCATTGACAAAGGGCCACTAGCCCCCCTCTCTCAGGTTGGGGTGCACTTTTTAGAGCACTTAATTTCAACTGCGCCGAGCTCTGTTGAAACTGACAATGATAATATGTTGATCGCCTCCAGGTACCTCGAAGATAATCGAGTCCCCAGGAGGAGAATGTAGGCTTCTGTGAAGATCACTGTCAAATGTGAAATGGCAGGGCACCACTGACACCTTTACAATTAGTTTGACCTGCCCAGGGAGGTTGAAGGACTGAGACGTTCCTGCTGGATTTTGAAGTTTCAGCCTAATGGCCACAGAGACCAGGCACCGGATCTCAGTCACATTTTGGCTGTCTGGCCTTCATTCTCCAACTCCTTTGACCACACCCGCTCAAAGTGCAACTTACAAAAATGACAATGGGGCTTCGAGGTCCTTCTCCCTTATGGACTATGAGCCTACAGGGTAGGAAGTATTTCTTCTAACCGTAGGATTAGACCCGTTTTAGGAAACCGAACAATGTCTACCTGCATGCCATACTCTGTGTTTTCAGCCATACCAGCAATGAGACTTTTCCGAGCATGACAAATGCTAAATGCGTAAAACAAAGGTAAAAAAAAAAGGATAAACGCTAAATTGCAGAACAAAGAGACATTATTGGCTTAATCTATTTTACCAATAGTACAGTCTGTTGACTCTATTGAGATTGGCTAGAAGGGAAGAGTGCCCCGTGAGGAGTCTGCATGGCCTCCTCTGCGGGGTATGCTTTTTCATCTCGAATACATAAGGAACCCAGCCCATTAACAACTTAAAACCACGGTTGATCAAGCATATTTCCATTGAAAAATTAGATGCATTTCTGGAGAGATCTGTGCACAGGTAAAAATTTAACATAAGCTCAGAGACGTTTTACAGCTTGGGCAAAGTTGCCAACTGCCCAGGGCCCCGCCCATCTTCCAAAGGCACCAATGGGAAAGTGATCTTTCTCTCGGTCTCACATCTATTTCTATATCTCAAATTCTCTTCTTCTCTATACCTACCTGCACCTCTGACTTTGCCTCTCTTTCCCCAGTGTCACCTTAACGTTTTCTGGGGCCCGTGGAAAAACACATTTGAACTATTTTTGCATGATCCAATTTCTAAGCTTGTTTTGGCATCATGCAGGCTTGAACTGGCAGAAAATGGGCAATAAAAGTCCAAGTTCTCCTGAACAGGGGCCACCAAAATATGTCTTGCCCAGGGCCCCAAGTCTTTAAGATGACAATGCATAGGCTAACTAACAGTGCTGCACGCGGTCACTTTAGGACAGCAAGCTGCTCCTGAATCTGAGTGACACACTTCTCTTAAGGAGACCGTAGCCTCATTCACCATATTTATTTTCAGATTCAGATTTTAGAAAAAAATTATTTAAAAGGGGCTTTTGAAGATGGGCTTTAAGGCCAGTTATCGAATACACCTTTTTTGGTAATTATATCTGCAGCTTAAAAAAAAATTAAAAAAAAATATATATATAATGTACTGACAAATAAACACAGTAAAACGTTGTCTTTAGATAGGCGATGTTAAAAACGTTTAAAAATAAAGACATTTCCATTCGAAATACGTGTTTCTGAGAGCTCTCACATATCTCATGGTGGTAAACGGAATAAACACATTTGCTAAATCAACAACACGCAGCGTGAGAAATGTCCAATGTAATGACACAGTTATGTCAGAGTTTTACACTCTTAAATGCTTGATTTCCATTAGAGGACGCCCAACACTGCATATCTGCTTGCCATTGTCCTGTTGATCAACACCTGTCAGTGGATGAAACTAGGTCACTCATGTATTAAACATTACGGGGTAATGCACAAGATAACATTAATTTATTTGCCATTTTAAAGACACATGTGAAACACTAAGCTGCCTGTGCAAACTTTAGTAAGAGAGAGCTCTGGTGCCTTGATAACCCCAGTCATTTTAGATGACAAATTCCCTCATTCTCTTAAAACAATTTGCTTAAAACTGAATGTAAAGAGCGGGAAGAGAATAGTGCACTTTACTCGTTTTTCTATTGTCCCACAAGAGATGTTTTTGTTCTGCTAGACACAAAAGGCTTTATTCAGCGAACACATGCTCCCACACATTGTACAGGCCATCTGTTAGACTACCCACGTGATTGTAATCTTCTTACAGTAAGACAATTACCCCACCGTCTTGGACAGATCATTCCTTGATTAGATTCTCCGGGGCATATTTATGAGAGCTTTGAGTCATGCGTGCACCCTGCAACGTGGTACATGCGTGGCGTAAACCTCTGTCATTTATGAAGCCACGCAAAGCAACTTTGCGTGGCTTTGAATGGCTTCACAAATATGGAGTAATGCAGCGCAGTACAAATCGTTGCGTTACCTTACTCGGAAAAAGGGGACCATTCCATGGGCATTGCAGTGGATGTTCTCACGCAACTTCCACGATTTTTGATGCATTCCCAGATTTAGAGAGACTTGTAAACCTAGGAGTGCATCAAAATTTGACGCCTCCCCAGGTCAGGCGTAACGAAGAGAAATATCTTTATTTCTCCTCGTTTTTTCCTCTATGTGTGCTGCATTCTGCAGCAAACATAGAAAGAGGAAAACACCTTTATGTATTGTTTTTGTGCAGGAAGGTACCACTTCCTGCACAAAAGATTGTTTTTGTGCAGGAAGGTACCCCTTCTTGCACAAAAACAATACTGCTTATAATGCAGAAACCTCTGCACCACGGTTCAAGGGTACCTGCGTTGGCACTAGGCTGCCGAAACAGCACCAGCGCAGGAGGAAAGGACAGGAATGCACCTATTGGCCTGCACCACAGTTCCAGTAAATATGCCCCTAAATTTCAAATCCTGAAGTCAACAAGGTGAAACTACAGTAAAGTCAGAAGGCATATGTAGCTATAGGAAATGTGAGATCAATGCATAGTGAAGATATTTAAAAGACCTAATTATCCGCTGTAACTCAGGTAGGCCTCAATAATTGCCCAACTAATATTTTCAATCAATTTAAATTAGAATGCAAGTTGAGCTGCCATACTTTCGCTCCATTCAAAATGAAGAAAGTCATCTATTAGTTAAATGTTTCTACAAATGGCTTTCTAAAGTGTTGTATGTAGTTGGGCCGTAAGTCAGATAGGAAGTTGAGGAAATCAAAACGTAAAAAAGCTATTCTGATCACTAAACAAAACCAATATTAAGGTATTTCCACTCACAAACAGTTACAGATATTTCAAGAGCTGATCAAGCCTGCATGAATAACGTACTTAATGAATCGTCTTCCCAGAAATATTACAATTCCTTGGGACAGTTTTTCCAATCAGAATCTAGTTGTTCTAATTCCCCTTTATGATTGCCCTACGATGCTAGGCTTTGTGAGGAGTCAACAACCCACCATTCCTGGTAACTCTTCAATTGTACCAACAATATGATAATACAAAGCGTGTGATAGATCACTGTAGCAACATAACTAGAAAGAAGTGAAACATAAACCATTGGAGAAAGAAAAGGAAGAAAAAAGCAAGTTACTTTCCTTCAGTAACACTCTTTCTGGTGGATACTCTATCTAACTATACATTTTCACCTTTAAAATACTCCCAGGTGCCAGATTGGATATGGTGACTTCTTCAGAAATGCTCCTGCACATCAGTAGATGGAGCCAAGTGATTCTGCAACAAGTCTGTATCGCCCCAGAAGTGAATGGGCTGAGTCTCAAATAACTGCCACCCCCGAAGGCCAACGTCATTTTTATGTATCTTCTCCTACTGCACCCTCAGATGCAGAGCATAAAACAAATTATCTGAGACTATGTGATGATTTAACTTGGGATCTTTTTAGATGAGAGGCCACACCACAGATTGGGAGGGGTCTGCAGTTAAAGTATCTAGGAGAAGAAATGTTAATGAAGGTAAGTAATGCATACTCCTCACTTTTACAATAGTTACCATAGCAGTACATGCCAAACGTTTAGGGTCTGGGTATTAGATTCACACCAGAAAAGTCCTGCAGAACTGAGTGGTTGAGGTAACCTTCCCACCTAACCTGACTGTCTAGGCAGTAATATTTTGTGAACGTATGCACCGACACCCATGTCACAGCCTGGCATATGACTAGTACAAGAACAACTTTCGCCAAACCATTGTAGCAGCCTTAGCCCTAGTGGAATGAACCCACCAGCCATCAGGGGGCTGCTTCTTGGCCTGTATAGCAGATTTAGATGCAGAGGAGTATCCACCTTGACAGGGCCCTCTATTACACCACCCTGTTTTTCTTTGCACCAGAAAACTCCACAAAGAGCTGATCATCCACACGATGATTCTTTATGCGGTGCATTCAAAAGCTTAGTACCCTCTTAGGGTTGAGGTAATTGAATATCTTCCTCCACCAAGGGGTGATGTGAAGCAATAAACACTTGCAGAGTGATTTATTGACCAAAGTGGAAGGGAGCCATGACCTTTGGTAGGAATGCCACCTGAGTGCTCTGTAATTCGTCTGGAAAGACTGGAATAGGGCAGCTGCACCGAAAGCGCCTGTGGGTCACTCAAGCAGCTTGCTGACATGATCGCAATGAGGAACAGGGTTTTGAAAGTCTTAAGGGACTGCTGTGCATAGGCTCAAAGAGCATGCATACGAGAAATGTCAAGACCAAATTCAGATTCCATTTGAATATAACAATTGGTTTAGAGGGGAAACATGCTCACCAAACTGTGATGACCAGTTCTTTGGGGCACCAGGGCTGTTTGACGTTACTGGGCTCCACCTGCATCAATTGGAGTTGTTCACCAGTGGTGCCCAGGGACGACAGTACTATTGGAACCCAAACTAGATAACCAAGTACTCCTCTCCAGCACTTGAATCTCTCAGGGTATTGAGATAAAGCAGACCAAGGCTTACCCAAGGAGGTTAGGTGGGTTAGACATTCAGAATACAGTTTAAACTGTAATACCAACTCAAAAGATTAATGTCCAGTCAGCGATTTATTCTATAAAAGAAAAGTACTTTAATACATGCAATAAAAATATAATCCACATTAAACTAAGATACACAGTGAAAATCAGAAGTCTCTACAACCTGCTGGGCCAGAGGTCTGACCTCAAACAGTATTGTAGCGCTTAGCCATTAAGCACTATAAAACAGTTAACATTGAAATATAGAGACCATGTTGCACTGGGTTAGTCTTCAGAGCTAGAGCAATTGTACAAATACTTGCATTGCAGTGATTTGATATGAAGTTAAATATTCCTGGTCTGCCCACTGTCCCACCACACAAAGGAAGAAAATAAGTTACTTACCTGTAACTGCGGTTATCCAGTATTGGTATCTTTCATAGATTCACATGCCTGAATCATTCCCCGTTGTTGAGATGGGAGTCCCACGGTAAAATATTCAAGCAGTGCTTTAAAAGCTTCAAAGGCTATAATGGCCTTAAGCCAAGTAAATAGTAGCCTATCTATGTCCTTTTTAAAAAAGGACCAAATGTTGGATCCTAGCCAATCAGCTGCCATCACCCTCTACAACACTCAGCAGAGGCAAGTTCTCTCAGATTTTTTAAGCACAAGTGGGAAGTAAGAATCCCAAAAATTAAAGAGAACTACCTCTACGGGGAGGAGGGTGGGTTGCATGTGAATCTATGAAAGATACCAATACTGGATAACCGCAGTTACAGGTAAGTAACTTATTTTCTTATCCAATATTGGGGTATCTTTCATAGATTCACATGCCTGAATCAGAATAGCAAGCAGTACCTTCAATTGTACTGTCATTAGAGTAAGGATGGAGACATGTAAAACATAACCCCCCCCCCAAGTTACTGAAATATAACAGTAACATTTGTAATCGTGCATATACCCTTCAAATTCTGGTCAGCTGTCAGAAAGATGCCTAGAACAAAACATGCAGCCTTAACATAATACTCAAGATGTATGCAATGAAGTGTTTTATTAGAATAAAATACTAGGACCATTAAGACACTGTTTAACTTCCAGAGTTATACAAAAAATCTACATTGACAACAGAAAGAAAGTAAAATATAGAATTCCTCTTTTCTCAGACAAAGAGGCTGACCTTAATTGAAGAGATGACGCAGTACCGGTTGACCCACAGCTGCATCCTCACGTTGTGTAGATTGGAGACAGTAATGTCGGGTAAAAGTGTGGGCGCTTTTCCAAGTCACAGCACGGCAAATCTTCTCCAATGTTACTCCAGCGAACAGAGCTGCTGACGTAGAAACTGCCATGGTGGAGTGTGCTTTAGTTCTTGTTGCTAAATGCTTGTTAGCCTTGTCATGGCAGAATTGGATTGCAGAAGAGACCCACCTGGTAACCGTGGCCTTAGTTACTGCTGTTCCCTCTCTGCCTTGTCCGTAGGCTACCAGCAGCTGATCCGTCTTTCTTAAGACCTTTGTTTTATGCAGGTAGAATTTTAAACACCTCTTAAAAACCAAAGTGTGCAAAGCCCGTTATGCTGGACTACATGGGTTTGGAAAGAAAGATTGAAGTATCACTGGTTCGTTGAGGTGAAACTGTGTCGGGACTTTAGGGATAAAAGTCGGGTTCGTCCGCAGAGCCACATAATTATCAGTGAAATGTAGAAAAGGTTCCTTGGTTGTAAAAACTTGTATCTCGCTAACCCTCCTTGCATAAGTGAGAGCCAGTAGGAGGGCCACCTTCCAGGTGAGAAACTTGAGCTCTGCTTTGTGAATTGGTTCAAACGGCTGCCTCATCAACTGTGCAAGGACTAAGTTAAGCTTCCATTCCGGAGGAGGCACATGCACCGGGGGAAATGAACGGAAAAGGCCCCTCATGAATTGTTTTATAAGACTAGAAGCATAAAGAGAAGGAACTTGAGGAGACTTCCTATAATGGGAAACCGCAGCCAAGTGAACCTTCACTGAAGAGAAAGTGAGACCTGCCTTGGCCAAAGAGAGGAGATATGGTAAAATCTTCTCAGGAGGCATCTGAAGCGGGAAAAGGTTGTTTTGATGGCACCAGGAACAGAATCGTTTCCATTTTAGTCATAATGTCTTGTTAGTAATATCCGCTCCAGATTTGGCAATAACTTCCCTGCACTCCTGCGAAATATCCAAGTCCCTGAATTCTAGGAACTCAGGAGCCATGCGTGCAAATGAAGAGATTGCGGGTCTGGATGATTCACTTGGCCCTTTTATCTCGTCAGCAGAGATGGGGATGGCTGCAGGCGTATGGGCCTCGACTCTGACAGCAGGAGTAGCTCCAGGAACCAGTACTGCCTGGGCCACCGTGGCGCTATCAGAATCAGACGACAGCCTTCTGTCTTCATCTTGGTTAATACCCTGGTAATTATTGGGATGGGGGGAAAGCGTAAGCATATATCCCGGACTATCGCATTAAAAGGGCATTCCCTCTCGACCCTGGTAGAGGGAATCTGCTGGCATAATACTGGCATTTGGCGTTCTCCGTTGTTGCGAAGAGGTCTAACGCTGGTTTTCCCCACCTTTGAAACACCTTGTCGAGTTGGGACTGCTCCAACTCCCACTCATGACAAGTGGCCTGCGTTCTGCTTAACGTATCTGCCAAAGTATTGTGCAGACCTCTGACATGTTCGGCCCTTAATGAGATATAATGTTGTCTCGTCCAATCCCATAGCTCTTGCGCTTCCTGAGACAGCGTAATGGATTTGGTTCCCCCTTGTTTGTTGACATAATACATGCTGGTCGTATTGTCTGTACGAACCAGTACGGAGGAGCCCGCTATCCTCGGCAAGAACGCCTGAAGAGATAGGAAGATGGCTTTGAGCTCCAGCATGTTGATGTGCTGATGTTTCTGCGCAGAGGACCATTTGCACTGAATTTGTAGCTCTTGCAGGTGACCTCCCCAGCCCTCCATGGAGGCGTCTGTTGTCAGTATGAAGTCTGGGATAGTCTGGAGGAAAGTAAGGCCTTTTACCAGATTTGGAGCATGAAACCACCATTGCAGTGCCTCGATCATTCATGTTGTGATCTGAACTACATCCTCAAAGGATCTTGAAGCCTGTTGCCATTGCTTTTGTAGCTCCTCTTGAAGAGGCCTCATGCTCAGTCTGGCTAGTGGCACCAGATCTATTGCTGAAGAACACATCCCCAGGAGCGACTTGACAATTCGCACAGAAACGGACCTTTTTCTTGATATGCTCTTCGCAAGTCTTTGCAAACGTATCGGTCTTTCGTGAGATAGGAAAGCTTTGCATTGGATGGTATCTATGGACGCTCCCAGGAAGGATATGACTTGACTTGGATGGAACGAAGAATTCTCTTTGTTTATAGTGAGTCCCAAAGTCCTGAACATGTGAAGGCAGGTGCTTGTAGCTTGACTGGCCTGTGCTGTTGGTGCTTTGAGCAGCCAGTCGTCGAGATACGGGAATACTTGAAGTCCTTGAGATCGCAGGGCTGCTGCTACGGGCGCCAGGCACTTGGTGAAGATCCTTGGCGCCAATTTGAGACCAAACGGAAGTACTTTGTATTAGTAGTGGGTACCAGCCACCGTGAATCTTAGGAATTTCCAATGCTTTGGATGGATTGGGATATGAAAATATGCGTATTCCATGTCGAGCGAGGTCATGAAGTCCCCTTCGTTCAAGCGGCCTAGGATATCGGAAAGCGTTACCATTCTGAACGTTTGTTTCTTGAGAAACTTGTTGAGATTCCTCTGGTCCAGAATCAGTCTCCATTCTCCTCATTTCTTTTTTATTAGGAAAAAACGAGAATAAAAACCTTTTCCCTTTTGCAACATCAGGACTTTCTCTATTGCTCCTTTGGCGAGCATAACCAAAGCCTCTTTGTGTAATAAGTAAAGACGAGGGGGGGGCACCCTTGGGTGGAGTAGTCGGCGGGCGCTGAATGAATTCTAGAGTGTGGTCGTTGGTGACAAAGTACAGCACCCAGAGATTCGTTATTTCGCACCACTGGTGGACATAGCTGGAAATCTTCGCACCCCCAAGTTGGGAGGGGAGGGAGGCTGGTACCCTGGCGTGATCATTGTTTCCTGTCTGAGTCACGACCTTGTTGAGGCATTAGTTTGCGGCTTCCCTGGCGAGAGAAACCAGCTGTAGATGACTGACAGTAAGATGGAGGATTGTAGGATTGTCGGTATTGAGGCTGGTATGGCTGATACTGCTGAGCCCTCTGGTAACCTCCTTTGTAAGGGGCAAATCATCGCCCCCTAGCACCTCTGAAAGGCACCTTTCTGTATTGTAATGCGCCCAATGACTTCGCGGTATCCGTGTCATTTTTAATCGCCAACAGCGCCTCCTCGATGTGCTTTCTGAAGTGGGACTCACCATCGAAAGCCATATTCAAAACCATCGTCTGCACCTCAGGTCTAAAGGTGGTCGCTTTCAGCCATCCTTGCTTTATGAGCACACCAGCTCCCGCCAGTTGCCTAAAACCAGTATTGGCTACATCAAGGACACAGTCAATGGTTTCTGAAGCTGCAAGCTCACCTTCCACTAGTATCTTTCGTGGCTTTTGTCTCTTATCTTCAGGGATAAGGTCTATTAAACCTGCCATGTCTGACCACATTTGGCGGTCATAGCGGCCGATAATGGCTAAAGCATTCGCTGCCCTAATTGTCACTGCCGCCATAGAAGAGAATCGTTTCCCTAAAATGTCCATCCTACATCATTCCTTATTCGGAGGAGTGGTAATCGGGGTAGCAGGGTTTTTAGAGCGTCTTTGTGCCGCTTGACAAATGACCGAGTCCGGCTTAGGTTGACCAGTGAGGCAAGATGGCGAGTCCTCTGGCGCCCTATACTTTTTCTCAATACGGGGCAGCACCGGTGGTATGGACGCTGGTGTCTTCATTATTTTGATGCCTTCCTGTCATATATAATCTATCATTGGTATGGAATGTACCAACTTCCTCGTGTCTTCTTTGAAGTCATATAAAAAGCATTTGGTCTGTTTGACCGTAATAGGCAGATGAAACCTGTTAGCTGCCCTCTGCATTAAGTTATGAAATCCTCCAAAATCCTCCAGAGGAGAATCTGATGGGAGATGTGGAGGAGGGGAGGGAGTTGGTATAACATAACCATCCCAAGGATCAGGAGCAGAGATTGGATCCGGCAGCTCACCTTCATCTCTATCCTCATCTGAAGAGGAGGCATCTGGTGCTCCAGGTTGGCTGGCCCGGGGTCGGGAATATTCAGCGGTGTGCTTGGCAGTTGAGCGGCTGGCGTACCTTGAGCATCTATTTGAGGTACCGGCCTGTCTGGCTGATTCTGTTACGGCGGGAACCTCTGCTGGTAATCCGCCAACATAGCCTGTAGTTCCTGTATCAGTGATGGTGGCAGATGGGCCATGTCCCTGGGGCGCGGCTCTGGCTTAAAACCATATGAATGGTAACTGTGACACGAAGCCATGTACCCCTGCTGGTAGTATTGCGTCACGTCATGATAGTTCTCTTCCTCCTCATCATCCTGACACGTTACGTGGAGCTCAGATGGGCTGTGAGCCACCCCATAAAGACCATTATCGTCATCATCCTCATCTACTACATAGCCCTCTAGCAGATGTGACGGAAGTAAGGGCAAAACCTTACTAAACTCTTGCATGGTCGGCCTTAGGAAAGTCTTAATTACTCTGGTTACTTGAGTAATCCTTGTCGACTGTGCAGAAACCACAGGAAAAGAAAATTCCATCGTCGGCGGTGTTGTCGTCGACGGTGTAATCGTCAGCGAAAGAGCAGTCATCGTTGACAGGGCACTCGTCGAGTCGGTCGTCGTCGGGATCTTCGCCGACGATATCTCAGTCGACGAGGGAGCGTCAACGGACTTCAGCGACGATGGGGTCCCGTCGTCTACGCGGAGACTCTAGTAGACTGTATTGGAGCCTGGATTGCCGTCGACGAAGGCGTCGATGTAACACTGAATATCATCAACGAGTGAGGGAGCGTCGTCGACGATGATTTTTTGAGAGTTTTCTTCCCCACAGGATCTGACGAGGAAGCTCTAAGACAATCTCCTTCCTTCTTGGCAGGTGTAGAAGGTACAGATAACGCCGGCTCAGAGGAGTGTTTAGCTACCTTCTCTTTTTTTGAAGCCTTGGAGTCCTGGGAAGGCTTGTGATGTTTTCTACCTTCACCTAAGGAACTCTCCTTTGATCTGGCCCTCTTATGGGATCTATAGGCTCTCTCATCTTCTTCATCAGAAGGCGACTGGTGTTTAGTGGTCTGAAACCACAATAACAACCTTCCCTCTCTGTCGTTGAGGGATTTATTTGAGAAGGTGCGGCAGCAGGGCTTTAAGTGGGCCGGGTCTGAGCACCGGCAGTTATTTTTAGGGGGCCTCGAAACGGGTCTCTATCGGGCTCTGTTTTCGGGCCTCACAGAGGTAGTCCGTTTTCTTTTTTTTTCTTTTCTAGGACTATTGTTACACACATACTTAAGGTATCAAGGTGCTTGCGGATCGGCAGGCCTGGGCACATCAAGGTTAACCACTTAGGAACAAATATGCTTTAAGTTACCCCTTAAATTGATTGACGACTATCAGGAGGAATTATACTTAATTATATTGCACCTAAAGCTAGCAAGACTCTCATTCTTTTCTTGGGCACAGCAACATCTTTTAACGTTGCTCCCGAGTGGGAGAAAAATGACCTGTGTATGAATCCTGAACGCTAGCCTAAATACCGTAGTGGGTGAGGCTGCAATCTCATAGCAGCACCAACGTGTATCTAATCAGGGACTTTGCAACAACTATTACTGATCATTTGTGCACTTTTATTTTAAGCGATTA
The DNA here is from genome assembly GCA_963921515.1 of Calotriton arnoldi. Taxonomy (NCBI): domain Eukaryota; kingdom Metazoa; phylum Chordata; class Amphibia; order Caudata; family Salamandridae; genus Calotriton; species Calotriton arnoldi. The sequence continues at coordinate 344,676 of CAWUFW010000052.1, forward strand.
CATTTTTGGGGGCTAATTATGACTCGGGAGAGTGGTTATTTCATTTTCTCCGTTCTCACTCTTTCACTTGCAGGTTTCATGCATCCAGAAAATGACAGAACTTGGAATTCCCTCTCGGCCCTCCTACCTGACGTAGTCTCTCTGTCCCTCCCGCAACCACCATCTTTTGATGGTGCTTCAAAGCGGGAGAGAGATTACCTGGGATTGATTCTTGAACCACAGGCTGACCCCTTGATTGTGTGAGGCTCCACCCATTTACTGGCAGTCCCTTTCATGTGTGTAGGTACTTTGCAACAAATATGTATTGGCGCTCAGTGGTGCAGAATTATTTTTAGGGATTGAATTTGTAGTCTCTGGTTTCTGACACAGAAGCTCATTTGGTTTTACACTGCTTTTTTTTCATTAGCAGTCTCTGCCCCTTCCGACCTCTAAATGCAGATCCTGGTGCTGAGCTGTGCAATTGCTCTAAGAAGGGGTGAAAAAACGACAAAGAATCATTAACATGCAAATGGTCTTTCAAAGACCTGTGAAGTACTCGGGTGCGGCTGTGTGTGTGTGCCCGGGAAGCTGTCTCAGCCGGGCTGACACACACGACGTGGGGGGGGGGGGGGGGCGGGGGCGGGTTCTGAGGAGTCCTAGAGCTGACGGCTTGTCAGAGCAGGGGTACTGCTACACTAGTTATCTTTATTTAGACCACGCCCCTACTGAGATAGGCCACACCCCTTTGAGGTTTGCCCCGCCCCTTTTAGAGCACCCCCAGTTTATTTTTCCCACTTAAAGCCCTGTGCGGCAGATCTTACATTCTCTCACCTCATGCCTTGGATAAAGGCAGTAAATACACTCCTTATGTGCATCATCCACATGGACTCTTTTCTTGCCACAGGTTTTACATGGGTGGAAAAGGCCTTTTTTGTCTGACATGATGCCACGATTTGAGAAAGTTGAAGAAAAACTGAGTAGCCCTCAGGGAGACTCCCTTCTATAAGACATGCAGTGAAAATCTGAGAGAACTGGCCTCTGCAGAGAGGGTGCTGGCAGCTGATTGGCGAGGTTCCAACATTTGGTCCTTTTTAGGTCTCGCAGACCTGCGTTGCAGCGCGCATGCGCTGCTCGCTCTGCGAGGCTTTTTGTAATCGAGGAGAATTCAGAAGTGGGCTTGAAGCCCCGCCCCTATTTTTCATTGGCTTGCGTCATCCTTTATGTTAAACGCTGGCCTCCGATTGAAAATGAGACTTCGTTGTTACTGCCCTGTCTCCTTTTGGGACAGCCCATCCGGACTGGATGTTTTGCTTGCGGCGTTACACTGTCTCCTTAATTAGTCAGTAGGCACTATTTTTTTTTCACAATGGCGACAGCTTGTTTACGGACCCCAGGCGGCGCCGGTTCCTCCTGTCGCCATCTCCCTCGGGCACCGCCGGGGCCGTCCAACGTGTCAATAACGCAACTGGTGCTCAAATAAAGCAGTCAGATACCTTCAGGTGTAGTTCGCGCTATATAAAACCAGTTTCTCGCTTACCCGCTGCTGCTCATTCCCTTTATAAATATCATTAATGTGCTCCGTGCGCGAGCAGTACCCGTCCGTCTTACCTTTGCTCCCGCCCCCTCCCCCGTCCCACCTCTCTCCTTTTCAGCATGCTCCACGGTATGCCATTATTTGCACTTCTAGTCAAGTGAGCCCCTCGCCTTTGCACTCAATGGCTGAGAGCTATTCCCCAAGAGTCCTGTCTGGGCCCCCAAACTTAAGCACAGCTGTGAACACACGGGGAAAGGAGATACCGTGACGCGGCTTCCTGGGGCGATGCTGCAGCTCATGCTTACGCGGTCAGCAAAAGCAAAGCCGGAAGCGCACTCCACTGTTTCTGTTTGTTTCAGATTACAGTCCATGTTTTGCTGGTTCTCACCAGTAGGGTAAGGAGAGACCTGGGCAGGAAGCTCAGTGTGCGAGTGCACCTACTGCTGAGAGCTACGGCAGACACAGCCAGCCGCTCATCAATCCGTGGTATAAAAACACGGAAAGAGTGCCGCGGAGCTGGGAAGCGCAGAACACTATTTAATGCAGGCGTCTAAATCCGGAAGTATTGGAATTTCCGCAAGCAGGCTGCCGACTGACAAACCTACAAAATATGCTTAAGTGGAAACACTAACTTTTGAGAGAAACAGCACGACCGCCATCAGATGCATATCGCAGTCTGTCCTTAAGGCGAGGCTGAGCTCCCAGACAGTCCTTTCTCTCTTGCCTCTTAAAACAAGCATTTGCAATGCAATAGGTCTCGCATTTACGCGAGTTTAAACTATTGGCATTGTCAATGACAATGCCTTTTATTTATGTTTTAAAAACAAAAATAAAAGGCTTTGTTATTTGTAATATCAATAGCTCAAACTCGCGTAAATGCGAGACCTATTGCATTGCAAATGCTCATTTAAAAAGCACATAGATAGGCTACTATTTACTTGGCTTAAGGCCATTATAGCCTTTGAAGCTTTTAAAGCACTGCTTGAATATTTTACCGTGGGACTCCCATCTCGACAACGAGGAATGATTCAGGCATGTGAATCTATGAAAGATACCCCAATACTGGATAACAGAAGTGCCCACCTTTTCTTGGAGTGGATACAGCTCTGGTGGTGTCAAGGCTCCAATTTGTTGTGTATGGTGTCTAAGAAAATAAGTTCCTTACCTCTAACTGTAGTTCTCCAGTATTGAAATCTTTCATAGATTCACATGCTTGAATCATTCCCCGTCGTGGGAGTTCCATGGTATCTTAGAAAAGCAATGCAATGATAGGTATAGGTATAGACTAGAAAGGCCCCAGGCCCTTAGTTTAGTAACATATCATACTATTTTTTTAAAAACAGACCAACCTTAAGGTTAAACCAATCAGGTTGTCCTACCATCTGCTAAACTCCTGTGAGAAGCCCCTGTCCCTCAGATTTTAGAGCATCAGTGTAAATAAACACCAACCGAGAGAGAGAGAAAGAGAAGGTGAGATTTTCAAGAGAGGAGGGTGGGTTGTATGTGAATCTATGAAAGATTCCAATACTGGATCTTTCATAGACTCACATGCTTGAATCAGATTAAATAGCAGTTGAAAAGTAGTTTCTCAAATAATGCAACATATATACAAATATACATGTAAGAAAAGATTTATAAATATACATATCTTTGTATCAAAAGACAGATAGAATACCACTTCAGGAAAAAAGAAACATATAACTTACAATGCAAAATGTGTGTAACAGTAAGAGGATGGCAGGAAGGAGGAGATAGCTCACCTTCACTGGAAAATATGCCATAATACTGCTTGGCCCACTGATGCCTCACTGTGAACTGCATATTCCAAGCAGTAGTGCTGCATAAAGGTGTGTCTATTTTTCCAGGTATCTGCCCGGCAAATCTCGTGAATTGACACAATGGCAAACAGTGCCGTTGAAGTAGACCTAGTTCTTGTAGAATGGGCACGTACCGATGAGTTTAATGGCTTGCCTGCTTTCTGGTGACAGAAAAGAATGACGCTGGATATCCATCTAGCAATGCTCTGCTTCGAAATAGGATACCCTTTCCTTGAAGCGCTGTACGCTACAAATAGTTGATTGGATTGCGAAATCCTTTTGTTTTATCCAAGAAGAACTTTAAACACCTCTTGATGTCTAAAGGGTAAGTGTCCTTTCAGCTGGCGTCTTAGGATCTGGAATTTTTTTTTTTAACAATTACAGGCCACTGAGGTGGAAGCCTGAAGGGACTTTTGGAATAAACTAGGGCGTTGTGCGAAGAATCACCCTATTGTCCCTAAATTGGAGGAAAGGCTCCTGGATAGTGAGAGCCTGTATCTCGCCGACTCTTCTGGCTGATGTTAAGGCCAGCAGGACAGCTACCTTCCATGACAGGAACTTGATATTCGCCCTGTGAATGGGCTCAAAGGGATCTTTCATGAGTTGTGAAAGTACGATGTTGAGTTGCCAGAGTGGAGGAGTAGGCCTTACTGGTGGGTAGACCCTGAATAATCCCTTGAGGAATTGCTTCACAAATCTGGAAGACCATAATGAAGGTGATGTGAAAGATCGCCTGAAGAGGGAGATGGCTGCTAAACGGACTTTAATGGATGCATGAGCCAGTCCCGATTTCACCAAATTCTGGAGAATAGGAAAGTGGATGAATTTTAGCAGTTTGGCACCATATGCAAAATGTTTCCACTTGAGGTGATAAGGTTTTATTCGTACGGTCTACACAAGCTCTGGCTAATATGTCTTGCAATCTGGTGGAATGTTTAAATGTGCCAATCTGTTGAACTCAGGAGCCGGGCAGACAAGCGAAGAGACCTGGGATCCAGATGCAGTACTTTGCCCTGGTTCATTGTCAGAAGAGATGGTATTGATTTCAACTGGATGTGGCTCCTCTCTGAGAGGAGTAACTCTGCAAAAACATTTGGCGTGGCCACGTTGGCGCTATGAGAATTATCCTGCATGGTTTGGCCTTCATTTTCACGAGGACTCTTGGGAGGAGAGGAAACAGGGGAAAGGCGAAAGCAAAGATTCCGGACCATGAGATCGATAATGCATTCCCCCACGAACCCGGATGAGGATGCCAGCTTGTGAAGAACCGGCATTTCCGGTTCTGGGGGTTGCAAAGAGATCCAGATTCGGTTTGTCCCACTGGTGAAAGACATTGTCGAGAGTCCTCTGATCGATTTCCCATTCGTGACAAGAGGTCCTCAGTCTGCTGAGTGTATCTGCTATAGTATTTTGCTTTCCAGGAACATGTTCCTCTCATAGATGTACTCTGCGGTGGATGGACCACTCCCAGATGCCTTGCACTTCCAGGGACAGCAAGTGAGATCTTGTGCCACGCTGCTTGATGATGTAGTGTATTGTGGTCGTATAGTTTGTGCGGATGAGCACTGCAGAATTGCGTATTCTAGGAAGGAACACATGCAAGGCTAGATTTACTGCCTTGAGATCTAGCAGATTGATGTGTAGATGAAGCTGAGAAGGTTGCCTTTTGCCTCTGACTTGAAGATCTTGGAGATAAGCTCCACACCCTTCTAGGGAAGCGTCTGTGGTGATGACTAAAGGAGAAGTTTGAGGAAGAAACGACAGGCCGATTGAGAGATGTTCCTGCCGCGTCCACCAGGATAGGGCATTGACAGCGCTCAGAGTGACCTTGACCAGATTGTCGAAAGATTCTGTCACTTGAATCCACTGCCTGTCCACTTCCTTTTGCAGCCGATGCATCCTCAGACGGCAGAATGGACTAGAGGAATGCAAGATGACATCCTCCCTAGGAGGGACTTGTGGAGGCGAATAGAAAGTGACTTTCTTTGCACTAATTTTTCCAGTCATCAATTTTAATTGCCTCTCTGGTGTGGGCTACACTTTGGTGAGCGTTGTATCCAGCGTGGCCCCCAAAAACCTTATGTTTTGTGATGGATGAAGAGTAAACTTCTCTGGATTCAGAGTGAGGCCCAGCTCTCTGAAGAAGTTCATGCAGGCTGTTGTTTACCTTTGTGTGGCCTGACTGGAAGGTGCCTTGATCAACCAGTCGTTGAGGTAAGGGAACACTTGATGTTTGTGTTGTCTCAGAAAGGCTGCTACCGGTGCCAAGCACTTCGTGCAAGATGCAAGGGGCGGATTTCAGGCCAAAGGGAGGCACCTTGAATTGATAGTGGCTGCCGGCTACTGTGAATCTTAGACATTTTCTGTGCTTTGGGTGGGAACATGAAAATACGCATCTTGTAGATTGAGGTTGACAAAGTCCCCTTGGTTTAAGAGCTGCAGTATGTCCTGCAGTGTTACTATGTGGAATGACTGTTTCCTGAGATAGGTGTTCAGGTTTCTCAGGTCTAGAATCAGTTGCCACTGCCTTGACTTCTTGCGGACCAAGAAGAAATGAGAATAGAAACTTTTTCCTATGTGGGCTACAGGAACTCTTTCTATAGCTCCTTTTTTGAGCACAGTTTTGACCTCCAACATGAGAAGTTGCAGATGTTTTTGAATGAAGGGTTCAGGGGGGGTTGGAGGTGGCGTTTGGATGAACTCTAATGTATGGGCGAATTGAACAAGGTCTAAGACTCATTGGTCGGTTATTTCTTGCCAATGCTGAAGGTGATTAGCAATTCTTCCGCCTAGCGGGAATGGAGAAAGCAGGGGAGTAGTTGGTGCCTGTAACCCGTCATTGACGGCGGCTGGTATCTTTTCCTGGCCATCCCAATTTTCCCCATGGAGGGGGTCTGGCATAGGATCACTATGGTGGCTGCCTCTGCTGATATTGGGGACGAAACTGCTGAGTAGATGTGGAATATGAGGGGTACCGATATTGCTGTAGCCTCCTCTGTAGGAAGGTTGTCCTCTTCCCCGAGCGCCTCAAAAAGGCATTTTGCTGTATTGCAGGGTCCCCAATGCCTTGTTCATCTCGGTGTTGGTGGCTTGGAGATCCTCATTCACGTGTTTGCCAAAGAGGGCTTCTACATTATAAGGGAGGTCTAAGATTTTGTTTTGAACCTCCAGCTGAGAAGAGGTAGCCTTTAGCCGGCCTCGATGCCAAAGCACTGCCGAACCTGCTAGCTGTCGGAAACCGGTAGTGGCAATATCGATGGCGCCATCTATGTTTTCGGACTTGTGCGCGTACTCTCCTGCAATACTTTCCTGGCTTTCTCTTTGACGTCCTCGGTAGTTTGTCGAAGTATGGAGCGATGTCTGTCCACATCTGGCGGTCGTACCTTCCAAGGACCGCCAATGAGTTTGCCGCCCTCACCGTGAGGGCTGACATGAATGAGAAATGTTTCCACAATGTTGTCCCGGCACCTATCCTCTTTACCTGGAGACTCTGGGCTGCCTGTGTGACAACAGAATCTGGCTTGGAGTGCCCAGTGAGACATGCAGGAGCATCTTCAGGTGCCTTGTACTTCTTATCAAGGCGTGGTAACACCGCTACTATCGAAGCTGGGGTCTTCATGACCTTTATGGCCTTGTCCCAGATATAGTAAATAATAGGCACATCCCTGATACTCTTACGAAAGGACTCTTTAAAGTCATACAGAAAACAGTCCATTTGTTTTGTGGGCATTGGCAAATCAAATTTTCTTGCTACCCTCTTGAGAAGGTTATGAAAGCCTCCAATATCTTCAGGGGGGGAATGCGCAACAGGCGGTGCTAGCGATGATAGCGTTGGTATCGTAATCGTCCCATTCGGCCTGAGCATCACGGACCTCACCTTCTTCCCCTATCGTCATCTGAGGATGTGGGATCCTGGAGTGGAACTGCCTGTGGGGTGTGCCGTGCAGATGGAGGCAAAAGCAGCAGGCGTGGAGCCTGTGGGGTTAAAGGCTGCACCGGTGGAGACTTCGCCCGTGGAAAAGCATGCCTAGTGGAAGGCAACATTGACCTTCGATAGTCAGTAAGCATGAACTGCAGATCAGACACCAATGATGACAGAAGCCAAACCATTTCTTCCTGGTACTGTTGATGGAACTGCTCTGGAAGCGCATAGTAGCTCTGGTCATAGTTCTCCTCTTCATCACAGTCGTCCTCCTGGGATTTGACGTGCAACTCAAAGACTGTGCGCATCGCCAAAGAAGTTGTCGTCATCAGAGTCATCTTCAGCTACAATGTGAGAAGGGAATAATGGTGACACCTTACTCGGAGAAGTATGAGCAGGGATGAGATGTTTGGGTTTTTCATGCTTTTGTGATTTTTCGTTGACGAGAATGTCATCGAGGCCGTAGACAGTATATTCAGCATTGACGCCGTGGAAGCTAGTTTCGTCGTCGATGGCGGAGTCTTCTTCGACGGGGGGTGTAGTTGTCGACGGGGGGTGTAGTCGTCGGTGCAAAGGTCGGCACTGTCGACGATGGTGCCGTCATCGACGAGGCTAGAACAATCTTCAGCTTCAACGGAATTGGTGTCTGGCTCTTTGACGAGGAAGTCGTCGCTGAGAAGGATGAGGCCATTGATAATGTGGAGACAGTGCTGGTTGTGGAGGCAGTGGTCGCCTTCGTCATTGACGGTGATTTTCTCTTCGACGATGGGAAACTCATTGATAATCTCTCCATCGACAGTGCAGAAGATAGCCTCTTAAAGGTGTGAAGTACCTGAGGCGGAGGTGTAAAAGGCTCAAATCTCATTTTTGGAGGTGAGGAGGATATTGTATCTTTTTTCTCTTTTTGTGAAGAGACCTCACCTTGTAGAGACCTAGACTGGCTGTGCTCCCTGTAAGACCTAGGAGAGGTTTTTTGGAGGATTTTTAGCTGGTTCCGGAGAGGAGTGAGAGTGGGAAACATCTCTTTCTCTCTTCTGAGGCCTCCTTGAGGAAGATGAAGAATCTTCACTGTCCTCATCCTCTGACAGAGGTTCCTGTCTGGATTTAAGCTTCTGAAGCCATAACAACAGCCTCCCATCACTTTCTTTTAAGGTTTTAGTTGAAAAGGTACGACTTGCAGTCCTTGTGTGATGGATACAGGGAGAACCGCCAGCTTTGCCGACCTCGCCCTCATCCCACGCATCCGTCGAACGACCACCAGCGGCAGATCATTCTCCCACCTCGCCGCCAAGACATGGAACACCCTCCCCGCCCACCTACGGCAGACCCAAGACTGCTGACCTTCAGAAGACTCCTCAAGACCTGGCTGTTCGACCAGTAGCTGCTCCCCCCACCCCCTTAGCGCCTTGAGACCCTCACGGGTGAGTAGCGCGCTCTACAAATGTCCTGATTGATTGATATACAGTCTTGATGAGGGTCATAAGAATTAAGCCTCTTTTTACCACAAGAGCCACAGGTTTGGAAAAGCCCTTTTTTTGCTGTTTCTGACATGACTAAAGTCAGATTTGGAGCAAGAAAATAGGGATACTGAAGTATATATATATATATATATATATATATATATATATATATATATATATATATATATACACACACGCTCATTTGCCATGCCCCCAAACTTTGAGCTGCACTCGAAAAACGACCAAGGTGGCAAGTCTTTTAATCAAGGGTATAAGCAGGCTGAAGTTGACAGTTAACGATCAAACAGCTACAGACGCGGTAAGCCTGACGCGTTTCAAAGGTAAATCCTTCTTCTTCAGAGGCGATCGCATTTGTCAACTGCAGCCTGCTTATACCCTTGATTAAAAGACTTGCCACCTTGGTCGTTTTTCGAGTGCAGCTCAAAGTTTGGGGGCATGGCAAATGAGCGTACATTTCTGGCGGCGGCCCGGCCGTCGAGCAGCACCACCCCGCTAAGAGAGGGGGCCGTACGGCAGCAATTATGCTGAGCCGTTCATGGGAAACTCTGACCTGGGATTTAAAGCAGACGGCGTTGATGGTGGCCCATCTGAGGGCTTGAAATGTAATGGACAGAAATTAGTGCACCATCAGTGGAATTAATACCGGGACTCCAGTATCCAGAATGCATTGGGGATTGTACCGGCCCATTTGGAGGCGTATAAATGACGTTCAGGACGGAGACCGGAGCACGCATCTACAAATGCGATCGCCTCTGAAGAAGAAGGATTTACCTTTGAAACGCGTCAGGCTTACCGCGTCTGTAGCTGTTTGATCGTTAACTGTCAACTTCAGCCTGCTTATACCCTTGATTAAAAGACTTGCCACCTTGGTCGTTTTTCGAGTGCAGCTCAAAGTTTGGGGGCATGGCAAATGAGCGTACATATATATATATATATATATATGGAAATATAAACCTGAGCATCTTCTGGAATAGGTAGAGCTGAGCAGAGCTCAGTGGAGACTCCATTACACGCTGTGCGATCAAAAATCTGAGAGACTGGGGGTTCTCACAGGAGTATTCCAGAGGGTGGGGCAACCTCATTGGTTGAACCTTAAGTTTGGTCTCATTAAAAAAAATGATATGTCACTAAACTGAAGGGCTTGAAGCCTTTCTAGTCTACGACCATCATTGCATTGGTTTTCTAAGGTACCGTGGGACTCCCATCTTGACGAAGGGGAATGATTCAAGCATATGAATCTATGAAAGATCCATTACTGGAGTAAGCAGAGTTATTGGAGGCCCACTAGTCCTGTGGCCACTGTGCTAGCTGCAGGAGGGTAGTGCCTGATCAAGAGTAGAAGCCTGCATCACAGAGCCCACTAGCTGCAGTCCAGAGTTTCTAACGGCATATAATCCACAGGGACAGTGCTAGTTGTTACTGGTGCAGGCCAAGCAAGGTTAAAGCTGGATACTATTCAAGTCCTAGGACAGGGACCAACAGCTGAAATGGTAAGTTCTTCAACAGGGCACTCTTCCCAAGCAGCTATACAAGGTAACTTTAAGCACTCTGAGGCTCACGCAGCATGGGGAGGGGTTAGGGGCGAAGCAATCTCACATGCAATGATAGTAAGACTTCCCTATCTACCCTTGATGTTGATGTCCAGTAAGTTTTTTTTACCTTGAGCAGCTGTCTGGAGTCTCCTTGTACTTCAAAGCAGTTGGCCTTCCACAGCCTTCTCCACAATCTTCACAGATAGAATCAGTGTCTTGAGGGTCATTGGGTGCCTCTTGAACTGAGTCGGAGTAAGAACCAAAAATAGCATGATTCCTCTGCTTGTACTGATGCTGGGGCAGAGGTATTGGACTGGAATCTGGCTGTATGACCACTGGTTGAGCTTCTGTTACATAATAGCGAGGCATAGGCCTGGTTTGAGCGGATGTCGGTTTGCAGTCAGCGACTGACATTGGGGGTCTAATCAGCTGTTCCGGAGTCTGTATGGAAGGAACTGACATGGACCTTGGCGGCAAGGTAGAAGTCAGTAATGGATTCATTAAGAGCCCAGAAGCAAGTCTAGTGGGGGCAGACGGCGTCGGGGGTGGACCTGGAGGCAGAAGTCGAACTGTGAAACACATTCAACTAGAGCAATAATCCAACATTGTTCTGAACATGTTCTTTGTCCTACAACAAGAAACTTCTGGGAAAGATAACTAGATCTTTTTGTCATTATGGTAAGACTAAAGCATCGGACTTAAGGGGAAAATTATATTGTGGGAGAATTGGCCCACCAAATCTGGAAACTGAAAGATCCAGATGTCCCTAACACACTTGTAAAATTCATTAAATTAGGCCACATCGCATCTAAAGAGTAAACATAGCTATCCACAAACACTTCAAAACTAAATAGTAATAATGAAGAAAAATGAGGCTTTGTCTATGCCAACTTAAATCTGCCCTCAATTCCACTTGGGTGCTCATATGGAGTTCTACAAATATATCAAAAATCACCCCAGTTCTGAGGGGGAGTTAGAGAGTTGCCACCTAAAATGACACATTAATGCAGAGCACTTCTCCGCACCAAAATAACTGCTTTGTCATTGGAATCCGTGCCAGCAGTGGTCTCCTCTGTTTCAGACGAGAGAGCCTTATGCCTCATAAATGTATATAGAGTGCACATATCGGTACGCAGGAATATATATGCACACAGTCCTGACGAAGGCCCCAGACCCGACTGGGATCTTGGCGAGGGCCGAAACATGTTGTCAAAGAAATAACTAGGGCAATTGAGAAACTAATGCTCAATTAAAACCCTGTATCTGAGTTTTTTCATGTCCACGGTACCCTACAAATAAAGAGGAATCCTTTTTAGGTATATTGCAAGGCATTTTTTACCTATCTGGATTCCTGCTTTAGCCAGAGAAATATCTTATATAAGAACTCCCATATTTGGTTGTATCCGCCCTGGTGGCATCGCCCTACCAGGTTGTGGAGAGGCGCCGATGATGATGCATGTCACAACTCAGTGAGTGAGGTGTCTATTCCAAAATCTTTGGATGTCCTGGTAGGACCTTCAAGTGGGTTTCTTTCTTCTCTTGTCTCTTTCCACCTAGTTGCCCTTTTGTGTATGAGCTATTATTTGGGAGAATGCCACTAGGTCAGTTCTCTCTCGCTCTCCATTTGTGAACACAGCATAGAATGCTATTTTACCTATTCCCTAATCTGGAATTCACCGGGGACTCCTCCCTTTTTAGAAGAGATACGGAGTCTCTCAATGATGAAGGCTGGGATAAAACGCTGGGGACAATTGAGGGAGGGCACTGACCTTATTAAATGGAATGTTTTTCTGGAAGCAAAGCAAGGCGAAATGTGCAGGTTTAAGTATTTCTATCTGGTCTTGTGGTGGTCGAATCAAACTTAGCATACAAGGATGTCTGGGAGTACAAAGAGAGGATACAGGACCCTAATCATTAAAGAAGGCCGTGTCAATTTGGTACTGGGTATTAGCAAAAGCAGAGGAGAACCTGAAGATACCGATGCATCCCTGGAACGGATACCTGGCTAACAAGGAGCAGCCAGAGTTATGACAAGTATCTCTGAATTGTTTTTAATCTAGAGTAAAACCTGCAACCTTAAAAAGGAATCATTTTTATACTTTGCATAGGATCTACATGACACCAAGAAAGCTGACAAACTACACGGTAGTCAAAGTATACCGGTGCAAAAGGTGCAGAGAGGAAAGGGCGAATGATGCTCATATGTTTGTCAGCTGCCCCGCCCTAAAAAAGATCTGGCATGAAGTGGCAAAATCTCTGAAATGTTGTCAGTGAAGGTGCAGGTAAGTCCTTATTTGATTATTTTTGGAATTGATACGTGGTAAAAGGGTCGCCTCTGCGTCTGCTTCACAGCAGTGCCTTTTTTACATGATACTTACTCATCGCCATGTGGGAGATTTATGCAAATTGGCTGAAATCAGAACCGCCAGCTAACCATAATTGGTTAAGGGTTGTGGATAGAGCCTCCACAATGGATTTAGCAGGCCAGTGCTATAGAAGGACTAGTGATCTGTGGGGCTGCTTTTTGACATGGAGGTTGCATAAACCAAGTTAGGGAAGTCCTATGATTAAGCCATATTGCTGTCAGAGGGGGGACCTTGGAAAAGGCCCTTATGGCTCCATACAGCATAATCAGAACTTGGATGGCTAATGGCCCTCTCAGTGGTCAATCAAAACCTGAAGGTGAATTAGGACAAAAAAAAAAAAAAAAAGCTAAAATGCAGGAGATTCCTGAACTCTTGGTCTGTATAGCTGGGCAATTGAAATTGTTCCTCAAGCCTTTCGCTTACCGCAGACTATACTATTAGCAGAGTGATGAGGCTGGTTAAGGTGCGGGGTCTGGGCAATCCTAAGAAGAGACGATTGCTGCTGTTCTATCTGGACAGACACAATATACAGGTAGAAATGCTGTAGGAGACTCATTTAAGGGGTGTGGGCCATAGCTCAGTTGCCCACTCATGGGGAACAAATACATTGTTTGCTTCATATAGCACCTAGGCACAGGGAGTTATCACACTGATTAAAAAGTATCTTTATTTCAAGCCCATAGGCAAATACAATTATCCAGATGACAGATATGTTGTGGTGGGAGAGTGCTACATGACACCTCCGTTATTATTTATAAATATTATAACCCAATGCTGAGGCCCCTGAATCCTTTGAGGAAATCATAGCCAGATACGGAAAGCTAATAATGTGATACTGAGCATCGAAGGTGCTGAGGCAAATGCTAGGTAAGGACAGTTTCTGGGACGTCTGGAGAGATGTAAGAGGACAGTGAGGTCCTACTCCTATTATTCATTTGTCCACAACACACATTCCCAATGGATTTTTGGCTCTCCATGGGTCACACACTCATAGTTCCAAGGAACACTTTCTGATCATTCCCCGGTGCTCCTCTGGTTGGAGCTTCCAAATGTGCAGCGACCGTGGCGATACATAGACGGTACCCTTAAGGAAAGGGTCTTCAAGACAGATGTGCAAGCTGCAGTTATTGAATTGTTTAGCATGAATACTGCCTCAGTCACAAGATTTGCCATGGTCTGGGATGCGTTCAAAGGTCAAATCAGGAGTTTTACACCTGGAAAACATATAACTGGGAAAGTTGTTACTTATCTGAAGACACTCTTGCTGTAGCTAGACTGAAGGCGAGATACCTAGCAGAACACTCTCATGGCTGTTGAAGAAAGGCACACAGGCATAATACTATCCACTTTAATCGTTTGGCCACAGGCGAAGTGCATGGAGGGAACAGATGTACAAATTCCACTTATATGATACCAATCACAATTCCAGCAATACTAAAGCCTCAAATTAGAAATAGAGGCACACATTGGGAGGAAACTCCCTTGCTTGGGTCAAGGGTGGCCCTCGTGCCTACCTGGCCAACAGACCCACAAGAGATCATCCTTGCTATTGAGAAAATATCTGGGGTAAGGCCCCAAGGTCTGACAGGATCACTACTGAGTTCAACAAGGCATTCAAGATAATATTGGTGCTAATATCGGCAAATCCTAATCGGGAGGTAGAAAATAGTACCGAACTGCTTCCTATCTCTAGGGAGGCAGTTATTACAGAGATTTTAAAAACAGGCAAGAATGCACAGGAGTATCAACCTTACAGACTCCTAGCCCTCTTGAATTTAGATAGTAACATTCTTGCCTTTCGCATCGCAAAAAGGCTCAACACACTGATGAAGACACAGGTGTTGGAACAATCCGGGTTCATAACTGGCATGGCCACATTTAATAATCTTCGAACCCCTTTTGCGGCAATGCATCAAATCAGACCTGAAACAGATGCCATCTCGGTCCTTCTGGACACTAAGATGGTGTTCTATTCCTTTGAATGGCCTTTTTTATTTGCAGTCCTAAGGAAACTAGGCACCTAATTTAGTAGGTCTTGTCAAACTAATATATACAAACCCAAGGGCCATGCATCAATGGTTATCTCTTTGTGCCATTCCAGATAAACAGGGGAACATGAAAGGGTTCCCCTTTAACCCCATCTCTTTGCCCTGGCCATGGAGGTGTTGGTATCCTGACCACGGGAAAGACACTTACACAGAGGTATTACATTTCTGAATAAGCATCTCCTACTGTCACTATATGCAGATAACATTATGCTGTTTATGAAGAACCAGAGATAAAAACCTTGCGCCAGTTATAGACTAAATAATTCATTTTGAGGAACTGTCGAGTATTTGTATCAACTGGTCAAAATCAGAGGTGTTCCATCTGATGGCTTCAATTCCAAGACCTACAGTCAGAGTACCGCTATGAGGGTGTGAGAACATGGTCAGGTATCTAGGTGTCTCACTGACCAGAGACAGACGGTAAAACAAGAACATTTTGGTCCTATTGTAGACAAATTGTGTGATCAATTACAGCGCTGGATAATGCTGTCTCTGTCTACCTGAAATGAAGTACACAACGCCCAATGTAAGTGCTTCATTTATTGTGTCCAGTCGAGGCGACTCCCGGGCAGCAACTGCCGTCCAAGGAACATCACACTCTAGAATCGAATCCCCACAGCACGAGCTCACACACGAGCTCCAGATCCCAACACACTCCCCTTCCTTCACAATAAAGAACAAGAAACACAATAGTTAACAGAGATGAGCGAATGAAGAAAAAAAAAAAAATAGAGAAACATATTGTAAGGCAAGAGACATAACTTCAACTATAGTAATACTACACAATAATGCTGCAACCATGTAAGGCAGAAATTTCTATTACAAGGTAAGGGATTACAACATCATATAATCTTGAAATTTGGAAGGAACCGATTTCAATCTTGTGGATGCACATCTAGTGGGAACATGGCTAGAAAGAACCCGTTCCCTTCCATGGATCACGGTGGGTACTACCACAGAGGAGGAGTGAACACCAAGTTTCCTATTGACATAACCCAGCATAGACTCGGGTACCACGGAAACAACACTTTTGTTCCAAACCTTCCCATTCTCCAATACCACAACATGATCTTTCACCGCAGATACTCTCTTGGGAGCAAAAAAACGAGACTCGCCCTTGCGAATAAGGCCAGGTCTCTTGATTCTCACCCAATCACCCACCTTCACACACAAGGTACTGCGACTCCCAGGTCTGGTGTCATACTTTGCTTGAGCGGCAGCCCTGATATCAACCACCTCAGCCAACTTCTCCATGTCCACCACTCTCCTGGACATCCACTCTTTGTTCAGTTTAGAGCCCGCTACTCTCCCCCTTAGTAAGGTAAAGGGAGCTATCCCAGTGCTAATGTGCGGGGTGGTCCTCACAGCCCATAGCATGTCGCTGACAGCACGCCACCAATGCAAGCTATTGACCAAGGCAAGTTGCAAGTGTTCTTTCACAACACGGTTGAAGCGCTCGACTAAGCCGTTGCTGCGGGGGTGATACAGGGACGTACAAATATGCTTTACACCAATGTCCTTGAAAAAGGCCTGCATTTCACTGGAGCCTAGCTGGGTTCCATTATCCGATACCAATTCTTCAGGAACACCTTCCCTGAGGAAAACATCATGAAAAAAATTGATGATGGCCAAAGAATTGACATTGTCTACAAATCGGACTTCAGGCCATTTTGACATGTAGTCAATAAGGACCAATGCATATTTGGGAGAACTTCCAATGAGCCCGAAAGGACCAGCAATGTCAAAGGCTAATTTGGACCAAGGGGCGTTTTTAACCACTACTGGTTCAACAGGAGAAGGATGAGTAACTTGAGATTTGTCACTGGTGACGCACACACAACAGTCTCTAACATAATGTTCAACATCCTTATCCAACGCGGGCCACCAAAAATCCTGTCTGACCCTACGTTTCATGGCCCGAATTCCCGGATGACCTTCATGAGCTAAATCCAAAATTCTTTTGCGCATGGGCAAAGGAACCACTAGCAAACCGCCTCTCCTCAATACTCCATCAACTACAGACAACTCTTCACTAATTTTCCTGTACGGAACCAGCTCAGAAGGGCAATCTTTCACATTAGGCCATAATCCGGCTAAAAGGTCAATGACCTTGGAGACCACAGCATCCTCGGAAGTACCATTCAACCACTCTCGTTCAGAAAGGGCACCACCAATAGTGTTCTCCAAGGAACAAACTGCACACACTATTTCCAACTCGTCATGCGCCAACACATCCTCATCACAAGAAAGTGGTAATCTGGATAAGCAATCAGCAACAAAGTTCTTAGCTCCAGCCACATACTCGAGACGATAGCGGAACTCACTTAATCTGTATTGCCATTTGGAGATGCGTGGTGTTGCTCTCCCACCACCTCTGGTGGTAAAAAGATCAACTAAAGGCTTATGATCCGTTCTCAAAGTAAACTCGTTACCCCATAAAAAGAATTTAAAGTGTTGGACTCCCCACCACATGGCCAAAGCTTCTTTTTCGATGGTTGAGTAGGTGCTTTCGGCACCCCTTAATGTTCTTGAGGCAAAAGCTATAGTCTCTTCCCGACCATCACCCCTTTTTTGCATGAGAACTGCTCCTAGACCCACATTGCTTGCATCAGTAGAAATGATGCAGCGATCATTGATGTCAAAGAGCTTGAGCGGACCAGCATGTACAATCTCTTGTTTGATTGATTGAAAGTTGTTGTTACAGTCGTCATCCCACACATATTTAACGTTCTTTTTTAACAAATTACGCATGGAAGCAGTTTTGCTGGAAAAATTGCTGACAAATTTGGAATAATACTCCACCAACCCAAAGTAAGAACGAAGCTGGTCTTTGTTCGCAGGTGCAGGTGCACCCTGAATGGCTTCAATGATCTTCAATTTAGGTTCAACCCCCTTGTGTGAAATGTGATGACCAAGGTAATCAACGCCTTCTTGAAGGAATTTGCACTTATCAACCTTTAGAGTTAGACCACTAGATCTGACTATGCTTAGAACACGCTTAACCCTCTCATCGTGTTCCGCCTCGGTCTTCCCATATATCAGAATGTCATCTTGAAAAAACACAACGCCAGCAATCCCTTCAAACAAGTTGTTCATCAATCTTTGGAACACAGCTGAAGTGGAGGCAAGACCGAAAGGCATCCGTATGTAGCGATAAGCCTCTTCAGGTGTGACGAAAGATGTGAGATGACGGGATTCCCTGCACAACTCAATCTGGTGGTAGGCTGAGGAAATGTCTAGGGAGGTAAAGAACTTGGCACCACCCAACGTAGCCAGCATTTCATTGATGTTGGGAAGAGGTTGACGATCAACCCAGATGTTGGCGTTGAGATCTCTCAAATCCACACACATTCTCAGGGATTTGTCGGATTTACGTGCCAAAACAATGGGAGCCACCCATTCAGAACCTTCAATAGGCTCAATGACCCCCGCAGCACAGAGACGTTCCAACTCAAGCTTAAGTTCACCCCGCAGACTCAAGGGCACTTTGCGTACCTTATGAGCAACAGCCTTAGCGCCATCCTTGAGTATGATGCGATGTTGGAAACCCTTAAGTTTGCCAAGCTCGCTCTTGAACACATCAGGATAGATGTGCATCCACTTGTCGTTAGCTATTTGGGCAACAGTAGGGACACAGGAGGAATCAGGAGAAGATGCATTGTAAAAGTGAATTAGTGCGTTACGGGACACCACCATATCGGGATGATTTGGGTCCAGTATAATGTTAAGGGCCCCCTGCTCATCCCACCCCAACAGGTTTGCCCCCTCTCCTACCACAAACACGGTACCCCTTGTCAGATCAGTACCAAAGGCTAGACATCCTTCAAATTTTCCCAACACATCCACTCTTTTACCCCCATACGCAAAGATCTTGATGTTGGACTGTTGCAAATAAAGACCCTCAAGTTTGCTAAAATCCTTCATGTTGATGAGGGTAAAAGGAGAGCCAGAATCAGCAAGAAAAGTAAGACTAACTCCATTTACACCGATTTCGCATGAAGGAGATTTCCTCTTCAGAGACCCACCCAAGGAAGATAGTTCTACAACACCACCGGTATGTGACAATGAGGGAGACAACATTAACAATTCGTAATGCTCATCATCGGAATCCAACGGATCTTCTGCAATGGCTTTCACTACCTGTGAGGGACTTTTTTTACTGAGACAGCCTTACACATTCGAGAGTAATGACCCTTTTTCCCACAATTATAACACGTTTGGTTTAAAGCAAAACAAAATTTGGCATTTCCCAAATGAGATTTGCTCCCACAACGGAAACACATGGCTTCACTTTGTTCATTTCTGGATTTGGGGAATTGTGTAGCTGGACGTACTACACTGGTGTTGGACCCCTTCAACGATTTAGCGACAGGTTTGGCATTTAATAGTTTAACTTCGCTAGATGGGGCTGTACAACTCATTTCCTTTACACAGAATTGAGCATGTTCGATACTCTTGGCCAACGTGAGTGTAGTCTCTAAATCAGGATCGTCCGAAGACAATAACTTTTCTTGGATTTTCTTGTTGGACGTCCTTTCAATTAATTGATCGCGAATGATTTCGTCCCTGAACTCCCTGTAGTTGCAAGTAGCTGCTAGACTTCTAAGAGCGGCGACAAAATCGTCAATGGACTCGCCAGGAGTTTGAGCGCGTTGCAGAAATTTGTGGCGCTCAAGGACAACATTCCTTATGGGACTAAATCTTTTGCTCAAAGTTTTTACAATGGAGGCGTAGTCGTCAACAATGAAGGAGTCACCATCATCACCACTACTTACACGAGTGCTTACCATTTCTAGAGGTAGTGTTTTCAGAATGTTCCTACCCTCGGTACCTAAATTGTAAATTAATAACGCTTTCTTTTTTTTTTGAAGTGAAGGTTTCACCATCAATCGCCTCCAAATATGCGTCAAATGTATCCTTCCACTGTTCCCACTGAAGAGGTGGTGAACCCGCAGTTTGCAAAAAGGGTGGAGGAGCGGTAATATGATCCATGACTTGGCGTGGGTGAGTTGCTGCCCAACGTCAACACGACAATCCCTGGATACTAGGAATAAATGACCATGCAGATTTGTATTGTATTGTATTGTAAGTGCTATACCTATGCGCAAGGGCACGACAAAAACATAGGGTGACAACTGAAGACCATTGCACCAGCTGTGCCCATCAGCGAAGGCTAACAGGCAATTTTCACAAAGTGGGAGGTTAAGATGGTGAATTGAGCTGTGCCTATCAGCGGAGGCGCGCAACGTTGCTTCCTGCTTTGAGAAGGTATGAATTACAGCTGTGCCTATCAGCGAAGGCACGACAAAAAACACCTCGTTGAATATCTTCGTTGCCGTGGTGATAAGTGCTCAAAATGGCCGCACACGGCGGGATGACGCTGCGTGGAGCGGAGCCAGGCACGTCAGGCAAAATTCTTCTACGATGCGCGTCATGCGCAGTACATCCCGACATACAGGGGAGGCGCGAGGAGCTCACAGCGATTTCGCGCCCCCACAGCCAACAACGACAAAAGTACCTGGATGGAGGGTGAACCTCTCAAGAAGTCCAGCGGCGGGAAGCAAACGAGAAGGAGTGGTCAGTACGGGCAACACCACAGCTGTGAGCCACGCAGGAGAAGTGCCGGTCGGCAGGTTCACAGGACACGAGTCGGGAGGTTCACAGGATGCCGGTCCGCATGTTCACGGGAGGCCGAAGACAGGACAACACTCGTCGCCAATGAAATGAAGTACACAACGCCCAATGTAAGTGCTTCATTTATTGTGTCCAGTCGAGGCGACTCCCGGGCAGCAACTGCCGTCCAAGGAACATCACGCTCTAGAATCGAATCCCCACAGCACGAGCTCACACACGAGCTCCAGATCCCAACACTACCGCAGTCAGAATAGCGATGATTAAGAGGCTGTGAAAATTACTTTATCTGTTCCATTACATTCTCGTCCGACTTGCGAAGGCATTTTACTTAAAACCAAGATCTCTACTGTCTAGATTGGTGTAAAGAGGGCATATATCAAGGCAAACCTGGGAGGCACCAACATTGCCCTATGAAAAAGGAGTATTTGCAGTGCCGGATTTAGAAAGATACTACTATGCTGCACAATCTCACTATGACGTATTCTGGTATCAGACAAACTACCACGCACCGCACCTCCTGATCGAAGCCAACCAAGCAGAGACAGAAGAACTGCAGATCAGTGTTGCACTAAACTCCCTAAACTGACACTGCTTACAAAAATGGTGCGGTGCATCAATTGGCCCTTGTCGACAATGGCGAACAGAGCTGCTAAAAGGCCACCATACTCTTCGGCACTCCCTATACTGAATAATCCCCGTCTTCCCGACCCTTGACAAGGGGGTGGTCCGCAGACTGAGCAGCACTGGATATACTAAAATGGGACCGTGTTTACTGATGGTAAATTTAATTCATTAAACCGGTTCATGGATACCAGGGCAACAACACCTATAGACACATTGGATTATCTTCGATTGCGCCTCTCCAGAGAGGTGAAATAACTCTCTTTTACAGGTGAACCATAGGAGTTTATCCTGCTAACACAGCTAATCGTGAGTCCTGGTGTGCGTGGAAGGGTCTCTAAGCTCTACAAAGTATACACAGAGCACTGCATCTCACCCTACCATAGAGCCTTAAAAGAAAATGGGTTGCTGACTTGGAGATGGATGTAGACCTGGAGATATGTAAATATTGTTGTGGTCAAGCCAAACTTATTTTAATCATCTTTAGACACAAATTAATCCATTTTAAATTCCTTAACAGGCTGTATTGCTCTCCCAATTATTTACACAAAATGAATCCAGATTGCTCCGCCCAACGCGCTAGATGTATGTACAAATCACAGGCTTCTTCCACTTGACTTGGTGTGTCCACCTATTAGATAGTATGGGAGAAGGTGGTGCATATTAAAAGTGATATTTGAATTAAGTGTGGACTGCACCCCTATGGTTACACTGCTAGGATATGATAAATCACTGCCCAAGTTGACGAGGAGATTGGTGGTTGTACTACTATTGTTAGCAAAGTGCAGACTGTTGAGATGTTGAATGAGAAGTCCATCGCCCAAGATTAAAGAAGGATGTTGCTATCAGTAACAAAGGAGCTGAGAACTATGCTGAATAAAAGTATTGCATGCCTGACCCTGAGACATATGGGCTCCCCATAGGACCTAACTAGCCCTGAAGCAAGATGAGAATGCCACCATCACGGAGAACGCACCCTCTTGGAATCTTGGAATGAATGTAATGCTGATGCCCTATGTATGCTTGTCTAAACTGTCCAGCATGTTACAGTTCCACTTTTACTATGCACACTAGAGAGATCTGTGTGAAAAGTGACAAAATGTAATGATGGAGGCAACTGTTATGATCTTCTACACCTCTACGTAAAGTGATACAACAGTTTTCACTATATGCACCTCTTTCGGTTTGATGTGTTATGTTTTTGTTTGTAACGCTAATATTCAAATTTTTTATGTATGATGTACTTTAAAAAAAAGTTCTAGCTCAATGCAGACTCTGAACAATACACAGAACCTAATGGACACCCAATGGAATAAATAAAACTAGCACTACTAAGGACTAAGCAATGTTAGAATAGAGTAGACCGTACAAGGGACTTCTCACATATGTTCTTGGACTGTAAATATGTGCAACAAGTTTGGAACAGTATACAATCACACATGTCCAGCTCAAACTTGACTTCTATACGATTTCATTGCAAGTATTTGTATCACCCACCTTGAATCCTCCTTCCAACACCCCCCTTGAATCATAAAGATCTATGACTAATGGATTTGGCTCTGCGCATGGGAGATAATACAGTACTAGGAGACTGTAAAGGCCTCATATTAATATCCTTTCACAAATGTTGGGCATGGCTATGCTTCACAAGGAAAGTCAACACTATGATATTCAATGAATTTTGCACGCAAATCTTCAAACACCTATGTGATAAACTGGATCAACATATGCAGAAAGATGACCCACTGTGAGAGACATCCCATTTATCACTAAATAATTGCACCATGATAGCCCACTTACCTTACAATGTTATATCTCAACTACATGTTTGAAATAGATATGATCTCATGTCTCTCTCCTTTATGTCTATGAACTCACTGGTGTTATGAAGTGTTATCTGTGCACATATCCAGACCCTCTTCTATTCTTTCTGAATCTGTTATTTGACTTCTCTCACCTAACTAATGCAATAATCATTGGTGACAGGAGAAACGTGATATTGCCTACACTACTACTATACTACCTGATAATCTACAATGGTTAATCGTTATAAGAAATACATCAAATGTGATATATGTCCATGTCTCTCTCTCTGCTGTTTTAGTATTCGGAAAACCAATAAAATGTCCTTGAATAAAAAAAAAAAAAGAATTCTAGATGTTATTTCAGCTCTGTTAAAATCATCTGTTATTGACTTTAGTTGCTTTAAGAAGGTGTTTCCCATGAATATGAAGTATGTGGAAAAACTTGTAAACTGGTGGTAGTTTATTGCACCTGATAAATTCTGACTTAGCGGAATCAAGTTTTATCGGGTGTGATAAATGATGCACCAATTAACAGCCCTTTCGTAATGGGGGCCTATTTGTCCTGTTGTTTCAGTCCAAGAAACCCAAAAGTTTTACAATCACTGATTAACAGCCCATTGGTAATGAGTGTCTATTTGTTCGGTTGTTTCAGTCCTAGGAACCCACAAGTTTTTCAATCAACTATAGACCACAAGTTGGTCGTTCCTAAGCGGCGTCAGTCCATATTTGGTGGAAAATGTCACAGTGACGCAGACGCCACTCTACGGAACCAACTGCTAGCCCAGTTTTGCAAACTCTTTCAAATATAGAGAAGATGCACCTGTTTAATTACTCTGGTAGAGCGCGTGCTGGATAGTAATGGTATTGTTGTCTGGTGATTCTTTTCAAATAATTTTCACGGAAGCCACATTGTTAAAATCATTCTTTAATCAAGAAGCAACTTTCTGCATTTGCCCCATATATTAACAAAACGTGCTCTACGGATGGAAACAAGTCTGCATAATACATCTGCACAGCAGCAGGAAGAAGAGGTCAGAGATCAGTATCTGGGGTCCAAAGTGAAATACTTGAGACTAGAGTCTGAGCTCTATGGCTGAGGTAAAGCTCAAGCTAGAGCACTGGAACTCACCGTGATGCACTGGGACAGGACTATCATCAACCAGGAGATCTCAATGGATAATCTCGAGGGCTAGGCTTCAAATCTTGGGGACAACTGGAAAAGGATTCCTATATCCAAACAATTCGGACCTCGTATGTGGAAAAACTAAGATGATAATCGAAGCTACCATTACGAGGCCTAGACATCTGCACTGATTGCAGTGTCTGCAATTGGGGAGAATACAATTGGATGACAAATACATGAGAGAGTGAGTGGGAACAAGAGTGAAGGTGATATGCATGACAAAGACACTCAAGGGAATAAAAAGACAACTGAGAGACCGGTGGGGAGGCATAGAGGTAAATAATAAAGCTGGAAAGTCAAGGTGGAAAGAAAGTAATAAAGCATGGGTAAAAAGAAGTTAAGCAAGACAAATGAGTGATAAGAAATGGAGAGATTGAGAAGACAGAAAAAACTGAGGAAAGGCACATAAGGAAGAAAGAGAAAAGGACACAAGAAAGATCAAAGTATTAGGCTTACACCCAGGCAATATAGAAAAGCCTAAAGGAGATGACTGGGCTGCTATGCAGACTTTGGCCTGCGCTAATTATGCCAAAGAACATTTTGCATGGCAGCGCTTAATTAAACAGCGCTGCGAATGGCGAAAGGCCTGTGGGCAGGGCAGCGAGTGCCCCCCCATTAAAAAAAAAGGCAATAAGCACAGGCGTCCAGAGCGTGTTGGTGTTTGTCCCTTGTTAAAATGTCGGCAAATAGAATGGGCCAGCCTGATAGTCAGAGGGAAAAATACAGAGAGCAACAAAGAGGCACAAATGAAAGAGATAGATGTGAATGAAAGTGAAACTTGAGGGAAGGAAAACTTCAAACAAAAGGAGAAAAGCCAAGAAGCTGAGAGGATGATGGTAAGAGTGAAATGGAGTTACCAGGGATAGAGTTTTAAGTAAAAGGGAACAACTGTGAAAACCTACTGAAGAAAGGACATTAATAAAATGGGACAAAGTAAGACATTGGGAAGTGTGATGAAAAAAAAAGACTAAGAGAAATTAGAAGTATGTAAGTGAATAACTGGCACAAAGCCACATAAGGAGGAAGGAGAACCAGAAGACCTGATATCTGTTGTTAACACAAACCACAAATGGTTTAGAGGTGAGAGAAACCCTTTCAACAAAGGACAAGGCACTTCCCATACTCTTTTGTGGAGTGAGGTATTTAAAGATCAGTTTGTTCTTTCAATATGCCGCTCCACCATTTTGGGCAGGAAGATCTCTAGAAAGTGAAAGAAGTCCTTGAAAAGGTGGTGCTCATCTTGCAAGGGTATGAAGGTGGCGCTGATCCTAGAGTCCTGCATTAAACCTGCTCGACTGACTACCAAGTTGAAGCTCAGCAGTGGTTGAGACACCACAGCAGGCCCTTCTTGACACACAATAGCATCCGTCACCTTGCCTTCCACCACTAGGCTATCAGCCTCTAAGGCAGTCTCAGGTAGAGAAGCACCAGGTGCTGCGTTCCGCAGCACCCTCCGCATCTTTCGACGCCCAAGCCAGACCCGATGCCACAGATCACAGCGCCAGCTCAATTCTGCAGCCTGGATTTCCTGGTTATCCAACCTTTGCCTCTTGGGTGCTGGTAGCTCAGACTCCTTCCCATCCAGAGTGTGCTTGGTCCCTAATTGCTGCTGTGGACTACGAGGCACCAGTATTTTGGGATCAGGCATCCTGAGTTGGGCCTCAGTCACACATGTAGATTTCCCTTGCAGATCCTTTGTCTGGGAAATAGTTCCATGGGAGAGGTTCTGGGAAGTGTTCTGATAATTCATTATGTTGTTCTGGCAGTCCATCACATTGGCAGGGATAAGGTGTGTACCTAGAGGCACTGTACTTTGGGGGCCGGTCTTGTCTACAAGGAGCTGGCATGGATCTGATAATATAGATGTCGGAGGAACTGTCACGGCTGCAGGGATCTGTTGACGATCCAGACACAATGTAGTGTGGGGATCATTTACAAATGGAGGTATCGGGCAAGGGCAAGGAGGCTTTGTGGCTTTCTCATGAGTCACATCCATAGCAATCTCTTGCTGATGAGGGTCCTGAACCACTGAGATATTGTGGTCACCAGTGTTGTCAGAGATGTTTTCAGTGTCCAGAAACCATGTAGTTTTAGAATCTAATGCTTCTGCTGGACGGTCTGCAGAATCCATGGCTTGGAGATTAGTCAGAACAATTTTGGGATCAGTTAAAATTGACTGTTTGGTTGCATCATCATTTGGATCAATAGGGAGTTTTTCAGTATTTTCTGTCAAGTGGCATTTCAGCACATGCTCCAACACAAACCGCAGACCGGCACACACCTTGTTCCACCACACACCTTGAATGTCCCTTGTGCCAGACAACTGTTTTAGACTTGCCTCTGATAAGACTGAGACTTTGAAGGGGAAAGGGATCTCTAGCCCACTTGGGACCAATTCTCCCGCTAATGAGGGGGCAGGTGAAGACTCCGTGCTGCCTGAGGGCTGAAAGAGCCGTGTCAGTCCCCATGCCTTGCCTTTGCTAGACTTGCGCTGGTACTGCAAACTGCGGCAGTACTTGGCTCCCTCCTGGCACCTTCGTTGCAGGCGCAGTGCTGTCTTCTCATTTACGTTGCCGGCCACATTGTGGCTAAGCTCAAAGGGGTCCTGGATGTTTAGGACTCCAAGCTTCAGCTTGGTGTTGGCATCTGTAGACACAAAGTCAGCTACAGGGAGCACACGGCCTTCCCATAGTGAAATAACTGTGCCGGCAAAGTCAAAGTCTGCAAAGAAGCAGAAAAACTCTGACAGCAGAAAACCTGCAAAGAAGGAAAGAGAAATTAGTACATACATAGTGCATCCAGTTCTACAGATTAACAAAAGATCTACCCAACTAATGCTACTCAGTAGCAGCAATTATTCTTTTGTTATGAATCTGTGGAGGATTCCTTGTAGAAGAAATACAATTACCAGATATTTACAAAACTAAGGGTTGGTTATCGTGATGACATTGACTCCATACTAGAAACAGCATTTTATATATGTAATATGCATGCACCGAAACAATTCTAGCACTTTTAGAAAATGTGGCCCATTTTGGCTGGTAAAATTAAATTTAACATTACGGTTTTGAAAGATTAAAGTTTGAATTATAATTGAGTTGTAAAGCTACAATCACAGATTAACCAGTGCCAGTTAATTATATTCCAGTTCTTCTCTGTTCCTTTCCAGAACCATACATATTTGTGGGGACAGTCACACTATATTAATTCCTAGAAGAAGAAAAAATCGTGAAAAATACATTAATGTAAAGCTCATAGGACTACCAATCTGTGAAATCAACGTGCTGCAATTGGTAAACAGCAGAAGAATTTTGAACGTCTAGTAGTCTCTAGATGTTTAAAAGTTATACCTTCTAAAGTGTCAGAATGACCCAGAATAACCCAACCATGTGACCATTACATTAGAGATCATATTCCAATGATGTTGAGCCAGACCTCACATTACCGAATAGTTCCTTACAAAAGCAACATAAAAGAGGACATTCAGATACAGATTGAAGGGGTTGTTGAGATTGCTGAGGGGACCGTAATTCCAACTGTGGATAAAGGTATAAGATATTTGGGCTATGACTATCCCATACAGAATTCAGGAAGAGAAACATGAGTAAAAGGCATCTGACTACAACTCTGCAATCAAAACAAACAACATACAATGAGTTCATGCCATATTTAAAAAGACAAAAGAAAATATAACTAGAATGCCTAATGTGCAAAAATACAATTCTTATAATTTAAAGTATTACATCTGAACAGGATAAAATGAAGGAATGTTGTAAAGCACAAGTTACTAACTTGTGTAACGATATATCTGTAAGAGACAGTAGTTAGTGACAGATTCCTTACCTTAGAATATCCCCAGGCGTCAGGCTGGATCCGGAAAGTTTTTGCGTAGCAGTACCCTTGCGCGTCGGTAGGTGGCGTCGTGCGGCTCCGCGTCCGTCGTCGGCGTCGTGATCGCCGGGATGACGTCGCGGGCAGTACTTAGGCGCCGCCCTGCGCGCTGACGTCAGTTCTGTACACGACTTTCCGCGCCAGGAACGCAGAGCCATGCAAGAAGCTGACACAGGTGTCTGAAAAATACTAGGGCCCTGAAAGGGATGTCCTTAACCCTAGAAATCAGTTCGCAGAACGGGGAGGATGGGTGGGGCGGTAAGGAATCTGTCACTAACTACTGTCTCTTACAGATATATCGTTACACAAGTTAGTAACTTGTGCATCTGAAAGAGACACGTTAGTGACAGATTCCTTACCTTAGAATAGATACCCCAGCAATACCAACCCCGGTGGTGGGTCTGCGAACAAAGATCAGACAAGGAAGTCCTGGAGGACAGAACGGCCAAAGAAGCCGTCCCTCCGGACTTGACTGTCAAGGCAGTAATGCTTAGTAAACGTGTGCAGTGAGGCCCACGTAGCTGCCTGACAGATAACCGGCAGCGGAACACCGCGGCCCAAGGCCGTGGTAGCAGCCGTTGCCCTGGTGGAATGGGCACGCAGCCCAACAGGAGGCTCCTTCTTGGCCAAAGAATAGCAGGTCTTGATGCACAAGGTAACCCAGCGGGAGATGGTCCTCTTGTGCACCGCCCGACCTTTTTGGCGCCCATGTAGCCAACAAAGAGCTGGTCATCCACCCGGAAGTGTTTTGTGCGGTCGATATAGAAGGAGAGCGCACGTTTTGGGTCCAGACGGTGGAGCCTCTCTTCCTCTCTGGAAGGATGCGGAGGCGGAAAGAAGGTGGGCAAAGTGATGGTCTGCCCAATGTGGAAAGCAGTAACCACCTTTGGCAAGAAGGACGGACGCGTCCGAAGAACAACCTTGTCTGGATGAACAGACAGAAAGGGAGGTTTGCAAGATAGAGCCTGGAGCTCACTCACCCGCCGAGCGGAGGTGATGGCCACCAGAAAGGCTGTCTTCAGAGTCAGAAGACGAAGAGGACAGTTATGCAGAGGCTCAAAGGGAGCGCACATTAAAAGGTAAGAACCAAGTTCAAGTCCCACTGAGGCATTACAAACGGAACAGGAGGGAAGAGGTGAGTAATGCCTTTTAAGAACCTGTTAACAACAGGGGACTTGAAAAGGGAGGGCTGATCAGGGAGCCTGAGGAAGGCCGAGATAGCACAAAGATAACCCTTGATGGTACCCAGGGCAGAACCCTGTTGGGCCAGAGAGAGAAGGAACAGAAGGACCTCAGAAAGAGGGGCAGAAAGGGGATCCACAGCCTTTGCTGTGCACCATGCCACAAATTTGTTCCACCTGCAGGCGTATACCACCTTAGTGGAGGGACGCCTGGCTGCCAGAATCACATCACAAACTTCGGGAGGCAAGTCGAAAGGAATCAACTGCCGCCGCTCAATCTCCACGCAAGCAGGTGTAGACTGGACAGGTTCGGGTGGAGGACCGTCCCCTGCTGCTGCGACAGAAGATCCTCCCGAAGAGGCAGACGGATCGGGGGATCTATGCTCATATTGAGTAGCTCGGGATACCAAACTCTTCGAGCCCAGTCCGGAGCCACAAGAATGACTTGGGCCCGGTCGTGCCGAATCTTCTTCAACACTCTGGGTAGAAGTGGTATAGGCGGAAAGGCGTACAACAGACCGCAACTCCACTCGCGGCGAAAAGCGTCGCCGAGCGAGTGCCGCCTTGGAAATTCCAACGCGCAGAACTGATGACATTGCGCGTTCTCTTCGGTGGCGAATAGATCTAACCAAGGCTCTCCCCACTGTAGAAAGAGTCCTTGCGCCACTTCCGAGTGAAGACGCCATTCGTGATCCATCATGCACCTGCGGCTGAGTTCGTCCGCCTCTGGCGTTCAGAGAACCTGCCAGGTGTTGAACCATCAGGAACATGCCCTGATGTTCCAGCCATGTCCAGAGGCGCAGAGCCTCCTGACAAAGGGTCCAAGACCCCACCCGCCCTGTTTGTTGCAGTACCACATGGCGGTGGTGTTGTCTGTGAACACCTGCACTACCTTCCCTTTGACAGAGGGAAGGAATGCCTTGAGTGCAAGCCGGATCGCCCGGAGCTCCAGAAGGTTGATATGGAGCCGGGACTCCGCCGGAGACCAGAGGCCTCTGATCTCCGCCTCTCCCATGTGACCGCCCCATCCCAGAAGGGACGCGTCCGTCACAACTGTATGCTCTGGCTGGGGAAGGGAGAGGGATCTGCCCATGACCCATTGCCGGTTCGAGAGCCACCACTGCAACTGTTTTGCAGTCCCCTCCGAGATCTGGACGTGATCGGACAGGTTGCCCTGGTGCTGCGCCCACTGGAACTTCAGGTCCCACTGCAGAGCCCGCATATGCCATCTGGCATGATTGACCAGCAGGATGCAGGAGGCCATGAGGCCCAGCAGCCTCAGGGTCATCCGTACCGAAACCCAGGATAAAGGCCGAAAGATCGGAATCATAGCCTGAATATCCCCGGACTCGCCGTTCGGGAGGATAGGCCCGAAACTGCGTCGTGTCCAGAACTGCTCCGATGAAAAGGAGCTGTGGAGAAGGAATCAGATGCGACTTCGGCACATTGATGGAGAACCCCAGCGAGTGCAGGAGTTCGGCCGTAGTCTGGAGGTGGGAGACGACTGCCTGGGACGAGCCCGCCTTCAGCAGCCAGTCGTCGAGGTAGGGGAAGACTGAAACCCCTGCCCGGCGCAGATGAGCTGCGACCACCGCCATCACTTTCGTGAACACCCGAGGGGCACTGGTAAGGCCAAAGGGGAGCACGGTGAACTGAAAATGCTCGGGGCCTACCGTGAACCGAAGGTAACGCCGGTGGGCCGGCAGGACGGGGATGTGGAAATACGCGTCCTGCAAGTCCAACGCTACCAACCAGTCTCCTGGGTCGAGGGCAGTCAAGACCTGAGCTAGGGTGAGCATCTTGAACTTCTCCTTCCGGAGGAAGCGATTGACGTTCCGGAGGTCCAAGATAGGACGCATGTCCTCCTTGTCCTTTTGGGCACCAGAAAGTAGTGGGAGTAGCAACCACGCCCTACTTCTGGGGTCGGAACATGCTCGATGGCCCTCTTGGTCAAGAGGGCCGTGACTTCCTTCTGTAGAAGCACCAAGTGATCCCCTGACATGCGGTGGAATTGAGGTGGCATGGCTGGGGGGTGGTCTCGAAGGGGAGGGAGTAGCCCCTTCGGACAATGTCCAAGACCCACCTGTCCGAGGTGATGGTGCGCCAGTGGGGAAGGTGATGGCGGACCCTGCCCCCTACTGGCGTGCCGTGCACCTGAAAGGAGGGACTAGGAGGGCTTGGAGGCCGCGGACGGGTTGGAGGTGGTGGCCTGACCCGCACGCTGGTTGCCCGATCCGCCACGGCGGAATCCACGTCCTCGGCCACGCGAAGACGCCTGCTGCGCGGGCCGGTGGCTGGGCTGCTGACGTGAAGGGCGCCCCTACCGTGGCCACGATAGGGGCGAAAAGCAGAAGGCAGCGGAGGCGTGTAGCAGAAAGGCCCAGGGACTTGGCAGTAGCCCGTGAGTCCTCAAAGCGCTCCAACGCATGGTCTGCTTTGGACCCAAAAAGACCGACTCCATCAAAGGGCATGTCCATGAGAGTATTCTGGACATCCCCTGAAAAACCAGTGGTTCTCAGCCAGGCGTGGCGTCGGAGCGCCACTGTCGTTGCAATCGACCTGCCCAGCGAGTCGGCGGTGTCAAGGCCACAACGGATAGTGTATTTGGCCGCATCCCTTCCTTCCGCAATGGCGCGGGAAAGCAGTGCCTGGACCTCCTCAGGGCACTGGGGCAAAACATCCGCCACCGAATCCCACAGGGAGTGGGTATATCGGCCCAAAAGACAAGCGGTGTTAACGGACCGCAAGCCAGCACTGGAGGAAGAAAAACCTTTCTTCCCAAACTGATCCAGGCGTTTGGATTCCCTATCCGGAGGAGCGGTAGGGAAGGCGGTTTGGGAAGCGGAGGCTTGGACAACCAAGCTCTCAGGAGTGGGGTGGACAGAAAGAAACAGGGGGTCGCCCGGAGCGGGGCGATGGCGTCGTGACACGTTCCGATCCACAGGAGCCCCTGTGTTGGGCTTGGACCAGGCGCCCAAAAGAACGTCAGTGAGGGCGTCGTTAAACGGCAGCACAGTCTCCGCAGAGGAGGCTGCCGGCTGAAGCACCTCTGTCAAGATGTTAGGCTTGACCGTCAAAGTAGGGAGCTGGAGACGTAAGGCCCCAGCAGCCCTACGCAACACCGTACCAAAATTGGCCCCCTCCTCCGTAGCCACGGGAGGAGACAGCATGCCAGTGTCAGGGGAAGTATCCAGACCACTGGCCTCCCCTAGACTCTCTGTCCAGTCCTCATCATACTGACAGTTGCGTGTCAGAGGGTCATCAGACCCCTCCCAGTCCTCCTGGTCCTCCTCTGGTTCAAAATAAGGAGGAGGAGGGACATTTGGGACCCAAGGTCCCATCGGCGCCGGAGCCGGCGTCGAGCGACGCCGCTCCGGGTCCATGTCCGGAGCCGGAAGGAACTGGGAACGACGCCGCCCGGAGCCCAGGGCGGCGTCGAGAACGGCACCGGAGACATCGGGCGGAGGTGTCGTGAGGTCGACCGGCGTCGATGGGGGTTGTGGAGCCGGGATCGAGGCCGGGGCCGAGCCGGAGCCGGGATCGAGGCTGGAGGCACGGGCGACGCCGGGGCCGGAGCCGCCGGCGACGCCGGAGCAACCCCATCAGGCCCGCGGGGCCCGAAGGCGCACCAGAGGGGCCTGACGGCCCGAAGAGGCGGGCCATGGCCGACAGGAACTCCTGTACCTTGGCCGGATCCGCCCCCGAACCCGGGAAGGGCGGGTATGGCGGGGGCGACTCCACAGGCAAGTCCGGGGCGGCGGGGACGGTGCCGGAGGGGCCTCAGCCGAGTCGCGAGATCGGCGAGGCGAAGTCCGAGAGCGACGATGCTTCTTGGACTTCTTGTGCTTAGACTTACCGGACGAAGAAGACTTCGACGCCGACGACCGGTGTGCACTCCGCGAGCGACCCCTGGACCTCTCACGCGACCGGGGCCTCCGTGGAGCCGAATGCCGGGCCTCGAGGAGCTTTCGAGACCGCTCTCGCAAAGCTTTCGGGTTGAGGGCCTGGCATTCGGGACAAGACTCGGTGTCGTGGCCTCGGCCGAGGCAGAAGAGACACTCCCAATGCGGGTCGGTGACGGACATCATCCGCGCACAGGCGCCGCATCGCTTGAAGCCGGGCATCCCTACGACACCTTTATTTGGAAAAAAACAGTGAAAAATCACCAAAAGTATGGTCAAAAATTGACCAGGGCACTGCTCTTCCCGGATCTGCGCTTGCTGGCGCGGAAAAGAAGAACTGACGTCAGCGCGCAGGGGCGGCGCCTAAGTACTGCCCGCGACGTCATCCCGGCGATCACGACGCCGACGACGGACGCGGAGCCGCACGACGCCGCCTACCGACGCGCAAGGGTACTGCTACGCAAAAAACTTTCCGGATCCAGCCTGACGCCTGGGGATATTCTAAGGTAAGGAATCTGTCACTAACGTGTCTCTTTCAGATACTAATTTTGATTTCACTTCATGAACACATTGTACACCCACAGTTAAATTACTATGACATTTCCAATCAATCTAGAAACAAATTGACCAGCAGAAAGTCCTCACCATGGCTTGGGAAAATTCTGCTTCCTTAGCCTTGCATGTTTTATGCATGGCCCTTTTTCCCTCCAGGTAGCTCACCATTCACAGACCACCACTAGAAATCCTTCATATTTGAACTATTTACTGTATCATGATATGGGTTCCGGAGTAGTGTGCTACTCGCCGAAAAAGCGCTTCAACACCCCATCAGGGGTAGCAAGCATTATATAAATGCAACCCTTTTAACTCTTCTATCCCTCCACTATCCTTCTGAATCCAAATAACTGACTAACATATCCACCACTCAAATCACTTTCATATTTCACTATACTAATTCTCCACTAATCCTTTATGGGTTCAGGAGTAGTGTGGAACTCGCCAAAAAAGTGCTTGGACGCCTCGTCAGGGGTAGTAAGCGCTATATAAATGCAATTACAATACAATTACGATACAATCTTGTGTTCTTTAAAGAGGTGTGACTTCAGCTCTTTCCTAAATTCAAGACATTGTCTCCTTCACCAACCTTCGGTGACGATTTGCTATGTCAGGCTTAGAGTGGGTTCTTTATGCCCATTTGGGAGGATTCAATGGCATCAAAATCTCCTAAGAACATTGCAACCGTTGTCCAGTGCGACAAATCTCAACAGAGAAAAGAGTGACTCTTATGACTGCAGTGTAGCAACACGGCGACCGATAACTGGTGGCAGCACTGGGTGGTATCAGTGGATGAGATTGTGAACTGTGCTTTTGACTTCAGGGGATTGTACTCCCCAATGTGCAGTAAGAACATCCCCATTGAAGTAAGTGTTCAATGGTCTGTGAGCCTCAGTTCTGTGTTAGGTGGGAACTAATTGCGAACATCTCCATAAGCTTGCTTTGGCCACAGTCTCATACTTTAAGTGAAATTCTTGTGTTGAACTCACAGGTACTATAATATTGTTTGGGGTGATATCTCTGGCTAGGAATGAGCTAGTTAAGTAGGCACCATTATTGTAGGTGTGGTACTTAGTTTTGTGTGTATTAAACTACTTTTCTTTTGTAGTGTAAAATACTGGCTGGGCATCAGTATTTGAGTGATATTCTAATGTTTTACTGTGTTCTGATTATCTAACCCTCTTCACTTCCTCAAGTAAACCGTGGGCTTCTCTGCCTCATTACCAATGAGATTCAAGTGCCATACACTGAGCCCAGAACACCAGTGGGAAACAACTTTAAATCTCCCAATTGCAGCCTAGGAACTCCTGATTGGTCTAGTAGCAGCAGGACCAGGTTTCACATTGGCTGGCAAGTGGCATGGCTCACTAGACTCTAGTTTCAATGAATTCCAATACCACTAAGTTTAGTACGCAAAAATAAAGCCTATACATAAGATAGCTGAATGAAAGTGGGAAAAATTCAAACTGCAGGCACTGACACTAAAGAGGATGAGCAAGATGTGCAGTGCCACAGTGTTAAACACTTGTGGCAAAGTAACACCTAAATGTTGAAGGCACAGTTTAACGAAGGGTACCTTTGATTTAGGGATAAGGACTAGTGAGAACACTCGAGAGAAAAGCACTTGCCCGGCAGAGTCCCTAGATACTAGTCTCCCGGATACTCTCTCTCTCTCCTATCTTTAGGGAAGTTAACCTCTCCATCCCAGCGGTCAATATCCTGGGAGCATTTGACTTAGCTGAAGAGGTGAATCTTTACGACAGTTAAAGCCTGATGTTCAAAAAGGCTCAGCTTTAGAGCAAGAGAAGAATGGCGTGCAAGATGGTGCCCATGCGCACTATCGTCCTAAGGAGGAGTCACCTACCTCGTGACTACAAAGACTTCTTCCAAGACAAAAACAAAGTGCAAACATCCGAGCCCAACACCAGATGGCGATCTATGCACAAGTATACGATCTACAGCTCATATGCCTCGAACACTCTAATTAGAATGCCAGTATTAGGAAGATAAGTGAAGGAAGTGAGGAGAGGAGTGGTCCCGGAAGGGGAAAAAAGGGCAGTGGGAAGAAAGAGAGAATGAGGAAGACAGAGCCTTGAGAAAGAGAAATTAGCAATACAGAAGTTATAAACAGAAAACACCCCAGGAAGGCAACTCTGGAGGTGAAAGCAGTTAAGTCTCCTCACACCCCCGAAATCAGGAACCTCTCACACTTCTAAGGGTTCTGAGAACGTTCCTAAGGACATGATACCCAATTACATTTATAAGTCATTATGTCATGGGGTTGGCTGCACATTTTCAAGATGGCTTGCAAGGCTCGGAATGTAGACTGTAAAGCTAAATGCTACTCTACTGTGATTGGGAAGTTTGGGTTGTCTCAAGCCCAAAACCAAGCCAATGTAAGCATGACATCTGGTACATGAGGTTCAGAAGGGGTGGAAAATGTGGGTGGGTGTAAACGATTTTCAAACATTGAATGGATTTAATGGTCACTGAAAACCTTGAGGAGTCATCTTCAGTACCTCTAGGACAATATTTGTCTGACCACATAGAGACTGATCCCAAGCAACTCACTATTATGGCAGATAAATGACTGATGAACAGGGTGAAGAGAAGGGAAGTGAAGAAAAGGGAATCCGCTGTGCTCTAGAATTCCCTCAGCATTGTCAAAACTGAGGGAAAGGCCTCAGTGGCTTCCAGCCAGCACATAAGCCAAAGGGGTACTCAGGTCAGCCCCACCAAGGGAGTGGAGGGACTGAGTTATCCTCTCCTCCAAGGATAGTTTATTGCTTCCTCTGCAACCTTGAGGGATAGTACAAGAACAGGCCAGTACCAGCAGTTCCACTGAGAGCCAGTGTGCTTCTGTGGGGACAGGCATATGTCAGGGTCCTTGGGAGCTTAATCTAGTCCCTAAGGACAACTAGGAGCGAGACTGAGATGCACACATGCACATTCACCTTAAATTGATGGGTTCTGAGTGACACGAGTATCAAAGGGAGGAAAGCCCTGGCACTGGGAGAAATTGCCATCCACGGGAGTACAGTTGAGCAGGTTTTTTTCAAACCAGAGGAAATAATCTAAGTCCAAGAACTATGCTCTAGAACCCACTGATGAGGATATGGACTACCATATTGCCAAGGTGGAGATAGAAGTAAATGGCAGGACAGCTACAGTCCATCTAGGGGTGAGAGATAAGCAGGGGGCTGTGGGCCTGCTTGGGAATGATCTCATCAAACTCAGCCTCCTGCAAGACACAAGCTTGGTACATGCCAGTGTTCGCTTCACTTTTCATCCTTCTGATGGTGGCCAATGAATTAGAGAATATTAATGCCAGTTATTGGAGTGCTTTGAAACAACTTCTATATGGCATTAACGACAAGATGCTTTGATAGCTTTCACAAATGTGAAAAATGCAGACTTTCATATTTATCTTTTTTGTAATATCGGTTTCTCCAGTGAAAATTTCAACTTAGATCATCGAAAACAATGACCAAGAAATTCAAATCAAAGTTGACATTCTGACTTGCCGCTGTGTGGTGTTAATTTGTTTTACTATAAAGTGTCATTCTTTTTTGTAATAAAAGGCTGAGACAGCAGCTCGGCAGATGCTAGTGGTAATAAGACTGGGACCCGCAGCGACAGCAGTGTTTTTTGGGTGCCTTTTTAGGTCTCGCCTGAGCCAGCGCATGCGCTGCTCTGGCGAGAGTTAGTAAGCGGGTTTTGGAAACAGTGCAAACAGTGGCTTTTGCTGGCGACCAGCTTGCGTTCACGCGAGCGTGCACGCGCGATCAGGCGCCATATGGCTTCCCTCGCCATCTGGACGCTCGCGATTACTTTCACAGCCGCGCGGCCGTGTCAGTTTCACGGCCGCGCGGCCAATACTTGTTTAAGTAATCTTCTTCAGAAAGCTGCTGTTTGCCTTATTGGATCAGCCACATTTGTAGTTATATACTGCGTGGAGGCTTGACAGCACTTGCTGTAACATGTAAGCCTACATGTTCATCTGAAAAGGCTCTGAATAACGTTCTCAAAAGTACATTTCTCGCCCAGATTGACTAATTGTTTTTGTTGCTTTTCTTATTTTCAGCCAATTAACCGCCTACGTCTTTGTGTAAGGTTTCCTAGACATTTCATGCCTGTTTTTACCGGAGGTCTTCTGCTCCTATTTCTATCTTTAGACATTTTATTCCCAGTATGATCTATTTTTTGAGTGCTCTACATTGCAACAGAGACTAATTGAGCAAAGTCAGCCGTGTGACTGACGGTGTAACTGTTCCCCGGGACTGTGCAGGGGAGATTGCTTGTCATCTGCGAGCCTGAGATGGATGACTGCAGTGCCTTCTTTCGTCTTCGAGGGCTGCCCGCGTCTCACAAGCAAGCACGTGCGGCTCAACCAACCTCAACTTAAAAACAGGGTGGCCTCATTAACTGCACGTGCGCGCAGCCACGCACCTTCACCTGCTGCCATGTTTCACCTCTGCTGGAAGGTGTTTCCGTGCAAAAATCATAGAAGAATAATAGCTCCAGGCACTCTTGCTACGTATGTTAAGTTTATCTTCTCTTCAGAACGTTTTACCTCACTTGTTCTATCTTTTATGGTTGAAAGATAACAGCAGGAATACCGTCATAAACTTTTGATGCTTTTTAAATATATGTTACCTTCCCTACCTATAAACTTTCCCTGAGTGCTCTGGAACGTAATCGACGCCAATCTCATAGCTGTACGATTACTTTTTTTTTTTTAAATGAGACACTTTGTATCTTCTCCGCATATCTAAACCTGTACGCATCTCTCAACAACCCTTCTGTGTCATGATGCCATGACAGATTAGCGCACATGTGCATGCTTTTACCCTAACAGCGCACATGTGCTTGCAGAGTTCAGATCTAGACGATAGGAGTCACTGGGTTTAGATAGCTTCCTTGCAAAGTCGCTCTATGCAGATGCCTTCTGCTCTGCCGGGCCTCATATTCAGCTGAGCTGGCACTAAGACGGGTGAGCATCTTAGTCAATGTCTACAGTGTTGTTAATATGTACTGCCCATTTTCACTACCTTGTATACCGAGTGCAGCGCTAGGTTCGCGCTATAAAAATTTAAACATCACCAGAGAAAAATAAATAAAATAAGACTTTCTTGAATCCCATGTGGACCTCTTCATCCATCACGGAAGCAAACCCGCTGAAGCAATTTACCCCTCG
Organism: Calotriton arnoldi; assembly: GCA_963921515.1. Taxonomy (NCBI): domain Eukaryota; kingdom Metazoa; phylum Chordata; class Amphibia; order Caudata; family Salamandridae; genus Calotriton; species Calotriton arnoldi. The sequence continues at coordinate 383,324 of CAWUFW010000052.1, forward strand.
GGAGCCACGCCGCATAGATCATGCAAGTATTCAGTCATCCATTCATCCAGCACACATCCTACTGAGTTCCCCCTGTGTGTTTGTGTTCACATAGAAATTTGACTACTAGACGATGTAGATTAAGTACAAATCTTACACTATACAACGCTGGTAGGCCTTTGCGCCATAGGTAAGGCTGAACGCCACACAAATCAGACATTTCTTAATGCAAGCAACACAAGTGACATCTGTGGGTGACTCTGTGAATGTAGTGCAGTGCACTTTTCGAACGTTTGTGCAATGCATTCACTCATTCCTAGCTAATCCACACAACCACATAAAGATTAGGCAATCCCCTTCATTTTAACCCTTTTTCCTCATTAGGGTTCTGAGTACACAGTATTACTATTTAACCATGTTTTCCCCTCTATTCACAATACTGAGATAAAGCGGACTGGGCGTATTCATGATTTAAAATAAGAAAACATGTATGATGCCATATTTTACTCAAAGATGAGCCATCATGCTCCAAATCATGTTTGAATAATCTATTATCTGATCTTGGCCCCAAATGCAACAAGCATTTGCAATGCAATAGGTCTCGCCTTTGGGACCTTATAAGTGTTCAGCCATGCAACAGTTGATGTTGTTGCACCAAGGATATTGTGCTGGATAACTAAACACTTATAAGGTCCCAAAGGCGAGACCTATTGGCTATGCCAATGCTTGTTTCTTCTTATTTGCGGGATAGCTGATACTTTGTATTTGGCAAAGATTACGATACGAGAATGCCTTTTTCTGTTTTTAGTACAAAAAACACTATTCATCGGCAGACACTAACATTTTCTACTACATACAGAAATGAAAACTTGTAAAGCTGCTTTTATCCCACTTATCCCTTGAAGGAAACGGTATTATCTTTTGAGAACTTTGCTCTTTTATTTCTATTTTCGGTGATGTCTTTTGAGGACTTTGCTGCACTATTTCTATTTTTAGGTCACAGCCTACCAGACAGCGCAGCTGTCTGCGTTTGTTGAAGGCATCTTCGGGGCTTTCAGAAAGATGACCTAGGAATGCATTCCGCCTGTTGCTTGCTATTGGCTTTGCGGTTTGTAACCCACGTTTTCTTGATTTCCATTTGCTGGCTTTATTTGCTTTAAGCTATCCAGGTTCTGTTCGTCCCACCTGTTGCCTAAACCATATTTACGGTTTTTATCCACAAACTCACTTTCTGTAAACACGCCTTTAAATCTTGATCTTATCTCTTCACATTTGCAGGGCATTCAAAGACCAAAGTCAAATGTCAGGCGCTGTCTTATCCTTCAGAGTGCTTCCTTTCTGTAAAAAGGCCTGACAATCTTGTTCTTATATCGTCACGTTTGCTATGCATTCAAAGACTGAGGTCTCGGAGAGCACTTGTTTACTTTTCTTTCTCTCACTTCACAGTGAGAAGATTTATATGACAATCTTGCAATACTGGGGGTAGGTAGGAAAGAGTTTTTTTTCTAGTGCACAACAACATTTAAATGAACTGTGAAAGTATTTCAGAATATATCAGAATAAGGAACACAAATGAAGCACATTTTCTGTTATTTCTGAAGTGCGTTGGAAACAAAGTTTATTATGATCAAAACAAATCATTACACTGAAGTGATGCAATTTCTACACATTTTCGTCTGTTTACTATATAGTTTTAATAGTAAAAGTGTATATCTGTGCAAATGTAATGGTCATTTCAATTGAAAATGTGTTGTCTGTAATGGCAGTGCGATACCACACCATGCATACTCCACTCTTTGCCACTCCACTCTACTCTGCACCACTCCACTTTACAACATGCCACTGCACTCTACATCACTGCACTCTACTCCACTCTGCACCACTGCACTCTACACGACTCCACTTTATGCCACTCCACGCTACGCCTCTCTACTCTACCCTGTACCACTGTACTCTATGCCCATGCACTCTTTGCCACTGCACTCTACACCACTCCAGTCTAGGCCACACCAATCTACTTTGCACAACTCCACTCTACGCTGCTGTACTCTATGCCACTCTGCAATACTGCACTCTAGGTCACTGCACTATATGCCAATACACTCTACGCCAATGCAGTTTACTCTGTAACACTGAACTCTATGCCCCTGCACTCTAGGCCAATCTACAGTACGCCACTCTAATCTACTCTGCAACACAGCACTCTACGCCATTACACTCTATGCCACTCTACGCAACTGCACTCTACCCTGCACCACTCCACTCTATGTCAATTCACTTTACTATGAAGCAATCTACTCTACACCACTGCACCCTACTCCACTCTTCCCCACTCCACGCCACTGCACTCTACACCACTCTGCACTTAACCACTGCACTCTGTGCCACTGCACGCTACAGAACTGCACACTGTCACTGCACTGTATAGTGGCCACTGCACTATACTCTGCATCACTGAACTCTACACCATTGCTCTCTACACCACTGCACTCTGACACTCTACTCTGCAACACTGCACTCTCCGCCACTGAACTCTACGCCACTCTACTTTGCACTACTCCACTGTACTCTATTCTACCCCACACCACTCTATGCCACTGCACTCTAAGCCACTCAATTCTACTCTGCGCCACTGCCCTCTGCATCACTCAACTCTACGTCTCTCCACACTACTCTACACCACTCCACTCTACTATGCACCACTCTAATCTACGCCACTGCATTCTAGGACGCTGCATTGTACGCCACTGAATTCAATGCCACTGCACTCTACGCCACTATACTCTGCAACACTCTACGCCAATGCACTCTACACAAGTCCACCCTACGCCACTCCACTGTACACTACACGACTCCACACTATGCCACTCGAATACATGCCACTCTCTGCCACTCGACAAGACTCTACTCCACTCTTCGTCATTCCACTCTACGACACTCCACGCCACTCTCCTCTACGCCACTAACTTTTAGCCATGCTAAACAGCAGCCATGCTAGTGTACAACATGGCTAAAACACATTAGCAAAGTCAATAGCTCTTGCATAGGCAAGACCTATTAGCTTTGCTGATGCTGGTTTGTTTTTGACACATTTATTTTTTGCATTTTGATTTCAAAGCAACGATTCGACTGTATAAACTAAAGGCAGACCTTTAGATTCACTATTTATAATTTTATAGGGGGAAATAAATGAGCATCGTCTGTTTACAATGGGTTTTCATTGTGCTGACAAAATACAGACTGCTGGCAGCATATTTATCATCATTAACTTTATGACCTCTGAGCAAGTGTCCACGCTCCAAACATCTCCGTGCACGGCATCAAGAGAGAAGCCAGGCCACTGAGTAGGTGCAGAGCATAGAGGGAACTGTGCTGCTAACTACAGTCAACCTTCCCCGTGTAGACAGATTCTTCTGACAGGAGCGTTGGGCCAGTGCTTGACCCTCAGCTCAGAGAGCAGAGGAAATAGCATCCTCTGACTACTTTCTAGAGTGAAGAACGTTTCGTAATTGTATGAACCGTTCATAGACTCGGGCCTTAATTGGTTGGAACAAAGTTTGTGGTCCAGATAGATCTCAAAAGCTGTAAGGGACCGATCGCAATGAGGGGTGAGAAGTCAAAGTTGTTCCAGTTGTCCATATCACTTTAAGGGCTGGACTTTCTTTTTAAGATATGTCAATTGATTTTCCATTTGAACAGCATTCAGTTCTAAACATAAAAAGGTCAAGTACACAAAAGATAGATAACTAAATGCAGGAGATACCATCATATCCACAATATTTTGTTAGCATTACCAATTCCCTTCTAGGACTCATGAGATAATTACTTCTACTGTATGCTGTGTTTCACCACTTCAGGTACTGATTATCAACTTTATTTATGTATTGCCTAACCCATAACCGCTGTGAACTCTCTCTGGTTCGTTTAGTAAAAACAAGGTAATTGCCTTAGGGAACGCTCTTTCTGGTGGACACTCTACCTGCCACAGAATTCTCACCTTTAGAATCTCCCCATGTGCCAGACTGGATCTGGAAGATTTTAACAGCATTACTGCTGCATGCCAGTGGGTGGCTTCCTGTGGCTCTGTGCCAACCTCTGTCAGGCCAGAAAGAGACGAACAGAGCGCCACCCCGCACGCTGTCAGTTTCATTCAGGACTGTCCTTCTGTCTGCGCCGTCAGACATGGAGCCTAACAATAATCAATTGATACCAGTGTACAGATTGCTAGATTGGAAAGGAGAGCAGCCTACAGAAAGGGGAGGAGGGAGGGCAGTGAGGAATCTGCAGTTACAGTATCCACCAGAAACAGTCTTATCATAGGTAAGTAACTTGTTCTGATGGATGCTTTTCAACACAGATTCCTCACTTTTAGAACAAATCCCAAAGCAGTACTTACCACGTTGGTGAGTCTGAGGACTGGCTCAGATCAAGAAGTACTGCAGGACCAAGTGAGTGAAATGCGCTTTCAGACAAATCTGCCTGTCAAGGCAGTATTGCTTTGTTAATGTCTGTACAACGCCCATTTTGCAGCCTGACCGATATCAAGCACAGGCGCTCTGCACGTCAGAGCAGTGGTAGCAGCATTGGATTTGGTGGAATCAGTCCTCAAACCCTCAGGCGCCGCCTTCTTGGTTAGTGGTTAGCAGATCTTAGTCAGAGGGCAATCCACCTTAACAGAGTCCTTTTCTCCACTGCATTGCCTTTATTTGCCCCCAGAGAACTCTACAAAGAGCTGATCGTCCACTCGATGGTCTTTAGTGTGATAGATGGAGAAACTCAAAGCTCTTTCAATATCCAGTCGATTCGAGTCTCTCCTCTTTTGAGGAGTAAGGCGGGGCAAAGTATTGAGTGATGGATTGTCCAACATGAAAAGCAGTTACAACTTTAGGCAAAAAGGCTGCCTTGGTCTGCACTACCACTTTGCCTGGACAATAGTTGTTACAAGTTGGCTGCAACGAGACGGCTTGGAGTTAGCTCATGCGATTTGCCGAAGTCGCAGAAACCAGAATCAGTGGTCTTCATAGTCGGGAGACGTAATGGTCAACTGTGCATACGTTCGAATGGCACATGAGGAAAATGAGAACCAAGTTGAGGGCTTTGAAAGAAATATATGAGTCAAACATTTTAAAAACCTCATCACAAAGGGTGATTTGAACAGAGATGGTTAGTCCGGTAAACGTAAAAAGGGCAAAAGGGTAGACAGATCACCTTTAACTGTGCCCAGTGCAAATCCTTGCTTGCCAACAATAAAACATAAAACAATATATCCAACAGATTGGCCTGCAATAGATCAGTATTGCAGGTGCCACACTAGGCTACAAACGTTTCCCAATGCCCACTGTAGACAGACTTAGTAGAAGAATGCCTTGCAGCAGGATGACATCCACAACTTCGGGAAGAACATCGAATGCTGTCAACTGCCGCCACTGTATCTTAATGCATGGAAGTACACACTGAGCAGGTTAAGGTGCAGGACCCTGCCCTTCTGCGACAGGATGTTCTCCCAGAGCACAAGTCTGATTAGAGGACAGATGTTCATACCCAGAAGTTTCTCCTATCACACTCTTCTTGCCCAATCTGGAGCCACTTGGATGACTTGGCCCCAGTCGTTCCTGAACTTCTTCAGAACTCGGGGAAGGAGACGTAGCAGTAGTTAGGCATACTGGAGTCCTGTGGTCCACTCTATCTGGAACGCGTCTCTGAGACACAGCCTTCTTGGAAACTTCAGTTTGCAAATGTTTTGACATTGCACATTCTCTGTTGATGGTGAAAAGATCGAGCTAGGGTTCTCCCCATTGCTGGAAGATTCCCTGTGCCACTTTGGATCCATTTATGATCTGCCGGGTGCTGCTGGTTTTGCTTGTCCCCCCTGGCATTCAAAGATCCCGCCAGGTGGCTCACAACCTGGGAAATGCCTTGTTGCTTTGGCCAGCTCCTGAGGCAAAGCATCTTCGGGCGCAAGACCCACCCACTGTCCTTGTTGAAGTATCACATGGCAGTGGTGTTGTCCGTGAGAACTTGAAACAACTTGAAACAGCCTCCTTTTGATGGACAGTAGGAAGGCCTTCAGTGTCAGTCGAATGGCCCACAACTCCAACAGACTGAAGTTCAAACGGGTCTCTGAATTAGAACAGAGTGCTCTGATCTCAACCTCTCCCAGATGACCTTCCCATCACAGCAGTGATGCATCTGTCACCACTGTAAGTTCTGGGTGGGGCAGGGAGAGGGGTCTTCTGCTGGTCCAATTGCTGTTAAGCTACCAGGTCTTTTACAGTTTCCTCCAAAACCTGGCTAGAATCCAATAATTTCCCTTGGTGTTGAGACCACTGGGACTTTAGGTTCCTCTGCAAAGACCACATATGCCACCTGGCATAGTCAATTAGCAGGATGCAGGATGCCAAGAGGCCCAGAAGCCTTAGAGTCACTCTCACCGAGACCCAGGACAGAGGCTGTATCATCGGCATCATAGCCTGAATGCCCTGAACTCGCTGTGGTGAGGTCACATGAGAGACCTGCCTGCCTGTTCCTTTTGCCTTTCGCCGCTGCTGCCCCTGCGGCCCCTCCCCCCACGGAATTCCCCCCCAGAATTTCCCCTCTGGAATTTCCCCCCGGAATTCCCCTGCTCCCGCCTCCCAGCCTCTCCTCCCTCCCACCTCCCCTACTTAATGGCGGCCGCTGTGCGGTCGCGCCGCCGGCACGCCGAAGGCGCGCCAAAGGCAAGCCCGTCTGCGCCCGTCCGCGACCCGACCGCGCCCAGCGCCAGTGCCCTGGACCTCCCACTACCCATCGCTACGACACCACCACCCTCCTCGCACTCAACCCTGGAAGACTTCGAGAATGCCAACAGGCCTCGCCAAATACGACCCACGGACAGTTCTCCTGCCTCCACTGCCGCCAGACCCTCACCGCCACCCCAGCCTCCAACACCGCCGACGCCAGCGCCGGCGATACCCTAAAATGCATCCTCCTCAACGTACGCTCCGTACACAAACACGCCATGGATATCTGGAACCTACTCTACTCTCTTTCGCCTGACATCGCCTTCTTCACAGAGACCTGGACCAACGCATCCTCCGCCCCCGACATCAGCACCGCCATCCCAGACGGATACAAGATCCAGAGGAAAGACCGCCCCAACCACCCAGGAGGGGTCCTCGCCATCGCCCACAAGAGCACCCTCTGCCTCACCACCTCCAGCGAAACCTTCCCCTCCGCCGAACACCTGCACCACAAGATCCAGACCACCCAATAGGCACCTTCCCAGACGACTGGAAGCGCGCAGAAGTCAGACCCCTGCTCAAGAAGCCCACAGCTGACCCCACCGACCTCAAGAACTATCGGCCCATCTCGCTCCTCCCCTTCGCAGCCAAAGTTGCAGAGAAAACAGTCAACAGGAAACTGACACGATTCATTGAAGAGAACCCCGTCCTCGACCCGTCCCAATCCGGATTCCGAAGCAACCACAGCACAGAGACCGCCCTACTCGCCGCCACAGACGACATCCGCACCCTCCTGGACCAAGGCCACTCCGCAGCCCTCATCCTACTCGACCTATCAGCGGCCTTCGACACCGTCTCCCATCGCACACTAGTCAGACTACACGACGCAGGCATACAAGGAACAGCCAGGGGTGGGGGAATCATATCGCCCGACGCCCGAACCATGTTGTTTTTATTGATGGGCAAGAAGATTTAATGTCTATTATGTCCGACGGACAAGTAGACATTAAATCACGTTAATACAACAGGCTGTGGGCACTCTGGGGCTCACAGCCAATCAGAAGCTTGCAGAGAGCCTTTGGAGGCATCTGATTGGCTAGCAGCCCATGACTGGGCTCTAGCCAGTGATTGGCTGGGGGAGTGAATCGGCAAGCAGTAGTCCGTGGCCGCTGCGAGGCTCGCATTCAGGTAAAATAAGCAGTTTTGCCCGCTACATCATTGCTAGTATTTGGAAGTGTGAGGTTGGATGCTCGCATAAAACTATACTGTACTTGATCGCGTGATATTGCGACAGAGGTGCGATTTTTTTTTTTTTTTTTAGCAACCAGTAAAAAGATTCATTAGTACAAAAGCCTAGGCCTGGCCCGCCGTGGCGCCTCAGAAGAGGACGTCATAGCGTATCGCAAGCAGGCGCGCTGCGCTACCACCCTGACAAAAACAAGGAGCCAGGCTCTGAGGACAGCTTCATGGTGATTGCAGAGGCTTCAGGCGTGGTTAGTGACCTCAAAAAACGAGAATTCTTCGACAAATACGGTGAAGATATGAAGGGCGTGGGTGGCGGGCTCGGCGGACCCAACGGCCTGTCATTCAGTTACACTTTCCACTGCGATCCTCATGCTCTGTTTTCGGAGTTCTTCAGAGGCCGCAATCCTTGTGATATGTTCTTCAGTGCACGGAACGCAACGAGCACATGGACGTTGATGACCCATTTGCCAGCTTTGGGATGGGGGGGGGGGTCGGTGGATTCGGTAACATCGGTTTTCCGCGGGCTCGGCGAGGACGTGATCACGTCAGCAAAAAGCAAGACCTTCCAGTAGTGCATGAGCTTAAAGCACAAGTTACTAACTTGTGTAACGATATATCTGTAAGAGACAGTAGTTAGTGATAGATTCCTTACCTTAGAATATCCCCAGGCGTCAGGCTGGATCCGGAAAGTTTTGCGTAGCAGTACCCTTGCGCGTCGGTAGGCGGCGTCGTGCGGCTCCGCGTCTGTCGTCGGCGTCGTGATCGCCGGGATGACGTCGCGGGCAGCACTTAGGCGCCGCCCCTGCGCGCTGACGTCAGTTCTGTACACGACTTTCCGCGCCAGGAACGCAGAGCCATGCAAGAAGCTGACACAGGTGTCTGAAAAATACTAGGGCCCTGAAAGGGATGTCCTTAACCCTAGAAATCAGTTCGCAGAACGGGGAGGATGGGTGGGCGGTAGGAATCTATCACTAACTACTGTCTCTTACAGATATATCGTTACACAAGTTAGTAACTTGTGCATCTGAAAGAGACACGTTAGTGATAGATTCCTTACCTTAGAATAGATACCCCAGCAATACCAACCCCGGTGGTGGGTCTGCGAACAAAGATCAGACAAGGAAGTCCTGGAGGACAGAACGGCCAAAGAAGCCGTCCCTCCGGACCTGACTGTCAAGGCAGTAATGCTTAGTAAACGTGTGCAGCGAGGCCCACGTAGCTGCCTGACAGATAACCGGCAGCGGAACACCGCGGCCCAAGGCCGTGGTAGCAGCCGTTGCCCTGGTGGAATGGGCACGCAGCCCAACAGGAGGCTCCTTCTTGGCCAAAGAATAGCAGGTCTTGATGCACAAGGTAACCCAGCGGGAGACGGTCCTCTTGTGCACCGCCCGACCTTTTTGGCGCCCACGTAGCCAACAAAGAGCTGGTCATCCACCCGGAAGTGTTTTGTGCGGTCGATATAGAAGGAGAGCGCACGTTTTGGGTCCAGACGGTGGAGCCTCTCTTCCTCTCTGGAAGGATGCGGAGGCGGAAAGAAGGTGGGCAAAGTGATGGTCTGCCCAATGTGGAAAGCAGTAACCACCTTTGGCAAGAAGGACGGACGCGTCCGAAGAACAACCTTGTCTGGATGAACAGACAGAAAGGGAGGTTTGCAAGATAGAGCCTGGAGCTCACTCACCCGCCGAGCGGAGGTGATGGCCACCAGAAAGGCAGTCTTCAGAGTCAGAAGACGAAGAGGACAGTTATGCAGAGGCTCAAAGGGAGCGCACATTAAAAAGGTAAGAACCAAGTTCAAGTCCCACTGAGGCATTACAAACGGAACAGGAGGGAAGAGGTGAGTAATGCCTTTAAGAACCTGTTAACAACAGGGGACTTGAAAAGGGAGGGCTGATCAGGGAGCCTGAGGAAGGCCGAGATAGCACAAAGATAACCCTTGATGGTACCCAGGGCAGAACCCTGTTGGGCCAGAGAGAGAAGGAACAGAAGGACCTCAGAAAGAGGGGCAGAAAGGGATTCACAGCCTTTGCTGTGCACCATGCCACAAATTTGTTCCACCTGCAGGCGTATACCACCTTAGTGGAGGGACGCCTGGCTGCCAGAATCACATCACAAACTTCGGGAGGCAAGTCGAAAGGAATCAACTGCCGCCGCTCAATTTCCACGCAAGCAGGTGTAGACTGGACAGGTTCGGGTGGAGGACCGTCCCCTGCTGCTGCGACAGAAGATCCTCCCGAAGAGGCAGACGGATCGGGGATCTATGCTCATATTGAGTAGCTCGGGATACCAAACTCTTCGAGCCCAGTCCGGAGCCACAAGAATGACTTGGGCCCGGTCGTGCCGAATTTTCTTCAACACTCTGGGTAGAAGTGGTATAGGCGGAAAGGCGTACAACAGACCGCAACTCCACTCGCGACGAAAAGCGTCGCCGAGCGAGTGCCGCCTTGGAAATTCCAACGCGCAGAACTGATGACATTGCGCGTTCTCTTCGGTGGCGAATAGATCTAACCAAGGCTCTCCCCACTGTAGAAAGAGTCCTTGCGCCACTTCCGAGTGAAGACGCCATTCGTGATCCATCATGCACCTGCGGCTGAGTTCGTCCGCCCTGGCGTTCAGAGAACCTGCCAGGTGTTGAACCATCAGGAACATGCCCTGATGTTCCAGCCATGTCCAGAGGCGCAGAGCCTCCTGACAAAGGGTCCAAGACCCCACCCCGCCCTGTTTGTTGCAGTACCACATGGCGGTGGTGTTGTCTGTGAACACCTGCACTACCTTCCCTTTGACAGAGGGAAGGAATGCCTTGAGTGCAAGCCGGATCGCCCGGAGCTCCAGAATGTTGATATGGAGCCGGGACTCCGCCGGAGACCAGAGGCCTCTGATCTCCGCCTCTCCCATGTGACCGCCCCATCCCAGAAGGGACGCGTCCGTCACAACTGTATGCTCTGGCTGGGGAAGGAGAGGGATCTGCCCATGACCCATTGCCGGTTCGAGAGCCACCACTGCAACTGTTTTGCAGTCCCCTCCGAGATCTGGACGTGATCGGACAGGTTGCCCTGGTGCTGCGCCCACTGGAACTTCAGGTCCCACTGCAGAGCCCGCATATGCCATCTGGCATGATTGACCAGCAGGATGCAGGAGGCCATGAGGCCCAGCAGCCTCAGGGTCATCCGTACCGAAACCCAGGATAAAGGCCGAAAAGATCGGAATCATAGCCTGAATATCCCGGACTCGCCGTTCGGGAGGATAGGCCCGAAACTGCGTTGTGTCCAGAACTGCTCCGATGAAAAGGAGCTGTGGAGAAGGAATTAGATGCGACTTCGGCACATTGATGGAGAACCCCAGCGAGTGCAGGAGTTCGGCCGTAGTCTGGAGGTGGGAGACGACTGCCTGGGACGAGCCCGCCTTCAGCAGCCAGTCGTCGAGGTAGGGGAAGACTGAAACCCCTGCCCGGCGCAGATGAGCTGCGACCACCGCCATCACTTTCGTGAACACCCGAGGGGCACTTGTAAGGCCAAAGGGGAGCACGGTGAACTGAAAATGCTCGGGGCCTACCGTGAACCGAAGGTAACGCCGGTGGGCCGGCAGGACGGGGATGTGGAAATACGCGTCCTGCAAGTCCAACACTACCAACCAGTCTCCAGGGTCGAGGGCAGTTAAGACCTGAGCTAGGGTGAGCATCTTGAACTTCTCCTTCCGGAGGAAGTGATTGACGTTCCGGAGGTCCAAGATAGGACGCATGTCCTCCTTGTCCTTTTTGGGCACCAGAAAGTAGTGGGAGTAGCAACCACGCCCTACTTCTGGGGTCGGAACATGCTCGATGGCCCTCTTGGTCAAGAGGGCCGTGACTTCCTTCCGTAGAAGCACCAAGTGATCCCCTGACATGCGGTGGAATTGAGGTGGCATGGCTGGGGGGTGGTCTCGAAGGGGAGGGAGTAGCCCCTTCGGACAATGTCCAAGACCCACCTGTCCGAGGTGATGGTGCGCCAGTGGGGAAGGTGATGGCGGACCCTGCCCCCTACTGGCGTGCCGTGCACCTGAAAGGAGGGACTAGGAGGGCTTGGAGGCCGCGGACGGGTTGGAGGTGGTGGCCTGACCCGCACGCTGGTTGCCCGATCCGCCACGGCGGAATCCACGTCCTCGGCCACGCGAAGACGCCTGCTGCGCGGGCCGGTGGCTGGGCTGCTGACGTGAAGGGGCGCCCCTACCGTGGCCACGATAGGGGCGAAAAGCAGAAGGTAGCGGAGAGCGTGTAGCAGAAAGGCCCAGGGACTTTGCAGTAGCCCGTGAGTCCTTAAAGCGCTCCAACGCATGGTCTGCTTTGGACCCAAAAGACCGACTCCATCAAAGGGCATGTCCATGAGAGTATTCTGGACATCCCCTGAAAAACCAGTGGTTCTCAGCCAGGCGTGGCGCCGGAGCGCCACCGTCGTTGCAATCGACCTGCCCAGCGAGTCGGCGGTGTCAAGGCCACAACGGATAGTGTATTTGGCCGCATCCCTTCCTTCCGCAATGGCGCGGGAAAGCAGTGCCTGGACCTCCTCAGGGCACTGGGGCAAAACATCCGCCACCGAATCCCACAGGGAGTGGGTATATCGGCCCAAAAGACAAGCGGTGTTAACGGACCGCAAGCCAGCACTGGAGGAAGAAAAACCTTTCTTCCCAAACTGATCCAGGCGTTTGGATTCCCTATCCGGAGGAGCGGTAGGGAAGGCGGTTTGGGAAGCGGAGGCTTGGACAACCAAGCTCTCAGGAGTGGGGTGGACAGAAAGAAACAGGGGGTCGCCCGGAGCGGGGCGATGGCGTCGTGACACGTTCCGATCCACAGGAGCCCCTGTGTTGGGCTTGGACCAGGCGCCCAAAAGAACGTCAGTGAGGGCGTCGTTAAACGGCAGCACAGTCTCCGCAGAGGAGGCTGCTGGCTGAAGCACCTCTGTCAAGATGTTAGGCTTGACCGTCAAAGTAGGGAGCTGGAGACGTAAGGCCCCAGCAGCCCTACGCAACACCGTACCAAAATTGGCCCCCTCCTCCGTAGCCACGGGAGGAGACAGCATGCCAGTGTCAGGAGAAGTATCCAGACCACTGGCCTCCCCTAGACTCTCTGTCCAGTCCTCATCATACTGACAGTTGCGTGTCAGAGGGTCATCAGACCCCTCCCAGTCCTCCTGGTCCTCCTCTGGTTCAAAATAAGGAGGAGGAGGGACATTTGGGACCCAAGGTCCCATCGGCGCCGGAGCCGGCGTCGAGCGACGTCGCTCCGGGTCCATGTCCGGAGCCGGAAGGAACTGGGGACGACGCCGCCCGGAGCCCAGGGCGGCGTCGAGAACGGCACCGGAGACATCGGCGCCGGCGGAGGTGTCGTGAGGTCGACCGGCGTCGATGGGGGTTGTGGAGCCGGGATCGAGGCCGGGGCCGAAGCCGGAGCCGGGATCGAGGCCGGAGGCTCGGGCGACGCCGGGGCCGGAGCCGCCGGCGACGCCGGAGCAACCCCATCAGGGCCCGCGGGGCCCGAAGGCGCACCGGAGGGGCCTGAAGGCCCGAAGAGGCGGGCCATGGCCGACAGGAACTCCTGTACCTTGGCCGGATCCGCCCCCGAACCCGGGAAGGGCGGGTATGACGGGGCGACTCCACAGGCAAGTCCGGGGCCGCGGGGGCGGTGCCGGGAGGGGCCTCAGCCGAGTCGCGAGACCGGCGAGGCGAAGTCCGAGAGCGACGATGCTTCTTGGACTTCTTGTGCTTAGACTTACCGGACGAAGAAGTCGACGACCGGTGTGCACTCCGCGAGCGACCCCTGGACCTCTCACGCGACCGGGGCTTCCGCGGAGCCGAATGCCGGGCCTCGAGGAGCTTTCGAGACCGCTCTCGCAAAGCTTTCGGGTTGAGGGCCTGGCATTCGGGACAAGACTCGGTGTCGTGGCCTCGGCCGAGGCAGAAGAGACACTCCCAATGCGGGTCGGTGATGGACATCATCCGCGCACAGGCGCCGCATCGCTTGAAGCCGGGCATCCCTACGACACCTTAAAGTTGGAAAAACCAGTGAAAAAATCACCAAAAAGTATGGTCAAAAATTGACCAGGGCACTGCTCTTCCCGGATCTGCGCTTGCTGGCGCGGAAAAAGAAGAACTGACGACAGCGCGCAGGGGCGGCGCCTAAGTGCTGCCCGCGACTTCATCCCGGCGATCACGACGCCGACGACGGACGCGGAGCCGCACGACGCCGCCTACCGACGCGCAAGGGTACTGCTACGCAAAACTTTCCGGATCCAGCCTGACGCCTGGGGATATTCTAAGGTAAGGAATCTATCACTAACGTGTCTCTTTCAGATAGGTATCTTGATGAGATCTACACCGGCTGCAGCAGTAAAATGAAGATTTCTGATAAGCGCCTGAATCCAGACGGCAGAACTGCACGCTCCGAAGGACGAGATAGTAACCATATAAATCAAGAAAGGGCACGAAGATTACCTTCCCTAATGAAGGAGATGAAACACCCACTAGTCTTTAGAGGGAAGGCTCGGACATTATCTACCCAGCAAAAATCACCCTGAGAGAGGCGTTCTGTGGATGTACTGTTAATGCCCCCGACCCCGGACAGCAGGACCATCCAACCGTCTTCAAGGAAGACGTAATTGAAACAGAGAATCCCAGGCGAAGGCCTCTTACCACCCAAAGCCCCAGAGAAGCGGGGCGACCTCTTCCTCGAGCCTGAAGTGAAGTTCCCAGACTGAATTCCTCCTTCCTCAAAGGAATTACTGGAGCAGATACTGTCCGCATAGCCACAACGTGGACAAGACAATCGAACCGGAAAGTTGGTGTTTGTTTACAGCCCATATCTGGCAGGAGAGGGTGCTGTATGGCCTGAAGAAAAACTGTAAAAAGCCAGAGTTATACAGAAATATTCAATAGTAACATGCTTAAGCACTCTTGTATTAAAACGGGTTTCATGTTAAGTTTTTATCTACTGGGCCTGACCAAAGTTAGTCTCAGTGTGTGTGAAACTCGGGGTTGTTTTTCACCGATATCCAGCGGGGTATCATGACTTCACTGTGCACCGAGGGTTAGGTACTTGAACATCTGCATAGTGGATTAATGTTTGTTAAACGCAATAAGCCATACAGCAGAGGCGCAACTAGAGCAAAATTTCGGGGGGTGGGGAGGCTAATTCTTCCAGGCAGAGTGGCGATGCAGGGGCTCTAAGCAGGGGTGAAAACACAATAAAAGCCTCGTTAACAAGTGAATGGTCTTTTAAAGACCTGTGAAGTACTTGGGTGCGGCTGCAATAGGACGGTCGCCAGCCCAGCGGGAAGCTGACTGAGCCCGGGCTGACACACACGACGGGGGAGGGGGCTGGGGGAATGGCTGAAGCCCTTTGACCCCAATGGTATGACAGGGATACCATTTCTCCTGACTGGATGCAGCTGAGTGAGGGGTGTCTCAATGAGGTGGGAAAGCACTTATTTGTGAAGTGTCAAAGTCGCTATCAGATGTTACGGGAAGGGGAGAGGTTTTAATTTTCCCATCCTTTGCATGGACTTTTTAGGGGGTTGGAATGCTTTCATTTTTTAAATCCTTTCATCTCTGGTAATGTCTATTTTCAGATGTAACGGCCTATGCTTCTGTTAAAGGAGCTTCTGAGAATCGTGGACAGTGTCTCTGTAAATCTCGCCTCTTGTAAGTAATCTGCTTAATACAGTGATTAAAATATCTTTTTTTTTAAAAAGCATTGCTAGAGTGTTCAAAAAGGTTATTTTTTCGAGCAGATCGCTCTGAATAGAATAGAACTGCTGTGCCTGCTGTGACGGACCGTGTTTAATGAGGTACCCTTGTGGCTGCAGGAAGCGCGGGCTCCCATCGACCTCATCGCTGCTATTGGAGCAGTGCAGACTGCGCACCTTTCCATTGGTGGGCAGAGCAGAATCAAACTCCCTTTCACACCAGACGTGCGACAGAGATGCCAGATTGGGCAATTTCCTTCACAAATGGGTGATATTTTTCCCATTTGTGCGAGAAAATACTCAATTGGCCAGTGCCTTCTATTTTTCGAGCTTAATTTGGCCCGTTGTGCGCATTTTTTTAAGCTGCGGCGGCGCCTCAGAATCAGCACTGCAATTTATCATTTTTGAGCTGCCAGGCTTGCTAAAAATTGTAAAAGGACACTGGCATTACTGGATAATGGGTAAGGAGGTACCCTCCAGAGTATCACATCATTAGAGGGAGGCGAAAAGGTGGCATTGCATTTGCGGGACTCACTATGATGATTGTCTTGAGGAGGGTCCTGTCAGTCTGGAACAGAGGCACGACGCGTAAATTGCACCATTCTCATTGTTTGTTCAGACCCAAAACGCCATGGCAGGACTTCAGACCCAGATCTGAATGTATGTGGGTGAAAAATATATTTATTTGGAAAAGTGAACGTTGTTTTCCATAGAACACAGTAGCCGCCGCAATGTACTAATAATATCAAATTCTGCTATTTGTGATGTTGCAGAATTCTTCATGACGGTCCGGAACTATTTAAGTACTCTTTGTGAAAGAGAACCTGGCTGGATAAAAAATGGCTTCCATGCTTAATATGTGTGATGATCTTGGGCAAATATTTATTTCATCAAAACTTTATCTTCATAATCAAGAATGGAAGCACTTTCAAATGCATGCGTTCAGAATACCAGCCGTACAAAAACCTGTTGTTTTTAATTAATAGACTACAATGTTCTATAATATTCTGGCCACATACAGTGTTCACATGACAACTGCCTTGCCTCTTGGTTCACTAATGGCACGCACTCAGTGTGGTACATCATAGAATGTCAAGACTGATGGCGCGGGCAAATCGAGCATGAGGGTTCCGTTTTCTACTTGTACATTTCTGACAGACACATACTTCAGTGAGATTCTAGCTCCGTGGCAGGGCATGAAACAGGCTTCTGTGTCTGTAGGCAAGCCAAAGGGGGTCCGTTTTTGATCAGTAAATAAATATTTTCAAAACCTGTGCCCCTTTATTCCAGAGGTGCATGCATTTATGATGATGCCTGCACTTGCACACATCCTCATACATCTGTGAGCCTAGGAAATGGTCCAGTCATCATCATGGCTGTTTGTTTTTCCTCTTATATTCACAATGCTACACGGCATCAGCCAAAATCTTTTGCTAATGATGCACAGCATGGGCAAAAAGCACTGGCAAAACCAATAGGTCAGAAAAGCAAGATCCTTCTCTGATCAGGCAGTAAATAAAAAAATAAATGGCACTGGAGTCATTCTGCTCGTGCTGCTTTCTGATAAATGTACATGATCATCAAGCATGCATGTGTAAGTGGTGTGACGTGATTGCGTCATCACTTTTAGGTCTGGCTTTAGCCAAGACTTTTTGATTTTACTAAAATAATATGTATAATATTACTTAATGGGGCTTTCCGCCACCTCTATTCACCCATTGGTCTGTGTTGTCATTCCCATTTTGCTTCCACCCACTACAGCATACAGCACGGCGGAAGTGGGTCAGCATAATTACTTAATCCTCTGGTTAAAGTCACTTTGAGTAGCTACAGTGCATTTTCTCTTTCACAAGGTGCACATCCACACTCAAGGAGTTCCCTTTAGTACCAGTGTTGCCAGATGTGATCGTAGGACACATTTGAAGTGAGCCCATGGCATATTTCAGCTTTATCAGTTCCTATCTCCTTCCAACGCTGTTGTAAATTCTGTTTGAAGTGAACTGCTGTTATTTCATGGCATTCCTGGACTCTCTTTCACCAGTGGTAATTTGATCAACTTTGCCCAGGAAAAAACACATTTTATGGTGTTTAATTTGCTGCAGTTTTATTGAAATATAGTTGGGGTGTGTAACTTGGTTTTTAGTATCCAATATTTCTTTATACTAAGTACCCTCTTTCCTTCCATTTTCTTTCTTTCCTTTTTGTCTTCCTTCTTTCTTTTCTGCCTTTCCCGTTTAACATCCCTTTTTACTTCCCTTTCTTTATTACCTTCCTTCATTCTTTATTTTTCTTTCCTTTCTTTTGCCTTATTTTCTTTTACCTTTCATTTTTTTCTTTCTGTTCATTCTTTCCTTTATTTTATCCATCAACCGTCTTTCTCGAGCAGTCAGTTAGTTACACATGATTTCTAATGTTTTTCATTTATTTTTAATGGTAACATGGATGGTAGATTTGAATTACCTTTATGTAAGCTTGTACTTTTCTAAAGCTCAAATCCTTGTTCTTAGTGTAAATCTATTCTTGGCTTCTAGGTCTAGAGTGCAGCCAGTGTAGCACCAGCTGTACGTTCACAACTTGGCATGAAACAGAATCACTACGAACCGTAGAGGCAGCATTGAAGGTTCATTGCAGCAGGCAGCCGCAACCCTTGATTCTCGAAGAGTTTGGAAAAGTGTAGGAGGAAACCTGTATCATTCAAGATTTAGTGTAATTTCCTATCTGTGAAAAGTCTGTTGCCATAAATAGCTCAATATTTCTGGACAGTGAGTTTAAAACTCAATTAAGTACAGTCTCATACTTGATCACTTTGTCCAGTTGACAGGCAAATATGTCCCAACAAAGTCTATTCAGCTTTGGATTCAAAAAAGTAAAGACAGTGATAAAGATAGCCCAGGAGAAGGAAAGCCAAAAAAACAACTGAGGTTGGGCCTTGTACCACTGCACAGAATCCTAACACAACTAAGAACAAAAAGTATGATGCTGAAAAAAGAAAACGAGTTTTTCAGTCACACTGGGTGGAATCCTGGCCATGGCTAGCCCTGAAGGAAAGTCCGGAGGGAGAAGGACCAAAAATGTACTGCACTATTTGCCAAAAATATCCTACTATAGCAGTCAGCTATTCGGGTTCAGGTAGAAATGCATTCTTAAGTGGATGTGACCAGTTGCGCATTGAACCAATCAGAGCTCATGAAACTAGTAAGGCACATATTACATGTGTTTCATGGCACCGCCAGGAAATGAAAGATACCACCTTGCAGTCTAAGACTCCTATAGCTGGTACCTCACATTCCAGTGTCCCTACAGAGCAGCCCCTCATCATGCAAGCACTGCAAAAACTGAAGGAGTCAGAAAGAAAGAAACAGACCATCTTGTTTAACAATGCTTACCTAATTGCAAAACAAGGTAAGCCACTCTCGGACATGGACATCCTATGTAGGGCTATGAAGAAAGCAGGTGTGGATATAGGAGAAAATTATGCAAACCGTGAAAAAGCCTCAGAGTTCATTAGATGTGAGGCGGATATACTTCGACAGGACATCAAAAAAATAGTTTCAAATTCTCGCTTCATCTGCGTTATTGCTGACGGAAGCACAGATAGTGCCATCACTGAACAGGAAACTGTGCTGGTCAGAGTAGTCAATGGTGGGAAACCCTACACTCTATTTGCAGATCTTGTTCCACTTGAACATGCACATGCTCAAGGTATTCTGGATGGTATATTTAAAGGAATCAAAAGATTATCTTTGGATTTAGTAGATATGAGTTCTACAGAACATCCCGGCCCATCACTAATAGGTGTCAATTTCGATGGTGCTGCAGTTATGATGGGATCTAAGGGAGGGGTTGCAGCACTCCTAAAGAAAGACATTCCTTTTCTTCTGCCGTTCCACTGTGTAGCCCACAAGCTTCAGCTTGGGATTCTAGATGCTGTAAAATCCCATCCCTCTATTTGTCAGTTTGAGCAAACTTTGAAATGGATTTTCAAATTTTATTGGTATAGTCCTAAGAGGCGAAGAGATGCCAAAGAAATTTCAAGAATAATTGATGAAAACTTTGCACATATCACTGATATTAAACAGGTTAGATGGGTATCCAGCAAAACCAGGGCTTTGGCAGCCATGCAACAAAACCTGCAGACAGTGGTTCTACACTTAGGACAGGTCGCACCTGGTAGTGATGATTCTGCTGCTAAGGCAAAAAAGTACCTCTCAGTTGTTACTAGTTTTAAATTTATAAAAAACCTTTACAGTCTGAGAGATGTTCTGAAGCCAGTGTCTCAGCTTTCAGAATTCTTTCAGTCTAATGAACTGCTTTTATTGCATGTTCCACCTGCTGTAGAGAGGTGTGCGTTGACCCTAGTAGGCCTAAAGAGTGAGCTGGGTGAATATATGCAGCAGTTTAAAAAACTGTACCACCCTGAAGAAAAGAAGTTTGGACACATTTCTACTGATGGCTGGGAAATAAAGTTATCAGGACACTGCCCACCAGCAGCAACAATCCAAAGTGACAGTGAGCTCATTGACAGTATGGTTAAGTACATTGATAAGAGGTTTGAAAATTTTAATTGCATGCCGGTTCAAGGTTTTCAGGCATTTGATTATACACTGTGGCCAGAAAGTAGAGAGGAGCGCTATACATATGGGCTGTCTGATATTGAGGCAATTGTACAACATTTTGAGGTACTTTTCACCACAGACGAGAGGTTGGCAATTGTAGAGGAGTTTTGTGGACTTAAAACCCATATGAAAAGCTTTCAGAGCAAAGGTATTCCTGTATTGCCTGCATATTCCACCCTGCTAGCAACAAAACCTTCCTCGTTGACTAATATATTAAAGCTTGTGGAGATGATGTTCACATTCAGTGTATCTACAGCAGAAGCAGAACGTGTGTTTTCTGCCATGAATATCATTAAGAACCCACTAAGAACACGGTTAAATCAAGATGTTCTCCAAGACCTAATGCTTCTTAAGGTAGAAGGACCAAGCTTTGAGGATTATGACCCCAGCAGAGCTATTGATCTCTGGCTTACAACAGGAGGCACAAAGCATGTGTGCGGACATAAAAGGCCACATCTATCATAACTGTTGAAGTATTGCGAATATGAATCTTAGAGCCTCCTGCCATGCAAGATCATTTATTGTTGTATTTCTATACAATTTCTATATGTTTGAATAAAAGGGATAATATCGCTTGTCAAGTTTTCCTTTAGTATTATTATTGCACAGCATTTAAAGCTTTACTGATTTTAATAAAGCAAAAATTAATTTTTCTCTGTCAGCCGGAGCCCTAATGTTTGATGTGGGACGGGAGTAGGTGGGACAAGTGGATTTTATAGGACATGTAGATCTCAGTGGCATTTTGTCCCTTGGACAAGTAGATTATTTGGAAAATTCCACACCCCTGAACAGCCCTGGACTGGATCCGATCATTCCTCACCGGAAGAAGCTAAAGGATCAGACTCCCACCCTTCCTCTCCGACCCCACGAAAATCACCTGCGGAGTCCCACAGGGTTCATCACTGAGCCCCACCCTCTTCAACATTTACATGGCCCCCCTCGCAGCCATCGTCCGACAACACGGCCTCAACATCGTATCCTACGCCGACGACACCCAGCTCATCCTCTCCCTCACCAAAGACCCCACCACTGCCAAACTCAACTTCCAGAAAGGAATGCAAGACGTCGCAGTCTGGATGACCAACAGCTGCCTGAAGCTCAACGCCGAGAAGACAGAAGTCCTCGTCCTCGGTACCACCCCTTCTGCATGGGACAGCACCTGGTGGCCGACCGCCCTCGGAAGCCCACCTACCCCCTCAGACCACGCCAAGAACCTCGGCATCGTACTCGACTCATCACTCACCATGAACCGACAGGTTAACGCCGTCACCTCCAGCTGCTTCAACACCCTCCGCATCCTCCGCAAGACCTTCAAGTGGATCCCCCTGAGTCAAGGAAGACAGTCACCCACGCACTCATCACCAGCAGATGGACTATGGAAACGCACTCTACGCCGGCATCAACAAGTCCCTACTCCGCAAACTCCAGACAGTACAGAACACCGCCGCCAGACTCGTCCTCGGCATCCCCCGACACGAACACATCAGCCAACACCTACGAAGTCTCCACTGGCTCCCCGTGGAGAAAAGAGTCACTTTCAAAATCCTCACTCACGCCTACAAATGCCTACACAACAACGGACCCAAATACCTCAACGACAGAATCAACTTCCACGTACCCAAAAGAAACCTCCGATCTTCCAACCTCGCACTGGCCGAAACCCCGCGCATCCACAGAGCCAGAGCAGGCGGAAGATCCTTCTCTCACATTGCAGCCAAGACCTGGAACGAGCTACCGGCAGACATCAGACGCGCCCCTCCCTGAACACCTTCAGGAAGACCCTCAAGACCTGGCTCTTCGGCTAAACAGATCTGCGGACCCCCCCCCTCAGCGCCTTGAGACCCTCACGGGTGAGTAGCGCGCTTACAATTCCCTGATTGATTGATTGACCTGGGAATGGAAAACAGGTGTCTAACATCGAGATTTCAACCTATAAGTATGCAGTTGGGATATCACAGTAACATTTCAACATTCTGACACCATATGGTGTGGATTGCAAGGCAGGATTGTCATGGCTGATTAACCTTTAAACACACGGTAAGAGTGTGGGAGCAGGATCGGATGAATTTACATTGAGTTTGGCAGGGATGAGCAACTCTGCACTTATATATTCGTATTTCTTGTAGGAGAGTGAATGTACTGCCATTATTAGGATGCACATTGAGAGTAAGTTAAAACTTGATGACTGTATGTGGGACCCTGTCACTAGAAGGGATACTGGTGTGAAGCATTGTTTAGTTTAAAAATGGATAGTTTTACTCTGAGATCCTCATATTGAAGTGAGAGCAGGTAATGTGGTGTTATCAGTGGACACATGGGGGCTTCTCTATATGCTGGTAATACATGGCTTACAGGTGTGTTTGATGGCGGCAGAACAATATACAGTGCTTTAATTAATTGTTTCACTGTGGAGGAAAACAGGAGTATATCAGATTGGATCTGCAGTGAAGGCTTGGTGTTGCATTGTTCTTTAATTAATTTAGCACCTGTTTAGCAGACGCACTCAACATTATGGGATCTTTGTGTATAACAATGATGGGGATTATTTACTCTCTGTAGGATAAGGACCTTCCTATAGTCCACCACCAACGAAGACAACTAGACTGTAGCATGTTGCCATATAGAAGCTGATTTAGCGCTCGTGTATATAGGTATCCTCAAACTACTTCTAATATAAAGATACAGTAATGGTTTCCTCCAGAGTGGGCTAACTAACTCACAACAAAGCATGTGGGTATATGAGACAGATAATGGTTGTTGCTTTCTCCAGAAATACTGATATACCAGTTACATTAGCACACCCTCTGAGCCAATGGGAATCTTAGACAATGACTATTGCTTCTTTCAAACATATCAAAACATGATCAGAATTTATTTCTCTAATCATGGTTTTACGACTAAGCTTGAGGTACCTAAATAAACAGGCACTCTAGGTTTACATCAGGGTAATATATTATTTGTGTGTACCCTTACACCTCTGTGTAGAAGTACATTATAGTTATTTTTAGAAATTATAATTAATTTCTGTAAAATAAATTTTACCTGGTCTTCACTTCAGAGGAAACATTATGCTCCGCTTTGAAGTTGTAAAGATTTAGGGCCAGATGTATCAAGGGTTTTCCTGTTCGCAAATTGCGATTCCTTAAATGCAATTCTGGAAGCACCCAAAATTTGCGATTTGGCCTTAAGAAATCGCAAATTACCACCAACTTCAAGTTGGTGGTAATTTGCGATTTCCTAGAAAAATGCACTTTTTTTTTGCATTTTTCTAAGTGCCATGTGGCGCACATACATGCCCTTAGAGTATGTGCGCCACATGTGCACACATACATATTTCAGGGGTGCAACAGGGTGTCCTTTTGGCACCCTTGATATTGCATTCGCAATTTGCGAGTACCTTTTGGGTACTCGCAAATTGCGAATGTCTACCCATTCATTCCTATGGGCCTCTAGGCCCATAGGAATGAATGGGACTGTATTCCTTAATTGCGAATCGCAATTTGTGACTCGCAATTAAGGAATAGGTAGGAATCTCAATTATTATTGCGAAATCTACATACATTGCATTTTGCGAGTCCTTAATAGCGAATCGGTAAAATTTGCTATTAAGGACTCGCAAAATACAATGATGATACATCTGCCCCGAAGTGTTATATTAATATATACAGCAGAGTGTTCTGTTCGATATTAACATTCTTTGTATTTGTGTGTTTGTCTTTTAGCCACTTATTCAGCATTTTAAAGAAAAGTTTTTATTAATTGTAAATGTTAGAAGTGCATTAGTGTAACGGGACGGCGGTTTGTTACAAAATTGTGCTGTACAAATGAAGGTGGTTTGATACATAAGAACACCACCGAAATGTGTGGACGATTTATGGGATCTTACCACTATGCAGACATGATATTCATGACTGATATTCATCAACTCTTGTACATAATGATTTGCTAATAGAAGACCAAAAGCAATAAAGTTTGTTTAGGCTGTGTTTTATGTTTGTCTTCCCACTCATGGTTTTTATACATAGAAATAATCTCTTTGATTTTTTAATCAAATATAGTTTTATCTTTCCATATTCAATAAATGGAATGGTCTTCTTGCAAAATACACATACTGCCTTATATTGTTCTAGAATAATAACTGGGGGGAGTTTCTTGGTTTTAGTGTCATTTAAGACCCTGTCCCCTTGGGTTTCTGGGGATGCTCTCTTTTTGGTTGGGATGTATAAGCTTGTGCATTAGTTTTTCTTTGTGTCTTGCCAGTTTTATTTGAACTTCTTCAGCTGTCACCCACTCTCGCATGTCGTTGATCCAGTTGGGTCACCTACAGTTGCAACCAATGTATTGCTAATCATCTCTTGGCTAGAATTGTTACTTGCGCTTCAAATGTATGTCTCATTTTACCCTTCTGTCGTCTAGGGATATCTCCCAGCAAGCACTGTTCAGATACCAGGACTGGCAATCTTCTTGTAATCAGCTGTAACTTTGTAAGATATCAGATCATAAGGCTTGTGTCTATAAACAGTTCTACATCATATGCAGCCTACATCTGGTCCTCTACATATTGGGCAAATAAAGGGCCTTTCTTGGTAAACTTTATTTAATGTCTTGGGTATAAGTAAAAGCCTGTGTAAGTCACTGAAGTGGATCAATTTAAACCTGGGCGTTAATTGAGATTCTGTTAACTTATGCACATGCTCTGTCTCACTCCTTAACCATAATGGGTTTTGCACAGTACGTGTGCCATTTACCCTTTACTGCCATGGTGCCCTTTAGCTTATTGCAGCACCCTATGTATATTAGCTATCTGTCTCCCATCCTGTATTAGGGTCCGGATGGACACTACTGTCTGAGATGCCTTAGGAGTAACAAGGAATGTTTTCCATTTCACTGGCAGTGTGATCTATAGGCATATATTTCATGAATTGCCTTGTTCCAATTTCAAAGCACTCCTGAGCTTCCCCAAAAGAAATGAATCTGCCGCTAGAGTATAGGTCTCTTACATTCGTACGCCCTCCCTCCCTCATTCCATTTCCCTATATCCATCTCCTGCACAATTTTTTCAAACAGTCTTTTACAAAACAACTGCAAATCTTCTGCACTGGGGGGGACATTTGAGTATTGTCTTAAACACTCTATCCAGCACTCTTCCTAACGGTTTACTTATGTATGGGCTGTAACCTGGTATCAGTCTTCCCATCATGAACTAGTTTGGTAGTTTTCTGTCCTTACGGTCTCTTTAGTAATGTTTTTTGCCCGTTCACGTCGTTATCAATCCAGTTAATTGCATTTTGCAGTTGGGAGGTTATATAATACAGTTAGTTATCAAGAAAGCCTAGTCCTCTGGTTTCTAAATGCAGTTTCAGTGTCTCGAATTTCACCTGGCTATGCTTACTCACCCCCAAACCAACAGAATCAGCAACGAATCCAACTCTCAAAATAATCTTGTTGGAAAGGGGTTCACTGATCCCTGTAGGATATAGAGGCATCAAAACAATGACACCATTTTTGCCAAAGCAAACTTTCCCTGTATAGTTTGTGGAAGCGTATTCCAAAAGGCAATTGAACACTTCAATTCTTCCAGCGCTTTACCCATATTAAGCAAAAACAGTGCATCCGCATCATGCAACATCTGGATGCCCAGCTATCTGAACCCATTTCTTTTTTACAAGTGCACGCCTACTTCTGTATACTCAGTAGAATGTAGTGTTTTAAACTTTCACAATGGGAACAGCATTGATTAGTCTCAGATGGCATGTAATCCAAACACTTATCTTAACCAGGTGAGCTCTTTAGAAGCAATGGGACTGATTCAGAAAGGTTTTGTAGGTAAATAAGTGCATCATCCATGTACATTAATAATACATGGATGTTATCTCCTACTTTAATACATCATTCTCACAGAGCAGCCTGAGCCTTCAGCGGCTACACCACAAGTGCAAACAGGAGGGGTGAAATGACGCATCCCTGCCTTGTCCCTCTTTCAACAGTTCAAAGCTCAGAAATCATCCGCCCTGTTGTCAAAGTAGCTGGGCATATGCTTTAGTACTCCACATAGATACTCCCCTCCGAGAGTGTCAAATGCCTTCTCAATGTCTACAAATACTAAGGCGTAGTTGTCTTCTGGTGTACACAGGATGTGCAATACATGTGTCTGACTTCACAGGTTTTGCGCTGTGCTTCTAGGAGGAAGAAATCTGCATTGATAACTGTGCATCAGGGATGTCATAATCCCCATCGATCTGTTAGCAAGTATTTTTGCAAAGTATTTTTACATCTGAGTTGAGCATACACAATGTCGATTAGGTCACTGTCTGGAATTGGGATCAGTGTAACGAAAGATTCCCCTATAGTAGCTGGAAGCTGTACCCAATGATATGCCTTCATAAATACCTTTAGCAACCTATCCACTGTGAGAAGTTGGCCTGGTATATGCTGTCCACTAATTAAAGTGGGCACCTTGCACCAGTCCAAACAACCCTTATGGTGATTTAAGAGGTCAAAGATAACCTTAGAAAGCTATCCAAGTGGTAGCTGTGGAGAGCAGCCTTCAGGCTTAGTCTTGAAGGAATGTTAAGCAGCTGGTTTTACCAGAATGTAACCTTATAGTATTGGTTAAATGAAAGGAGAACCACACAGTAGTTATAAAAATATGTAGTTATTGATATAACACTATCTAGTACAACACAGTATCTCCTACACGGAGATAATCACAAAGCACACAATACTTAAGCACAGAAATTACGGTAAATAGCACTAATACACAGGGGGGACCAAACCATATACTAATTAAGTGGTATAAGAACCACGACTTGAGTCAAGACAGTGTCGAGATGACGTAGAATCGCTGGGACCCCAAGGAACCACCCAAGGTGAGTAGATAGGGACCCCACGGAGGACGGGTGCAGTGTGGGAACACGACCGCGTGCTCCGTACAATTCTATGGGAAAGTCGCGGTTGAAGTTTTAGAGTTTAAGGACCCTTCCCAGTGGACTTCGAAGAAACCCCGGAGAAGATAGGAGGTTGGAGAGCCACCCCACCCGGGGATACCGAGGTACCCAAGTTACCTATCCCAGGGAAGCGGGGGTATAGGTCTGAAGTGGCGTTGGAAACAGACAGTCGTACCCAATGAAGGACTTTGAAGAAGAGTCGCTGCTAGAAGGAAGAAAAGTGTCCGTTGGAATCCAAAGGTGGATTCTTGTCGAGAAATACCTGAAAGCAGAGGGACAGAGTCTGGGTCACTTGGGAGTGACCAGAGGCTCGGTAGACGAATGCCCACCGATGTCGGGTGCTTCAGGTTGGTTGATGGAGTCCTTGACTCTGCAGCTACGGGGACCAGGAGACATCGAGGATGACCAGGAGCCGGATAGGAGCTGTCCCATGAAGGATGTCAAGTGCTGAGGGGTCAGTGTCCGGCGGCAGCACCAACAAACCTTGGCAACAGCAAACCACGCAGAAGGTCAAGGATGTGTACGGTTCGGACCAGCAAGGTCCAGGAGACTCACCAAACACAGGGGAGTCAGGGCAAGCCTGGAGCAACCAGTGGAGCTCAAGAAAAGCAAAGTTGACCCTCAAGTGGACCCACAGGCCGGAGGCCCAGGAGTCACAAGAGGACCTCAAGCGATTTCACCAAACAGCCCACGGAGCACTCAGTGCGAGGAGGTCGAAGTTCTTGGTAGAAAATGGTGCCAGAGGTTGGCGCTACTCGGAGCCCAATGCACTTGTTCGGGAAACGGCAACAAGCATATGCACTTGCAAATGTATGCGGTGCACAGGAGTTCGGGTATTGCAGCCCCCACGAGGGATTCTCACCTCAAACTTGGTGAGAGGGCAGCTCAGGCCTCGAGGGACGTAGAAACCCACCTCCTGTGTTGCTGAAGTCTTCGGAGTCCGTAGGAACTCAGGATCAGCAGACAGGACAGCGGTGTTGTGGTGTCTGCGGATGCAGGGGAGTGACCCCTTCACTCCAAGGGAGATATCTTCGTTTGTCCTTGATGCTCCACAGGTCCTGCACGGATCCTGTATGGTGCACGGGCACAGACGATGCAGCAGACTGAGTGGGAGACGAAGTCGGGCCCAAAGGAAGTCCAGAGAAGTCCAGACGGTCGAAGTTCAGTGGTTTCTTGTTCAGAATCTTGTCCACTTCGAATCTAAGGTCCTACAACCAGGTAAGCCCTTAAGTACCCAAGGGAGAGGGTTGGCCAGATTCAGGGGACCCTCCCAGGGGAGGGTCTGGACAGTGGGGAGGTTACTCCCATGTCCTTTGTCCAGTTTCGCGCCAGATTGGGAGCGAACGGCTCCCAGGACTGGTTTGAGCAGGACTATGCACAGGGACACCAAATGTGCCCCTCATGCAGACTTTCAGTCGCTGGCAAGCACACCCACACTAAATCCTGTCTGGGAGGTGGTCACACCTCCCTGTGACAGGATGCCTATTGTTCTGCCTTCCCCTGCTCAAGCTTGGCTCAGCAGCAGGAAGGTAGAAATGTGTCTCTGGTCGGCAGCAACCATTTTGTGCTGTCAGGGACTAGAAGGCTGGTACCGGGAACCCCAGGGACCCCACAAAGCTCGCTTCTGAGGGGTGGAATCATACCTCCCACACCGGTTACCAGTGTGGGGGTATGATTCCAACATGTTTGACATCAAATACGATAGGGTTTGTTTCAGCTGTTTTAGAGTTGGTCATCACGCGGTCGCATAATGCCACTCTATATGTTGTAAATGGCTGCTTCACTGACAACCCGGGAGAATGGACTCCGTAGGCTGCAGGGGTATCCTGCTCATGCAAAGGCACCCTCTCACTTAGAACCAAGCACCCTGCCTTCAGGATTGTTAAGGCCTGCTATAGAGGGTGACTTATAGGTTTTAAGTGCAGTGACCCTTAGATATAGTAAACCTATATCTTAAGTAAGTGGAGCATGCACCAACTTACACAGGCTGCAATGGCAGACCTGTAGTTCCATTTTGCATGGCCTCTCATGGGTGGCATAATACATGCTTCAGCCCATGGGAGGCCTCTGGGGTACCTATGTCCAGGGTACATGTGTACCATATACTAGGGACTGACAAGGGTACCCCAGTATCCAATCTGGAGTGTACCTAAGTATATAACATAACCGTTTAGGGAGAAAGCAGATAGACTGGGGTCCTGATTAGCAGGATCCCAGTCAGACTAGTCAAAAACAGTATTACATTCGGCAAAAAGTGGGGGTAACCATAAGAAGCAGATCCTACTTTCCTACATCCACTACCACGTCTGTGTAACTCTGTAGGTAAGCCCTTACTAACAGGTGCTGTTCCTCTTTGCATACACCTAATTACTGTAATCAATTCCTCTTTAGCAAGAGGTGAATTTAGCATATCATTCTTATCTTCATTAAATCTAGGCAGAGCAATTTCATTCATTAGGCTCTCTAGGTCTTCCCTGTGTACACGTCCAGGCTGTTTGTAGACATCTGCCAGGTAAGCACAGCAAGATTCAAATATCCATTTTTGAGTAGTGATATCCTTCACTCTTTTTCCCTTTTATTTGGGTGAGTGGTCTTTCTCTCTTCAGAAGCCAGGATAGCAGCCGCCGAGTCTTACTGAGTCTTCTGTCTATATTTAATTCTCGTAAATCTATCCAGGTCAGTCAAGAGGCCGCATTATGTAAAGGGCACACTGTCCCTCTAAGTAAGCCGGACTCAAACAGGGGCAGTGTGCCTTATCACAGATAATGCACTGCTCCCAGGATGCCGCAAACTTTGGCGGCCCGGAGGGCAGCACGTTAGTGAAAGGTGGACTATTTATTTGAAGCTGACGGTCCATCTTTCTTTGCATGATGCAATGCAGTCTGCATTACAAACGAGGGCAGTGAATGACTGCACCAGCCCACAGGAAGATGTCTAGGGGGTCCATCCTCCTGTTGGGGGTACCCTTGCGTGGGGCACTGTCTGTGCACTACATCTTTGTGGTGCACAATCACTATGTCTCCCAATGGCCTCTTTGCCCAAATCCATAATATGGCACAGGGGCAAAGTGTCAACCTCATTTGCATTGGGCTATGCCCCTATGTGAATAAGGGAATGACCCTGTAGGATAGCACCAGAGCTACATGTGTGCCAGCACTATCTGTATTACAGAAGGGGCGCAAAAGCATCTGTGGCCCCATCTGTAATAGCAAAGTGTCCCAGGCGCAGAAAGCAGGTATAAGCGCCTGCTGTACCACCAGATCACTTTAGGTAATACGCCCAAGTATCTCCTATCTGTCTCCTTGCACCTACAACCGCCAGCAGCGGCTCCCCAAAGCTTCCACATCTAAGGGTTTGAGGATCCGCTCCTGTTCTGGGAGCGTCTGTTCCAATTGAAGCTTGGTTCCATATATACTAGACAAACACTATCCTCGTATCACCATTTTTTATGTTTCTCCTTCATTCGCTCTAGTTGCAATATGTCCTTAATAAACTCTAAAGTATTCACTTAAATGCATCCCCTATCTTGCCAGCAAAGGCTCGATCAAGGAGTACCTCTGCCCTAAGGCACCATGTAGGTATTCGACCTCTACTGTCCATAGTCTTATATGTTATCTAAAAAGAGGAATACTCTGACAGGAACCTGCTTTAAATAGAGTGAGCTGGTAAACCTGTGTTGCACCACCTGTCTAACTGGAACATAATGTGGCCTATTGTATGCAGTGTGTGTCACTGAGAGAAATACTCCCAGTCAGCTGGCTGTTGTCTTCTCCAAAGATCAAACAAATCAATTTCTCTCATTTTCACTTTAGTACTTGTCATTCCCAGTTTTATTTTTTGTGAGGGATACTATCTTTCTGCCCGCCATGCACACAGTTCATGACTCCGGCCTATATTGTTGCTGTCTCAACATATGGTAGGGATATCTGAAACAGGTTTGGGAAGAATAGAGCATTACCTATATGAGGGACACACATTCATCAAGCCCACATTTCTGCCATCTAGGGTCCCAAACACCAATAAATTTTTTCCCTCTGGGCCAGCCCTGACATCTTTCCCTTGGAAGGGCTGACCCAGAGAGTTGCACAGGTAGAATATTTAGCAGTGAATATCGACTTGCCATTACTTTGGGAGTAAGCACATTTCTAGTGCCCTTGCCCGAATGAGTGTACCTAGGGGAGGGATGTGTTCAGCTTTCTAATCCTAACTTGAGTCTGAAAGAGTAGGTAGCCAGAAAGGATTGGAGGAGGAGAGGAGGACGGAGGCTGGAGAACTGGGCCTTGCAGCAGTAAAGTTTTGTTTATGGCGGGCAGAACTGCACACAATTCACAAACATTTGTAATTAACCAAAGCACAATTTGTCACAGAACAGTTGAACTACAGCTTTAAAGTCCATTTGATTATAGTGAGAGGAGTACACACTATTGACCTAATAAGCAGCCTCAAGGTAATCAGCGGGGGCTTGTGAATGAGGGGACTAGATGGCAGAGAGCAGGGCGAAGACAAACGTTTTGTTAATGGCGGGCTTAAGTGCATAAAATTCACACATTTTTATAAATAACAGAAGCATAATTCGTCACTTTATAACTACTGCTTGCTATTCTGATTCAAACATATGAATCTATGAAAGATCCAATACTCCAAAAAACACAAGTTACTTATCTGTACACACTGTAGTTCTTCAGCATTACTACCATTAATAGATTTGCATGTTATTCACCCTCCTCCACAGTTCAGGCTCACTTATTACGTTCACATGTTGTAGGAAGCTGGCTCTGTATATACTATATCAAAATGAGGTATAGTGTGCACAGAGTCCAGTGGAACCTCAAAGGTAGGCAGAGGTAAAAGTAGATAGCACCTTATTCTCTATTTGTGGTAGTGTGGGCGAGCAGTAAGGCTTTATCAGAGGGTAGTGTTAAGCATTTGTTGTACACACTCAGGCAGCAAATGATGTCATACACTCAAAGACTGAACTCAGACCAATTTGTTTGTATAAAAATATTATTTAGTTATATTTATTTTCTAGAACCAAGCAAGCCTGCTGCAGCGGCGCAGGGGCGGCTGGGTGCTGTTTTGGCATCAGGAGCCCTGTTGATTTCAATGGGGATTCTCCAGGTGCAACAAAGACTGCAGTCTCGGGGACGAAGATCTTATGGAGGTGACCACCGGTTGGAGAGGTAAGTTGTGATGCCTGGGGATGCTGGGACACCGTCGGTTGGGCCACCCAAGGCCGCGGGACATCGGGTGCAGGGGTGTCTTTAGGCGTTGTGTTTTCTTTCCAGCTCCAGTCGCAGTCAGGGGGATCCTCCAGAAAGAGACTTCAGGCGTCGTCTGGAGAGTCGAGGCAGGTTAGATCACCAGATCTCAGGTCAGGATCATCGGGGAGACCTCCTCGTGGTGTTGGGCCACTCGAAGTCGGGCCGTGGGCGTCTGGTGCAGACTCACGGATTTGGCCAGAGCCAGAGTCTGTGGGTGAGCAAATCCGGTGCTCACGGGGGACAAAGTCTTGTTTTTGGAAGGCAGGGCAGGTCCTTCGGGTTCTTGAGGCTGCTGGCTGCAGGACACACTGGGATTTCGCTGGAGCAGGTTTGAGGTGCAGACAGGCCGGTAGTGCTGGGGTCAAGTCAGTGGGCGTCCTCCTCTTCTTAGTTTCAGCACGGCTTCTTCGGTCCTTCTTCTTCTGGTCGGTTCTTGTCTGAGGAGGCAAGGTTCAGGGTTGCCCCTAAATACTAGATTTAGGGGTGTTACAGGTAAGTAAAGGTGGGGACCAATGGATTCCTTCCTTGGGGTGGGTACACCCCCTATTATGCCACCCTCCAGTGGGAGAGGGACATATGCCTCTCTCTGGTTGGCTGGGTCCCCCCATCTGCAAGATAGCGGGGACTGACAGTTGTGCTTCACCTCGCCTCCCCCACCTGAGGGGTGGGGTTGGCAGAGGTGGGCAAACCTTCTGGGCTGTGCTAATTTTTCCCGCCTGTCTTCCCGCCGAAAAGGGGGTGAGACAGGAAGGGGGCCTGCTCCTGATAGCAGGAGAGGCTGGGGGTCGTGTTACAAAGGCAGCAAAGCCTTTGGAGTTTCCCTGCCACCTCCAGCCAGGAAAGGCTTTGTTTCTGGGCTCAGCAAGCGAAGGCTCCCAACCCAGGGGTCCAGAAACATGTCTTGTGGTGGCAGGCTGGTGCTTACCAGTCAGAGAACCCACCAGAGGCTGGTTGTTTTTCAGGGGCATCTCTAAGATGGCTTCTGAGTGCATTGTATAATAAATCCCACACTGGCATCAGTGTGGGTTTATTATGCTGAGAAGTTTGATTCAGAATTCAGTAAAGCGATTATGGTGCTGTGGGGTTCGTAATGACTAACTCCCAGACCATATACTCTTTATGGCTTTACTGCACTTACAATGTCTAAGAATGGACTTGAACACTGTAGGGGTACAGGGCTCATGCACCTGTACCCTCACCAGTGGCTGACCTATGCCATAGGCAGTGGGTTGTAGGCATGGCACACAGGGATGTGTGCCATGTCGACTCTTCACTTTTCTCTGCACCAAAACACGCAGCCTGCAATGGCAGTGTGTGTGTGTTAAGGTACAGGACCTCTAAGGGTGGCACAATATGTGCTGCAGCCCTTAGAGGCCTTCCCTGGTCACAGTGCCCCTGGTACCCATGGTACCTTTTACAAGGGGCTTACATGTGGCCAGAGAGGTGCCAATTGGGGGTGCAAAGGTACGGTTCTGGAAAAGAACACAGGCCCTGGGAACCTCATTGGCAGGGACCCAGGGCACATCAAGTCAAAGTGCATCAGAAGTGTGGCAAAAAGTGTGTGGGGGGGGGGTTACCACAACAGAAACCCAGCTTCCTACAACACCCTTAGTTTGAGGGGGGAGTTAATGGCTGTTGCGGCTCGACATTATTCAGCGGAGGCCTGTTTGGCTCCAAAGCCTTCTTTTGATGCCGACCAGAGCCAGGTGGTGGCGGCAATGGACTAAGAGGCGGTTGTCCCTTTCTGCCTAGATCAGGACTTAGTGCCAGACTCCCATGGGAGTAGTGCTTTACCTCAGTGTGGGGGAGTTTAGTGGTGCAGAGTTTCATTCTTGACTTTGTTTGACATGCGCAATACTCATGCGCCTAGGTGTCTTCTTTGATCGAGGCCTTGTTGGTTTATACACCGAGGAGGCCCAATCAGAGGTGCTTGAGGACAGCTTTTCTGTACTGGGCATAGGTTGAGTGCTGGGACTCCAGAAGGAGCCACTTCTACCTCATTGGGGAGAGGAGTTGGCCTAACGGCTAGGGCGGTCAACCTCGAATCTGGGGAACTGGGTTCGAGTCTCGGCAATGACGCTGAACATCCTGTGATTCTGGGCAAATCACTTAATCTCCCCGTGCCTAACAAAAATGAATGTGTCCTCATGTAATGCAGCTGGTGATATGTAAAGCGCTCTGATACCAGATTCGGGTCAAGTTCGCGCTATATAAAACTCTGTAAAATAAATAAATAAATTGATGTTGAGAGGTCATGTTATCTGAAGATATCAGGGGTCTCCGAGGAAGGTTGCTGCTGCATGTTTCTGCTCGCCCAATGCCTATCTCTTGGATACCTCAGCATCTTTTTTCATCAAGAAGACAGGCAGAATTCAAAGGAGGCATGGTCGTGGTAGGGGGAAAGGTAGAGGTAGCAAACAGCATGCTGGTCCAACCAAGGGTATTTTGCATTGCACCTTGGGAAGAACTGAAAAGGTGTGCGTTCCATCATCCCCTTTTCTCAATTCATTCCCCACAGCAAGACTCCAAAAACCCTAAAGTGCTTTGGCCGATTCGAGGAAGGCCAATCATGGCACCTCGAACTGTGACAGCTGCTGGTGATGGAAAAGATCGGGCGGTTTATCAGCCAGAAAAGCTGACCGGTATGTGCTGACCACGTGCTGATTATTTTCAAAGTGTTCAGTCTTGAAGGGTAGGACAAGTAGGCCTGAAAAAGCCATAAGAATGGTGTCAAAACCATTGCTGGATAGGTTCGACCCCGATGGTGGAAAAAAATCTAGGATGGAGTCAGTGCCCACGTGCACTGGAGACTAAGGAAAGAGACACTGCACATCCTGCCACTCGAAACCTCTTCAAGAAAAACAACTTGTAATGCCCGAGCCCAACACTAAATAGCAGGAGTATACAGAGCATGCATATCAACAGCCACAGATGCTACGAACATAATGTTATCTGCTCTATAGGTATGCAGATACCGAAGCCAAGTGAAGTCTAATGCATGTGTATGCCAGTCCTGGTTTCTGCAGGTGCTACAGACACTAGATAATGTCTTGAACCAATGGCTGCAGACGTTGCATATACTTACTAATGCAGTAGTTAACAAATTGTTTCCATTTTGTGGCATTGCAAGCTCAAGTGGTAGATGTCTGAGCTTCTTGCAAAATGGGCAAACTTTATTCCCTTGGGATCAAGGCTGGCATCAAAACAATTTTCAGAGCAGACTTCAGAGTCAACTTCCACACCGAAAGTGGAGGTTAGAGAAGTTGGTCTGGCTTTGAGGGTCAGTGTACTATGCTCAAGGAATCTCCAGAGCCAAAATAGGCTGTTGGTACAGAGCAAACTTGGGGACAATACTCAGAGCCATGTGTTGAGATCTCTACAGCACATTCTAAGGGCATGAAGTCTGGCTCGCATGACTGGTGTCTGCCCTGACTTCGAGACTCTTGTCGAGAGGGGTAATTCTCAGATGGTGTAATACGTATGGAGATTTCCTGTACATTTTATAACCTGAGTGCAGGTTTCACTGGGGTCCCTGAAGACATTTCGTCTTACTATTTGGCGTCACCTGAGGACATGGCTTCTGATCTCAAATTCCTTGAGGTGCAACGGAATACCAAATGAACCTTTCCCATGAGAATAAGTCTCTTCGTTGTTTTTGGAATTAAACGTGGTAGATGGCTCTGAAGGGCTCTGGCGCTACATTTTATAAGGAATATGCAAAACATGAGATCTACAACTACACATGCTACAAACTTATATTTCCAGGCACTCTGTTACTGACAAAGCGAGTGTGGCGGAAGTCTGGGGGGTGGGGTGGTGGCGGCAAATAATAACAAAAGAGAATGTGGATTAGAAATACAATGCAGATGTGCTAAATGGAGCATCAACTGTCTTCAAATAGCCCTCAGCACATCACAAAGGGGGGAGCCATAGATGGTTGCAAAGACGTGTATTAGGAAACATACAGATCTGATATCTTGAGCATAGGTAAGTTGTCACAGGGTAGTTCTGGGAAGAGAGCTATGATAGCAGTCAAAAAAGACTTTCTCAATCCTGTCTTTTTTGTAACAGATCACTGGCCTGGCTGAAAATGAATGTGGTATTCAGCAACCCTCCAAATGAACTACAGGCCTTTACAGGGGAGAGATACAAGCAGGTTGTAAAGTTCGCAAAGACAACTTGAAGAGAAAGATCTGTCTTGTGCTACAATCCATATGTTCTCCCACAGGAAATCATTGAGCTAGCACTTGAACATTCAAGTATGTAACACACAAACACAACATGCACAAGACATGCCAAACCCCAAAAATACAATTCAAAGGAAGAGAATAGTTCCAGTTATGGTGGATTAAGCTCATTTTCCTACAGTGTCAGCAGACCCTCTCCCAAAAGCACAGGTAAATAGATCTTTATTCCTGCATTACATATTCAGCAAACACAACCTGTCAGTCCCCCCACAGTTTGTTAGGGGCAGAATCTGACCTCCAGCAGGGCGAGGGAAGTCTTTGGGCTAAACCTCAGTGAAGCAGAGGTGTCTATTCTGCTGGGGAAGCAAAATCAAATATGGAGCATCTCTAGTGAGCTTGACAACGAAGATGGGAGGAGCACATTGAAGAACTGCTGAACCAGCCCGTGCCGCAGTCTCCTCCAGACATACAGCCAGCTGACAAGGACTTGCCAATTGATTGCAGCAGACCAAGCAAGTAAGAAATACAGCAAGCCATCAAACATCTGAGAAATGGGAAGGCAGCAGGACCTGACAACATTCCTACAGAGGCACTGAAGGCAGACATTGAAATATCAATACACATGCTCTACCCCATGTTTGGAAGAAACTGGGAAGAAGAAAAGGTGTCATCGGACTGGAAGGAGGGATATCTCATCAAGATCCCCAAGAAAGGTGACCTGAGTAACTGCGCAAACTACAGAGATAACTCTTCTATCAACACCAGACAAAGTGTTCAATAGAGTAATCCTGAATAGAATGAAGGAACAAGTCGACGCTCAGTTGCGAGACCAGCAAGCTGGCTTCCGTAAAGATAGAGCCTGCACAGACCAGAATGCAACACTGCACATTATCATTGAGCAGTGGTTGGAAAAGAACCCCCCCTTTTATGTTAACGACATCGACTATGAGAAGGAATTTGACAGCATGGACAGAGAGACTCTATGGAACCTCCTTCGCCACCACGGTGTGGCAGATAAACTCGTAAGAATCATCAGGAACTCTTACGAGGGAATGACCTGCAAGATAGTCCATAGAGGACAACTCACGGAAGTCTTCCAAGTGAGGACTAGAGTCCACCAGGGTTGTTTGCTCTCGCCTTTTTCCCTTTCTGCTGGCCATAAAATGGATCATGAAGACATCCACAGCAAGGGGAAGAAATGGGATCCAGTGGACACCTTAGACGCA
The DNA here is from genome assembly GCA_963921515.1 of Calotriton arnoldi. NCBI lineage: Eukaryota > Metazoa > Chordata > Amphibia > Caudata > Salamandridae > Calotriton > Calotriton arnoldi. Next base: position 421,213 of record CAWUFW010000052.1, read on the forward strand.
GCTCGACGACCTGGCCTTACTCTTCCATACCCATCTGCAGATGCAAGAGAAGACAGACAATATGGCCGCCATATTAGCACACCTTGGTCTCAACATCCACAGGGAAAAACCAAGATCCTGAAGGCTAACACAGCCAGCGCAACTGCAGGCGTTGCGCTGGAAGAGGTTGAGGCTTTCACTTACCTGGGCAATGTCACAGATAAGCAGGGCGGCACAGACGCCGACGTCAAGGCAAGAATTGGCAAAGCGAGGTCTGCCGTCATTCAGCTAAAGAAGATATGGAGCTCCAAAGACCTAACGCTGCAAACCAAGATCAGACTTTTTAACACCAACGTTAAATCGGTCCTTCTGTATGGAGCCGAAACCTGGAGGACAACGAAGTCCAGACCTTCATGAACCCCTGTCTGAGGAAAATCCTCCAAATTCACCGTCCAAACACCATCAGCAGCAACAACAATCTATGGCAGCAGACTTTCCAACTCCATGCTCATGAATAAATCATGAAAAGATGCTGGGGATGGATAGGTCACACCCTCCCCAAGCCCACGTCGAACACCAGCAGGCAAGCCCGGACCTGGCACCCTCAAGGAAAAAGGAAAAGAGGAAGTCCAAGAAACACCTGGCACGAGGCTGACAACAAAGAGATGGGTTACACCTGGAATCAGATTGAAAGAAAAGCCAGAGATGGCGGGAGGGTCCTGGTTGATGGCCTCTACCCCAGGATGGGTAGTAGGCATAAGTAAGTGAACTTGCATATGTCAAGCTCACTAGTAAAATCAAAGGGGTATGCTAGAAACGAAAAAAATATGCTAAGGGCTCAACTTTCCTAGCAGTGTGAGGATTTGCATCTGTACTTGAGGAACTCGGCATACCAGCATTATTCCACCTGATAAAACTTTCTCCCCCCTCACAGACGAGTTTACTAGTTCACCAAGATTATCACTTTAACCTAAATGGCCTTTCAAGTACACAACCATAGCCCGCACAGCACAAATTTCCCCTCACAGAGCCTGGCAGTTCTAGTACCACAAGGAAATATTGCTCATTCCTCCCCTTAGACATCACACAACCCTGGATTCTCAGGACCCCTCATTCCTTCTCTTGGTCCTGCACATGAAAACCACTGTCTTATGCTCCTCAATCTTGTGGGAGTGGAGCATCTGCAGCCCTAAGTTCAGGTGATCCTATTTACTTCCCTGCTTCACTTTATGAAAAGATACATCCTTCTTTACTCCGTTTCTACAAAGCTCTCCATGGAGTTAACCCACGTTGCAAAGAAGCAAGAACAATTGTCACACTAAAAGGTGACTGCCTACGATGTGCCTTGATGCTCAACACTGAAACTATGATGCAAGAAGTGAAGGTGGCTCTGTAAATATTTCCAAATAGACGTTGCAGTCAAGCAGCCTGCGGTAATACTTTGACAACAGCTACAGAAAAGACTTCAAATGCCATAATCTTTAATAGTGATACGACCAGTGAAGTAAAGCACACACTGCATGGGCTTCCACCCTACATATTCCCTGCTTAGGAGAATAAAGGAGTCACTGGCACAGACAAATTTACACTGGTAAATGACTAAACATTTTTGCTCTTTGCTATCCCCCCTCTTTTAAAGTTTATCCACTTGTGGTAATAGAATGGTTTAGGGATGTCTGATGATTAGGAGTGACTTAAGGGGGCCAAGTCTTCTCTATGGACTAGGGTGTAAGGGAGAATCTGTAAAAAAGGACATCACAGCCCATGCATCCTGGGACACCTAGAATTCATGGAGAATCTCCAAAAGAGATGAAGGAGGGAGGAAAAAGAGGAGAGATAGACATGCCCCCCTTCCACCCCCACAGAAACAGAGAGGGGGCACAAGATGGATGTTGGGCAGGAAAGGGAGAGGGACTGCATTAGGCATATTCCACTTTAGAAGAATGTACCTTGAAGAATGTACCTTTGGATGTGAAAATGAACAATACAAGTTACTATCTTTTTCATAAAATGTTTGTACTGGTCTCATTAATGAGCTGTTTTAAGATCATTTTTATGTATCAGTCATGTTGGGTGTTTAAGTCTAAACACCCTTGTTTTGATGCATGTATATGTAGGTTGCTTGACTGGTTGTGTGAAGGTAAGACTGTGGTTTTGTATGTAGATTTTAAATTTATAATGAGATTGATTATTTCTAAACCCTAAAGAAATGCAATTCAAGAGATGTAATTTATGCTATTGTATCAATTGTTATATAAATAAATAAGCTTCCATTTTCATATATTCAAGTTTGCTTGGCCTTTAATGATATATTGTGGATATTTATTTGTAAGTTGTCAGGGGATTTTTCAGTACCCTAATATCCCATTCTAGACCAAGGAGCGCTAAACTTGTTAAACAGAGATCTTATGCTGGAACCCTTTTACCAACAAAAACCAAACTCCATCTACAAATTCTGCTGTTGTCTAAAATGTTTCCAATGTGGAGGGGGTACAGGATTTATTTTGCAGGTGGGTTTTCTGGAGGAAAGATGGCTCCCATAGATTATAACCCTAGCCAAACTCATTCTCTTTAATGTCGGCTTCACAAGGCAGAGAACAGGACTATGCCATTGTTGCTACAGACTGCTTTTCCTGTGATTGTGAGTGCAGTACAAGTATGTGCATTTTGTTTGGCCAGATAAGGTGTCATGGCCATAATGTTCCTTTACAGCAGAAAATAAGTTTGATCTGCCTTCATGGATGGATTCTTGGACTGAAAGGTGGTTTACACAAGACCAATCAAGGCTCAGTGGACATTTGTAACGGCCGCTATCAAAGCATTTGTCACAGGCTTCTAGTTTATCTTCTCAGTGTCCCGTATGTCTCCAACTTACATAACTTTCCCCCTGACTGTACTCTCATACATTCTTCTGTGAAAGACCTTATATCTTCTTCCAAGACCTCTCTGGTGTCTCTGTCAAGTACACAAATAAATCTCAACTCAGTCTTGCATTCTAGTAACTTACGCAGGGTTTCTGTGTTGGCACTCGGCTCTAACTTGGATGAGTCCTTCGGGATGGTGCAATCCCAGCTGTCAACGACCAACTGCTCACACTCCTCTGCAGGAAGGAAAAACAGCCTCATATAAACACCTTGTCAACCCCACAACATGTGAAGCAAGGAAACCCCTGACCCCATAATACACACACAACTTTGAGTTCTACTTCACTCTCCCTGCGGACAAAGGCGAGATCTAAACCTTGTAGCATATACCCCACCACAGGACTCCTCCTACACTCATTTCATGCAGACAAATGCAACTCTTTGTGATTCTGAAGGTACGAAACACCTGTAAACAAACTCATTTGAAAGGTGTACACCAGGAAAACAATAAAGCAAATATCACTAAACTAAGTGCAAGTTCAAATAGGAGTAAGAAGGGGGGACGGAAGAGAGGGGAGGTTACGTATAAACAGAAGTAGAAAAAGTAGGTGGAAAGGTAAAGGAAGGAGGATTATGAGGTGAATGGAGCTAATGAGGGATGGGTGAATAACAAGGGGTGGGAGAAATGGTAAAAGGGGGTATGACGATGAAAGCATAGACTAGAAGCATATAGGTAGAGAAAGCTGGTGAAAGAGGAGTTTGCCATAAGATGCCTCCACTCTGAAGAAATTTGATATTACGTTCCTTTTCTTGCTTTGACTGAGATGGTGCCTGCTTACGAAACAATCTCTAGCCCTCCAAGGCAGCTCTCTTCTTCAGGTAGAACCTGTATGAGGCACTATGCAAATCACAGGGACTGCTGAAGAAGAGGGCACTATGTTTAGCTATATATAATTTTATATCTCCAGGCCTCTATGCTGTCAGGTCCTCCTCAAGGGCACAGGCTAAACTCGGTCTCAAGTAAGCAATATATTTTACTCAAGAGTTTGCAGTGTGAATGTGTGGCACAGATGTGCTCCTGGCCAGTGTGGTTATTTCACTCTATGTATGTACACAACTGTGCTGGGAGGAGACTGCATCTTAAAACCACTACTCATGTTTGGAGTACTTTTATTTCTCTTTTCCTTGGCAGGTTTCGATGTTAAGCAGATGCTGTCAGACTTCATGAAAATGCAGACCAACCTAACACGCTGGGCTACTTTCGGCACCTGGCTCTTTTGGTACAAGAACTGATGTGATGTCCTCAGTACAGAGTGGCTTGAAGATGACCGTACATTCATTTTTGCATAGGTACTGGAAACTGGTCTTTGCAAAGACCAAATAAAAGGTGCCTTGGCATTCATTATTAGCACAAACTGTTACACCCTTTGGGGGTTGCTAGATTTAAACTGTTGGACTTGGCCCTCTCTGAAGGGTCACCCCCAAACGTTTTTTGCCTTTACCTCCACTTTTTGCTGAAATTAGTTTTTCAGCGTGAATCTTTCTGGATTCACAATGCTGTGCATTATTCCGCCATCTTGTGGTTGGGTCCGGAATCGTGGTATTTTTTCTCTTTATTTTTTTTTTTTCGTGGCCCAGGTGGGCTGCGAAGTCCCACCATTTGGTGTCCTTCGTGACGTCGACGTGCTTCCTGCGGAAGCTCCCACCTTTGGTCGCCATCTTCGGATTCTTTTTTCCGCCGTTGGGTCTGGATCCTTTCCGAAGAGTTCCAGAAGTTTGGAAGAGGAATCAAGGAAAATCGAAGAAAACCGACGAAAATAAGTTTCAACTACACCGGACTACAGGTCAAGTAACCGGGACGACGAGGGAGAAGGTTTACGACCTGAATCTCGACGCCCTACAGAGAATGCGCTCACAGGGGGCTCCCTGAGCGCGGGTATGGACAAGACACCGTTCAAGTTTTGCACCAACTGCCACCACAAGTACGCCGAGAAGGACCAGCATCCAGTCTGCAACCTCTGCTTGCCGCTCGACCACAGCAGCGAAGCCTGCAACGCGTGCTCGGCGTTTACACCCAAGACCCTCAGAGTGAGGGAGAGGCAGAGAAGGGCGAACCACATCATGCAGGGGCAGGGACCACCCACATCGCTCCGAGACCTGGGCCTCTCCAGTGGAGAGGAGGATAACATCGCTGAAGGACCGGAGGACTGCGCAGTCGTCGAGGTCCAGAAGAAAACATCGAAAGAGGTAAGGGAGTCGTCGACCCCTAAACACTCGAGCGACACTCGAAAGGGTGAAGCCAAAGCCCCGAGCGACACTCGTAGAAGTGAAGCTAAGTCCTCGAAGGGAGCGTTGCCGCCGAAACATTCGACAAAGGCAACAGCGACCAAGGACAGTCAGCCGAGCGGATCCTTCGAAAAGGACTCCCAATCGGCAAGAGCCCTCGAAAAACCAAGGGCGTCGAAGGTTGCCCCCGAGAAGCACACCTCGGCGCCGAGAAGAGAAGGGCAGACATCGTCGTCGACATAGACCGCCCCGAAAAGAGCCGCTCCAGCCCTCGACCTCGAACAGGCACAAGAGATGGAGAGGAAGAAGAGGAGGCTCGAGGCCGAAATGGCGAGCATCCTGCAGCGGAAGAAGGAATTCGACCACAAGATGAGCCAATACTCCATTCCGTCGAGACCCGCGCTCGAGGTCGAAATAGATTACGAAGACGCCGAACCGCCCGAACCAGTCGAGGAACAGGGGGACGAAGACTATTACTTCGAGGGAGAAGGCGACGAAGACCTGCAATCCTACCGGGACTCGATGTCCTTGGAGGCACAAGACCTGGAATGGCAAGACCTCGACGCAGAATCGCCGGAAGAAGGGGTAGACACTTACCCTTCGAGGCCCTCGCCGCCAGACGACATCGGGGTCTACAACATGGTAGTCCTGAAGTCTGCACAAACCTATGGGGTGAAAATGGAAGAAGAGAAGCCCAAGGCCTGTTTCCTCCTGGAAACTCTACTGCCTCAACCAGGGGTGGGGGAATCATATCGCCCGACCCGAACCATGTTGTTTTTATTGATGGGCAAGAAGATATAATGTCTATTATGTCCGACGGACAAGTAGACATTAAATCACGTTAATACAACAGGCTGTGGGCACCTTGCAGAGAGCCTTTGGAGGCATCTGATTGGCTAGCAGCCCATGACTGGGCTCTAGCCAGTGATTGGCTGGGGGAGTGAATCGTCACTCAGCCTCTGCAAGCAGTAGTCCGTGGCCGCTGCGAGGCTCGCATTCAGGTAAAATAAGCAGTTTTGCCCGCTACATCATTGCTAGTATTTGGAAGTGTGAGGTTGGATGCTCGCATAAAACTATACTGTACTTGATCGCGTGATATTGCGACAGAGGTGCGATTTATTTTTTTAGCAACCAGTAAAAAGATTCATTAGTACAAAAGCCTAGGCCTGGCCCGCCGTGGCGCCTCAGAAGAGGACGTCATAGCGTATCGCAAGCAGGCGCGCTGCGCTACCACCCTGACAAAAACAAGGAGCCAGGCTCTGAGGACAGCTTCATGGTGATTGCAGAGGCTTCAGGCGTGGTTAGTGACCTCAAAAAACGAGAGTTCTTCGACAAATACGGTGAAGATATGAAGGGCGTGGGTGGCGGGCTCGGCGGACCCAACGGCCCGTCATTCAGTTACACTTTCCACTGCGATCCTCATGCTCTGTTTTCGGAGTTCTTCAGAGGCCGCAATCCTTGTGATATGTTCTTCAGTGCACGGAACGCAACGAGCACATGGACGTTGATGACCCATTTGACAGCTTTGGGATGGGGGGGGTCGGTGGATTCGGTAACATCGGTTTTCCGCGGGCTCGGCGAGGACGTGATCACGTCAGCAAAAAGCAAGACCTTCCAGTAGTGCATGAGCTTAAAAGGTATCTTGATGAGATCTACTCCGGCTGCAGCAGTAAAATGAAGATTTCTGATAAGCGCCTGAATCCAGACGGCAGAACTGCACGCTCCGAAGGACGAGATAGTAACCATATAAATCAAGAAAGGGCACGAAGATTACCTTCCCTAATGAAGGAGATGAAACACCCACTAGTCTTTAGAGGGAAGGCTCGGACATTATCTACCCAGCAAAAATCACCCTGAGAGAGGCGTTCTGTGGATGTACTGTTAATGCCCCCGACCCCGGACAGCAGGACCATCCAACCGTCTTCAAGGAAGACGTAATTGAAACAGAGAATCCCAGGCGAAGGCCTCTTACCACCCAAAGCCCCAGAGCAGCGGGGCGACCTCTTCCTCGAGCCTGAAGTGAAGTTCCCAGACTGAATTCCTCCTTCCTCAAAGGAATTACTGGAGCAGATACTGTCCGCATAGCCACAACGCGGACAAGACAATCGAACCGGAAAGTTGGTGTTTGTTTACAGCCCATATCTGGCAGGAGAGGGTGCTGTATGGCCTGAAGAAAAACTGTAAAAAGCCAGAGTTATACAGAAATATTCAATAGTAACATGCTTAAGCACTCTTGTATTAAAACGGGTTTCATGTTAAGTTTTTATCTTCTGGGCCTGACCAAAGTTAGTCTCACTCAGTGTGTGTGAAACTCGGGGTTGTTTTTCACCGATATCCAGCGGGGTATCATGACTTCACTGTGCACCGAGGGTTAGGTACTTGAACATCTGCATAGTGGATTAATGTTTGTTAAACGCAATAAGCCATACAGCAGAGGCGCAACTAGAGCAAAATTTCGGGGGGTGGGGAGGCTAATTCTTCCAGGCAGAGTGGCGATGCAGGGGCTCTAAGCAGGGGTGAAAACACAATAAAAGCCTTGTTAACAAGTGAATGGTCTTTTAAAGACCTGTGAAGTACTTGGGTGCGGCTGCAATAGGACGGTCGCCAGCCCAGCGGGAAGCTGACTGAGCCCGGGCTGACACACACGACGGGGGGGGGAGGGGGCTGGGGGGAATGGCTGAAGCCCTTTGACCCCAATGGTATGACAGGGATACCATTTCTCCTGACTGGATGCAGCTGAGTGAGGGGTGTCTCAATGAGGTGGGAAAGCACTTATTTGTGAAGTGTCAAAGTCGCTATCAGATGTTACGGGAAGGGGAGAGGTTTTAACTTTCCCATCCTTTGCATGGACTTTTTAGGGGGTTGGAATGCTTTCATTTTTTAAATCCTTTCATCTCTGGTAATGTCTATTTTCAGATGTAACGGCCTATGCTTCTGTTAAAGGAGCTTCTGAGAATCGTGGACAGTGTCTCTGTAAATCTCGCCTCTTGTAAGTAATCTGCTTAATACAGTGATTAAAATATCTTTTTTTTAAAAAAGCATTGCTAGAGTGTTCAAAAAGGTTATTTTTTCGAGCAGATCGCTCTGAATAGAATAGAACTGCTGCGCCTGCTGTGACGGACCGTGTTTAATGAGGTACCCTTGTGGCTGCAGGAAGCGCGGGCTCCCATCGACCTCATCGCTGCTATTGGAGCAGTGCCGACTGCGCACCTTTCCATTGGTGGGCAGAGCAGATTCAAACTCCCTTTCACACCAGACGTGCGACAGAGATGCCAGATTGGGCAATTTCCTCACAAATGGGTGATATTTTTCCCATTTGTGCGAGAAAATACTCAATTGGCCAGTGCCTTCTATTTTTCGAGCTTAATTTGGCCCGTTGTGCGCATTTTTTTAAGCTGCGGCGGCGCCTCAGAATCAGCACTGCAATTTATCATTTTTGAGCTGCCAGGCTTGCTAAAAATTGTAAAAGGACACTGGCATTACTGGATAATGGGTAAGGAGGTACCCTCCAGAGTATCACATCATTAGAGGGAGGCGCAAAGGTGGCATTGCATTTGCGGGACTCACTATGATGATTGTCTTGAGGAGGGTCCTGTCAGTCTGGAACAGAGGCACGACGCGTAAATTGCACCATTCTCATTGTTTGTTCAGACCCAAAACGCCATGGCAGGACTTCAGACCCAGATCTGAATGTATGTGGGTGAAAAATATATTTATTTGGAAAAGTGAACGTTGTTTTCCATAGAACACAGTAGCCGCCGCAATGTACTAATAATATCAAATTCTGCTATTTGTGATGTTGCAGAATTCTTCATGACGGTCCGGAACTATTTAAGTACTCTTTGTGAAAGAGAACCTGGCTGGATAAAAAATGGCTTCCATGCTTAATATGTGTGATCTTGGGCAAATATTTATTTCATCAAAACTTTATCTTCATAATCAAGAATGGAAGCACTTTCAAATGCATGCGTTCAGAATACCAGCCGTACAAAAACCTGTTGTTTTTTAATTAATAGACTACAATGTTCTATAATATTCTGGCCACATACAGTGTTCACATGACAACTGCCTTGCCTCTTGGTTCACTAATGGCACGCACTCAGTGTGGTACATCATAGAATGTCAAGACTGATGGCGCGGGCAAATCGAGCATGAGGGTTCCGTTTTCTACTTGTACATTTCTGACAGACACATACTTCAGTGAGATTCTAGCTCCGTGGCAGGGCATGAAACAGGCTTCTGTGTCTGTAGGCAAGCCAAAGGGGGTCCGTTTTTGATCAGTAAATAAATATTTTCAAAACCTGTGCCCCTTTATTCCAGAGGTGCATGCATTTATGATGATGCCTGCACTTGCACACATCCTCCTACATCTGTGAGCCTAGGAAATGGTCCAGTCATCATCATGGCTGTTTGTTTTTCCTCTTATATTCACAATGCTACACGGCATCAGCCAAAAGCTTTTTGCTAATGATGCACAGCATGGGCAAAAAGCACTGGCAAAACCAATAGGTCAGAAAAGCAAGATCCTTCTCTGATCAGGCAGTAAATAAAAAAATAAATGGCACTGGAGTCATTCTGCTCGTGCTGCTTTCTGATAAATGTACATGATCATCAAGCATGCATGTGTAAGTGGTGTGACGTGATTGCGTCATCACTTTTAGGTCTGGCTTTAGCCAAGACTTTTGATTTTACTAAAATAATATGTATAATATTACTTAATGGGGCTTTCCGCCACCTCTATTCACCCATTGGTCTGTGTTGTCATTCCCATTTTGCTTCCACCCACTACAGCATACAGCACGGCGGAAGTGGGTCAGCATAATTACTTAATCCTCTGGTTAAAGTCACTTTGAGTAGCTACAGTGCATTTTCTCTTTCACAAGGTGCACATCCACACTCAAGGAGTTCCCTTTAGTACCAGTGTTGCCAGATGTGATCGTAGGACACATTTGAAGTGAGCCCATGGCATATTTCAGCTTTATCAGTTCCTATCTCCTTCCAACGCTGTTGTAAATTCTGTTTGAAGTGAACTGCTGTTATTTCATGGCATTCCTGGACTCTCTTTCACCAGTGGTAATTTGATCAACTTTGCCCAGGAAAAAACACATTTTATGGTGTTTAATTTGCTGCAGTTTTATTGAAATATAGTTGGGGTGTGTAACTTGGTTTTTAGTATCCAATATTTCTTTATACTAAGTACCCTCTTTCCTTCCATTTTCTTCCTTTCCTTTCCTTCTTTCTTTTCTGCCTTTCCCGTTTAACATCCCTTTTTACTTCCCTTTCTTTATTACCTTCCTTCATTCTTTATTTTTCTTTCCTTTCTTTTTGCCTTATTTTCTTTTACCTTTCATTTTTTTCTTTCTGTTCATTCTTTCCTTTATTTTATCCATCAACCGTCTTTCTCGAGCAGTCAGTTAGTTACACATGATTTCTAATGTTTTTCATTTATTTTTTTAATGGTAACATGGATGGTAGATTTGAATTACCTTTATGTAAGCTTGTACTTTTCTAAAGCTCAAATCCTTGTTCTTAGTGTAAATCTTTTCTTGGCTTCTAGGTCTAGAGTGCAGCCAGTGTAGCACCAGCTGTACGTTCACAACTTGGCATGAAACAGAATCACTACGAACCGTAGAGGCAGCATTGAAGGTTCATTGCAGCAGGCAGCCGCAACCCTTGATTCTCGAAGAGTTTGGAAAAGTGTAGGAGGAAACCTGTATCATTCAAGATTTAGTGTAATTTCCTATCTGTGAAAAGTCTGTTGCCATAAATAGCTCAATATTTCTGGACAGTGAGTTTAAAACTCAATTAAGTACAGTCTCATACTTGATCACTTTGTCCAGTTGACAGGCAAATATGTCCCAACAAAGTCTATTCAGCTTTGGATTCAAAAAAGTAAAGACAGTGATAAAGATAGCCCAGGAGAAGGAAAGCCAAAAAAACAACTGAGGTTGGGCCTTGTACCACTGCACAGAATCCTAACACAACTAAGAACAAAAAGTATGATGCTGAAAAAAGAAAACGAGTTTTTCAGTCACACTGGGTGGAATCCTGGCCATGGCTAGCCCTGAAGGAAAGTCCGGAGGGAGAAGGACCAAAAATGTACTGCACTATTTGCCAAAAATATCCTACTATAGCAGTCAGCTATTCGGGTTCAGGTAGAAATGCATTCTTAAGTGGATGTGACCAGTTGCGCATTGAACCAATCAGAGCTCATGAAACTAGTAAGGCACATATTACATGTGTTTCATGGCACCGCCAGGAAATGAAAGATACCACCTTGCAGTCTAAGACTCCTATAGCTGGTACCTCACATTCCAGTGTCCCTACAGAGCAGCCCCTCATCATGCAAGCACTGCAAAAACTGAAGGAGTCAGAAAGAAAGAAACTGACCATCTTGTTTAACAATGCTTACCTAATTGCAAAACAAGGTAAGCCACTCTCGGACATGGACATCCTATGTAGGGCTATGAAGAAAGCAGGTGTGGATATAGGAGAAAATTATGCAAACCGTGAAAAAGCCTCAGAGTTCATTAGATGTGAGGCGGATATACTTCGACAGGACATCAAAAAAATAGTTTCAAATTCTCGCTTCATCTGCGTTATTGCTGACGGAAGCACAGATAGTGCCATCACTGAACAGGAAACTGTGCTGGTCAGAGTAGTCAATGGTGGGAAACCCTACACTCTATTTGCAGATCTTGTTCCACTTGAACATGCACATGCTCAAGGAGTTCTGGATGGTATAGTTAAAGGAATCAAAAGGTTATCTTTGGATTTAGTAGATATGAGTACTACAGAACATCCCGGCCCATCACTAATAGGTGTCAATTTCGATGGTGCTGCAGTTATGATGGGATCTAAAGGAGGGGTTGCAGCACTCCTAAAGAAAGACATTCCTTTTCTTCTGCCGTTCCACTGTGTAGCCCACAAGCTTCAGCTTGGGATTCTAGATGCTGTAAAATCCCATCCCTCTATTTGTCAGTTTGAGCAAACTTTGAAATGGATTTTCAAATTTTATTGGTATAGTCCTAAGAGGCGAAGAGATGCCAAAGAAATTTCAAGAATAATTGATGAAAACTTTGCACATTTCACTGATATTAAACAGGTTAGATGGGTATCCTGCAAAACCAGGGCTTTGGCAGCCATGCAGCAAAACCTGCAGACAGTGGTTCTACACTTAGGACAGGTCGCAGCTGGTAGTGATGATTCTGCTGCTAAGGCAAAAAGTACCTCTCAGTTGTTACTAGTTTTACATTTATAAAAAACCTTTACAGTCTGAGAGATGTTCTGAAGCCAGTGTCTCAGCTTTCAGAATTCTTTCAGTCTAATGAACTGCTTTTATTGCATGTTCCACCTGCTGTAGAGAGGTGTGCGTTGACCCTAGTAGGCCTAAAGAGTGAGCTGGGTGAATATATGCAGCAGTTTAAAAAACTGTACCACCCTGAAGAAAAGAAGTTTGGACACATTTCTACTGATGGCTGGGAAATAAAGTTATCAGGACACTGCCCACCAGCAGCAACAATCCAAAGTGACAGTGAGCTCATTGACAGTATGGTTAAGTACATTGATAAGAGGTTTGAAAATTTTAATTGCATGCCGGTTCAAGGTTTTCAGGCATTTGATTATACACTGTGGCCAGAAAGTAGAGAGGAGCGCTATACATATGGGCTGTCTGATATTGAGGCAATTGTACAACATTTTGAGGTACTTTTCACCACAGACGAGAGGTTGGCAATTGTAGAGGAGTTTTGTGGACTTAAAACCCATATGAAAAGCTTTCAGAGCAAAGGTATTCCTGTATTGCCTGCATATTCCACCCTGCTAGCAACAAAACCTTCCTCGTTGACTAATATATTAAAGCTTGTGGAGATGATGTTCACATTCAGTGTATCTACAGCAGAAGCAGAACGTGTGTTTTCTGCCATGAATATCATTAAGAACCCACTAAGAACACGGTTAAATCAAGATGTTCTCCAAGACCTAATGCTTCTTAAGGTAGAAGGACCAAGCTTTGAGGATTATGACCCCAGCAGAGCTATTGATCTCTGGCTTACAACAGGAGGCACAAAGCATGTGTGCGGACATAAAGGGCCACATCTATCATAACTGTTGAAGTATTGCGAATATGAATCTTAGAGCATCCTGCCATGCAAGATCATTTATTGTTGTATTTCTATACAATTTCTATATGTTTGAATAAAAGGGATAATATCGCTTGTCAAGTTTTCCTTTAGTATTATTATTGCACAGCATTTAAAGCTTTACTGATTTTAATAAAGCAAAAATTAATGTTTCTCTGTCAGCCGGAGCTCTAATGTTTGATGTGGGATGGGAGTAGGTGGGACAAGTGGATTTTATAGGACATGTAGATCTCAGTGGCATTTTGTCCCTTGGACAAGTAGATTATTTGGAAAATTCCACACCCCTGCTCAACAAACCAGGAGCCTATTCCTACCCATGCTCCCTAGTGTGCTGGACCAAGGGAGAGATGCTTTCAGGGAACCAGCAGTATGCAGGGCTGTGACTCCAAGAACTGAGAAAAAGTATAAACACTCTTCACAAGACCCTGCATACATACAAGGATCAGTGCCAGCTGACTCCATAATTACGGCAGCGGCCAGGAAAAGGGTCAATGTGCCCACTAATGCCGGACCACCTCCAGACAAGGAGAGTAAGAGGATGGATCTTACAGGGAGAAAGGTGGAGAGGAATGCGGCAGTCCAGTGGCGTATCGCAAACTCGAACGCCCTGATCAACAGGCACGCATACCATCACTGGGACGAAGTGGGGCAACTCCTCAAGCATCTACCAGATGAGTACCAACAAAGGGCAGCTCACCTGGTAGAAGAAGGCAAAAGCATGGCAAACACATGGTTGAAGTCAGCCTTGGATGCTGCAGAGACATCCAGCAGACTAATGATGATAGGAGTGACCGAGAGGAGACACGCATGGCTCAGGATTTCTGGATTCAAGCCAGAGGTGCAAAGTAACATCCTGAATACACCCTTCAACGGTGAACAACTGTTTGGCACGCCAGTTGACGAAAAGCTGACGCAGCTCAAAAAGGACAATGAGACAGCAAGGTCCATGGGAGCGCTGCAGTTCAGAGGGATGAGAAGAGGGGCACCCACCAGAAGGCTGGGCGGTAGAGGAGGCAACGTGCCTGCCACATCGCACCAAACGTTCCAGCAAGGCTACCAAAGGAACAACCAAGGCCAGCAGCAGCAAGGACAGCAGCAGCAAAACTGGCAGTACCACCCCCGGGGCAAGTCCTTTCGAGGGCGCGGAAACGGACGAGGACAATCTCGTAGAGGAGGCCAACAGCCCACCTCCAAGTGACTTCACCATCAAGCCCACAACCACCCTAGCAACACCTCGGGGTGGGGGCAACGACAAACAGAGAAACAAAAACCTGACGTTCCACAGGAAACAGTCCCTCGAACACACAACACCGGTAGGAGGCAGGATAAAGAACTTCCTCAAGCAGTGGAGGAAGGTCACTACAGACAAGTGGATACTAAACATCATACAATACGGATATTGCAAAGAACTGGAAAGACAACCTCCAACAAAAAAAACAAGAAACAAGGCCCACTCAGCAAAAGAACTTTCGCTCTTGCAGCTGGAGGCAAAGGAACTGCTCAGCAAAGAGGCAATAGAGACAGTACCGCACAACCAAAGGAACAAGGGGGTTTACTCAACTTACTTCCTCGTGCCAAAGGTGGACGAAACACTACGACCTATCTTAGATCTGAGATTCTTAAAAAAATTCATAAGAACTCAAAGATTCAAGATGACTTCCCTGCAGGAGGTAATACCACAAATACAACAAGGGGATTACATGGCAACTATAGATCTGAAGGACGCGTACTTACACATCCCCATCAACCACAGGCACAAACGTCTACTAAGGTTTGTAATCAACCAGACTCACTACCAGTTCACAGTACTAGCATTCGGACTCAAGTCCGCACCACGGGTGTTTACAAAGTGCCTAGCAGCAGTAGCAGCGCACCTACGAAGGCAAGGAATACACGTATATCCCTACCTCGACGACTGGCTCATAAAGGCAAGCTCTTACAACCACTGCAAAGAACACATCCAGCAGGTCGTGCAAACACTGAGTCAACTGGGTTTCTCAATTCATTGGGAGAAATCGTCAACCGAACCAGAGCAGATCAAGATATTCTTGGGGGCCGAGATCTACACCATACAGGCCAAAGTGTTCCCCAGCAGGAGGAGGACATTGGCGATACTAAAGGAAACACGTCCTTACCGCAAGGGGCAAGTTCTGACAGGGAGGACGGTGAGCAAGCTAATGGGAATGATGGCGTCATGCATCCACCTAGTCCCAAATATCCGGCTACACATGAGACCATTCCAGTAATGGATTCAGCAGCAATGGTCACAGGCAACAGGGGGTTGGGAAGATCTTGTGGTTGTCACACACGCAGTGCATCAGGAAATGGCGTGGTGGAACAAGGAAAACCTATCACAGGGGAAGCCATTCACACAACCAACTCCAACAGTGACCATCACAACGGACGCCTCCCAGCTGGGGTGGGGCGCACACATGAACAAGCTCAGGGTGAGGGGTCTATGGTCGCAGCAAGATGCGGTCAGACACATCAACTACCTGGAGCTAAAGACTGTGTTCCTAGCCTTAAAAGCCTTTCAGAAACAGCTGTACGGAAACAGGGTGTTGATCCAAACAGACAACACAACCACCATGTTCCACATCAACAAACAAGGAGGAACACAATCAGTGGCACTATCAGGGCTAGCACAGGAAATATGGAAATGGGCCATCCCGCTAAAAATAGACCTACTGGCAAAACACCTCCCGGGGAAGGACAATGTGGAAGCAGATCGACTCAGCAGGCAGACGTCGGCATCCCACGAGTGGGAGCTCAATCAACAGGAAACAGAGAAGCTATTCCAGAAATGGGGTACACCGCAAATAGACCTATTTGCAACACACCAGAATGCAAAATGCCAAAACTACGCATCCAGACAACCAGACCATTGGTCACAAGGGAATGCGCTATGGATAGATTGGTCAAAGACATTTGCATACGCTTTTCCCCCGATACCACTGATACACAGGGTACTCAGCAAATGCAGAATCAGCAACATGACGCTAATACTGATAGCACCTCAGTGGGCCAGGCAGTCCTGGTTCTCACAGATAGTGGAAATGGCACAAGAACCAGCACACAGGTTCCCAAGAAGAAAGGACCTGTTAGCAATGCAGAACGGAAAGGTGCTACACCCAGAACCGGAGAGCCTCAGCCTAGCAGCATGGCTCCTGAAGACTTAGAATTTGCACACCTCAAATTACCACCAAGTACCATGGCAGTACTCAGGGAGGCAAGGAGACCTTCCACAAGGAAGTGCTACGTAGCAAAGTGGAAGAGGTTCTCCCAATGGTGCATCAAGGAGAATCTACAACGAAAGATCACAAGGGAATCAACAGTACTAAAATACTTAACACACCTGCTACAAAGCGGATTAAGCTACACATCCCTCAGGGTGCACTTGGCTGCGGTAGTGGCCTACACAAGAGGAGAGACGGGGAGAAGTTTCTTCACCTCCCAAGTTGTGAAAAGATTTCTGGAGGGGGCGAAAGAATCGCACCCCTAAAGAGGATGCCAGCACCAGCATGGAACCTCAACGTAGTGCTAACTCAGTTGATGAAGGCACCCTTTGAACCTATTCACAAAACTACACTGCACATGCTCACACTAAAGACGGCCTTCTTAGTGGCTATCACGTCACTACGAAGAGTAAGTGAGTTGCAAGCGCTGACACTCCAAGAGCCGTACCTGCAAATACAAAAGGACAGGATTGTAATGAGGACGGACCCACACTTCATGCCAAAGGTGGTGTCTCGGTTCCACATTAACCAAACAATACAAATACCATGTTTTTTCCAAAACCCTTCCACACAAACCGAAAGGGCGCTGCACACACTAGACGCCAGAAGGGCGGTAATGCACTATATGGAAAGGACAAAGGAGTGCAGGAAAACAAAACAGTTCTTCGTCTCCTTTGCCAGCAGTTTTCTGGGACGACCAGTCACCAAGAATACCATTGCACGATGGATCGCGCAGACAATTCAACTCTGCCACAAACAGGCAGGACAACAGTTACAAGGAGCAGCTCAAGCTCACTCAACAAGGAAGAAGGGAGCAACAATTGCGTTTCTAGCGAACACACCTATCCAAGACATTTGCCGAGCTGCAACATGGTCTTCACTGCACACGTTCACTAAGCACTACTGTGTGGATATTCAAATGAACAAGGAAGCGCAAGTAGGACAAAAGGTCTTACAACACATTTTCAGTAACCAATGCTCATCGTCCACCCAGCCACCGCAATAAGGGAAAAACCGCTACTAAGTCTATGCACAGCATAGTGAATCCAGAAAGATTCACGCTGCAAAACGTATAGTTTACCTGTCGGTGTAGTTTTGCAGCTTGAAGACTTTCTGGATTCATTAGCGAGCCCACCCTCCTCCGCCAGAAAGATGAGGCATAAGGACAAAGGAGGCTAAAATTGCATACATAGCTAAAAGGGATCAAGCAAAGCGGACAACAAAACTGGAAAAGAGAAAAAAAATCCGAAGATGGCAACCAAAGGTGGGAGCTTCCGCAGGAAGCGCGTCGACGTCACGAAGGACACCAAATGGTGGGACGTCGCCGCCCACCTGGGCCACGAAAAAAAAAAAGAAAAAAAAAAAGAGAGAAAAAATACTACGATTCCGGACCCAACCACAAGA
The DNA here is from genome assembly GCA_963921515.1 of Calotriton arnoldi. Lineage (NCBI taxonomy): Eukaryota > Metazoa > Chordata > Amphibia > Caudata > Salamandridae > Calotriton > Calotriton arnoldi. The sequence goes on from CAWUFW010000052.1 coordinate 439,123, forward strand.
TGGCAGAATAATGCACAGCATAGTGAATCCAGAAAGTCTTCAAGCTGCAAAACTACACCGACAGGTAAGAAACTATACGTTATTGTTGGCCGTAGGACTCTGCACTTTACCACTACTAACCAGTGCTAAAGTGCTTGTGTTCACTCCCTAAAAACATAGTAACACTGGCTTACAGCCGATTGGCAAATTTAATTTACTTATAAGTCCCTTGTAAAGTGTCATACCCTATACCCAGGGTCTGTAAATTAAACGCTATCAGTGAGTTCAGCACCCTTTAAATATCCCCCTAAAACAAGTCCCAGGCCTGCCATTGCAGCATGAATACAGTTTAAACTGTCAATTCAACTTGGCAATATAACCCCCTGGCCAAGCCTTAAACTCCCATTTAATTGCATATAAGTCACCCCTAAGGTAGGCCCTAGGAAGTCCATAGGGCAGGATGCATTGCAATTAGAAGGTTGGACATATACTTTTAAGATGTACATGTCCTGGTAGTGTTTTTCACTACTGTGAGGCCTACCTCTCCCATATAAAAAAATTATATTGCCTTATTACATTTAATAAGTGCTAACTTTTGTTCGGGAACAGGTAAACGCTGCAATTAAAAACCCTCTTAATAGTAAAGTCTGATTTTGAGTTACAATTTTGAAAATGCCACTTTTAGAAAGTCAGCATTTTCCTGCCCTAGTTTTTCGGTGCCTGCAGCCTGTCCTAGGTCACATGACTGGGTGTAATTGGCAGTTGAATGTTGTATATTCCTCCCAGACAACCACACAATAGAGATATTAGGTGCACTTGGAAGGGCCAGCAACTGCCAGGATGGGGGCACAGCCCCACTTGCAACTGAATAGGCTGTGCTCTGCTTTCACACAAAGGACTGGTCACCCCCGCATTGTTCATGCAGCCAGCTTGGAGCTTGGGCAGGGGAAACAGGAAACTTCAAGCACTTCAAAGGGAATATTCTAGAATCTTTAAAGAAGGCACCAGGTATAAGAATAGGGTCCTCGGACCACCTCATCAGTTCACTTTCAGGACCTGCAGAAGGACTCCGAGGACTGCCTGCTGCTGTGGCCTGCTCTGTACTCAACAAGACTGCGGCGCTGCACCTAGAAGGGCTGATTTGCTGTCTGGAGCCTGCCTTGAAAACTCAGAGGCCGGCCCTGCTGCTTCAGCCCTGTTTTATGACTCAAAGCCCGAACTGCCAGAGTGACTCCAAAGGCTAGTTGGCTGGCCTCCTGATCAAAGCCTCAGGAACAGAAAAGGCTCCAACCATATCGAACCCACACCTGGACCCAGCCTGAGAGAGTCCTAAACCCCCAAGTGGTGCCCCACCAAGTCCTGGACCTTTGGTTGTAGTGTCAAAGGTGCCCAGATATCCAAATCCAAAACTCAGCATTTAGAAAAGTTTTGGCTAAAAACTGCTCTGAGAACAGAGAGTAGACCGGGACCAACCTGCTCGTCTATCCGCACAAGGAGCATTGTCAGTCGGCCTGACTTAGCGGCTTCTGCTACGTTCTTCTGTGCAACAACAAATCCTATTCAGCGGTCCTTCGCCAAAAGGGTATTCGGCCTTGTGGAACTCTCGTCGGCTGAAGCCCCATGCCAAAAAAGAGATTTAGTCTGTACGTAGAAATCTTCACTGCTACTTCATCCATCAGCTCACCGAAGACAAAACTCCCTCCGCGGACACTGTCTGCAGCCTCACGCTGCTGAACTTTACCTTGTCAAAACACTTTCTTCAAAATTTCTTCCAAGTCCAAAAGTAAGCGCTGACCGGGACCAATCCACTTTTTGTATCCAACTCGCGCGCCATTGCAGTTGGCCATATTTTTGGGCTTAGACCCGGTCTTGCGCGGCTAGATGTCTGCGGTTGGTGCTTTGATCGTTTATGTGCTAGTTTTTACTTTAAACTTCAAAAAATTCATAACTCTGGTTCTACTAATTGGAGTTTTTCCATTTTGGTGTTACATAATTTATTAAAATGTACTCCATTTTTCTAAATTAGTGTGGGATTTTTCTTGTGATGTGTTTTCACTTTATTACTGTCTGTGTGCTGCATAAATACTTTACACATTGCCTCGAAGTTAAGCCTGACTGCTTTTGTGCCAAGTTACCAGAGGGTTAAGCACAGGTTAATTTAGTGATTTTTTTGGTTCACCCTGACAGATTGTGGTTGTTGCTTGAGCAGGCTTAACGCCACACTCAACCAACAATTCAATTTCTCACATAAACCTTTTGCATGGCACCCCAGAGGAACTAGATTTGAGAATCATGTGGAAAAAAATAATAGAATGTTAGCTGCCCTTATCTGAAGTTCTCCAGCACTGATATCTTTCATAGATTCTCACACACACTAAATTTCCCAGTTGTCAGGCTGGGAATCCTGAGAAGGGTATGTAATATTTTCATCTTTTGCACTGGATCTTTCACAGCTTCACATGATTGAACAAAGATTAATAAAGACTGTATCAGTTTGATCAGTGGTAGTAAGGTTCATCGTAAGTAAACATGTTTCAAAGCACCTCCTGTCCATTCATAGACTGTGCTGTGGACCGTACGTCAAGGAAGTAGTACTTGGAGAAGAAGTACATTGTCTTCCAAGTCACTGCTCTGCAACTGTACTTTAGAGGAACCTCAGCAAAGAGATGCAGTTGCTGCTGTGCCCCTTGTAGAATGAGCTCTGTGTTGCCAGATAGTTTTTAAAAATTCTTTCTAATAAGGCCAGAAGCCTTCATAATACCAGACACAATCCACTGTGAAACTCCTTTTTAAAAAGTGCATTACTTTTGTTATGTTGTTGTTGTTGTTGTATAAGCTTTATTTTGACAGCTCACATCATAAAAGCTATAAAAACGCCATTTTAGATATATAAAAAAATTTAAAATAGTTGCTTCGTCAAGAACACGTTACAACAAGTATATACAACTAGACCACTCTAGTATCATGCTAAAAACAGAAAGTATCATGCTAATCAGCGCGTCAAGGGTAGAGCTGTCAGTAATACAACATAGTGAAATTAAAATATACCTAGATTACATTTTAAACAAGCATTGGCATAGCCAATAGGTCTCGCTTTTGGGACCTTATAAGTATTTAGTTATGCAGCACAATATCCTTGGTGCAACAACATCAACTGTTGCATGGCTAAACACTTATAAGGTCCCAAAGGCGAGACCTATTGGCTATGCCAATGCTTGTTTTCTATTTGATGGAAAGGTTTAGGTCTTCAAACAACACCAGTGAGTGGTTTGCTGCACAAAGGGCCCAGGGCTGCGATGAGGCTAGGACAAGGAGGCTGTGCCCGAGAACTGCCTATTGCTTGTAACATGGAAAGGGTTCAGAATATCTGCATTCATCTGTATTTTATTAATCCCACAAAACATCAGCATGAAGAATCCCAATAAACATCTGCATCAACTCACATACCTCAACCACTCCCCCACCCCACTAATGTTAACACCCAACTGCTATTTATTTTATCTACCCCAAGGAAATTCTAGTGAATGCATGGAATAGTTGCTTGAGTCACTAAACTAACCCCAATAACCAATAACATGACTAGTCACTAACCTTGGGTTCGGTAGCAGCATGCTGCCCAGGGTAAAGCGCTTCAGCACCTCGTATGGGGTATGATATCTGTGTGAGTGAGAAGGGGTGGGGGATCAAGAGCGAGAGAGGGGGGAGAAAGAGAAGGCTTTGACTGTTGAAGAGAGGCTAGAGAGGGCGGGGCAGGCAGAGAGCAAGACAGATGGAGAGTCAGAGTGAAGTAAGAGTGTGTAGAGAGAGAGCGAGGGGGGTTGGGTGAGGGAGTGGGCTGAGGGCAAGGTGTGTTTAGGAACATCAAAGGTTCTTGAAATGAAGTGACGTCATTGAAGATGGAGTCGGTGGGAGAGAAGTTTCATGGCGAGGTGCAAAGAGAGATGAAAGAGGTGGGATTGGTAAGGGCAGAGGGGGCTGGAGAGTGTGCAAGACAATAAGGAATTTATGAAGGGAGAATGATGGGAGCACGGGAAGGTAATGTAAAAAAGGAAAAATATGGCAGAATATGAAAGACGGGCGGGATAAAGAGATGGGCTATAAAGGGGAAGAAAGGTGTGACGAAAGGAGCGGTCAGAAGAGGGTAGACATATAAAGTGGGAGAGAGGTAGGCGACAACGTAAGGGAGTGAGTGATGGAAAAGGACAATGCAGATATAAAAATAGGAAAGGGAAAGAGGAGAAGATGAGGGTCCGAGAAGATGGCTCGTTCACGTATGGAGCGTAGATTCTGGGAGAGTGAGGGGAGGAAAAGTGGGGAGAGTCCGTGAGCAAGGGAAGAGAGTCTGGAATGAAAAAGACCATTGAGAACAAGGGGTCTAAGAGGGGAGAGAAAGAGATGTCAAGGGAGCAGGAGAGGGTGAGAAAAGGCGCTTCATGCGAGTGTGTGAAAGAGCGGTAGATTGGGTCGACAGGGACAGAAAATAGTTCGGGAGAGCATCAAAGAAAAAGAAGAGATACCCCGATAAAGAAAGGGATGAAACAGAGAAGATAGGATGGTAGGTCTAAGGGGGAAGAGAGATGGTGACAGAGAGCAGGATAGAAAATGAGAAAGGGGAACGACAGGCTGGAAATTAAGAAACGCGACGGAGAAGAGTGTTAGAAAGCGAGGGAGCGAACATGTAAGAAGGAACGAAGGAATGGAACATGGAAGGGTGACATAAACCAGGGAAGAATGAAGAGAGGATGTTTGGAAACAAGAACAGGGAATACCTTTTGTAGGCAGAACTCCTTAAAATCACACGTTCAACCCTATCAACAGACGCCATTCAGATCTTTCTTGTGGCGATTACATATGATTACAGCACACAAATTATAGTTTTGGCCTGCAGGTGGCGATAGGCGACCACGTCCAGAAATTAGTTTGGGGATGGTAATTTGTCTCCGTAACATCCCCCTTTGAGTGTGCCCAAAAGTGTGATAAGGGCCCCACACAAAGTTTGCGGCATTTAAAAAACATATTGTGTGGCAAGAATGGCAAAATTATGGGACAAGAAAATACAAATTATGGAGCATGTTGCCACATATACAATGACAATGCTCTTTTTTTATTTTAACACCAAAGCAATCGGCAAATAAAACAAGCATTGCTTAAAAGCGGATGCCCATTACTCTCAGCGAGTGTGCTCAGACGGAGTGACAGGCGCCGGAAGGACGGAAGCAATGACGGGCAGAGGTGCGAGCGAGGAGGCGCGCGCTAAAAGGAAATAAAAACAAGCATTGGCCGCGAGGCCGTGAAAGTGACGCGGCCGTGAAAGTGAAAGTGATCGCGATCTGTAAGGGTGCCCGCGAGCGATGCACTTAATGAGCCATGACGAGTCAGGAAAGCCAGATGGCGCCTGTGCTCGTAACTGTGCGCGTAACCGCACGCTCTAGGCCACACAAAAAGCTGTGGTCGGCTTTTTGAAGCCCACTTACTAAAAGTCTAGCCAGAGCAGCGCATGCGCTGGCTCAGGCCAGACCTAAAAAGAGGTGGGTCAAGGCACTAAAAAACTTCCTTTTATCGTTCAATTTCAGTTACACCCAACTTGCAACCCCCCCTCATGGAAGCATTGTCAGAGAGCTAAAAACAGTAAAGTGCACGTGCAAGGTATATAAATAGGCCTTAAATTGTTATCTTGAGAGCCCAGCGACAGCTTCACATAGGCCTCATGCGACTGTGGGCTGCCGCGTTCCTGTCTGGGCCTTCCTTCTTATTAGCCATGCAAGGCTTAGGAACTTAGCCACACTGCAGGCAAAAAGCGGTCTTGGGTCCGATCTAAGGATACGCAGGGCAACACGATGCTCCCGTGTGCCCAGTTGCCGGCAAATCGGTTTTAACCACTTTACCCTTGGTGTGGAGTATGCCTGGAATGCAAACATAACATGGGCAACACTTTCTACCGGAGCCTTGCAGCACAGAGAGTCCTTAGATGCTGGGTTGCATGTATGCCATCTGGCTGTGGTTTTACAGACAGGAAGTGTACCAAACCTAAAATGGATATATAGGAGCCTGTCCTGCGGACCTAGATTATGTCTAGAAAAGGCTCTAAATATCTTTCCTGCTTGTGGAGATAGAATTCTGCAGTGAGTCTCCCCAGGTTTGGGTTGCTAGATTCTTGTTGGTCCACCCAATCCCAGTAGAGGCGCTTGAGTTCTTCTTTCCTCAGTGGATCTTGTTTGTCCCAGTGGGCTCTGAGCCCTATGGCTGTCGTCATTTTCCTAATATTAGCAATCCAACCCACTTTACTACTCGTGTCTAGCCTGATGACCTCAGATAGGGCTTCCGCATAAGGCAGAAGCTCTTTGGTTCGCCTAATGCGAACCCAAAAGAGCAAAGGTCGAAGCTTTGCTACATCACCTATGAAACGTCTGCCCATATCAAGCATTAGGGGAGTGAGGGGAACATATTTTGGCAGCATCACTAATTCCCTGAGGAATTTATGTTCTGATCTGCAGAGATCGTAGGTCTTCTCGAATCCCCACAGCTCGTCTCCATACAATGCTGTGCTGAGTGCCTTTGCTTTGTAAACCTGAGGGACTGGCGCTACCGGTCTGCTGTGCGATGAGCGATGTTCCTTCCCAAGTGATCCCACTACCCTTTTGTGGCTCATTAGCATCTTTGTGAGATGATTTTTCCAAGACATATTATCTGCGAGGTGGATACCAAGATAATCGAAAGTTCTCACTCTTTCTAAGGGTTTTCCACCAAGCAGAAGACTGCCTCGATAAAACTTATGGGGGTTAAAGGCCATAGATTTTGTTTTTGTAGTATTAATCACCAGCCCTCTTGTGTCGCAGAAAAGTTGGAATCGGTTCAAAAGGCGTTGCAACCCCATTGGGGTCTTTGACACCAACAAGGTGTTGTCTGCGAACAAGAGGGTCGGTACCTTAACCCTCCCAGAATTGGTGCATCTGCGGGGTCTTCTTGCAGGAAGCTTACCACTCCATTCACGTAGAGTGAAAAAAGGGTGGGGGCCAGAACACAGCCCTGTCGGACTCCCCTGCTTACAGGAATACGGTCAGTCAACTGGCCCTGCGTCCCCCACCTGATCTGCGCATAAGTATCTTCATGCAGCCTAATTATAAGATCGAGGATAAACAAGGGGATCCCCAAATCTTTGAGCACTAACCATAGTTTAGTTCTGGGAACTAGGTCAAAGGCAGTCTTTAAGTCAATAAACGCTAAGTAAAGACTGCCTTTGCTAATCACCACCTCTTTCCAGTAGATGAGTTGGAGCCGAAATCCCTGGTCGATGGTCCCCGTCCTGGCCCTAAAGCCGGCCTGAAACTGTGATAGAATAGCGTAATCGTCTGCCCACAGCTGGATCCTCTACAGCAAGACTCTACTAAACACCTTCTGGAGGGCATTGATCAGGCTTATGGGCCTATAATTTGAGGGGTCATCTTTGGCTCCCTTTTTATAAAGTGGGACCACCTCTGCTCCTTTCCAGTACCCGGGGACTGGGGCACCTTTGGCTATTGCATTTGCCAGGAGAAGAATATAGCGGGCCCAGTTGGAGATGTCAGATAAAAACAGATCACCCGGTATGCCATCTGGGCCTGCTGCCTTGGACGCACTATTCTGCCCATTGTGGCCTCAATTTCACCTAGGGTAAACTTTTGTTATGTTAACAAAAAGCCACAAAGAGTTGGTATGATTGCTGGAAGGTGCTTATTTTGCCTAAACAGAACTTTACACTTCTTTTACTATGAAAGGAGAAAAATGATTTCTGCGCTGCTGAATCTGGTTGATGGAAAATATTAGTAGGGGAATATTTTCAATCAAGTGAAATGACAGAAGCTCTTTAGATATGAACCTTGGGCTGGTCTGAGGATAACTTTGTCCATGTGAAAACAAAGGCACAGCCCCTTTTCTTCCATCTTGCCGACTCTTCTAGTTGATGTAATTTCCACATTGCTGAATCATAACTGTTAATTCAAATGGGGCTTTCATTAATGCTGCCAGAGCTATGTTAGGCTGTGCTGATGGTGCCGAGTTTCACACCAGGGGAAGAGTGCAGAAAACTGTTCTCATAAACCATTTGATAATCCTCAATGCAAATAACAATTGGCTGAACTTATCTTCTAATTTGTCTAAATATTGCTCAAAGGTGGACTCTTGGAACAGTTTTTAAGGTCAAGCCAACCAAGTGGAGCAGGCCGAGCAAGAATGGATGTTGAGACAATAGATTCAAGTGATTAGAACATCATAAATAAAAAAATAATAATAATAAATTTAAAAAAAATTAATTATATTAATTTCTCCACAGTTGGAGGGACTTGGCTTAGTCTGCCCTTTTTGTCCTCATATCTTGAGGTAGTTACTTCATTTAAGACTGCGAAAGGTTTGCCTGATCTACATCCCTTATAATCGAAATATTCCCTTCTAAAGCTCTACCTCCAAGTAGTCGCGACCTAAGCCTCCTGTCTTGTAGTCCAGGATAGTCAGGTCGCGTGGGTCTTGATATTCCCCAAGGAATCTGAGGTCGCGTTGCTAACTAAATTGATTCGGCTATTCACCCTGACCTCACCCCAGGATCCTCTGTCTGATTTTACACTGTACTCCCTCGACAAACACCCTACCTCTGTCCTAACTCCTGACATACCTTTCGTCCCCTGTGCTGGAGCTAACTCCTGACTTGAAGTCGGGCCTACGTACGCTTTCTCACGCCTCCTTTTCTTGAAAACCATGACAGGTGTAGCTTATTAAACCTAAAGCCCCACGTGCTCCTCAATTGCCCTACCTCATCGCGACGTCATATTGTATTGAATTTTTACTCTGGATGTATACTCATGTTATTGTTAACTGAGCTGTTTAATGACTTTTATCCTTATTGCACTACATACACTGTTAACTGTCCTGCCTCTTTATGATCATCTAAAATGTACTATTCGACTCTACCCACCACCATATATTATGCGTTATAACACATTGCACGTCCGTCTCTTTGTGCAATAGGGAGTAGAGAATTGTTCAGGCGTATAGTTAATTTATCTACCATTCTCACTGCATCTTTATGTTACCTCCTCCCTTCGTTTTGTCCTTTTGAACAGGTTTTACGCCCCCTCTCACCATTTATGACTTCTTCCTAGCTCAGACCTCCCCGGGGTCTACTCTAGTCACTTTCTTTTCCCGGCCTTATACGGAATAACAATGCCCCCCTTCACTCACCCCCTCCCTACACTGGATGCACCTATCACTAGACATGGCCCAAACTCTTGGACCATCCTTTATCCCCCCAACCTCTCCAAAAATGCTAAGAAAAACTTTAAACACAAACTACTAATTCGCCACCAAGAAACGCTATTTGTAGATAACTACCGTAGTCTCACCTCGATTGTAAAAACCAACTACATCTTCTACTCCAAGCGCCCCTCCAAATGGAAAAGCACCTTCCTCCACCACCTTCCTATCACGAAATCATGCAAAATCCCATATGGTTTGAAACTATCTACCACCCCTTCCCCTACTTTTCTTGGTGAAATAGACATCTCCATTTTCAAATCTGGAAACATCCTCATTCAAGCCTCTGAAAAACACCTCACCATCTTTGAACACCATTTCAGCACCTTATCCTACCTACTCTCGATACCCTACTCTAACCCATCAGCCTCCCAATCACAGTCTGACCATACACCTCCTCTTTCACCTACTCTAACCCCTCCTCATACAGACATTGAAAACACCCTAGAAGTCTCACAAGCACAGATTCTCAATCTCTCCCCCGCCTTATCAACTCTCCCTCCTAGTGATTCACCGACGGCCTACTCAACCACCCAAACTCTCTCTCCTCCTCTTGAGGCTCCAACAACTCACACCAGCTCCTCCCTTCTATCTTCTCCCTCCTCCCAGCCCTCCCTATTTGACCTAACTTCGACCCAATCCCTTACTCTAACTTCTTCCCCCCCAATTGTCCTTCCCCTCCCTAACCAGAATTCCAACCCTCCTCACTCTCCCCGAGCACCCTTTCCATCTCCTGACTCTCTACAGTCTCCAGTGACTGCCCAATCCCACCTCACCTCCCTCCCTTCGGCCATCAATCGGATCTCCCCTCTCCACCCCCCACCTGGACTCCCGCCCCTCCCTCTCCACAGACCTCTCGCCTTGACTAATGCAGAACATCCTCCATGTACCCATGAACTCCCAACCACCATCCCCTTCTCCCTTATTCCCCAGACGCTTTTTAATATAGAACTCCATCTCGCTAACCTAGCGTTTGAACTCACCTCTCTCAGAAATGATGTCAACTCCATCTCCTCACTTAACTGCCCCAACCATTCTATTGCCCGGTGTACTGAACAAATCAACACCACATTCCCCCAGCAATGGGATACTACCCCCCTCGGTAACGATTCACCTAGAACACTCCGCGCCTCAAACCTCCTCCCCGCCTCTGAACTCCCTGACCTCTGTAATCCTTACCCCCCCTGCTCTTTGACTACTGACCCTCTGACCCCACAGGCACCTATTCCTGTGATCCTAGGGACTAGCAGAATTCCAAATTCCCCAGCTTCACCAAGACTTCCTCCGCAATTCACCATTATCCACTCCTGCCCCCCCCTACAACCAACCCTATTCCCCTGACTTGCATGCTGGTTAACTGTCGCTCGGCTGTCCAACATGCGACTGAAATTTCGGAAACCATCCTTAGTGAATCCATTGACATTGCCTTTCTTACTGAAACTTGGCTTAAAGATCACTCCTCTTCCATTCTTGATATGCTCTCTCCCCCTGGCTACTCCATCCTCAGAAAAGATAGACCTATCAAAATTGGAGGCGGTCTAGCAATAATCTTTAAAAACGAACTCCAACTCTCCCCTGTGCCAAACTCCGATCATTCTACTTTTGAATACCTCGGAGCGGAACTTAAAGTGAAGGGCTCCTCTCCAATTCGACTACACAATATCTATCATCCTCCCGGCGACCCTCTCCCTTTTGTAGAAGAATTGTCTGACCTTCTTTCCCAATCCGCACTTTCCAACTCTAAAAACCTCGTCCTCTGAGATTTTAACCTTCATTGGAACAAAAAAGACGATCCTATGGTTAACCTCCTCACCGATCTACTTGACATCTATGACCTAAAACAACTATGCCACTCTCCTACTCACTCCAAAGGAGCCACTCTTGACGCTATCATTACTAGCAATGAGCTGGCCTCACTTTCCTCCATCGTTCCCATCGACTGGTCCGACCACCACCTCATCCTTTTCACGATCACTAACACCGTACTACCCCCTCCACCTAAAACCATCAATCAGATGAAACTGACCAGGAATCTTCATCTTATCCCCCAGGCGAACTTGAGTCCAAAGTCAAAGCTCAACTTCGACTCTCTCCTCCCTCCCAGAATGCCAATGACCTCACCGAACACTTTAATAATTCCATTGTTAAGGTCCTTGACCAAATTGCCCCTGCCAGACTAAAACGACAAAAAAACTCCTCCTCCAAATCCTGGTTCAATTCTGATCTCAACAATGAGAGACGTACACTTAGATCGACTGAACGCATATGGAGGCAAAACCCTTCCCCCTCTAATCTCTCTCTCCTCAGATCCGCTAGATCCAACTATAAAAAACACATCCTCAATGCTAAGACTTCCTTCTTCCGCTCCCAACACGACCGGGCCAAAAACAGATCTAGGGAACTCTTCAACATTGTCAAAAACCAAACATCCCCTGCACCCCCCAAGGTGATTGCCACCACCGAGAGATGCGAAGAAATTGCCAACTACTTCTCCGAAAAAATCTCCAAAATTGATCAATCCTTCGCCCTTACTCCCCTCCCTCTTAACCTACTTCCCTCACCGGACATTTCCTCCAATTCTCCTTCACTCTCTACACTTCCTCATGACTCCTCTTCTTTCCCCCTATCGTCCAGATTCCTGATCCCGGCCCCATCTTACTTGAGCAAAAAAATAATGCTTCTTGGCTTGACTTCCAACCAGTCACTGAACTTGATGTCCTTAACGTCATCTCCAGACTTAAACCGTCATCGCACACTAAAGACCCTCTCCCTTCCAACCTTGTCCAAGATCTAAAACATATCATTGCCCCCTATTGGACCTCTATCATCAACTCGTCCTTTACATCGAGTTGTGTACCAGCTTCCCTCCAATTGGGACAAATCACTCCCATCCTCAAAAATCCTGCTGGTGACCCTAATGACCTAAATAACCTTCGTCCTATCTCTAACCTTCCTCTTCTCTCAAAAGCCCTTGAAAAATGTGCCCTGCTCCAACTAGATAGACACATTGACTCATTCAATCTTCTAGACTCTTTCCAATCAGGCTTCAGAAAGGGATGCAGTACCGAAACGGCAATGCTTAACATAATTGATGACATCCATCACGCTCTTGACAAAGGCGAATCCTCCCATCTCATTCTCCTTGATCTCTCCGCTGCTTTTGACACTGTTAACCACTCTGCTCTACTTAACACACTTAAAGATCGTTTTGGCCTCAACGGTTCAGTCCTCAAATGGTTCACCTCCTTTTTCCAACACAGAATACAGCAAATCAAAATCCGTAACTGCCTTTCCAAACCTCTGCCCGTCTCCCTAGGGGTCCCACAGGGCTCTATCCTCTCCCCCTCTCTATTTAATCTCTTCATGGAACCCCTCACCCTTATCCTCAAACAAGCGGGAATCAATTACCACCTATACGCCGATGACACCCAACTTTACTATAAGATTCAATCCGGCTCGGATGTTCTTCACCTCAATGATGCCTTGAGTAAGATCCAATCCTGGTTCCACTACAACCACCTCAAACTCAACCCAAAAAAGACCGAAATCATTCTTTTCTCCCCTAAGAACAACTCGCTCCCCATTCTAGCCTGGATCTCTGACCTTACCGCACTCAACTGCTCTCTCACTGTATCTAACTCAGTTAAATCCCTCGGTTTTAACATTGACCAAAACCTTACTCTTATCCCCCACATAAAACAATAGGCCAAAAGCGCTCTCTTCACACTCCATCACCTCAAGAAAATAAAACCCTTCATTCCTGCAGACGACTTTAAGTTAGTTGTCCAATCGCTGGTCCTGTCGAAAATCGACTATGGTAACGCCATCCTCTCTGGAACCCCTAAAGCCCACCTAGCCCCAATCAAATCTGTTCTGAACTTGGCCGCTAGGCTCATTACCGACCTCAAACGGTTCGATCACATCTCCCCTGTCCTTAAAGACCTCAAGTGGCTTCCCGTTGAAGGAAGAACCTCCTACAAGACAGCTTGCATTACGCACAAAGCCCTACATCAACGCTCCCCGCAGTACCTCTCAGACAAACTTCACAAAGCTGGCTGCTCTAGATCATTGAGAAGCTCCAACACCCTCGCTCTTGTCCCTCCTCTGTTAACCAAGAAAGCAACACAATCTCGCTCCTTTTCCGGGAACGCGCCTAACATCTGGAACTCCCTCCCTAAAGATCTTCGTTGCAACCCCTCTTACATCAGCTTCAAAAAAGACCTCAAACTTCTCCTGCTCAACAAATATTGGGGTCCTTAATCCCTCCCCTAGGCACTCATCCCAACCTCGACCTCCTACTGTTCTCCTCCCCCTCCCCCATCTTCCTTCGCCCACTAACTCCTCCCTCCAGCCTTTCCCATAGAACCTGCTCATCCACTTGGTAGTGCCTTAACCACCCCCCCTCCTTAATCCTCTTCCCCATTCCCATACCCTTCCCCCTCTTCTCTACCCTTTCCCTCCCACGCTAGGCCAATTTCACAGGACTCGCTGTGGCCCATTGCAATACATGTAATTTGATTGTGTTAAACTGGAGCTGTTCTTACTGTCTGGATCGTTTTTGAGTACTACCTCATTATAAGTCTGTTACATTACAATTAATTATCCATGTATAGCGATATGATCTTGCCTTAACCTACCCCCCTCCCTAACCTCTCACCATTCCTATACCCTACCTCCCTCTTTACCATCCTTTCCCTCTCTCACTAGCCTAATCTCTCATGATTTGCTGTAGCCCATCGCAACTTGTGTATTCAGATTGTATAATATTTCAGCTGCTTTATATCGTTTGTATGGTTTCGGAATTTCTACCTCATTGTAAATTTTGCTATATTGCAATGAATACCCATGTAAAGCGCTCTGACACCCTCGGGTCCAGCCAGCGCTATATAAAACATTTTTAAATAAAAAAATAAATAAATCACAAATTGGGCCCATTTCAGTTAGTGAATCTAGAGTAGAGTGTGATCTGGCCACTTGCTACATTTGTCTCCACTCATCCAGAATTTGTAATTCACCAAATGCTAAGTCTTAAGCAGTCAGGTTGGTAATTTAAGGACTATGACTGTGGAAGTACTTTACCTTTATCACTCGACAGAAAATGAATGTCTTTAACGAATTAAGTCGAAGTTATGGCTGACATCTACCACAAATGGGAGAACCAGCGCTGCCTATGCCAACTCTGGTGCCATCAGTACGATCAGGCAATGTTCTGACCACATCTTGCAAAGCACCCTGGGTATGAGAGGAATCAGATGAAATGCACACAGAAATTTGTCAGTCCAATCCATGGAAAAAGTTTTCCACATCAAGTATTCCATGTTCTGGTCAGGTTGGAAAACGACTTAAAGTGAATCCGTATCGCTGGAAGATCGACACCCACCTACTGTCCAGTTACCGTTCGTGGTTTGCTGCAAGTAAACTGCGACTCAGCGCAACTGCGCATGCATTGTCTGTTCCAGACACATGCTCTGCCGAAGAGTCCTCTGTGGGACTCATCGACCAATGCTAAAGACTCTGTGCTCCATGTGGACAATCGGAGTGACCTTAACCTGTCCATCTATCTGATGTACAAGATCTTAGTTGTATTGTCTTGGTGGATCAATTGGGTGTTTTTCACACAACGGGAAAGCTTTGAGACATACATAGCCTGACAGATCTTACATCTAACAAGTATGCAGTGAAGTTTTCCTCAGGGACCATATGTGACTCACTAATAAATTCTGCAAACTTCCCACAAGGCATCCGTTATAAGGAATAGTTGCTACCTGGGCAATAACAGTCATTTCTGCAAATGCATTTTGTCAAATCTAAAGCCTTTGAAGAGCTGCTTTAATTTGAAAGGCAACTGACAATTTGTCATCCCAATCTCCTTCCACCTCATGCCACTGTTTCTTCAATTTTCTTGAACTGGACTCAATCGAAGTCTTCATTCTGTTAACAGCTGGATGCAATAAGATATGAAACCTAATTGTGTAACCGATAAAGGATCCCTTTACATCTGTGAAGTTCCCGTAATCGATGGGAAATAGATGCATTTGCTGCTGGCATATATAAGGCTCTGTAACTGATGGTTCAGGAACCAATGATTCTGGTGCAGGCAGCAGTGTCACAGACTGATTTAAATTCAACGGCATGTTAGCAGACAAAGGAACGCTGACAAGGTGTCCCTTGCAACCGATAACCCTGGTGCAGGCAGTGGGAGAAACGATGGTGTTGGAACAGATGGAATGACAGCTGAAAATGCAATGATCAATGAGGTTGTCTCTGAAGAAGTTGTAGCCTTTTGTTTGCTGGAACAGATGAAGGATCAGTCCGTTTAAGAGAAGCATGAAGCAATGGTAATTTCTTTGTCATCAGCAAGGGCGCAACCTTCACAGAAGCCTCTTTTCAAATGGCAGTACAATGTTCTACATGTAGAATATACAGTTGACAAGAAAGCAACAAAGATTAGAAAGGCAGCTGACAGTGAGTTATATTTAAAAAAAAATTGACTGGTATTTGTGATAAATTTAGACAGACTGACATTTTGCTGATGATTTCTCAGCAGTTGAGAATTACATTTTTTGCTTGACTGCAGGCAATTGTGGCAGGCTGAGTGACTTCGCCTTAGCGGCAGTATCAGTGAGTCGTTTGGCCACCTCAGAAGTCGAGGGAGAGAACCCGTTTTTGAGTTTCCAGGTCAAACATCTTTTTCTTCTTTACAGGAACTGGCTTTGAAGAAGCCTAGTGTTCTTCTTCCAGAAGCACTGAGGATAATTAATTTCTATCTTTTAGGGTCTTAGAATACAAGACACAGGATCTTAGTGCAGATGAACATAAGAAACACATGGTGCATGCTTCTCTTCAATACAAAAATTCATTCTATTGCCACAATCAGTGCATAGTTGGACTACTTTTAGGTATTCTGCAACTGCGTACTGAAATCAAACAATAGGCGCTGCTGCTGAATGGTCTTTTCTCTTAAGATGCAATAAAGAGCCCAGATAATTGGAGAAAGATGTTGGAATTCTTTAGCAGAGCTCATGAGGATTCCCTTACACAGACGTCTGGTACAAAATCTGGCCGTTGGAACATTTGGGGTGAGGACTGATCTTTGTATCTTAACCTGATTGCAAAGAGGTCAAGTCATAAAATAAGAGGGACAGACAACATATTGTCTATGGTTGTGTAATGTTGTTGAGTGTGTTATTGTATGGTGCTAAAGTTTGGCGCCAGGGAATATTCAAGCATGTCAATCTCTGGAATATCTAATGAAGAACTCCTGAAATTTGTCTAAAAGGCCCTCCTTCCCGCAGAGAAATACTCTAAGCCTAGTGGAATTGTTTGAATCAATATGGTCTTGAAATTCACTAAATTCAGTATGGTTCAGCCTTGCTGGAGACAACACAAATGTTTGCCACCAAGAGTTCAGGTTGCAGCAGCAAAGTGTGGAAACATGATTACCAGTAAGCATGAGAAGGTAGACTGAATGAGATGGGAAGGAGTAATCAAGAGGAGAGAGGGAAATGCATAAGATAAGGAGAGAGAGAGAGAGAGAGAGAGTAGAAAAGGGGAGAGAAAATGGAGTACAGCTAGCATGGAGAAGATTGAATTGGGTTGAGAAATAATTTGTGTTTCTTTCTTCCATTCGCATTATCTTGCAATCTCATGCTTTCTTTAGGGCTGTTACCTGCTAGTTCCTTCATCCTCTTAACAGTAGGAAGTGCAGTGGGGGTTCGTGTCTGCAGAAAGAAAATGACCAGCAGAGTCAGGGCATAATTGTTCAGTAGTGGCCCACCTCCAAAAGGGTTTCCTGTGGTGAGAAGAAACAAGGTTATATTACTTGACACACAGTCAGGATACAAATAATTTGAGTGTGGGGGGGCTTGAAGGATTTGAAAGAGATCCTGAACCCACAACTGTCTGTCCGGAAGAAATATTCTATCAGATTACAATTAACAAATAAGCCATCAACAGAAATTTTAAATTTGTATTATATCTAGGAGTATTGGGATTTCAGTACTCAGAGGGCAAAGCAAGCCTTCTGCACCTTTCATGAGTAAGTGGGCCACAAGCAGTTCGCCTGCATCTTTCAGTTCAAAGGCTGGAACCGCCAAGAGACCCCTGAGGTGTCATAAAAGTTTTTTCCTTCAGTTTACATAGCCTCCTTGTCCTTGCAAGTCTTGAATCTATGCTCAGGACAACGATTTTTCTACAGACTTACTGTTCTTCACCAATGCACAGCACTTTAAATTAAACCTTCTGGGTCTCCTTTGTATCTTCACATCTCCTTTTGTACTCTTTCCTACTCTTCCTGAGAATCCCACTTCTCAGACAAAACTTCTTGATCTTTCAACGACTTCTTATTTCAATGCTCCATCAGTTTCTTGAAGAATCCTCACAGTTTTTATTTTTATCATCATTATCAAGCAGGAGTCCCATCTTAACACCATTCTGTGAAACATCAGCGTCCAGTATCATGAAGCAGTGATGTCTGTAGGTGATACCAGACCCTTCACCCCTGAATATCAAAAGGTACCCGAATGCTTGTCATCATCAGTCCTCTTGAATCCATAGCCCCTCTGCTGTTCTGTTTGCAGTGTCATTTCATCATCATTTCTGGGACATGTATGAAAGATGCTAGTAACATGTATGGTGTGGGGGGTTTGCATGTGTGCAACTGGACTGGTAAATGCTGGATTCCTTGTGTGCAGCACACAATGGGGGGGGGAGGGGGGATTATCTCCTTAGTGCTAGATGGGCAATGTCTTTCTCAGACATTTCAATCTGCCTATACCCTCCCCAGACTCCTTTCCCGCAACCGTCTGGAGTGGGAGGTAGCCTTCCAAGATTCTTTTTTTTAGCGCATATTACCTCCGACAAGGTAAACCCCGTCCTCTCCATTTTCCTACATGTGACTGTCTTCCATAGAAAACGGATCTTGAAACAGAGCAAAGCTACATCCTCACCTGAGGCAGCTCAAAATGGTATTGGTCTGGACAGAAGGGTAAGAAGCCCCAAAAGTAGTACGTTACTTAACCTGCAACCATCTATTCGTAGCGTGTAGTGCGTCAGATTCACATGCTATGCACATTTCTGCCATCTAGTGTTGGGATCGGAATTTTCAAGTTTTCTCGAGAGTTTTTTTTATTGGTAGTGTGACGTCAAGTCTCCACCTCCTTGAGGGAAAGCACATGTCCAACAGCTCTTCTGACTTGATTGTTCATTTTTTCTCCAGTCATGTTGGCAAATGAGGATGTCGTGTTGTAAGATAGTAGTTGCTGTTGAACATGCGTGCAATATTACATATATGTGTACATCTGACACCATCTTTTACCTGCCCGGCAGGCAGGAGGCTGCATGTACTTTGCAGTACTACACCACAAATAGATGCTTACAGGGTAAGTAACATACCCCATTCGTAGAATGAATTGGCTGCACATACACAAGCTATGCATAGACTGTAAAGCAGTACTCCTCTTGCGGTGGCTTTAGGCATTAGATGGTGCAGTTGTTTGAAATAATGTACATAAAGCTGTTTGCCCTACCAGAGACTGTTGTCTGGCATGAACATCCACACAGTAGTGTTTTGTAAATGTGTGTGGGTTTGTCTATGTAGCTGCTTTGCAGATACAGAATAGTGGCATGTTACCTAAAAAAGTAATTGTTGCACCTTTCATTCTTTTAGAATGTGCTTTTGGAAATGTTGGCAGATTTGTGTTTGCTTTTATTTAGCAAATTTTGCTGCACGTGACAATCCACCTCGCAATCCCTGCTTTTGACATAGGGTTACCTTTTCTAGGATTTGAGAAAGCTACAAATAGCTGTTGTGCCTTTCTAAATTGTTTAGTTCTCTCAATGTAGTACATGAGGGCCTGTTTAACATCAAGTGTATTAAGGGCCCGTTCTGCCACTGTTTCTGGAAAGACTGGCAGATTCAGTGTTTGATTTAGGTGAAAAGGAGAGATGGCCCTTGGTAGGAATTTGGGATTTGTATGTAGTTGAACCTTATCTTGGAAAACTTGAAAATAAGGTTCCTCAATAGTTAATGCATTAATTTCACAGACTCTTTTTAAGGAAGGTATAACTACAAGGAAAGCTACCTTCCAAGTCAGACCCTGGAAAGGACATGAATGGATTGGTCCAAAAGGTGTGGACATTAGTCATGTAAGCCCCACATTTAAGTTCCATGACGGGACTGGTGGTGTTCGTAGTGGAATTACCCTTTTTAAACCTTCCATAAAAGATTTAATTACTGGTATTTTAAAAAGTGACTGATGTTTTTGATTTTGCAGATAAGCTACAATGGCTGCTAGAAGTAATCTTATGGAAGTGTATGCCAAATGTGACTTTTTGAGATTTAGCAAGTAGCATTCAAGCTGTTGCACTGCAGGTGTGCAAAGGTCTATATTTTGAGCAATACAATAATGTGCAAAACGTTTCCATTTGGCTGCATAACATGCACTTGTTGTAGGCCGCCATGCCTCCTTAAGAATGTACATTCATTATGGAGACAATTGTAAATATTCAAATCTATGACTTCAGGAGCCAAACTGCTAGGTTGAGTTGTTTGGGATCTGGGTGCCTGACCCTCCCATTGCTGTGTTGAGAAGATCTGGTATGTTGTGTAGCTTCTTGTGATGTACTAGGGCAGTTCCAATAATGCCGTGCTCAGGTTGGACCTACAAGAGTCATCTTGAGTGATGTTTGTCTGATTTTCCTGACCAGATATGGAATGAGTGAGAGAGGTGGAAAAGCCTATGCAAATATCCCTGACCAGTTCATCCATAGAGCATTGCAATTGGACTGTGGATGTGGGTGCCTGGAGGCAAGCTTAGGCATTTTGAGTTGTCTTTGGTGGCGAATAAGTCTATTTATGGTGTGCCCCAACGTTGGAAGTACTCGTGTATTCGTGGACTTGTTGCTGCGTCCTGCTTAGTATGTCCGCTATTGAATTGTCCACCCCTGGAAGATATTCTGCTGGGAGGTAAACGTGGTGAGGAACAGCCCAATGCCATATGGCCTATGCTATTTGAGACAACTGAAGTGAATGTGTCCCTCCTGGTTTCTGAATGTAATACATTGCAGTAATATTGTCTGCGTGTAGAAGAACATTCTTCCCTGCTATATTGGGGAGGAAAGCTTTGAGAGCCATCTGTAGCTCCTGGACATTGATGTGGAATGTTTGTTGGTGAACAGTCCACTGCCCCTGTACTGTGATGCTCTCCATGTGTGCTCCCCAACCCAAGAGTGATGCATCTATTATAGTCACTTGCAGAATTAGGTCAAGGAAAGATCTGCCCTTCAGGGTGTTGTGTGTGTTCCACCACTTTAAAAACTGATGGACCCTGGGAAAAACCAATACTAGATCCTCCAAATTGCCATCCGCTTGTGACCACTGAGAAGGTAGACATTCCTGTAAGGGGCGCACGTGTAGTCCGACATGTGGAACATGTTGACTGTTGGGTGACGATGTGGCTGAAAAAGAGCCAGTTGGTTCTGGAGATTGAGAACCCTTTGGGAATTGGGGTAAGGTTTGGCTGGGATCGAATTCAGTATGACACCCAAACATGGCTGAACCTGAAGAGGTTGTAAGCGGGGCTTAGTGGTATTTATTGTGAATCTCAGTTTGTGTAGCAGATTGATGATGGCCTTGCAGGCACGTTTATTTGCTTGAACTCTTGATCAACCAATAGGCCTAGGTATGGGAATACATGTATGTCCTGTCTTCTTAAATGGGCTGCTGCCACAGCTAGACATTTTGTTACCCCGAATGGTAATATTTTGAACTGGTAATGACGACGACTTACCACAAACCGGACATACCAGCGATGTGCAGGGTGAATTAGTATATGAAAATAAGTGTCCTTCAGATCTAGTGCTGTAGCCTTTTTGTAGTGGTGGTGTCACTTCTTGTAGTGTCATCATGTGGAAGTGTTGTGATAAGATGGGTAGGTTGAGCAGTCATAGATCCAGTATTGGTCTTAACGTTCCATCTTTTTTGGGTATTAAAAACTATAGGGAGTACACTCCCTTGCCTTGGTGTCTGTGTGGTACAGGATCTATGGCCCCCTTTTGCAGCCAAGCTTTTACCTCTTTTTTGAGAAGGTGTATATGCAGAGGATTTAGGATTTGTCTGCGAGGAGGAATGTTGGATGGTGGCTTTTTAGTTCTAGGCAATACCCCTAGTGGATTATGACCAGCACCCACCAGTCTGATGTTATATTCTTGCCACAACTGGTGGAACTGTTGTAGCCTTCCCCCGACAGGTGTTGTATGATCGGGGAAATGGAAGGTAAGTCACTGCTTAGAGGTACAGGCTCCCCTTGCGGGCGTTCCTCTACCTTTTCCTTGTGAATTGAATCCTCCCCTGTAATAGCTTTTCCCAGCTTATTGATGGTGCTGCTGTTTTTGATACGTTTGCGTGTCAGGAGTGGTGGTTTAAGAAGCTCCTCTTCCCTGACACCTCCGAAAAGGAATGTTGCTTAGGTATTGCAGACTGCAAGGCTCCCATAGATTTAGCAGTCTCAGTGTCTTTTTTACTTTTCTCATGCTGGGAGCCTGAATAGGTGTTTTCCATCAAATGGCATATTAAGTAAATGTTGCTGCACCTTTGGCTTAAAACTTGAGATGCATAGCCATACATGTCTGCGTAGTAGAATAGAGGAATTTACTCCTCTTGTAGCTGTGCCTGCACTGTATAGGGCACAACGCATACTTGCATTAGACACTTGTCGACCCTCTGTCTTCTCCTCTCTTTTTATACTGTTCAGGGAGATGTTGAATAAGATCTTCCATCTCATCCCATGGGGTCCTGTTGTATCTGGACAGGAGTCCCACTGAGTAAGCAATGCGCCAGTGGTTGGCGTGTCCAGTTGCTACCCCCTCTCTTTCCTGCTTCATCAATACACTTACTCTCCTTATCAGGAGGTGGGGTGTCTCCAGTGACTTGAGCAGCTGCTCTCTTTCTAGCTGTTGTAACTATTAAGGAATCAGCTGTTGGATGTCCCCTAATGTAAAGACGGTTATTGGGTGAGGATTTGTACTTTCTATTTGTGGGGTAAGGGCGCTGGTCTTGACACGGTTTTTAAAACATTTTGTTCAGACTTTAAGCATGGACCCAATCATTGCGAGATATTGCACTGTAGGTTCTGTTTTTTGTTTTGTTTTTGTTTTAACAACTTTATTTAGCATTTTGTTAGAAAGAAGCATGACACACAGTTCAGAGTCATCAAATGTATCGATGAAGACAATTATCCGGGGGAATTTGGGGCACATCCATGCCTCTGACATGTACAAAAGGGTGGATCAAGCAAAGTCCAGCTTCATTCCATGACCCAAGATAGCTGCCATGGCTCCCCTCCCATACAGAATTGAACATTACATACTATGCAAAAATGTATGTCAATAGACAGTACCAGTGGAACAAGAAAGTGTCTTGTTGGTGATAGGCTTTGTAAGTGTTTGGTTCAGGGTGAGTCACCCTCTGTATCTGAGGAGGACATCACCCATAATTCAGAAGCCCAAGTGTTTTGGGCATTGTTCGGTGCAATCCCCCAATTCTACGTTGTTGTTGTATGTAAGTGGTAAATGGGCGCCACATTGTATCACATTTGGCCACCCTGTCCCTAATAATGGCTGTGAGCTTTTCCGTGTCATACAGGTTCCGCATCTTCCCCCCACCACATATTTAGCGAGGGTGCTTGAGGCTGCTTCCACATCTGTGCTATGCACAGTGTTGCTGCTAAGAGTAGATGGGAAAAAGCCGCCCTTGCGGAGTTTATCTGCTACTGGGTCACCCAGGAGTGGGTAACCTTTATTAGTGGTGTTAATTCCAACCCACACTGGGATTCAATATCTCGCGACGTCTCACTTCTCAATGTTAAATCCAAGGGATCCCTGTATGTCCCAGAAGTCCAGAATCTTATTTCTTAGTAGTTTGATCCCACACACGGACGTCGCTCCTCGTGTTGCCGAGTACGGTGCACGTCGCGAGATATTGAATCCCAGTGTGGGTTGG
Source organism: Calotriton arnoldi (assembly GCA_963921515.1). Lineage (NCBI taxonomy): Eukaryota > Metazoa > Chordata > Amphibia > Caudata > Salamandridae > Calotriton > Calotriton arnoldi. Next base: position 462,383 of record CAWUFW010000052.1, read on the forward strand.
AATTAACACCACTAATAAAGGTTATACACAGGAAGACAATAGCCTTGATAAAGTCGCGGGATTAATTCCCATGTAAGCGACGAAACACGTGTCGGCTGTCTGAACATCGGAAAATAAAAAGGAAAAAAGAAATAAGAACTTACCTACTTGTATTTTACTTATGCTCACATCAAGCATGTTTATGTATATTGTGACATAACAGACGTGTGCTGAGGAATTCCTTTGTATATCTGTCAATTGGCCAAGGCCATTTTGTATTTTGAGGAGGTCAGTGGTTCTCTTCACCTTGCAGCACCGTGATCAATACAGCAAGTAAATATCAAATATTTGTGCTATCTCTCCCGAGTGGCGCCTTCATTTACCCAACTAAATACCACTGCTCATTAGGTGCTCACCCAGGAGTGGGTTACGGGGAAGTGAAATGCTAGTGATAAAGTGTACCGTAAGAAGGACCTCGTCCCAAAATGTTTGTACCCTTGGGCATGTCCACCAAGTGTGTAAGAAAGTGCCTCGTTCCCTGCATCCCTTCTGACATAACTCTGAGCTCCCAAACATTCTGTGCAAGCGCACTGATGTCAAGTACCAACGCCTGAAGATTTTGTAAGAGTTCTCATTATAGCGGAGACAAATGGAGGACTTGGAAGCCCTCTGCCATATGGCTTCCCAAGTTTTGGCCGCCATATCTGTGGTCAAGTCCCTTTCCCATTGTTTCACGTAGGCATGTTTCTTTGGTGGGGTAAGATTCAGTATGTAATGATAGAGCCACAATATGCCTCTGTGCTGAACATTAGTGAGATGTAAGGATTCTATGGGTGTCTCTTCCCTTTGCATGGCTAAGGGGCCGGGGGGGGGGTGTTCATTTGGCACTGTGTATAGTGCTTCCCAATCTTATAAGTGTCCCGCCTAGTTAAAGCGTATTTCTTGACTAGGTCCTCATTGGTGCTCAGGTCCCCATCCTCGTAGAAGTCTCTCAGCTTGGCAGATCGACCGTGATCCCAACTATAGGAACCAGGATGGACCGTGCCTGGGGGAAAGTCTGGGTTGTGAGCTAGAGGGGTAAGAGGAAAAGGATAGGACGGAAACGTACGTCTACCACGAATTCTCGCCAATAGGTTAGGAGTGTGGATTTCAATGGGAGAAGTAGGGGGTTGTGGGTCCAAGCTGACATAGGAAGCCACAAAAGGCAATCCAGGGGAACGTTCTGTTTTTTATGGTGTTTCCATTAAGAAGTCTGTTTCCTCCTCTGTAGTGTGCATTATGACCATGTGATATTCAGCTGCTCTTTGAATAACACCATGAAATGATGGTATTGGGGGTTCTATGTCAGTATCTGGTAGCACTATGTCATAGTCATCTCACGGGTCTGGGCTATGTGGGGGATCTCCTTGTGAGTCTGAATCATCATGAGTATAGTAAGTTTGACTCCCTACTTCTTCCTCTGAGTGTGTGGGAGAAAGTGATAGAGGCTGCGGAGATGTATTCAAGTCCAGTGGTACAGAGCTTGTGGCCTTATGCTCTGTGGTTGACTTGGCTTCTTTGGAATTGGCTTTAGTATATCAATGTCTTGCCTTTAACTCTTTTGTGTTTTTTTCTGGCAAAAGTTCCTTTCTAGTTTGCCGTTTCTTGCTCATTATCTCTTGAAGGCTCTCGAAAACATTCCCTTCAGTGTCTGATGCTGCAGATTTTTTAGCCGGAATGACCTTTTCAGCGTGTTTTTTCTTTGCCTCAGTAGAGGTGTGCTGCGTTGTGTCGAAGCAGTCGATTCCGTAGCCTTCTTTGGAGCCGAACTGTGGCTGTGCTACAATTCCTTCTTCGGAGTCGATGTGTGCTTCGGCTCCGATGAGGTGTGTGTTGACCCCATGTGTTTGCTCGGCTCCGATGGTTTTGTCGGTGCCTGTGGATGGTGAGGTGTAGGTGCCATCTTGTGTGCGGGAGCTGATGATTTTTTCAGCACAGAGTGCTGTTGCGTGTCGACTACAATGCCTGTCCCAATGTCCTGTGGCCCGATTGTGATCGAGTAGTGTCTCATCCTGTCTCACAATGTTGACCAGAACCTAAAGGTTGTGGCCCACTATGGCGATGTTGGAAGGGCTGGGTGCTTACTTTATGCATGTGGAGTGGGTTTTGAGTACTCACGGTCCTTGGCGCTGTCCTCATCTTGGGTCCTGACCCCAATGGGCTCTGTTCTTGTGTTGTCTCCATGACCAGCAAGGCCGAGTCTTCTACATCTTGCTGGCTGGAGTCTTCGGATACAACGTAGTGCGGACTGGCAGCTATGGCACCTTTTGTTGCATCCCCTTCTCTTTCGTCTCCAAAGGGTTGAAGTTGTTGTTTCTCTTCTTCATGCGAAACTTCTGCCTCCGTCGCCATCTCCATATTATGGGCTAACCATCTGTCTCGTCTGGTCCGAAGTGTCTTTTTGTTTTTCACAGACTGCAGGCAGCTCAGTCCTATTCCTTGTGTTCCAGCGACAGGCAGAGATTGCAGACGTTGCATGTGTCTGAATAAGCATATTTAGCCCCACATTGAGGGCATCTACGGAAGAGACTGTCTTTTTTACCATCCACCACCCGGAACCAAACATTCTCGACGGATCTTTGAAAGGAGTTTTTGTGAAGTCGGGGGTAGAAATCTTGTATCGTCTGAAGTACTTGGCTCCGCTAGTCACCGATGATTCGTCGAACTTGCATCTGAGGAGTAGATGCCATTTTCAAACTGTTAGGTGTTCATAGGCCGCTAAGGCGTCCAAGCTGCACTGTGCTCCGGCACAATCCATCCGAACCCGATGGTGGAAAAAATGAATCTAACAAAGGACCTGTTGGACATGCCCTTTCCCTCGAGAAGGTAGAGACGACGTCACACCAGCAATAAAGAGACACTCTCAAGAAAAACAACTAGTAAAGTCCCAGCCCAATGGTAGATGGCAGGAGCGTGCATAGCATGTGTATCTGCAGCCAACACATGCTACAAATGCAGATTTACAAAATCAGGAAAAGGTTCTTCTAAAATTTGCTCTCCCAGGATTAGGAAGTGCAGCCCCTCTAAATGATTCTCCTCTAAATGATTCTGGCAGTCTGCCTGTTGCTCAGGAGTATAAGAACTGGTAAAGCATCTAAATACCCTCATGGGTGATTAGTGCACTATACAAATCAACATACCATAACAAAACTGGTCAATTCAGCCAGTACTTTCTTCAACTTATCAACTCGAGAGCAACAAAGTCTGCACAACAGCAGTGGAGAGAAGATCAAAATAGCCGGTGCAAGGGACTTCTGCGTGATTGCCATTCTCCCTCCAGACTGGGCTCAAGTCTGGGAAGCCTGTGTAAGGACTATGCAAAACTCACCTGACACCAGGGGCTGCATCAGGGAACACAGCCCCCAGCACGAGCCCAGGAGAAGGGCTTCAATGCCGGCAAGCACATTTTAGAGCACCCGGCTCCCACAGGCACGCTGAACTCACTTGACACCAGGGGCCGCATCAGGGACCACAGCCCCCAGCATCCATCTTGAGCCCAGGAGGAGGAGGAGGGATCCAATGACGGCAAACGCAATTTAGAAAACCGGGCTCACGCAGGCGCAAGACACCAGACTCACATGACACCAGGGCAGTGTCAGGGACCACAGCCCCCAGCATGAGCCCAGGAGGAGGGCTCCAATGATGGCAAGCGTATTTTAGAGCGCCGGGCTCCTGCAGGACGCGCCCAAGCGCGTGCCCGGGCGGAGACGGGCCAAGTCCAGACCTGTCTGCGCGCGGCCAGACAAGGCTGGGCTGGGCTCCACCTCTTGCACCCTCACTTCTCCTTCAGTACTTACAATGGAGACACAAACTACAGACATCTAAAGTGCAAGGTAAGCCCAGTTCTTCCATCTCCAATTATCTAATAAACACTATGGGCGCCCTTAACAAAGAAATAACCTCTGTTGTACAGAGGTTAAGTTCCTGTAACCGTACTGCTGGGGGACATTGAACATGCCCCCTATATTGCCACCTTGCCCCCCACTAGCCCTGGAGACATCTCTGGTTGTGAGGCTAATGTAGCTAATGGGTATGTCCAGTATACCTCAGATGCAGTCAATTCCTTTGCTCCCTCTGAATCTTTCTCAGATCCGCTACTTAAACGTAATAAAATTCCTGATGCCCCCTCGGATATACTAACTAGCTTAGCTGGGGAAGGATCCTCCATAGCCACTAACGCGGTTGTCAAGTCACACTGGCATGTTACTAAAAAGTGCAATCTGGATAAAATTCCAGATTCCAACGCAGAGGACTTCAACCGTCTATTTACTCTTATCCAAACATTAGAAATTTCTGTTAAACCTTCTTTGGACTTACTGTCTTCCAGATTAACTCTAGTTGAGAAATCCACCACTAGTTGCCTTGAAATGTTGCAAGCTAATGGTAAGTACTGTTCTCTATCAATTCAGAACCTACCCACGGTGTCTTTTCAGGGTGTCCTACCTCCCTGTTCAATTCCTTGTAGCAATAACCCCCCTGTTCAGCATACCTCAGAAACGTGCACCGGTACTGTACCTATCAGTAATCACGTTCAGCAGACCCCGTGTTTTAACAACCAACCTGCGAAACCAAAGGTTACCACAAACAACATTGTGATCCGAGGACCTTCGCAAGTTCTGTATCTTCCACCAGAAGCTACACCCTTTGTGGTAATTCTCAGCAACGTACCAACCCTTACCCACTCTGATTCCGAGTCCTGGGAGAGCCTGAAAAACAAGTCAACACACTGGGTGGGTAAGAAAACGGGAATGACTGCAGCTCTCTTTGAGTACTTAAAAATGGTCAGAAAGGTCAGTTGGATCGGCAGAGGAGCTAATCTTTATCTGGTGACTGTTTAGTAATGTACTTCAAATTCCCTCTTTTGGTACAGTCCATTATGAACAGAACCAGAGTTAATTCTTCACCCTCCTCACAACACGTGATTACCCTCCTGCTTGGGTATTTTTTTATCAAAATCGAATTTGGTAGCAGGGCTCCATTTACCCCGAAGGCCAGATCATGTTAACTCCTCTGCTTACCACCCCTCAATTATCATGCAGAATCATTTCTCCTGGATATCTGAGCTTGATGGCCAAGATTGGCTTTCATCAGGGCTCGAGAAGACCTCCCAACACGCAGCTCATTCGTCCACAAACTCTGAGCCCCATGCGATATTTTGCAGCAGTATCTTCGACAACAGTGGTTTGCCATATCACCCCAGCTTCCAAGCCTACTAGTAAGGCCACTGAGCTGCCTCATTTTTTTCAACCTCCTTTTCTGGAATGTGGTGGGACTTCGTTACAAGGTACTTCCTGGGTGGACTTTGTTTTAAAGTTTTCACTTCTTTGCTTCCAGGAGACCTGGGCTTCGGAACCCATAAATATCAACATATATATATATATATATAAGACCTCCCATCAGCCCGCAGTGCAATCTCACGCCGGTAGATCAAAGGGGGGACTGTCCACCTATGTCTCTAACTTGCTGCCTTTTCCCGTGCATAGAGCTGAATCATCTTCACCATACTATTTGATTACGGTGTGCATTCTCCCACCCAACATAAACCTTTTTATTGTGAACTTTTATAATAATGCTTTTCATCTTGAAATTAATATGGTTCTCTTTCAGTTCGAGCAGGCACTGGACAATATGCGCGGTCATGAAGGGAAGGAATCTTTTATATTGTGGGATGGTGATTTTAATATTCACTTATGCCCTTTTCAAGCTAAAATGGATTGTGGTATGGTAGATTCCAATAAAGATGATCAGTCTCACTTCCTGCACAATGTTTATGGGTCGAAATTGTCGAAACGTAATCTTGGTTTTTCCAACGAATTGCGTTTCCCCTCTTTTCCCTTTAATCCTACCTTTTTTGGTGGTGTACATAATTCAGTTATTGATTATATTTTATGTTCTGTTAACTGTCACAGTGTCTTAGATGATTTTGAGATCCATTCCATTTGCAGGAGCGATCATTTTCCTCAGTATTAACGTCAGACTGGAGTACAGTTGTAGAACTATTCATGTTGAACATACCACTGATAATTTAGCAGTAACCACTCGCATTGGGTCCTCCCTCAGTTGGTCCTGGGTGAACTTCGGGAAATTTCCTTGAAAAATTGGTCACTGCTAATCGGGTTGCCTTCGACACTTGATTGGACATCTCTTCTAGCGACACCGGCACTAAGGCTGCATTTCTTTTGATTTCCAGCGGTATTAAAGACGCTTTAACTAGAACACAGCCCCAGTCAAATCACCTAAAGCCCTGGTGGTTCGACGCTGTTCTAAAGCCCATAAACATCTTTTGATCGCTCTCCATAAGCTGCCCTGTTGCCCCTCCCAGGCTAGACTAGAGTATAATTTAGCAATAAAAAAAAGGAAGGAGGACTTACAAAATCTTGCATGGGAATTGCTGATCGATGCCAGCGCATCTAAAGATACTTATGCTTTTTGGCGAGTCATCAATGGCCCCCTAATAAAGGATGACCGCGCCCCTAGTTTGGTGGCAGCAATCAATGAGACCGAGTGGGTCGCCCATCACTCAAAGATTTATTCGAACCCCCGCCAACTCTCCATGGGGCTTGACCACTCTTTTACTGAAGCTTTGTCTTGAAACTTCAGTAATTTGTCTTTTTCTTTGGACAAAATCAACATGGCTATAGCAGGTAGTAAGGGTGGTTGGTAAAACCCCGGGCCCGGATGGCATCCCTAGTGACTTGTTTAAGGCTATTGTCGCTTTGTGGGGTCCAATTCTAACCAGTGTATTACGGGCTTGTGCCATTCTGGCACCCTTAAAACCTGGTCAGAGGCTATAATCGCACCAATTTTCAAGAAAGGTGATAGTGCTGATCCCGCCTGTTACCACCCTATATCACTCCTTGATTCCTCGGTTAAAGTGAGAGGGAGAATTTTGCTGAATAATCTTGAAGAGTGGGCAGAGATCAATAATATTCTCTCTGACTTTCAGTTTAGCTTCCAAGAAGGTTTGGGGGACTATCAAGCAGGGGTTAAATCTTAATTTACTTATTGGTAAATATACTGTTATGAAGAAGGGCCATTTGTTTTTAGCGTTCATCGATTAACAAGTGCTTTTGATTGTGTTCTCCACAGTAAATTATGGGCAATTTTTATCAGAGTTGGAGGTGAATCCACTGATTATAGCCCTTCTTTGAGATATATACTCCGGTGACAAGGCCAGAGTACGCTTTGGCCTCGGGGTGAATGTACTAGCACTTTTGATCTTAGAAGAGGGGTTAGACAGGGCTGCGTACTCGCTCCCTTTCTATTCACCCGGTATACTAACAGGTTTAGGCTCTGCCTTAAGCTGTACCTGTAGCGATCCTTCCCAGATCGGCTACAGACCCATACCCTGTCTGATCTATGCCGATAACGCTGTGCTTATATCCCGCACTCCGTTGGGTCTGCAACAGTTCATGAACAGCTTCGTCTGCTTTATGTCTGACCTTGGTCTGATGGTTAATATAGGCAAAACCTTTGTAATGAAGTGTAGGAGGCAAATTCAGAAGTGCTGTGATTTCACGATAAGCAATGTTAAGCGAAGTTTTACCCTGACCTTTTGTTATCTGTAAATTTAATCGACGATCGTGGTTATTGGATATTAGAAAGCAGCATTTTAACAAATCTATCTCCGCACTGCTCAATTTTGCTACCAAGTTAAGCAACAAACTGATTAGAGAAATGTTAACTATTTCCAATTCAAAATGTGTATATGTGGCCCTATATGAGGCTGGAATCTGGGCTTAAATAACACCATTCAGCTCCAGATGCTGGAGAATGCCTTCTTCAGGAACCTTTTGTCCGTCCCAGCTTGTTGCTCCATTTATTTTTGTCATGCAGAAGTAGGTGTCCCGTTTTTTTCTGCTCTGATAAATATTAAGCAAATTCAAATTTTGCATAAAGCTTGGACCAGTGATTTTACCATCTTAAACCATGTGATCCTTACTGACTGTCTAAAGTTGAATAGTTCTGGAGCATTTTCCTGGTTCAAATCTGTTAAACAATTTTGTATGCATTTGGGCCAAGCTGACTATTTCGATTCACACTATGTTTTATACAATGTCAGCAGAAGTGACTTGAAAATCAATGTCTGTCCTTCCTTAACGACAAAAGATTCTCTAGGGAAATGGCTAAATCCAGTGTTATTAAAAACCTGTTGACCCTGGTCACAGATGGTGTTTAGCCATACCATATCGCTATACAGAATTGTCAGCATAGGTTTGTTTAACACATTTTAAATTCAATATTTTTTATCACTTAGTCACTTTCTCCATTTGTAACGATTGGTCAGTGGTTCTGAACAATTGTCCTTGTGATGGTATCTCCAGGCAAAGCACCTTGCACTTTATGGATTTCTGTTCTTTTTATGCTGTGCCTTGTAAACGTTTAATTTTACCTACTTTACGTTATCATAATTTTAAACAATGTTGTCCAGCACTACTGTTCTTGCAACTGAATTCCTTACTGATTTGTTGCAATATTCCAAGTTTCTTATGGTCTGTGTTATAGCTACAGAAAATTAGACTGTACAGTAATGATGTTTATCTGTTTATTTTATCTGTTTTTATGTTTACTGTTTTACGACTATGAAATATGTTTTTAATTTATATGTTCTTGCTTTTATGGTTTCTTTCAAGATAATCGAATAAAGCTGATTATGAAATGACTATGCTGCTTGACTTTAGGAAATGGAGGGCCTACTGAACTGCACAAGGAGAAGGACTGCACCTGCCAGGACCAGTGACTTGATCAAAGGGATAACATTCAAAGGCCCAACTGAATCGATGAACTGAAACAAAGGAGTCACAAGGTCAACCTAGCCCAGCTGCCCGGAAAATGCAACACAAACTTTTGGATCAAGGAGCTGCTCCATCACCCTCATAAGTCAAGACGGATGGGGTGGCCTGCTTCATTTTAATCCTTCCTGTGCCCATGCAATGCATACAGTTATATGTGATTTCATACAAAAACGATTTCATAGAATACCATTTCTGAGAAATCACTTCATCTAAACGGTTTAATGGAAATTTTCAGAATGAATGGCAATTTACCATTTCAAAGAAACCAATTCATAGAATGTCTTTTTAATCGAAATTGGCATTTGCTTGCTTATTTTTAATGTGTGAATGCAATGACTGCAGACCGTACTTTCAGAAAGTTTTATCTGAGGTATTTATTTCATTGCTTTACTTCAGGGGATGTTATTTCAGATTTGTGTCATTTATATTGTTAAACAATCACTTCAAATGTTTTTAATTCGCTGACCCCTCACCACCTCTAAACACAACCAATCCCTGCCCCCTAAAAACTTCTCACCACACCTAAACTACAACCATCCCTGAACCTTTAAAGCCCTTTTTACTCCTACAGTCCACCTATCGCTGAACCGTAAAAACCCTCACTACCGCTAAACTCTACCCATTCCTGAACCCTAAAAACTCCTTTCTACGCCTAAACCCCACCCATCCCTGACCCCTTAAAACCCCTCACCACATGCAAACCACCCATCCCTGAACCTTGAATAACCCCCCACTGCCCTTCAAAACCACCCATCCATGACCCCTTAAAACCCCTCAACTCCCCTAAACTCTACCTGTCTCTGAACCCTAAAACCCCCTTTTTACATCTAAATGCCACTGATCCCTGAATCCTTGAAAGCCCTCACCACCCTAAACTCCACCCAATTCTGAACCCTAAAAACTCTTCACCACGCCTATTCTCTACCCATAACTGAACCTTAAGAACCCTCACCAGTCCTAAACTCCACCCATCCATGAACGCTAAAACCCCTCGACACCCCTACACTCCACCCATCCCTAAATACTAAAAACGCCTCTCACCCCTAAACTCCTTTTCATCCATGAACCCTAAAAACCCCTCAACATCCCTAAACTCTACCCATTCCTAATACCTAAAAAAAAAGTCACCACCCCTAAATGCCACCCATTGCTGAACCCTAAAACCCTCTTTCTACGCATGAACTCCACCCACTCCTGACCCTCTAAAATCCCTCACCACCCCTAAATCTTACACATCTCTGAACCCAAAAATCCCTCATTCGTTCTAAACTTAATGGAATTATGGATTTTTCCCGAAAATTATCTTTCCCTTAAATTTCGATTTGTTTCTATCTCCTTAACATTGCGTTACCTTAAAATTGGTTTTCCATGATTTGGATTCCTCCAATATGGTTTCTCAGTTTTCCATTAATGCACAAACATCAATGAATACACCCATCTCCTCTCTCTAATGGGACAAGGAAACAGTTTGTTTTCATCCCCTGGCATCCATCGGCTACAGCAGGTAGTCCTGCCCGAGCAATCACTCTAGCCCTTACAGGTTCAGAGATATCGGCAGCTGAAGCCATGCTCTCCCTTTCTTTCAACTAGAGTAGTGGCTACTGGTGACAATATGACTTGCTGTGGTTACCCAACCATGGAAACAACCTCTAAATCAACTTGTAGATTACTAGACATAGGCCACTGCTTCAGAAAGATACTGTTGGAGACAAATAGTAGGACTGATCCACTATTCTGTCATTTCTCCTCAGCTATAATTTAAGGGACCAGTTCAGCCTTTACCCAGTTCCAGGTTTCCAGTGACCTGGACTGTGATCCCTCGTGTACACTAGCTGCCTGCCTTCTGGCTACAGCAAAGAAGTGGCAAGGATTTGTGAGGATGGGAATCATCTCATGTTTGATTGGTGGGTTTGAAGACTATATGTTTGGACTCATTTTAGAAGGGATTCCGGTTATTTAGAAACATCTTTGGGTATGCAAACTCCTCAAAGAACGTAGAGCCTGGGGACCAGTATTCCTGCCTGTATCTGGGTAATAAAACTCACATTTTCAATAAATTGACAAGAAAGCTTCGGAACTTTGGTGATCTGTCCCAAAGAATCCCTCCCTGGTTAACTTTGACTATAGGGTTCATTTTTAAGAAATTTCTAAATGCCTAATGCAAGGCAGTTATAAAAATGTTTGGAGATGGATCGGTGGCCCAGTAGATGCTAGGACCTTTGGGTTTTCTTTGTATATCCCATTTCAAGTATGCCATTTTACTACCCCGTTATTAAACTCATTAAAAACATTAAAGTGATTGAATTTATAAAGTGCCATTCACTATGTGATACTGCATTCTGAGTTTCTACATCCTGTGGTAAACGGACACTACCCGCTAAAAGGTAATGCCCAGTAATTGCTGACTACACTAAGACCCGAAGAAAAAGTGCCTAAATGGAGTTCAGTCTGGAGTGCAACCATACATTTTGCAGTGCAACACCAATGGTGAATGCCAGTGACCACACAGAATGCTACATAGTAACCACTCATAGCCCCTATGACCTCAGAATCGGATGTTCTACATAATGTCTAATGGAAAACAGGGGCTCTACGTTGCACAGCCGCGGTCCATGCAGGTAACAGCGGTTGGGCGTGGGGGGGATTTCGAGAGACTATGCCGAGGGAAAGTTAAATAAATAATTAATTTTCCCTCTGCATTGTCCCTTGAAATCCTCCCCAACACAGCCCCACCGCAGTTACCTGCACACACCGCGGCTGACTTTGCATATTGAGAAAACACTCTCAAGTAAGGAGAACGTAGAACCAACTTGTATCTTGCTTTGCCCCTGCCATCTACTGTCTTCAAAAATTAGTTGAGCTGTTACTATTCATTATGAAAATATTGTTATTGGAATGTTTTTCTAAAATCTTTCTCTCTTCATCCCATCTGCCAACACTATTACTTTTCACGCACATTTTGCATTTTCTGCCCTCACACAACAATCTTTAGATGCAGAAAAGGAGTGCAACTGGCTTATCAGTCTTTAATTTGCTAAATTATTACTGACTCCTAAATACATTGCCATTAGGAAAACTTGGCTGAACCGATTTGTCGCACCCTATCCCTGAGGCATCAAAAAGAGGCTGTCAGAATTTTAAATACTGATACCACACAGTGGTTAGTGTATGCTGTGTCTAGATAGTTTTTTATATACATTTTTTTTAATTATTTGCAGTTAGTAAAGGCAGACATAAATAAGCAATTCATCAGAATCGAATTATCATTAATATACATGATAAATACTTGTCAATTAACATAAATACGAAATCTATACTTGTGTATATGAAAGCTGACTTTGCGTGGATAAGGGCATGCATAGACCTAGTTCCCACCCCATATTTCATAGAATTTCCTTAAGGCTCCTACTCTTTGCGAGTATAGCTTTTCTTTCAACTTGATACGGGACATCTTAACCAACCATTGCGAAGATGTTGGAGGAACAGCCTCCTTCCATCTTTGCAAGATCAGTGATCTAGCAGCAAGTGATGTAATAAAAACATACTGTTGTTGTCGTATTGGCAGGCCAAGTGTATTAGTCATTCCGAGTAGAGCCGTACTTGGTTCGGGCGCTAAATTGTATTTCAAGCTTGTTACTAAGCCACTGATGTATCTGTTTCTAAAATTTAGCTAAAACCGGACATGCAAAGCAGATATGGAGCCAGTCCCCAGTAGGATGCGTGCATCTGAAACATGCTCCTGAAATAGAAGAGTACATTTTAGAGAGTCAAAAAGGAGTGTAATAAAGGTTCCATCTGGAAAGAAAAGCCTTACGTTTAAAATTAGCGCCCCTTATAGCTTTATGGGCCCAGATGTTATAAGCTCTCCCTGTTTGTATATCCAGCCTACAACCAATAGAATTTTGGATCATTTGTAAAGTTTTAGGCGCGGTTTTGGCCTGAAGATAGCCAAGTAAAATTTTATACCAATTGCCTATCCCTCATCTTTCTTTTACATAAAGATTAAGACTAATCAGATTTGCTTGTGGATCTGAGAAGGCTTGAGAACTTCTTAAAAAGTTCCTAAGCTGAAAAAATTAAAAAATTAATGAAGATGGAAGTCCTGGATAGGACTGTTTAATTTGATTCCAGGATTTAATTTGATCTCCTACGAAGAGATCCTTAAAACGAATTACTCCTAATCTCTTCCAGGCTGATGTATTTCTTTGGCTTATTTGAAGACCTATCCCTCTACTGTGAGAGATTAGCATTTCTGGATGAAAAGAGGTAAACTGATATTCCTGCATCAATTGAAGAAACCTAGCGGAAATAATTTGGGGTGTCTTATATCTACTTCACTTTGGGAGCCTCGGAATTTTAATAAAAGGAACAAGGTGGGAGCCAGATACTAAGACCATTTGCTCCAAATAAAAATTGCAGCCCATATCACGTCTGGTAAGTGACCTTGTGCACCAATCAAAAAAAGCAGCTTGGTAATATTTTTTAAAATGAGGAAGTGCGAGTCCGCCCTCTGCAATTGGTAGTTGTAGAGTCTCTAATTTCGTGCAAGGTTTCCTGCCAGACCAAACAAAATACTGAACTTTTTGGTCTACCTCGTAAAAAAAATTTGGGGGACTTTAATAAATTTGAAAAAACAAAAAGAAATAAAGGCAAAATCATCATTTTGACAACAGCAATTCTCCCTATCAATGAGAGTGGTAAGTTCTGCCACTGTTTTAAAAGATTTCTAGCCTTCATAAGCGTACTTTCATAATTAAGCTGGTATAGCTGGGAAGGGTCCTGTGAAACATATATCCCTAAATATCTAATTGGGCCGAAAGAACGACCCTGATTCCGCATTTCTAACGGAAGGACCTGGTCAGAGCAGTTAAAGAGCAAGATTTCAGATTTGGAATGATTTGATCTTGAACCCCCCCCCAGGTCGGAAAACAATTTGATTTTTTTAAAGGCATTCAAAATATTATGTTGCTCCGCGGACAAATATAGAATTAGGTCATCTGCAAAAAGTTTTAGTTATGGAGCGCCCGGAAGGGGTGCTCTGATTTGCGGGTCCTGTCGTAGTAAAGACGCTAGAGGCTCTATAAATAGCGCAAAGAGCACTGGGGACATTGGGCACCCTTGCGGAGTACCTCGTTTGATTTGTAGTGTTCCAGCGGCTTGAGAATTTATTATAATCTTTGCTTCAGCATTATTATAAAGATTATTTAATACTTTCACGAGTTGTAAGGGGAAATTAAATTTTCTTAAAATTGCAAACAAGATTTCCCAAGGAACTAAATCAAAAGCTTTTTCAGCGTCTAACATGATTATAGTAGCCTCTATGTCTTTATGTATATAATATTCGATTGCCTGGACTAGAAAGTTGGTATTTCTCGCCAACATTCTCCCAGGCAAAAAACCTGACTGATCTCTATGGACCACTAATTGGGCAGCAGTAGTCATTCTTGGTGCCATAATTTTGGTAAACAATTTATAATCCGTGTTCAGCAGGCTGATCGGGCGATACGAGCCGGGATTGTCGGGTGGTTTTCCTATTTTGATGAAGCTTATAACTGCCTCGGAGAAAGATTTCGGGAGATGGTTTCCTTCTATAATGGCGTTAAATAGCTCAACTAGGATTTCCTTTAATTGAGTCAGAAAGACCTTATAATATTTGCATGGAAAACCGTCACAGCCACATGCTTTCCCATTGGAGGACCCCCTATTCACCTCCTGAACCTCTTCAGTTGTAATTGGGACTTCTATAGGAGCTTGCTGAAAGTCATTAAGTTTAGGTAATTGTATAGGATTAAGAAACTCTTCTATGGAGGAGGAAGGGGTCAAAGATGAAAATGAATATATTTTCTTATAGTGTGAGAGAAAAACTGCTCCAATATCCGCCGTCTGATCTACTACTTGATTTCTATTTTCGTCAAAGATGGTTTTAATCGTTGCTTTATTAGTTCTCTTTTTTAAAGACCATGCCAGAAGCTTACCAGCATATTCCCTTTCCTCAAAGTTTCTGAAAGCATGTATTTTGGTTGACAATGGTAGTAGAAACGTATAAGGTTTTTAAATCGCTTCGAGCTTTTTCCAAATTGTTTTTCGTGCTTGGAGAATAATCGAATATGTGTCTCTGGACTGCTTGATCAAAGTTGTGCTGTAGCTCCAAAGCTGTAGCCCTTCTTGATTTGGCTATATTAGAATTGTACGAAATTATCTCGCCTCTAATATAGGCTTTACAAGCTTCCCAGACAAAGATAAGGGGAGCAGACCCCTTGTTTTTCTCTAAAAACTCCTTAATTTTTATTGGCATGCTCGTGACCCATTCTTCCTCAGTTAAGAGAGTCTTGTCTAAAGTCCAACGAGGATGCTCGCATCTAACTGAATTAACCTTAATTTCTATTACCGGAACGGAATGATCTGAAAATGGGGTTGCAAGAATATAAGTCTGACCTTGTTCCTAGTAATGTGAAATTTAAAAAAAGTAAATTCTCGAAGCAGAGTGTCTAGATAGTTGTTGTACGCATGGTGGTTAAAACGCAAAATAAATCCCCTAACCACAGGGATATAAATTTGATCCCTTGATTGGATAAATTATATTTCGTTTTCCCTTTTCTGTTTCTAAGGGAACCTTTATGTATAATGGGTGATTATTGGCATATGCTTGTTACTTTTTCTATATGCACATGCACTTTATAGAGCCAAAGTGATATAAATGTGGGTCCTTTTCAATTATTAATTAGTTTTACCTACGATAACTAATTTACTAAACAAATAATCCATCTTGTTGTAAACTCTGATTAATTAATTAGTAGGTACCCGCTCGCTATGACTCCCTATGGGCAAAGTATGGTGAAGAGAAAATTTGTTAAATGTTAGTGTGGTAGTCTACAAGATGCTTCCTTGTATAATTATTTGCACATAAGCACTTTTAGGACTATCTGGTTCTTATTTCAAGTAGCCTGTAGTAAATTGTATGTTTTTAAATGTTTTTATGGATTTAAAGTTTTTTTTAATGATTGTACTTTTATGGTTTCTAATCAAAACCAAATAAAGAATATTACTACTGAGTCCTAGATGTATACATTAACACTGAACACAATTCCCTTTAGGTGGCTTTACAATTGTTAAACTGATTTTATGAATGAGTGCTCATAGCCATTATGTAGAATTAACTCACAAGTGTAAAACGGAGTGCAAATTAGAGGCAATACCAATTTGCATCAGCTGGGTCCCAACCTCGGTAAATAGGCCTTGGATTAATACAGACGACTGACTACGCAGTTGTTTTTCTAAAACACAAACTGCTGGCAACATAGTTTCAAATCGTAACACGGATATTTTTCATGGTTTGTGCTCTGTAAAAACTAGTAACTCGCTAGTAAGTCACTCAGGTTTGCACACGGTCTATCCCTCAGTGTTACACTACTAGGTGTAAACGTAATTGTTAGTGTTGCATATGGCTTCCACTGGAAGCCTTTAGCATGAATAACTCAATGAACCCATGAATAACTCAAACGGAAACCAGTTAGTCACTGCAGTGGTGTCAGAACAGTGGTTAACCACACTAGTTAACGACAGTTGTGACGTTTCCCTAGGGAGACCTTTGTTTCACCGATTCGACCACACCTCCAGAGATAAGAGTGCAGTGGTAGAATGGTGGCGGTTGGTGGTCCCACCCTCCTTCTCCTGCCACTCCCAAGTCTCCACAGACCCAAGAGAACCGAGAGAATGCTGGCAGTACTGTGTCTGTGCCACCTACCGTCTCCCTTGTCAGCTCGAGTCTGCAGAACCATGCTAAGAGGAGAAATACAGCTGCACTTCCAAGTGTCTTTCACTGAGCCGCACTCAGAGCGGGCCAGCACTCTACTCTCAATGTAAGAGCTGGGAGTACAGCTTTAGGCTAATAGCACGTGAGTTTACGCAGAGGGTGGTGAAGGTGGGCCGTTTATTTTTTTCCAGTGTGAGGCATGAGGTTTAAGGGGGGGTTAAAGTTTGCAGTGCGTGGTAGGAGGCCTGGTATACTTTGGATACAATCTGGTTGAAGAGGGAATGCGGGAGGAATATGCAGAGGGTGGTTTGGGTGGCAGGAGGCCAGCTCTTTCTTTTTATATTTAGAGATGGCTAGAGGGTGGAGGAGGTTGGGGGAAGGGGTGGGGGGCAGGAGAGGAGGTATTTATTTTTTACTTTGGGGAAGGGAGTGGTGATATGCCGAGGGTGGTTGAGGTGGAGGCAATGTTTATTTTTCTATGTCCCATTACTCTATCCCTGCATATATGTTGGAAGCTGATGAGTTTTTTGAAGGGGCGGGGGCATGTACAGTTTAAAATTATAGATTGAGACAATGTGAATTACAGGGATGTTTTTCATCTTGGGCTTCTTTCTGAGTGATAACCGGCAACTCGAGCTTTGTTATCGTTCTCTTTTTGATGTCACTCAGAACCCCTTGGAGAAAAACATCCCCATTAATTCAGTGTTGCCCATCTACAATTCTGTATATTATTATTATTCCTCCACCTTCTGGAAATGTGGATTATTTTAATGGATCAGCCAGTCACTTTTGACCCAATAAGACTCACCTGTGGAATTGTTACTTTCTTGAATTAAGGGTCAGGTTGAATTTTTACAAGAGACTTTGGTTTGTCTTTTGAGAATGGCCTCGTGCTCCAATGTGCTTATAGGCAATGTACCACAGGAAAAGGAGCTACTGCCAATCAGGCTCCTGTCAACTTTCTTCCAATCGTTGGAATCAGCACTTAACTGGGTTTTTATCCACATGCAGGTAAAAAAAAACATTAAAACCCTTGCCAATTTACTCTGAAATAATAAACTAAATTATACATTTTGTTATTCATGTCAAAGAGTTGTGTGTCCTCTTTATAAGCATTTTGAAATTCACTTGTATACTTTTTTTAATTGGCTGTCCAAATTTGAGGATAATATTCTAAATAAGGCTTAAATGGGGACTTCACAAGGGTAAAATGACTTATGTCCAACTTTACATGCAACCTTTAAAGCTCGATTTGACCTACTGCTTTGTAAACTGCAGTACCGCACTGTGCATAAGTGTTTAGATTGTTCGCTCTGTACAAACAAGATGCTGTGTTTTGTTCTCTCTTAACGATCATCCCATGTGTGAAACTCCCTTACACCAGTCAGAGACTATACAATTACTAACTATTCTCTGAAGAACCCCATTAAACTGGCTGCAAAATCTATTTTTGCATAACTGATTACAATCTCCATATCACATAATTTAAAAAGAACCCTTTTTGGTTCTATAGCAAATATCTTTACAAACTCCAAGTATAGAAAATCCACTTTATGTCCTGGCCTGTGGTCTGGATGTCTCCCGTCCTCTCTCTTCCCTCTATTTCCTTCCCTCTCTGGTAGAGGAAAGACAAGTACAAAATGTCTCTTACCTGCGAGCAACTTCTGTTTGGCCCAGTAGCGTAGAGTGTAGACCAGTGGCCGCAACCGCTCTTCTGTCTCTGTACACAGCTGCAGGAATCTAGTGTTGCACAGCGCCAGCCTGTAGAAGAAAGGGAATTTCAGGTCAGAGCTTAGGGAGGTGGCTCCATATAATAACACAGTTCTACCTGCTTTAGACCCTAGCCAGCAATTAGATTCAGAGTGCATGCTGTCAACAGTGAGACATAGTCTTTCTTCTAGTTACCAGACATAGGCCCCCAATGTGCAGTTAGACACTGTGGCCAACAAAAGGGTTAATTTCATATATCCCTACCATCACTCTACATGCTCCTTGTTCACTTCTCCCAGCCATACTAACCCATACACCTGACCAGGTGAACTGAGCACTGAATCTGCACTCCACATTCATCGAGGGGCACCCCAACCTCACTCACAGAGCCACACCATAATCTCCCTCACAATCATCTCAGGCTCTTGAAAGGCTGCACCCCAAACTCCCTTTCAGTTGTGCTCCGTGATGAGTGCTGAGCCACAGCTCATTTGCTGCACCCACAAGATCTTTACTAATTTGTAGCCCAAGAGCCTGGTGAGCTGCACTGACCCCACAGCTCATGCTGAGAGTAACATCAAGCTCTGCTGAACTGTTCCTTAGATCACAGCAAAATACTAAGGTCACGTTGAAAAGCACCACAGCCATAGTTATGTCAATCGTTCGCCTCACCCACCAAGCCCTTGTATGTATGTATGTGGTATCTGTATAAAGTGAACCTAGCTGAATAGACAGGGCAGCAATTTACATGTCAAAGGGCAATACAGTCAATGTGAGATAGGAGAGGTAGCTGGTTAAGTCTCGTCTGAGACAGCTAATGTTCGGTCTGTTGTGAGACATGTTATTTTACAGTGGGCCCATTGCTTCCCCTTTGGTTGGTTTCATTGTCGTTTGCTGGCTTCTTAATCGTTAGCTGTGTGCACTTTCCTTACTCTTGTGTTTGTTCCGCCCCTGGAGCATGGGCACATTATCATGTCCTTCCACTGCTCTCTTTTTTAGGCTCTACTTTTTTCTTTCTGTTTAAGCACTCGATGAGAGTACATGCATTTTCTAATGCCTTCAGTGAGGGGGGGCATTGTCAATGGTGAGCGGGAATGACAGAGCTTCCCCGGAGACAGCTTTGGTGAAGGACAAGGGTAAGACTTTATCTTCACAGGAAGTTGCTTTGAGGGATTTGAGTGCATCCGCGAGATCTGTGAGACAGGGTTTTGAAGGATGACCACTGTGGCAATTCTAAGAGAAGGGGGGGCGTAAGAAGAAAAGCAGCTTTGCTGTTGTCGATCTTTGTTACTTTTCCATTGAAGAAGAGATTTATGGCATTGCACATGTCCGTGGAGTGTAGGATAGAAGGGTCAGACTGGGTGATGCATTGTTTGATTGTCTTGAAAAGTGTTCTGTTTATGCTGGTGACGTCATTATTGGTGTTGGTATAGTACTTTGCTTTGTCTGATGTGAAGAGCTGTCTGTGGAATGCGCAGAATGACTACAGTTTCATGAGGTCATCGGAAGAACTGTTTTTCTTCTAATTTCTTGTCTATAGATGGAATGTTTACTGTTAGCAAGGTCTTTAAAGTACCAGGGTGCCCCCAACAAACTGTCCTGGATGTTATGTTGTGGGCCGACTAAACTTCGGTTGAGCTGCATCCTGAGTGCTTGCTGATTTATATCCATGCTTCTTCTGAGTTACAAAATGAAGATCAGCTGAGATGCACCTAGAGAAAAATGAGATTTGCAAAACAAAAAACTGGTACTGTCCACAGGAATACAAGTACGACTAAATGTTGTGATGAACCTTGGAACCGAAATCACTACATTGACAGCACACAGTGGCATAGAAGGACCTCACAGACAGACTAATTCAATCTGGTTGTCTTTGCATTTTGGGACTAGTAATCCTGGATTTATAGCACTAATAACAAAACTACAAGCATCAGAAATCAAAGAAGAAAACTGGGACTGGGCAAACTCTAGTATGAGTGTTTTTACGAACTGACTGGAAGTATAAACGTGCGTCTGTAAAAAGGGAATTATTTACATTCTACAAATCTGGTACCAAAAAGAAACATGCAGGGTCTGTTTTCCACACTTGCTAACAACCAATAGAAATGCACAAACTTCTGCCAGATGAACAACCTGAAAAAGAATATATTTTTAATTAACCCTCTCCATCCCCCATATTATGTGAAGCATCATGGAAGGCTATGGAGCCTGTGTCTTGCTGAGGGTTTCATTTGATGTTGATTTAAAACATTCTGTCCTACAAGAATGAGGTGAAGTGCTGTATGGAGGACGCAAGCAGTAGGGACTACAAGTCCCAAAAATCTAAGGGCCTGGCGGTGGGGTCTTTGTCACCTCAGCTACATAGCATCATCACCGCGCTTTAAAGCGCCTAAGGAGGTCCCGCAGCGTGGGCCGCACCTGTTTCAAGGGCGGGCCCGTCCTGCGCCCATCAGCGCCAGGAAGAGGCAGGGCCACCACCCTTGGCCCCTCTGCAAGGGTAAACCACCAGCCAGGGGTAAGACAATTTGCCGTTCTGTACCCTAGCGTCATCGCTTAAAGTGTTGCAGTATTGTTAGCTACTGACCTCTTGAGCTGCGGGCGGGATGCGATGATGCAATACTACATAAGCTGATTTCTCTGGCAGGACTCCCTGCCGTCCTCCCTGAAAGCCTAAACTTACCTGCTACTCCTGCCATACTTTGTACCTTACTATTAGTTGCTAGAGTTCTAAGTGTGTCTCTCCATGGGGGAAGCGCAAAGCGAAAAAGACCCTTCAGGGGAAAAGGGTCAAAAACCGCAAGTCAAACACGAGCCTGTCCCTTAATAATCCATTGGATAGCTCAACTCTTAAGGACATAGATAATCTAATAGAAGTAGTAGAACATTTTCTGGGAGGTGTCGATTACAGTAGTGCCCAATCATCCCAACTGCTGAAGAAAGTGCCTTCTATCTTTCTAAAAATACACGGAAATCGAATGCAAAACGGTCACCATAGGTCCCTTTAACTTCAAATTCTGTTCTGGACATGGTTGCAGTAGAGGCTGCTAGGGACGACGCTGATTCAACGTCTAACTTGCACCAAACTGTATCTGGAGATATTGTGACTGGGCCTGTTCCTCTTTCGCCCTCAATAATCTGTGTAAACAGATTTTTATCCCTAGAGAGCCCTATGTGGGCTTTGGATTCATTAGAAGGCCCACCAAGGACAGCTGAGGCTCTTCGATCCGCCCACCTTTCATACATCTCCTTTGTAATCAGCTGCTCTTGTTGATAAAGCAGGTTGGAATCTGGGCTCTCATGAACTTGCTCATACTCTGTGAGGTCTCCAAACAGAGGCGGGGGATCTGAGGTCTAAGGTTACCATGTTGATCACAGATATCGGAGAGCTCAAAGCTTTAATTAAACCATTCTGTGCAGCCAAAACTTTCCAAGGGGTTGATAGTCGTGCCTATACCACATAAATTGACCACAAAAATGGTGAAAAAAATAAGAGCATTACAAAAGGATGTCCAACCCCTTCCATCTCCTCCTCCATACCTCTCCCGGAAAAGATCTACCCCTTAAGGGGCAATTGCGCCAGATTTCTAAAGGGCCTGCATGCTCCTTGCCTAATAGATGAAAAAGGCATGTTAGCAGGGTCCAGCATTGTATTTACCACCTGGAGGGGGGGCGGGGGGGAGATGTTATTTGTCTATTAAGAAAGCCTTGAACATCAAATGTATCATGGTAAAGAAGTATTGTAGGAAGCTGACTCTGCATATACTATAACAAAGTAAGGTATAGTGTGCACAGAGTCCAGTGGATCCCCAGAGGTATAGCAGAGGCTAAAGTAGATAATACCTTACTCTCTTTTATGGCATTGTGGTTGAGAAGTCAGGCTTATCAGAGGGTAGTGTTAAGCATTTGTTGTACACATTCAGGCAAGAAATTATGTCACACCCTCAAAGACTGAATCCAGACTAATTGTTTGTATAAAAAGTTGATACTTTGCGATTTTTATTAGTAGAACCAAGATTTACTCAGTAGAAGGTAAGTGATACTTTAAATACAGTGATACCTTTCAAGATACAGTGTGTACTGGATTTGTAGGAGTATACAAATTACTTTGCAGTAAAGAAAATGGGTTGTAAGCTCTTCAGAATGCTGACAATTACTTTAAGATTACTATTTAGTTACTTTTTAGTTACTATTCAACTTTTGCACAAAACGAACTATTCACAGTTTGAGCAGTGTAGGACATTAGCAATCAGGTTAACTCTTTGGCAGACACTAAGTTACTTCGTTGTGGTACAAAAAAACAGGTTCAACAAAACATTTTTCAGAGAAAAACCCACCACACAATCCTATGGAGAAAAACGAAGTGTTAGGTTTGCAGGTAAATAAACGGTTTTGGTAACTGAGTTTTGGGGGGTGGAACCAAGGTTCAGGTTAGCACTCAAGGTGCACCACCAGCGGCACTAGTGCGGCCGGGTGCAGATTGCAGCACACTAATGTTAGCCAATGGAGCTAGGGGGCACCTCGGTTGGGGGCTGCTACCGGGCAGGCCACTCTGTCTTGGGAGGCAAGCTCCTGGGGTTAGGGTAAGGACAAGGGGGGTCCCAGGTGAGCACCAAGTCCACACCACCAGCGGTGGCTGGATGAAAAGTGCTTAAGAGGTGTTGGGAGCCTAATGCTTTCCTATGGAGGTTGCTGGTCGAGGAAAAGGACTGCAGGCTGGAGCCATTAGACTGGACGAAGGGAACCAATGACTGGAGAATGAAGTTGAAGTGTTGCTGGACACCAGGACACTGTCGGTCAGGCACCTCACGACTCAGGGGGTCTTTTCGTGTCGTGTTCTTCTCACCAGTTCCGGTCGGGGGGACTCTTCAGGGTGAGGCTGCAGGTGGCGAGGAAAGATCGGAGGAGGTCGTCCAACGCTGAATTCCAGGTCAGGATCGCCGGGGGGACCTCACTGGGGTTTTGGACCACTCAGATTTGGGCCGTGGGCGTCAGGTGCAGAGTGGTGAGGACTCGCGGTTCCAGCTGGATCTGGAGTCCTGGCTTGGGTTGCTGTTGGACAAAGCCGGTGTCCACGAGTGATCAGAGTCCTTTGGGAAGGCAGGGCAGGTCCCCGGGGTTCTTGGAGGCTGCTGGCTGTAGGACACATCGGTTTCAGCTTGCAGGGGTTCGAAGCAGGAGACAGGCCAGTAGGGCTGGGGTCAAAGCAGTTGTCGTCATCCTCTTCTTCTGCAGCACGGCTCTTTGGTTCTTCTTCTTGAGTCGAATCTTAAGTCTAGGTTCAGGGCTACCCCCGAAATACTGTATTTAGGGGGCGTTTTAGGGGTCTTGAGGTATTAGCCTCTACTGTCCTTAGGGTGACTACACCCTTAGGGTACGCACCTCACGTGTTGGTGGGCACTATCCCTAATTGGAGGGTGCCTGCCATCTGCAAGATGGCGGTCAATGAAGAGTGGGCTTCACCTCGCCTCCCCCACCTGAAGGGTGGGGTTGGCAGAGGTGGGCACACCTTCTGGGCTGGTCTACTTTTTTCCAACTGTCTTCCTGCCAAAAAGGGGGTGAGATAGGAAGGGGGCCTGCTTCTGATAGCAGGAGAGGCTGGGGCTCGCTTTGCAAAGGCAGCAAGGCCTCTGAAGCTCCCCTGCCACAGATGTCTCTTCCTGACCTGGGGGCGGTGTGAACACCTCCGCCCAGGAAAGGCTTGGTTTCCTTGGCCCAGGGAGCGAAGGCTCCCACCCCAGGGGTCCAGAAACTTATCTTGTGGTGGCAGGCTGGTAATCACCAGTCAGAAACACACCAGAGGTTGGTTTGGGTCAGGGGTCCCCTCAAGAAGGGAGCCCTGAGTGCAGGGAATAATAAATCTGACACTGGGATCAGGTGATCAAGGCTACTGTGTAGCCGAAACGCGTCCTGTCCCGAGTGGCCTGAATAAATAAACTAATGTGGATTACTTCCGCCCCAGAGTGCCGTTTCTTTCACAAATATGGAAAGACGTTCGTAGCATTTAACAAGCGCAAGCGGTACCGCTTTTACGTGCCCCACCAGCATTTTGGAAGCACGCCGGCATAACCGCAACCTGTTGGCATATATATATATATATTTTTTTTTCCATAAGAAACCACACCGCAGCTTCCACGTTGCAAATACGAGCCCACCAAGCCGGTCAATAATAAACATCTTTTATTTGCAGGGATATGTAGCATAACATGTTTCGACCTTCCTTAGGTCTTAATCATATGCACAATGTCAAGCACTCAGGTGTTCGTCCTTTTAAGCTCTCCATGTATCAATACTGTAGAGAGACTTCAGTTCCATTGGCAATTAAAGCAACCTTGTGATGGTTTTGAAGACTTGTGAAACCTTGCAATAGTACTCCACGTAGGTTTCCATTTAATTTAAGAATCATATTAATCACGATTATTTCCATTCATGTTCGCTACTTTTCATTATTGTATTCCGGTATGTACATCCATCACCACGGACTCCAATGTCCACAATGCATTGCACCGGTGTTTTAAAAATCAATGGTCCTTCAGTTCTCAAAATTTATATTGCATCATAAAGTCTTGTGCCTTCACTTCAATATTGGCACACATGACCTCATAATGTCTCAAAGAATACAATTTCATATCGGACTGAGTCCTGTGTGCATCCAATGAAGTATGTAGAACAAAAAGTTCTGTTCTTTGCGCTCATTACAATTATTGCTTCACAAAGTTCTTAAACCTTTCCCTGCAAAGTAGTATGCAATTATTTATCTCTGTTTGTGCATGGGATCATTTGAGCCCTACAAACCCTGGCTGCCAAAATGCCTCAAAGTCCAACAGTGACTGGGCAGGCCTCCCATTATTAATAATTGCATGCTACTTTGCTGGAAAAGGTTTAAGAACTTTGTGAAGCAATAATTGTAAGAGCTGCTTTCCCTAAACTGGAGAACTACCCAGAGTTCACTGCTTCTTTTTTTGCATAATTTATGCGTCACTCTATGCCTAAAACGGTTTTGTTTTGAAATATACTTGGTGCTCCCTTGTGCCTGGACAAAGCTATGCCTCTCTGAAGAGCTCTAATGAGAGCGAAATACATGTCAGGGGTTGCTTTTATTCATTCCAGGTTGGCTTGGATGATATTTTACCAATCCAAAGCTGTAATACTGTGCCTGGAGTGGTAAAAGGCTATGGCCATTTTACAGCTCGGCATGGATAGAACCATGCTAATCCTAGGCTGAAAGTCTTTCCGGTGGAAATGGTAAAAGCCTTTGTCCTTTTCTATCTCGGCGTGGATGGATGGCACTGTGCTAATCCTACGCTTAAAGACTTTGATAGAAAAGCAGACATTTGAGGTGAGCAAATTTAGAGTGTCGCTGGTGTTGAGATTGCTCTATACTGGAGCTGCTTTCCACCTAAACTTGAGAACTACCCAGAGTTCTCAGCTTCTTTTTTTGCGTAATTTATGTGTCACTCTATGCCTAAAAGGGTTTTGTTTTGAATTATACTAGGTGCTCCCTTGTGTCTGGACAAAGCTATGCCTCTCTGAAGAGCTCTAATGAGAGCAAAACATGTCAGGGGTTGCTTTTATTCATTCCAGGTTGGCTTGGATGGTATTTTACTAATCCAAAGCTGTAATACTGTGCCTGGAGTGGAAAAAGGCTATGGCCATTTTACAGCTCGGCATGGATAGCACTGTGCTAATCCTAGGCTTAAAGACTTCGATAGAAAAGCAGACATTTGAGGTGAGCAATATATATATATATATATATATATATATATATATATATATATATATCTCACCTACTTGTGGCTGCCAGTAGGTAGTTGTAGTTAGGACCAAGTTTCCATAGGAAAAGCGTTTTTGGACTTGCCTATATCTTTGGCACTGTTTGACAAATCTTCTCAAAATTTTCCAAAATAAAGTGCAGCGGTGATTCTAGTTGTGCATGGAAAGTTTCGGGGCGATACGTCAAGCGGGGGGGACGAGAAAACAGGGGGGGGGGGCTGGGGCTGAAAGGGACCTCAGGCTGCAGCTGGCCCAGGTGGCTGTAGAGGAGAGAAAAGCCGAGGCTGAGAGAGCCTTGGAGGAGAAAAGGGTCTTGTTGGCTCACGAAGTGACTGTCAAGGAGGTGGACTTGAAGGCCAAATAGCTGTTAGAGTGTAGCAAAAATGGTGGGAGCAAAACTATTGTGTCCAGTGCAGAAGAGAGAGTCCATATACTCAGAGACTTGGTGCCTGACTGTAAGGAGGGGGGTGCTATAGATAAGTTGTTTCAGGCATATGAAGTAGCTCTAGAGGTACAGAGGATCTCTGAGGAGGATTGGGGAACTGGCCTTTGGAGTCATATTCCTAGTGATGGAAGGGACGCTCTCTACTGGCCCTAGAGAAGGGGAAGAGGTAACCCATCATGAAGAAGGCCCTTATCAGTAAGAATGAATTCACCCCAGAGGAGTGTAGGTTGAAATACAGGGACAGCCAGAAAGTGTGTCACCAGTCCTGGGAGGATTTTATGGGGTACTTTTGAAATGTTTGTAAAAAGTACTGTTATTTTTTAAGAAGATTTTTCTAACAGTTTTATATGTTTTCCTTTTCTTTCCTCAAAGAGAACTAGGAAGAAGGAACTGGCTTCAGATTGTGAAAAACATGAAAGTTCAACAGGGAGCTAAGAAAAAATTAAATATTTCTGCTGACAATACTTTGCACATCAATGAAAACGCAGTACTTGCTGCATTATGGTTTTTCCCTCACTGTCTTTTGGAATGCTACATGTAATATACTGTTTTATGAACAAAAAGTACAGACTCATCTGTGTCTGTTCCAAAAGTAGGTGCATCTTTTACCAACAAGAGCATACAAATATGAGGAGCACCTCTCGCTTGGTACCTTTTGTTGTGATTAGAAACTAGTTCTCCAAGAAGTGGATTTTTGTTGTTGCAGATGAAGGACAGCATAGTTTCAAGTCTGTGCTTAAAGTACGTGCAAACATTTGACCGATGCAAACAGCAAAATTCTCTTGGTGTCTTGAATTTGATGTCTTTAATGTTACACAGGTTGTTTTTGTGAAGAGGTCATGTAAGTCATCCCATGGATATTCTGCACAGCTCAGAGTTAGAATCCATGTTTTTTTTTTGTATAATCTTTGATTGTTTTTTCCCCCACTGTTCATTGATAATTTTTTTGACAGTACATCACTTTTGATCTAGGAGTATAGAACTAGAGAACAGTAAAAAAGGGAAAATGCACCCACAAAGGATACTTGTACGGTGACAACATATGGCATTTCACACAGTGAGCAAGCATCTCACATACATTTTTGAAGGCAGGTGCTATTATAATCAATGCGTGTTACAGCAAACAAATGATGGACGGAATGCTGACAATGCAAACATTCTCCCCCAGTCAAAAGATCTGGGTTAAATCCATCGTTCTTTTGCCCACTACGCCACCCCAGTTTGGACCCAGCCATATGAAAATCAGTCTTGACCCTGTGCCCCATGGGAACAGTCCAGACCGAACTGCCAGGCCAGGTCCTCCCTGGACC
Source organism: Calotriton arnoldi (assembly GCA_963921515.1). Taxonomy (NCBI): domain Eukaryota; kingdom Metazoa; phylum Chordata; class Amphibia; order Caudata; family Salamandridae; genus Calotriton; species Calotriton arnoldi. The sequence continues at coordinate 490,184 of CAWUFW010000052.1, forward strand.
GGAAACAAGCATCCTGGGAACGGTTTCACGGTATGTCACCCTTCTTCAGCCAGGCTAGCTTGAATCCAGTGGCACAGTGAGCAAGGGACCCACGTCTGGGCATACCCATCCCACTCAGGGCGAAAAGTGTAACAGCAAACAAATGATGGACGGAATGCTGACAATGCAAACATTCTCCCCCAGTCAAAAGATCTGGGTTAAATCCATCGTTCTTTTGCCCACTACGCCTCCCCAGTTTGGACCCAGCCATATGCAAATCAGTCTTGACCCTGTGCCCCATGGGAACAGTCCAGACCGAACTGCCAGGCCAGGTCCTCCCTGGACCGGAAACAAGCATCCTGGAACGGTTTCACGGTATGTCACCCTTCTTCAGCCAGGCTAGCTTGAATCCAGTGGCACAGTGAGCAAGGGACCCACGTCTGGGCATACCCATCCCACTTAGGGCGAAAAGTGTTACAGCTGGCTGGGTCCAAACTGGGGTGGCATAGTGGGCAAAAGAACGATGGATTTAACCCAGATCTTTTGACTGGGGGAGAATGTTTGCATTGACAGCATTCCGTCCATCATTTGTTTGCTGTAACACTTTTCGCCCTAAGTGGGATGGGTATGCCCAGACGTGGGTCCCTTGCTCACTGTGCCACTGGATTCAAGCTAGCCTGGCTGAAGAAGGGTGACATACCCTGAAACCGGTCCCAGGATGCTTGTTTCTGGTCCAGGGAGGACCTGGCCTGGCAGTTCGGTCTGGACTGTTCCCATGGGGCACAGGGTCAAGACTGATTTGCATATGGCTGGGTCCAAACTGGGGTGGCGTAGTGGCCAATAGAACGATGGATTTAACCCAGATCTTTTGACTGGGGGAGAATGTTTGCATTGACAGCATTCCGTCCATCATTTGTTTTCTGTAACACTTTTCGCCCTAAGTGGGATGGGTATGCCCAGACGTGGGTCCCTTGCTCACTGAGCCACTGGATTCAAGCTAGCCTGGCTGAAGAAGGGTGACATACCCTGAAACCGGTCCCAGGATGCTTGTTTCTGGTCCAGGGAGGACCTGGCCTGGCAGTTCGGTCTGGACTGTTCCCATGGGGCACAGGGTCAAGACTGATTTGCATATGGTTGGGTCCAAACTGGGGTGGCGTAGTGGGCAAAAGAACGATGGATTTAACCCAGATCTTTTGACTGGGGGAGAATGTTTGCATTGTCAGCATTCCGTCCATCATTTGTTTGCTGTAACACTTTTCGCCCTAAGTGGGATGGGTATGCCCAGACGTGGGTCCCTTGCTCACTGTGCCACTGGATTCAAGCTAGCCTGGCTGAAGAAGGGTGACATACCCTGAAACCGGTCCCAGGATGCTTGTTTCTGGTCCAGGGAGGACCTGGCCTGGCAGTTCGGTCTGGACTGTTCCCATGGGGCACAGGGTCAAGACTGATTTGCATATGGCTGGGTCCAAACTGGGGTGGCGTAGTGGGCAAAAGAACGATGGATTTAACCCAGATCTTTTGACTGGGGGAGAATGTTTGCATTGTCAGCATTCCGTCCATCATTTGTTTGCTGTAACAATTATAATGAATGCAGTGGATGGTGGTTCTCTCAAGGGTGCTGTACAGAAGGACTGTCCTGCTGCACCTACTTTGTCCCGCATGATTTCGTTGTGGTCTCTTTCTGGAATTGTTTTTAAGTGCTTCCACATAGAAGTTGTCCCATGTAAATAATTTTTCGTAGTGCCCCTGGATAACAGCTTGCTTCAACTATTACAGTAGAGATATCTGTAACCTTTTTTTCCCTTAATGGTATTGTAATATGCTTCTAAACATCACTTTGTTTTGTGCTTCCTGAAGTACTTGTGCACAAAAGTGTATATGTAAATAGTTAAATAAGTTATGTTCGGTTTATTTGTTAATTGTTTGGTTTAAATTGTTTTGTAATGTGTTAATAAACGTATTTGTAAAGTTATAAAAAATGTATATTAGTAGTTTTAGTTATCATTCCCAAACACACTCATACAGGTACTCATACATGAACTCGCACACCTATAGAATCATTTACACAGCTACTGACACACCCACACATACACTCATACAGCCACTCAAAGTCCCATAGTAAGTCACACACCCATTTACACATGCAAACTGCTACTTCGATAGACTCATACACCCAGCCATTCACACACCCACTCTCACAGTCACTAACACACCAAGCCACACATCGATACAGCAACTCATACACCCAGTTATACACTGATACACCCACTCACATACCCAAACACATACATCAATACAGCTACTCACATACCCAGTCATACACTGACCCAGGCTCACACTGATACAACCTCTGACACACCCAGGGACACACCGATACAGCCACTGACATACCCAGACACACACTGATGCAACTACTGATACACCCAGCTACACACTGATACAGAAACTCACAAATCCAGGCACATACCTATACAGTCAATGACACACCCAATCACATATTGATACAGCCACTTAGAGTTTTGGCCAAACATTGATACAGCCTTTCAAACACCCCTACACATACTGATGTATCCAGTGGCACACCCAACTACACACTAATTCTGAAACTAACACACCTTGCCAAACACTAATGCATGCAATTAGACACCCATGCACATATTGACGCAAACACTCAGGCATACACCGATGCATAGACTGACACGCAGGCACACAGCAATGAAGACACTGACACACCCAGCCAAACACTAATGCATCCAATAATACACTGAGGCACACACTAATGCATAGACTGGCACATCCAGGCATACTGCAGACACTGATACACCCAGGCATATACCAAAGCAGACACTGACACACCCAGCCAAACACTAATGCATCCAATAACACACCCAGTCATACACCAATGCATACACTGACACAGACAGTCATATGACCATGCAGACACTGACACACCCAGGCACACACTGACACACCCAGGCATATATTGATGCATAGACTGACACACCCAGGCATGCAGCAATGCAGACACTGGCACACCCAGCCAAACACTAATGCATCCAATAACACACTTAAGCCCACACTGGTGAATACAGCGATACACCTGGCATACACCAATGCAGACACTGACACACCCAGGCATACAGCAATGAAGACACTGACACACCCAGCCAAATACGAATGCATGCAATAACACGGCCAAGCAGACACTCATGAATACACTAACACACCCAGGAACACACTAATGCACACACTGAAACAGCCAGGCACACGCTCAACCATACACTAACACACCCAGTCACAGACTAATGCATAAGCTCATACACCCAGGCAGAAACTGATGCATACACTGACAGAGCCAGGTACACACTAATGCATACACTAACACACCCAGGCACACACTCCTGCATACACTGACACACCCAGGCACACACTGACGTATACACTGACACCCAGGGACACACCAGTGCAGACATGGACACATCCAGGCATACAACAACGCATACACTGACATACCCAGGCACACCGTGATACAGACACTGACATACCCAGGCATGCATACACTGACACACCCAGGCACACACATGCATACACTGACACACCCAGGCACACACTCATGGATACACTGACACACCGGCGCATACACTGATGCAGACACGGACACACCCAGCCAAACACTAATGCATGCAATAACACACCCTGATGCATACACTGACACACACAGGCACACACTCATGGATACACTGACACACCGGCGCATACACTGATGCAGACACTGACACACCCAGCCAGACACTAATGCATCCAATAACACACTTAGGCACACATTGACATATACACTTACTCACCCAGGCATACACCAATGCAGACACTAACACACCCAGACATACACCAATGAAACACACACACCCAGCCAAACACTAATGCATCCAATAATACCCTCAGGCATATACTGATGCATACACTGACACACCCACTCTCACACCGATACGGTCACTGACACATTAAAAAGAAAGAGTAGCTCTTTGTTTGACCAGATGGTGGTTCTAGCGAGAACCGTTTTTTTTCCTAGAAGGGTTTTTTAACAGTAGTTTACATTTTTTGCTTATTTGTTGAACAAAAAGTAAACAGGGTAGCCAAAAGGGTAAGGAAAGGGAAATACAAAGAAGACACTGTCTTCAGTCTTCAAAAAACATTATGTGGTCACTGGAAGTAAAAACAAAAAACTAACAGCGATGCTTCTTCACTGTATCCAAGAATGTACCCACAGAAGACATTTTTACAGCAACAAGCATGTGGCATTTCACACAGTGAATAACCATGTCACTCACTTCTTCACAGGCAGCTGGTATTGTAATCACTATATTTCCTAATAAACCTCTTTTTGCTGTGTTTTAACATAGTTGAAAGGATTGCATTTGAATCTGGTCATTAAGACGTTCAAAAAGAGCTTGCTCTGTGTTAGTGATTGAAATTGGGCAGTAATTAACACAATATTATATATAGGGTCTTCACTGGAACTTGAAATTAGTATTTTCACTACTTCCTTTAAACAAGATGGGGGTAATGGTACCATTTAGAATGGAATGAAATAAGTTTAGAATAGGATCTAATATTGTTTTTAGGACTATTTAAACATCTTCCAGAAAGTCATCCAGTCCAGAGGCTTTTTCTTTTTTTTTTATAATCACAAATCCCCAATCAATTTATAAGTGTGTAGCTGGTTCTTCCAAAACTGCCCGCATCACTTTGTCTGCCCTAGGTAAGTTAAGGCCCTTAGCCAAAACCTAGTTGCTTCTTTGTCTGATGACAGATCCTCTGAATACATCTCCCCCAAAGAATGAGAAAGTGGATTTAATGTCAGAGGGGAAATCCTGCAATATGTATACATAAGGGCTGTACATTGTTTCATTGTTAATTGATTTTAGTCTTGGATTTACACAACAGAATCTTCCCATTTCTAGAGACCTTAGGTCTCACACAGAAATGTGTTTTGGGGGTCTTAAAGCCTGTGATAGGCACAAACACATGGTTTGCAACTGCAAAACACCTTTTTAAATTGCTTCACAGCCCTTTTACAAGCCAGAAACGTCTTACTAACTAATTAAAAGGGTTTTTGCGATCCTTTACTAATCACAAGTAGTAGGGGGCACAAAATGCTCGTTCACCCTCCTAACTGGGATTTGCAATAGTATGTATCAATGGTTTGTGACTGAAATTGCAGTCATAAACCATTGATTAGTTACAGAACTCTGAGCTGTGGTGGTAACCAATTTGGAAAGAGGAAGCTGTCCCGTGGCAGTTGCCTAGGAATGAGCACGTAGTGGTTCCATCCATACAATCTCAGCCAATTGCAGGGGTTCACAAATTTCAACCTGCCTAATTACTATTCATAAGTTAGGTCATTTTGCGAATGTACAACTTGCAATGTGACCTGTTACTACATAGGATGCATCACAAAATCTATTCTGATATACAAACCAGACAGTATGCAAATTGCACATCCCAGCTTTACAAATGGCAATAGTACATTATACATATTTATTTAGTTTTATCCGACAGGGGATCCTACACTGTTGGAATTTACTTTCAAAATTATCCCTCATATCACTATCTAATTCAAGACAATCTGCTAAATGTACACATTAGGCTTTCCTTGTTCTTTACATTCTATAAGTAAGATTCGTAACAATTACTCTCTGGAAGCCCTTATTAGTGTCCCAAACTACCTGTGGTGGGGCAGTTAATAACCTAAGCTAAAAACTACAGCCAATATAATGCTGGATTTCTCTTATAATGGAATCACAAAGCAGATTTGAAGTCTAAAGTCCAAGCCCCCATACCATTGTGTTGGTCAAAGTGAACATCCAAATGTATTCCTGCATGGTCTAGCAAGTGTCTAGTAACACTTTGTTGCCTCTTCCTTGACTCCTATGCAAATTAAACCAAAGTCAATAAGGGAATGTTGACCAGATTTCCCTGAATAAAAAGAGGAAAAAGAAACATTATTAGTTGTTTCTCTCCAAATTTCTATCAGTTAGTCTTTCAATGTCCTAGGTTTGCCAAGCAGTTCAATCTGTGACAGGATTGAGGGCCACAATAAAGTCAAAGAATAATATCAAGTGCTCTTTATACTTCGAAAACACTAATTCCAATAAGTCTAAAGAGTCAAGGCCATAAGAGATGGGGTCCTAATAAATGTCCAGTATGAAAGAAACCATTTCCCAACTTGCCCTAGCCACAACCATCCTACCTTCGTATCTGAAATTACTTTAGGAACTCTACCATGTAGCTCTTACCTGACAATAACCACAAGAACTCTAAATGTACCTTCATATGGGAATGATATCTTTCCGACGCAAGGACATTTATATATGTAAGGATGTTCACTAGGTCGGCGAAGTTTTTCCTGAGGTAGAATAAAATTTGCCTCAGATCACCCAAGAAGTTCCTTTATAAGTGTAACATTATGGGGATACGTAAACAGTTTACAATTAAGAACAAGAACTGTGATTTAACCTCTGTCATCACTGTTTACCTCCAAAGCATGTCTACACATCATGGAGGAGGACCATATATTTTTTTTCCCCCCCAGAGTTTTATATAGGGCAAACTTGACCCAAAAGGTATCGGGTATCAGAGCACTTTACATGAGTACCATTTGCGCAACCCAAGGACACATTCATCTTTGTTAGGCACGGGGAGATTAAGTGATTTGCCCAGAATCACAGGATGTTGAGCGTCAATGCCGAGACTCAAACCCAGTTCCCCAGATTTGAGGTCGACCGCCCTAGCCGTTAAACCACATCCTCTCCCCCATATTTATTCTGTATTTTCCTATCTGTCTCCCATCCATACAGAGTCTTTAAACAGTTACTTTACTATCCAACCTCAGGAAGTATGCATTTAATTTGAGAATATTTCAGGAAATCGAGATCTTTACTTCACAAAAGCAGTTCATCAAGTTGACTGACTGTTTAGGGACCAGATGTTCTAAATGGACAATTGTTTTCTGCATGTATGAGAGTTAGACAGCCATGACATCTAATCGGCTGAATCAAAGGGCACATATAGCCATTAACTGGCATTAGTAATAGAGAAGAGCCCTCTGGTGCTCCACGTGAAAAAATAGTAAATTTAGATCAATAAGGTAGTAAGCCAACCTGACTGAGTGTAGGTTCTTCAATAAGGAAGAGAACCAGGTCTCAAAATGCCCCGGAATACCTACATCTTTCAGGCAGGACATAAGTATGTAATGATCCACTGTATCAAATGCCTCTAAGAGATCCAGAAGGAACAGAGCGACTGAGTCGCCCTGATCCAAAACAGATCTTTATTCATTGACTGTTCATCAACTCCTTTGCTATAAAGTGGTCTGTTAATTTCTCTAGAGCAGGCAATCAATCATGTAATGGGCTGGTAAGTTTCTACCAAAGAGCTGTCCAGGTTTTACTTTTTGAGGAGAGGGGTGACTATTCCTGTTTTCTAGTTTTGTGGAATTACACTCTAGGTGAGTGATACATTTATTATCTTGACAAGACTTGGTTCTAATACAGGGGCACAAGACTAAAAGAAAGTAACTGGGCAAAGGTCATCAGTGGATCCTGATTTATTTATTGGCAGGAATGGCATTAGTTATGCAATATTGGTGCAGATAAAAGTGGCCCAGATGCTAGGAGGAGATTGGGGGGGAAAAGGAGGTTGTAGATGTTTAAGAGGAATGAGGGCTTTCTACGCTTGCATACATTTTTGGCATTTTCACAAAACTTCACAACATTTCTGTGAAGTGGAGCCAACAGAAAGAGTGGACAAAGAGTTTATAAAGAATCTTAAGGTCTGGAAAAGATCTCTTTCCATTTTGAATGATTGTAAAATACAATTGAAGAGGAACCTTAATTTGGCTTGAAATATTTGTAAGCTTTTAACTGTCGTTTTAGATGGATATTATCAACTACTGAATAGGAGGATTGCCATTTCTGTTCCAACTGGCTGAGAATTAATCTACTGTTTCTCAAGTTTCAGGTTTTACTAGTCCGTTAAAATGGGCACCATCTCAATCATATCTCATTGTCATTTAGCAGCATATTCATTAATGGAAGTAAATTGGGGAGTGCAAGCTGTTAAGATTGTTAAGGTACCCTCTGTAACAATGCTGTTAGGTCACCTGATTTCTGGCAAGCTTCTCTCCAGGCGAGCTGCTGACATTCTTTCCCATTAAGAACTCCTGGGTAGAGATCCACAAAAAACAAACTACTTCTGTAAGTTTTCCCATGCCCAGTTGAGATGCCTGTGCTTCATGAGCTTTGTGCTTCCGTATAATATAATTGGCTGCTTGCCTTTTATGCCACTAGATCTCCCTATTCAGCCCTCCCATGAACAGGCAGGAGAGTCCTTTGGAAAATGTCTCTGGTTTATGGGGATACACTGTGTACAACACAATGATACAGTAAAGATTGTGCCAGCCTGTCCGGCCTATCAGTCACCTTCACACGGAGCAGCACCACACCCGCTATGGGACCTTTCTGCCACCTTTGATACGGTCTGTTCTGGTGAGGGACGCAATATGCAAAAGTACTGCTGATATACAAAGCCATCGCATATTAGCAGAATACACATTCACCAGACATAAAGTGCCAGCAACTCAGATTAATAAAACTGATCAGTTCATAGACACATTCAGCCCAGGTTCTGCTGATAAGAATCAGAGGAGCCACCTGTACTTTCTGCACGTTAATTCACTGATGAGACTGCCACCCTGCTGCCCAACTATGATTTGTTCTATGACTTGCCACCAGATGTCGTGTACTGTGTGGTAACTGGTTCAATTGTTGATAATGAACCACTGCAGAACTGGATGTACTGCATCAGATCCTACTCTTACGTCGTAGTACACAGGTGTTCACCTTATTGGTGGATTGCCCAAAGTAAATCCTATTATAGATGCACCAAACTGTGTAAACTATATTGAGTCGCAATTGATTTCGTCCTTTAAAGTGAAATCAAATAGTTCATGATGGCAGATTTTGCTGCTGAATGTGTTAGCTCAAGTACTACAGTTACTACATTTGGGCGCTCCAAAAGTAGCATTCTTTAGAAGGTGTTAACTACCTCTGTACTGAGGGGTGAGAAGGTCTGCAGTGTGGCTAAAACAAAATGGTGGTCTCAGTCCGATAATGGTTTGCCCATGATATTAATTTTCTTTAAAAAAGAAACAATCAAATTTTCCTGAGCAAACTGTCCAATTATACTCTAATATAAAGAAATTGAGTTTCTTGGTGGGTAAGAATGGCATATCTCTGATCAGTACAGAGATCTGTGCTGGAGTGAGGCAGTGAGTGGATAAGTTCAAGATGGATACCAGTAGGACACTCACACAGCGATCCTCTACATAAGAAGTTTACAATTTGTAGATAACATTTCTGTAAGTGTTTTGTCAGGAGCTGTTTTTACAGTTACAACCCTGTGCCTGTGGACTTAGCTTTGAGCCCTTCTGAATTCCTTTTTACAGTGGACACAGCAATACACCGAGTACTTTGCTTTACCATCTTTGGGAGTTTTGCGTTCACCTGAGGTAAGCCATACATCATTCTACTGTTTCAGATTAATTCCAGTTCTAGTTTTTGGTTACTAATTTTATCTTATATTTTCTTTGACCCAGAAGCTCCTCCATGTCTGGCGAGATAGTGTTTTTTCACCAGTGTTTTCACATTTGTTGCACTTCCTCTCACATTTTAACATCTACATGTTATGTTATTTTATGTATATTTGTAAAGTGTACCATCATCACAAGAGTATCCTGGTAACCTGGAGGTTAAATGAGTGTTTATCTCAGATTTTGTCAAATAATACATAGCAGACTTCCTTTCATTGACTGGTTAGGGTAAGCTCAAAAATCCCAAGAGCCCAATTCACAAAGGTAAACATAGATCTGAAGTCTAAGTTTAGACATTAAGTCTAAGAGCCCAACTTTAAAAAGGTAAACTTAGACTTCATGTCTAAGTTTACCTTTGTGAATCAGGCCCATAGACTTCCGGTCTAAACTTACCTTTATGAATTGGGCCCCAAGTGAACAAGTTACTTACCTTCAGAAACCCTCTTTTTTAGGAATACTATAAGCTATAAGAATTTGTTATTCCTATGGATATTTCTAACCTCAGATTCTTCCTTTTCAACAGATACTAAAGCAGTAAGTCCTAATAGTAGGAGGGTCTGAGGAGTGGGTTTTACACCAGGAGATCCTTCAAGCCTGGGTTTACCAAATGGCGCTCCCTGTGGACCTGAGAGTCAAGGCAGTTATACCCAGGTGAAAGTGTGGACAGATGTTCAGGTAATCATATAGCAGATGTTCAGCACCAGAACACCCTCGGCTAAGGCCATAATAGAAGCATTAGTTCTGATACAATGAGCCCACAGGCCTTCCGGAGGCTTCCTCCTGGCCAAGGCATTGTTATGCAGAGAACACTATGTGGATATGGTCAGTTTATGTCTTAACTTCTTAACAACGGTAAAGCCCATAAAATGTTGGCCATTCACCTGGTGCCCCTTAGGACAATCAATATAAAAGCCAAGGCCTCTTTAAAAGGTCCAGCTAATGAAGCCTCTTCTCTTCTTTAAAAGGAAGTGGCAGAAAGAAGAAATCATGGAGCATGATGGACTGCTCCACATTGAAGAGGACATCACCTTTGACAGAATAGTATGCCCAAGTCCAAACCAGCAGATTGTCCAGAAAAAGGTTTGAACTGACCACCTTTCGTTCACTGACATGGCACGCCAAAGTAATTTCAATAAGTAAAACCTCATAAGGGTCAGCAGCCTCGAAAAGCAGCTGTGAATAGGCTCAAAAGTCATGCACATTAATAAAAAAAAAATAATGCCCCACTGTGATGTAACAAAAAGTGCTGGAGGAAACATATATGTAAACCCTTTCAGAAAGCACATCACAACTGGGGACTTAGCCGAGGAGGGCTTATCAGGCAAATGCAGAAAGACAGAGAGGCCCACAAGGAAAATGATACTTACCCAGTATGCGTTACAGCAAACAAATGATGGACGGAATGCTGACAACGCAAACATTCTCCCCCAGTCAAAAGATCTGGGTTAAATCCATTGTTCTTTTGCCCACTATGCCACACCAGTTTCGACCCAGCCATATGCAAATCAGTCTTGACCGTGTGTTCCATGGGAACAGTCCAGACCAAACTGCCAGGCCAGGTCCTCCCTGGACCAGAAACAAGCATCCTGGGACCGGTTTCAGGGTATGTCACCCTTTTTCAGCCAGGCTAGCTTGAATCCAGTGGCACAGTGAGCAAGGGACCCACGTCTGGGCATACCCATCCCACTTAGGGCGAAAAGTGTTACAGCAAACAAATGATTGACGGAATGCTGACAATGCAAACATTCTCCCCCAGTCAAAAGATCTGGGTTAAATCCATCGTTCTTTTGCCCACTATGCCACCCCAGTATGGACCCAGCCATATGCAAATCAGTCTTGACCATGTGTCCCATGGGAACAGTCCAGACCAAACTGCCAGGCCAGGTCCTCCCTGGACCAGAAACAAGGATCCTGGGACCGGTTTCAGGGTATGTCACCCTTCTTCAGCCAGGCTAGCTTGAATCCAGTGGCACAGTGAGCAAGGGACCCACGTCTGGGCATACCCATCCCACTAAGGGCGAAAAGTGTTACAGCAAACAAATGATGGACGGAATGCTGACAATGCAAACATTCTTCCCCAGTCAAAAGATCTGGGTTAAATCCATCGTTCTTTTGCCCACTATGCCACCCCAGTATGGACCCAGCCATATGCAAATCAGTCTTGACCGTGTGTCCCATGGGAACAGTCCAGATCAAACTGCCAGGCCAGGTCCTCCCTGGACCAGAAACAAGCATCCTGGGACCGGTTTCAGGGTATGTCACCCTTCTTCAGCCAGGCTAGCTTGAATCCAGTGGCACAGTGAGCAAGGGACCCACGTCTGGGCATACCCATTCCACTTAGGGCGAAAAGTGTTACAGCAAACAAATGATGGACGGAATGCTGACAATGCAAACATTCTCCCCCAGTCAAAAGATCTGGGTTAAATCCATCGTTCTTTCGCCCACTATGCCACCCCAGTTTCGACCCAGCCATATGCAAATCAGTCTTGACCGTGTGTCCCATGGGAACAGTCCAGACCAAACTGCCAGGCCAGGTCCTCCCTGGACCAGAAACAAGCATCATGGGACCGGTTTCAGGGTATGTCACCCTTCTTCAGCCAGGCTAGCTTGAATCCAGTGGTACAGTGAGCAAGGGACCCACGTCTGGGCATACCCATCCCACTTAGGGCGAAAAGTGTTACAGCAAACAAATGATGGACGGAATGCTGACAATGCAAACATTCTCCCCCAGTCAAAAGATCTGGGTTAAATCCATCGTTCTTTTGCCCACTATGCCACCCCAGTTTGGACCCAGCCATATGCAAATCAGTCTTGACTGTGTGTCCCATGGGAACAGTCCAGACCAAACTGCCAGGCCAGGTCCTCCCTGGACCAGAAACAAGCATCCTGGGACCGGTTTCAGGGTATGTCACCCTTCTTCAGCCAGGCTAGCTTGAATCCAGTGGCACAGTGAGCAAGGGACCCACGACTGGGCATACCCATCCCACTTAGGGCGAAAAGTGTTACAGCAAACAAATGATGGACGGAATGCTGACAATGCAAACATTCTCCCCCAGTCAAAAGATCTGGGTTAAATCCATTGTTCTTTTGCCCACTATGCCACCCCAGTATGCATCTGTTCTTGGCATATAGAGCTGTAAAGTCATATGCTTATGCATAGATCGCCATCTAGTGTTGGGTCTGGATGTTTGCACTTTGTTTTTGTTCGAAGAAGTCTTTCCAGTCACGAGGTAGGTGACTCCTCCTTTCGGTGATAGTGCGCATGGGCATCGACTCCATCCTTCGATTGTTTTGCCGTAAGGGGTGATGATGGAGTTAGTAAGAGTAATAAAGAGATGTCCATGTATATTGTATCTAAGTAAGATGTTACTGCAACAGGTAAAGGTACCCGGGGAGGCGGGTGGGCGCATGACTCTAAAACTCTATATGCCAAGAACAGATGCATACTGGGTAAGTAGCATTTTACGTTCGAGGCATATGAGCTGTAGATCATATGCTTATGCATAGACTACATAGCAGTTATCTCCCAAAGCGGTGGCTAACCTGTAGCTGTTGCAGTTGTCTGAAATAGTGTACTTAAAACTGCCTGGCCCACACTAGCTTGCTGTCTTGCTAACACATCTACACAATAGTGTTTTGTGAATGTGTGTGGTGTAGACCATGTTGCAGCTTTGCAGATATCATCTATGGGTCTATTTCCTAAGAATGCCATAGAAGCCCCAGTTTGCGTGTAGAATGCGCTCTGGGGGAATTGTTAATGTGCGTTTAGCTTTAGTGTAGCATTTTTGAATGCACTTAACTATCCACCTTGCAATACATGATTTTGATATTGGATTGCCTTTATGTGGTGGAGCAAAAGCAACAAAAAGTTGCTTGGTTTTCCTGAAGGGTTTTGTTCTTTCTATGTAGTATAGTAATGCTCTTTTGACATCTAAAGTGTCAAGAGCGCGTTCTGCCACTGAATCTGGTTGAGGGAAGAACACAGGTAGTTCAACTGATTGGTTGATATGAAAGGCAGAAATTACTTTACGTAAGAATTTGGGGTTAATCCTTAGAACCACTTTGTTTTGGTGTATTTGTAAAAATGGCTCTTCTATGGTTAGTGCCTGAAGCTCACCCACTCTTCTCAGAGATGTGATGGCTATGAGGAAGGCTACCTTCCAAGTGAGAAATTGTAGTTCACATTTGTGCAATGGCTCAAAAGGTGGACCCATGAGTCTTGTAAGAACTATGTTGGGATTCCACACTGGAGCAGGTGGAAGTCTGGGGGGAATGACTCTTAAGTCCTTCCATAAATGCTTTAATAGCAGGCACTCTAAAAAGAGACAAATGCTGTCTGTTTTGTAGATATGCAGCTATTGCAGCAAGATGTAAGCGTATGGATGTGTATGCTAAATTGCAACGCTGTAGATGTAATAGATAGCAAATGATGTTTTGTATTGAAGCATCTAGCGGATTGATTTTATTGTTGTTACAGTAAATGACAAACCGCTTCCACTTTGCTGCATAGCATGCTCTTGTGGTAGGGCGCCTAGCCTCTTTGATAATATTCATGCAGTCTGGCGGAAGATTAAGATATATTTAATCAAAAAGTGGGAAGAAGAAGGAGCTGTGATCCATTCAGCTTCCTTGTCGTAATACAAAAATATCAAAAGAGGAATGGATCACTTGTACCTGAGTAACCAGGGTTCAATGTACTTGCCGTCTTTCAATAAAAACCCTCATTCACGTACACAGGCCGTGAGGCGGTATATCTTGGTTCTCCGCCTTGTTAAAAACGTGACAGCATCATCATTGGGTTTCTTTTCTCGTATGCTTTCCTCCACCAGGAGGAAAAACCACTGGTTATTACAGTAGTGATCAGTGATGAAAACGTGGAAGTGCTCAAGTGAGGTGAGTTAAAAAAGGAAAACCTCGCATTACCTGAACTGTACCTTTATTCAGTTCGGAATGGAGGCAATTAAAAACAGTGTTGTGCGTGGGAAGACAAATTATTCGTCTAACGCACTGAATTGTCCATGTGAACGGTCGACATGTTTCAGCCCCATAAAATTGCCCTCACGGGTCAGGGGGCCTTCTTCAGGACCTTGAAATGTGGAGGCTGCGAGTTGTCACAGCATGGGTGAGTGCGACCTTGGCTCACCTAATTAGATAAAGGTCATAAAGTACCTGTAGATGTGGAGAAAAGAAAAAGATGTCTAATTTTGCATTCAAAATACTCTCACAGTAATGTGTGCCGCCTCAATAATCATATTGTCTAAAGAGAAGGCAAAGCTAATACGAAATGTGCACTAAAAGAAAAAGATAAGCAGCTGAAAAAATGGCAATTCTCTACCTCCGTTTGGTACTATAGTGATGTCAGGGGTGCCACGGAGTCAACGTCCCTGCATGTGGAGTAGGTGTCATGTATTCGGACCGACTAAACCTTTGTATGTAACGTAGGTGTTAGCATATATAGCGTTTAAACGTTTCTAGATCCTATCCAGAACAAATGTGAGGTACATATGGAGTATGTACACGGAAGACGGTGGCGCGCGTATTTGTATATCTTAAAGAAAGCCAAGTTGGTGCCTCATTGTGAAAAATGACCCTCAATGTGTGAGGCTGAGGGCTGAAAATGGAGAGTGTACACGCTGTTCCATAAATGCGGGCCATCAGTTGTATGCAGTGTTTCTGTCTTATTATGTGTATACAATGCATGCGTTACTAGCCAGTTACGCGGTTCACTCTTAATGCCCCCGAACTGCATTCAACTAGACAGGATTATTATTATTATTGCAAGTGCGTATTATGCACAGAAGTTCCAGGAATGTAGAGTTGAAGCGTGACGCGCCCTCATGATGTACGGTATGAGCGCTTTACAATACCTGCGTTATTAACCCAAAGATTGGTTAACTCTATATACCCCCAAACTGAGTTAAGCTGTAAAATTATTTGAAGCACAGAAGGTGTATTGTGTGTACGAAGAACGTACGGTTTAGGCATTACGCGCCCTCATGGTGTAAGGCTAGGGAAAGGCATGCCGTTACTCGAGTGTGAGTGCTTGAAGTTTCCATGCGGCATACCTTTGAGTCCTTACTTACGGACTTCCTCAAGGTGCCGGCGGGCGTATTGACCTGCTGGAAAAAAGTCTGTATTTTTAAAAAAAGGGTTAAATGAAAGTTCATACGATACATGTCTGTCGGCTGGTACAGAAGGACATCCGTGCTCTCCTCCTGTTATACCTGGCTTGAATGCACAGTGCGACTTGTGCTCGCTCTCCTTTCGGTGTCCCGGGTGATGAGGGGGAGTTGGGAGCAGTCATAATGTACTAGCTCGGAAGTGGCCACAGTAAACAGACTACGTTTAAATGACTGGTGTAGCAAGAAGTTGGGTATTCTTACACTGGTAATAAAAACTATATTTAAATATCTAAGTCGATGTTTCTGTATTGTTTGGAATCGTATTACAAAATGATGATTTTTAACCATTTTCTCAGCGGGTACGAACAGAACTAGTTTTATGGGTTTGATCGTGACTCTTCTTTGTGGTTTGATTTTAACACCATGGTAGAGGTACTGAATATATTCATTGATTTTGAAAATACTGCGGAGGTCAAGAATTAAGATAGTTTGTTAATTGGACAACGCTGTCGTATTCGTATTTTTTTTGAAGTTGTGGCTCTCATTGCATGTCGTGGACGGACAGAGATAAGATGTAGTTACAACATGGAGGCTTACTTAGGTCCAGTGTGTCCCCCTGTTGGAAAACGAGGCAGCATCTGTGAGGCCTGCACAAATAACATGACTACATTTGTCCTTCACTGGGAACCAAACACCCAATTGTAGCGCCTGACTCTCAGAGGGTAGCGTTGCAGAGCAGTCTGAGGCTTACTCAAGGGAGGTGGTGTGGGCTAGTAATCGCCATTTGCAGGTGCGCAGAAATAACACTCAATAATTGATTGTCCAGCCTGTACTTTGCTTTATAAAAGTAAGAGTACATTTATTAAACACACACACTACTCAATACTATGCACCAATTTACAAATATACATAAGCTGTTGGAGTTACTTTGTGACATTGCGTAACATCTCCACCTCTCCCAAAAGGGGGGGTGGGGTCTAGTACCACCACTCCCATGTATGCACATCATCTTGCCCCCTAATGCAGTGTGTTGAGCATAACCTGGAGCGAGGGCCCTGCGCACTGGCACCATCCCAGTGGCTACCCACCCCATTACCTCAACACGCATTAAAAATAGGTTCACCTGCCCTAGTGACACATAACCCTGACTGAGCATCTTATACTGACCATACAGTATGCACCGCTACATATTCAGGGCTAACAGTCTGGGTTGTTCCTCACTTAAGCGCAGCAGCAAAAATACATGTTTACGCACACTTTAGAATGACAGTACTCACCACGTTTGTGGATCATTAGAATGCATTGCAATTACAGCCCCTAAAGGCATCACAGATTAAATCACCGGATTACGCATATACAGCCAGACACCCTAGCAGGAATGTCTGGCAACATAACCCCCTTTGCTTATGACATCACCTTACACAGGTACTTCACATTACATATGTGACCTTCAGTCCCTCTAAAAAGGAATAACCGTTAGTAAATGCAGTTCTGGTGCAATTACACCTCTTCACCTCCAGGGATGCCCTTCTCCAGACATCCCAACTCAGCCCTTTACTCCTTGAGGCACTTCTCAAAACACCCTCAGCTGTAGAACAAAAGTTCCAGCCTAGAAAGTGTTAAATGCCGGCTGAGCCCTTGAGGGGTTATTCTTTTAAAATCCCTATGACACTTAGGGTGAGACTTTTCTTCGTGCTGGGGGGCAGACTGCGCTTCTCCAGCAGCTCCCCCCAGCACCTTTTCACACTTGAAGGTGACCCCCCCTCCTCTGGGGGCCACCAGGCGCCACAAACGATACATTCCCCATGCCTTGCAAGGCATTATGGGGCGCTTCCAGCTCCTTTCAGTGAATATTCGATTAGCGGCTCTCCCGCTGTGCCGGGGAGAGCCGCGATGCAGCCTGCGGCCTTCCGCCGCTTCTTCCGGCCTCGGTGGAGGGCCCGGTCCCACCCGGACCCCCAGGTGAGAGTAACGGCTCGGGGAGAACACCCCCGGCCGCCCCTTCTATTTTTCGGGGCCCGGTCCCAGCCGGGCCCCTCGCACCTCTCCGGCTCTGGTTGGGGGCCCCGGTCCCACCCGGGACCCCCGCATGCCCACTCGTTGGAGGGCAGCCCGGGGAGCCCACCCCGGCTGCCCCCGCCGGCTCCCCGCCCGGCCAGCACCTTCGCGTGCTGCCGAGGGAGCCGGCAACGCAGTTCTGGTCTGCCCGCTCCGGCGGGCAGACGTGCAGGACTTCTCCGGCTCCTCCGGTCCCCGGGGGAGTGCGACACGCACTCCCCCCACGCCAGCCTGCACTTCGGGGCCCGGGGATGGGGTCCCGGGCCCCTCGAGACCACTTCGCGGGGGCGCGACGGCGCTCCCCGCCTCCTCCTCTTCACGGGGGAGCGCACAGCGCTCCCCGTCTTTTCTCGCTCGCGGGGTCCAGGGTGGGCTCCTGGCTCCCCCGCCTTCCTCCTCTTCACGGGGAGCGCAACGGCGTCCCCCGGCTTTACTTCGGGCCCGGGGATGGGGTCCCGGGCCTCTTCACGGGGAGCGCGACGGCGCTCCCCGACTTTGCTTTGGGGCCCGGGGATGGGGTCCCAGGCCCCTCGATACCTCCTCGCGGGGGGCGCGCCGGCGCTCCCCCGCCTCCATCTTCGGTGGGGGCCAGGGTGGGCTCCTGGCCCCCTTGCAGGGCACCTTCGCGGGGAGCGCGACGGCGCTCCCCGGCTTTCCTTCTCCTTGGCGGCAGCCCCCGGGACCTGACCCACCCCGGGGGCATCTCATGGACCGGCGGCGGAGCCCCACGTGCTTCGTCGTCGGTCTTCTTAGGGGTCAACGGTCGCTCCCCTTCCGGGGGCCATATCTCAGCCCCTGGGGGTCCGATCTGCCCCATTTTCCCGTCTTCTTGCTCCTGGTGGCGCCCCCCAGCCACTGGGAGCACTCTCCTTCGCCCTCCGGGTCTCCAAGAGGGTGCATTCTGCAGGGAGCGGTCTTCACTGGCTCCCTGCGCCAGACTTTCGCCTGGCTCTCCTCCTGGGCCTCTTCTCCCTGCGCAGAGGCCCCTGCTTCTGCGCACCGGTCCTGGGCTCTTCTTCTGGCGCTGTTAGAGGCCTGGGGGGCAGTCAGGGGGTACCACCTTCCAACTGCCCATTGCCAGGCTCCAGCACCTTCCGCCTCAGCAGACCACACCCAGAGAGAGCTTCTCTTCCTGTTCAAGCACTTTTTAAAAGTTGAGTAGGGGGCTGGCAGGAAGTCTCTGTTTGTCCTATCAAACAGCGACACATCACTTCCCTGCCCCTGCTCCCTCCTTCTTGTCCAGCCTCTGGGCTGGTTCAAAATGGCGTCGTCCAGGGTCTCTGGCCACATGGTCTCTGAAACAAGAGCCCTTCCTCCTTGGTGCAGCCTGGTGCCTGGCACCAGTGATAGCTGCTGATGGATGGGCCTGTAGCCCCACCCATCTTCTCTTCGTGGAGAGGAGGCCTTAGCTTGTGGAAAAAAAGGTTATCAATCCAGCCAGCGGAGGTCAGCCCTCAGCCTGGCCCTGGTTATGACTGACTCAGAGAAATGTGACATTTCTGGATGACCCAAAAGCAGTACAAATATGACTTCGGACTCTGCAGAATACTTCTTCTCACACCCGTTACAGTGGACTTTAGTGCGTGTCTGGAATCTGTAGGCTTTAGGAAAGTGACACTAGCCCAGGGGCTCCACTTCCCCATAGGGGAATAATGAAGTGAAAAACACAGTAAAGCACACTGACTTTCCCTGGCATGTTTCTTCCCAGTGAATAAAGCCTATTCCATGTCACCACCCAATTCTGCATAAGTCCTGCCACACCATTCACTCTGTAGCTGCTCGTGGACTGCGCACGCCAGGAATCTCCCCCGCGCAGCCCCTACACGTGTGCACACGCATGTACACAGGTGTCTGCATGTAACCAGCCCGGTGCCCCATACTCCAGCTGCTGCGCAGCGGCCTAGTCAAGCCAGGGGGACACCAGTAAAATCCACATGCAGTCTCTTTCATCATGAGTTCACTGTGGATGAGTCCCAATTTATGAGGCTCTCCCACAGTAAAAGCTCAACACACAGGTGCGCAAAAAGCGAAAAATCCGGGCGGCCCATAGTGTCAGAACCACCTTCTAACACCCCCCAATTGAGGTATCTCTGGAGCAAGCCCATCGGTGTCAGTTGATAAAGGTGCTCTCGGATTCGCTGCATGTTGGATCATGTAGGTTCTGCATCTATTCCCTGTGTGTCAGGCTCAGCCAGGGAATATTGTCGTTCAGGCCTGTAGTGTTCGTCTTAAGGCGATGTACCCATCTTTGTTCCTTTTCAAAGAGTAATCTTTCCGCGTCTTGGTTTTTTGTTTCCCGAGTCTCCAGGATCACCCAATTCAGATCGTCAATAGTGTGCTTTAATAGTGTGGGTACACATTTTCGTCGTACCTCTCTTACACTTTACATTGCTTCTGTGCTCACATATTCTTTGTTTCACCTTTCGGCACGTCATCCCAATGTATCTTAGGGTGCATGGACACGTGATCATGTAGATCACGTGTGTGGAATTACAATTTGTATGGTGTCTGATGGTCCATTTCAGTTCGGTAATCTACCATTACTTCGCGGGCATTTCTACGTATTACTATTAGTGCGCATTTTTTACTTCGCAGGAACTTTTAGTACGCATGCTTTTACTTAGCATGCTGTTACTACGCAATTACCGTTACTTCGCAAAGTGAAATACTTTGCAGAATATCCACATCGTTGTTTGGAAAAGGAGGCGCTTCCGTTTCCAAACAACGACGTGCTGCTCTTAAGACGCTTGAAGAAGGAGAAGAGTGGATCCAAGAGTGAAGGTGAAGGGAGGGACCACAAGGGGAGAGAGGTAAGTGGGGCAGTGTATTTTTTAGGGTCGTGCAGGGGGTTGTGTTTAAGGTTTAAGGGTTGTGTTTGTGTAGTGTAATTTGGGTTTAGGGTAGTGACGGGGTCGAGAAGGGTAGTGTTTGGGAGTAGGGACAGGACTGTGGGTCGGGGAGGGATGTGCAGGGGGTAGTGAATTAGGGTTTAGGGTAGTGGTGTGGTGTTTTTGTAGTGTAGGGTAGGGTAGTGTTTTAGGGTTTAGGGTAGTGTCGGGGGGGCGTGCAGGGTAGTGTTTGAGTGTAGGGTGCGGAATGGGGGAAGGGGAGGGGCGTGCAGGGGGTAATGAATTAGGGTTTAGGGTAGTGGTGTGGTGTTTGTGTAGTGAAGGGTAGCGTTTTAGGGTAGTGTCGGGGGGTCGTGAAGTGTAGTGTTAGAGTGTAGGTTCCAGGCAGGGGGAAGGGGGAAGGTCGTGTAGGGGGTAGTCTATTAGGGTTTAGGGTAGTGTAGTGGTGTTTGAGTAGTGTAGGGTAGTGTAGTGTGTGAGGGTTTGGGTAGTGTTGAGATTTTATGGGTTAATGAGAATGTGTAGAAATAGCAGGAGGAGGTACAATTAATTTGGAAAAGATTGTTTTCAAAAACATATAGACGTTATTAATTGAATACATAATGATATATACATTGTATGTTAGATTTATGTACACAGAATAAATTATTAAATGAATTATTAAATTTTTTTATTTTGGGATGAATAATTTTGTAAAAGGGTGAAGGACATATTAATTGTGAAAAACGTATTAAATATGTGAGATTTTAAAAAAGGATATTTTTTTTTATAATTCACGATTATTTAGTTAATAGCCGATTTTAAGAAAAACTCCCTCACCCTAAAGCCCTTCGCATGATTTTAGTGCTATTTTTTAATTAGCACAAACCATTACAGGAAAAAAAGTAGTAGTGCTATGCGTAGTAATAGAATGCGGAATAAAAGCATTTAAAGTACATTTCTAACCATTTGCGTTATAAATGCATGCGCAGTTAAAACTTGCGCAGTAATGGTTTATGCTAAGTAAAAACATCGCACTAAAATCATGCGAAGTAATGGTATGCAAAGTATCGACATACATCCTTTCAGTTCCGGTAGAAGTTGAATGCTTTTTGTTGCAGTGGTCAGTTTGCATACTGAACATGAACCACATGGATAATGTCCAGTTATGGGTGGCATTTTTCATAGTGTGGCCGTCAACTCTCTTTTGGTCTGTTGTGGTGGTCTTGTGTGGACAAGAATATCCTTGAAGTTCTTTGTTCTTTTATTGGCGAACCTTGGTTTGGGCCAGTTAAGCGAGCCTGATGTTAGGATTCTCCAATTTTTATTTATGATCTTTTTGACTTCATTGGTAGCTATACTGTATGTAGTGACACAGGTTACAATGTCTTGTTGTGGTTCTTTGGGCGTGGTTTCCAGTAGACTCTCTCTAGGTTGATTTCTCGCCCTTTTCTGGCATTTGTTGATCGTCTTCTCTGGGTAGTCTTGTTTCTTCAGTTTTCCACAGAGATCTTCTGCCTGAGCTTTGTATTCTTCAAGGTCGCTACAGTTGCGCCTGAGGCGTAAAAATTGGTTGTACGGGAGGTTGTCTCTGAGTGGACGAGGATGGAAACTTTTGTATGAGAGTAGACTGTTCTTGGACGTCGGCTTAAAGAATGTCCTGGTCTTGATCATATTGTTTTCAATGTAGATAGTTATATCTAGGAAGTCCAGTTTTCTATTGTCTGCAGTGTAGGTGAATTTCAGACACTGGTCTCTAGTGTTAATCCATCTGTGGAAACTTTGTAAACTTTCTTGGGTGCCTTCCCAGATCACGATGATGTTGTCTATATAACGCTTCCAGAAGCGTATCATGGAGAGAAAGGGATTGGTGACATTTTGTATGAATGTGTCCTCAAAGTTGCTCACGTAGAGCCCTGCTACGCTAGGAGCAAACGTGCTGCCCATCGATGTTCCGTGGCATTGTTGATACATGGTGCCATTGTATTCGAAGTAGTTTTCTGTGAGGGCTAATCGGCAACATTCTAGGACGAAGTGTCTCGGTGTCTTGAAATCCCATTGCTCGTTGAAAAGTAGTGCTTCCAGGGTTTCCTGTTGAGGGAGGCTTGTATATAGACTCTCTATGTCTAATCCGACTAGGAGCA
The DNA here is from genome assembly GCA_963921515.1 of Calotriton arnoldi. Lineage (NCBI taxonomy): Eukaryota > Metazoa > Chordata > Amphibia > Caudata > Salamandridae > Calotriton > Calotriton arnoldi. The sequence goes on from CAWUFW010000052.1 coordinate 512,964, forward strand.
TTCTTTCATCCGAGAAGGTCTGTTCTTTCAGGAGATTTAGTAGGTCCCGGGTATCCTTCAGGTATGTTGGTGTCTTCTGTACCAAGGGTCTCAGGTACTGGTCAGCAAATTGTGAGAGTGGTTCTAAGACTGAGCCAATACCTGGGACTATCGGGCGTCCTGGTGGTGGTCTCCGCTCCTTGTGAATTTTGGGGAGTGAATAGAAGTAGGGTACCTTGGGTGATTTTGCTTTCAGGAAGTCCGCCTCATTCTTTGAAATCCAGTTGTTTAGTTCTGCTTCGTCCACCATCAGCTCTATGGTTCTCTGTAGTTTGTTAGTTGGATCTGTGGTAATTATTTTGTAGTATTTCCTGTCCGAGAGGAGTTCGAGACATTGTTGGTCATATCTTTCTTTGCTCAGTAGGACTATTCCGCCCCCTTTATCAGCTGGCTTGATTATGAGATTCTCATGTTGTCGAAGTTCATCTAACGCTTGCTGTTCCGATCTCGTGACGTTCATGAAGGGTTTTTTGGTGTATTTCTCGATGTCCTCCACCTCCTTCATGACAGCTTGCTCAAAGGTTGGAATCTCAATTGGTATCTGGTGGTTTAGAGGACAGAAGGTGGATTTGCGTCGTAATGTGGTGTCACCTTCTGTAGTGTGTTCTTCTTTGTTATTGAAGAAGGCTTTGAGTTTAAGTTTCCTACAAAAGTCAGCCATCTCACATTGTAGTTTAAATGTGTCCAGTGGTGGTGTCGGTACGTAGCCCAGTCCTTTATTCAGGACGTTCTCTTGCTCCTGGGTCAAGGTAATGTCCGTCAAGTTGACTATGAGTGTGTTGTGCTCGGTCCTGGTTTTTCTTTGGTCATGCTCCTGGTATGGACCTGTCGTTCCTCGTCCGTCCATGTGACTCCTTTTCTTCTTCCCCTTTGGCCGGTCTGGCCTCTCCCTAAAAAAGGAGGTCTTTGCATGTAGTTTGGTCCCATCATTGGTGGTCCTTGGAAGTAGGGGTTCATCCATCCATGATAGTTCGGTGTGAATGGTTGGAAGGGGGAGGTGGTTGGTCTCCGTACTGTGGTGTGCGCCAAGTGTTGGGTCTCCGACGTTGTTGGCGTCTATTCTGTCCCCTGTTCCTTCGTTGAGGTGTAGTATTGTCACCGCTCCAGTCTGAGCCTTCTGTGGAGTAGCCTCCACTTGAATCATTATCGGGCAGTTGGTCAGGTACCCTCTAATCATCCTTGATATAGGGGTGCATTTTCTCCATTGAGAAACGTTTTAGGTCCTTTCCCAATTTCTGTATTTTGTTTTGTGTTATGTACTCTTTTGTCTCGTTCATCTCACGGTTGATCTCTTCTAATCTTTTTTTGTATATTGAGATGTGTACCATGCCTTTCAGTTTGGCCTCACTCACTTGTATCTTTATTGTGAGTGCTTCAGTGAGTCTTGTTGCAGTCTTTATAATCAGGACGAGGTAGTCTCTTGTACACTTCCATGATATGGCTGACCAGTCCTTGCGAAAGGCTATATCATGGAGAAAAATACGTGGGGCATTGTGCACCCAAAGGCCTTTGGGTGCTGCATTGGCGCGGAGATATTCCGTCATGATGATTCCGTGAATGGCAGTTCTCACTTGTTCTTTTTTAATCTGAGAGTTCATCCCAGTCGTTGGTTTGTGCCAGGGTTCGAGTCAGATCGCTCTCTTGTAGCAAAGAGGGTAGTGATAGAATTGCGTTTATTTCTTCGGCTGTGTAGCTCAGGCCCAGGTTTTCGGCCATTTTATTATTTTTAAGATTTCTAACAAACCTCTAAACTGCTGATCCAAGTTGGTGGCGAATGAAAGAGGAAATTACCAAAGGAAATGGTAAACTCCGATTAGGATATTCTCCCACAGCTGTCCGCTGCTTAAGCTATATTTAATCAAAAAGGGGGAGGAAGAAGGAGCTGTGATCCATTCAGCTTCCTTGTCGTAATACAAAAATATCAAAAGAGGAATGGATCACTTGTACCTGAGTAACCAGGGTTCTATGTACTGGCCGTCTTTCAATAAAAACCCTCATTCACGTACACAGGCCGTGAGGCGGTATATCTTGGTTCTCCGCCTTGTTAAAAACGTGACAGCATCATCATTGGGTTTCTTTTTTCGTATGCTTTCCTCCACTAGGAGGAAAAACCACTGGTTATTACAGTAGTGATCAGTGATGAAAACGTGGAATTGCTCAAGTGAGGTGAGTTAAAAAAGGAAAACCTCGCATTACCTGAACTGTACCTTTATTCAGTTTGGAATGGAGGCAATTAAAAACAGTGTTGTGCGTGGGAAGACAAATTATTTGTCTAACGTGCTGAATTGTCCATGTGAACGGTCGACATGTTTCAGCCCCATAAAATTGCCCTCACGGGTCAGGGGGCCTTCTTCAGGACCTTGAAATGTGGAGGCTGCGAGTTGTCACAGCATGGGTGAGTGCGACCTTGGCTCACCTAATTATATAAAGGTCATAAAGTACCTGTAGAAGTGGAGAAAAGAAAAAAAGAGATGTATAATTTTTCATTCAAAATACTCACAGTAATGTGTGCCGCCTCAATAATCATATTGTCTAAAGAGAAGGCAAAGCTAATACGAAATGTGCACTAAAAGAAAAAGATAAGCAGCTGAAAAAATGGCACTTCTCTACCTCCGTTTGGTACTATAGTGATGTCAGGGGTGCCACGGAGTCAACGTCCCTGCATGTGGAGTAGATGTCATGTATTCGGACCGACTAAACCTTTGTATGTAACGTAGGTGTTAGCATATATAGCGTTTAAACGTTTCTAGATCCTATCCAGAACAAATGTGAGGTACATATGGAGTATGTACACGGAAGACGGTGGCGCGCGTATTTGTATATCTTAAAGAAAGCCAAGTTGGTGCCTCATTGTGAAAAATGACCCTCAATGTGTGAGGCTGAGGGCTGAAAATGGAGTGTACACGCTGTTCCATAAATGCGGGCCATCAGTTGTATGCAGTGTTTCTGTCTTATTATGTGTATATAATGCATGCGTTACTAGCCAGATACGCGGTTCACTCTTAATGCCCCCGAACTGTATTCAACTATACGGGATTATTATTATTATTGCAAGTGCGTATTATGCACAGAAGTTCCAGGAATGTAGAGTTGAAGCGTGACGCGCCCTCATGATGTACGGTATGAGCGCTTTACAATACCTGCGTTATTAACCCAAAGATTGGTTAACTCTATATACCCCCAAACTGAGTTAAGCTGTAAAATTATTTCAAGCACAGAAGGTGTATTGTGCGTACGAAGAACGTACGGTTTAGGCATTACGCGCCCTCATGGTGTAAGGCTAGGGAAAGGCATGCCGTTACTAGAGTGTGAGCGCTTGAAGTTTCCATGCGGCAAACCTTGGAGTCCTTAATTACGGACTTCCTCGGGGTGCCGGCGGGTGTATTGACCTGCTGGAAAAAAGTCTGTATTTTAAAAAAAAGGGTTAAATGAAAGTTCATACGATACGTGTCTGTCGGCTGGTACAGAAGGACGTCCGTGCTCTCCTCCTGTTATACCTGGCTTGAATGCACAGTGCGACTTGTGCTCACTCTCCTTTCGGTGCCCCGGGTGACGCGGGGCCGTTGGGAGCAGTCATAATTTACTAGCTCGGAAGTGGCCACAGTAAACAGACTACGTTTAAATGACTGGTGTAGCAAGAAGTTGGGTATTCTTACCCTGGTAATAAAAACTATATTTAAATATCTAAGTCGATGTTTCTATATTGTTTGGAGTCGTATTACAAAATGATGATTTTTAACCATTTTCTCAGCGGGTACGAACAGAACTAGTTTTATGGGTTTGATCGTGCTCTTCTTTGTGGTTTGATTTTAACACCATGGTAGAGGTACTGAATATATTCATTGATTTTGAAAACACTGTGGAGGTCAAGAAGGATAAGTTACTTACTTGTAATCCTAGTTCTCTTCCAGGGGTATCCTCATCAAAGTCATAAGCACATGAATATTCCCGCCCATGCGCGGGACCTCGGAAACATATATAACATATGTGGAAACCATATATATATATATATATATATATATATATATATATATATATATATATATATATATATATATATATATATATATATATATATATGGTTTCCACATATGTTATATATGTTTCCGATATATATATATATATATATATATATATATATAGCAATAAAAACACAATGCAGCCTTCCAATACTAGAAAACGCTGAGCAATGTTGTAAGAATTTCCCTTGCACATAAATACAATTCCAATAAAGCAGGGAGAAATAAAACACATTTGAAAACTGCTTTAATGCACAGCAGAAAACATAATCCTGCAAAGAGGAATGAAAAAACATTGCCAGCACATAGGCTGCATTGTAGAAAACAGTGTAGAAAGCTGAAAAGCTAACCCACAGAACACACAGAATAAACTGGCACCGTGCCTTTAAGGCAGCCATGACCCCTAGCTTCCCATCATGCCTCAGGGGTGACAGTTAGGTCAGTTGTTTTTTGCGGAGACCCGAAGGCCAGGGCACAAAGAGATGACATGTATCTTGATCACTTGCCCGGGTGGGTTGCTTATGACTGTGATGAGGATACCCCTGGAAGAGAACTAGGATTACAGGTAAGTAACTTATCCTTCTCTTCCAGGGGATCCTCATCAATAGTCATAAGCACATGAATAGAATAGCAAGCCCATCCCCTCATCCTGCGGGCAAGTGACCAGAAAGAATACATTGTTAAAGAATATTTCAAAGACTCCAATTAAACTAGCATTGGAACAGATTCCTCAAGGAGGCTTGGCCAACTTGGGTATCCGCTCTGGAGTCAGAATCCAGACAGTAATGCCTGGTAAACATATGGACCGACTTCCAAGTTGCAGCCTTGCAAATCTCGGCCATCGGTACATTGTGTAAGAAAGCTATTGTAGCAGCCTTTCCCCTAGTAGAGTGAGCTTTAGGGGAGGCTAACAGTGGCCTGTTCGCTAATTGGTAAGCCAATTTAATACAGGACACTATCCACCTCGAAATGGATCGTTTGGAGGCTGGAAAGCCTGTCCTAACAGACCCGTAGTTTACAAGCAATTGATCAGCCTTTCTAATGGATTTTGTTCCCTCCAAATAGAATTTGAGAACCCTCTTGAGGTCTAATGAGTGAAGAGACCTTTCTGCTGGTGTAGCAGGATTGGGAAAAAAAGAGGGAGAGAAATTGTCTGGTTGACATGGAAGTCAGACACCACTTTGGGTAGGAAAGAAGGGTGAGTTCTCAAAACCACCCTATTGTAATGGAAAACCGTATACGGTTCATTAGAACAGAGTGCTTGGATTTCACTCACTCTGCGCGCTGATGTAATAGCCACCAGAAAAGCTATTTTCCATGTAAGGTGTTGTAACGTGGCCTTATGAATGGGTTCAAAAGGAGGACCCATCAGTTTTGACAAAACTAAATTCAACTCCCAAGGAGGAGAAGGAGGTCGGACAGGGGGATACACCTTCTTCAACCCCTGAAGGAAGTCCTTGACCACCTGAAGTTGAAAGAAAGAGGGTTGGTTGGGTGATTTTCTATAGGCTGTAATGGCCGCCAGATGAACTTTTATGGAAGTGTATTTCAAACCAGATTTGGCCAAGTATAGCAGATACGGCAAGATTACCTCTTCTTGCCCGCTAGTCGGACTCCAACCATTACGCATACACCACAAGTAAAATCTTTTCCATTTTAAAGAATAAGAGGTTCTTGTGGATGGCCTTTTTGACTCACTCAAAATGTCCATGCAATCCTGAGGAAGGTTCAAATGTCCGTACTGCAGGACCTCAGGAGCCATGCTGCCAAGCTCAGCGATGGAAGGCTGGGGTGCAGAATCTTCCCTCCCATTTTGGTCAAAAGGTCCGGCCTGCACGGGAGTCTCCTGTGCGGACAGATCGAGAGCTGTAGTAGGTCCGGATACCACCATTGGCGAGGTCAGTCTGGTGCTATCAGGATCATCTTCATCCTGGATCGGATGATCTTGGTCACCACCTTCGGGATGAGAGGAAGGGGCGGAAAAGCGTATGCAAACGTCCCAGACCAGTCTATCAAAAGAGCATTCCCTCTCGTTCCTGGTCGGTAAAACCTGGACGCGAAGGCGTGGCATTTTCTGTTTAGATCGTCTGCAAAGAGGTCGATGGATGGACGACCCCATTGATGAAAAATGTCCGCCACCACATCGTCGTTGAGCACCCAGTCTTCTTGTTCTTCAAAGTGTCGACTGAGAGCGTCTCCTCGCACGTTCTGTTCTCCTGGCAGATGCACCGCCGTGATCGAGAGGTTCCTGGCGAGCAGCCAGTGCCAGATCGCTTGAGATTCCAGAGACAGAGAGCGAGAGTGTGTTCCACCTTCTTTGTTTAAGTAATACATGGTGGTTGTATTGTTCGTTTGTATCAGAATCGACTCGGACTGCATCGATGGATGGAATGCCTTGAGGGCCAAATGAACCGCCCGCAGTTCTAACATGTTGATATGATAGGTCTGCTCCTTGCTGGTCCATCTGCCCTGAGTCTGCAGTTGACCCAGATGCGCTCCCCATCCCTGAAGAGACGCATCTGTTATCAGGGATTGTTTTGGAAGAGGCTGATGGAATGGGACTCCCACTAGAAGATTCTTTGGCTGAGTCCACCAGAGAATGGATTTCTTCGCAGCCTGATAGATGAGAACTCGGTCTTCCCAATGACCCGAGGATTGGTCCCATTTGTCCTCCAGATCCTGCTGCAACAGTCTCATTCTCAATCTGGCGTTGGGTATGAGAAAAATGCAAGAGGCCATCGACCCCAGCAGAGAAGCCACTTGCCTTACTGATGGTTGATGTGCTTGGAGGATGATGTTGCTTTTGTCTCTCATTGATGACAATCTCTCATCCGAAGGAAACACTTTTCCGAGGTCGGAGTTTAGGGTGGCGCCCAGATAGTGGAGCGATTGAGTTGGTTGCAAAACTGATTTGTCCACGTTGACATGCAGGCCTAAGCGTTGAAGGCAGATGTGAAGGTGCTCCTGCACTATGTGGGGAGATGATCCCTTCAACAGCCAGTCGTCCAGGTATGGATACACGAACAGACCTTGGCGATGTAATGCTGCTGCTACTACTGCCATGCATTTCGTGAATACCCTCGGGGCAGATTTTAGGCCGAAGGGTAAGACCTTGAACTGGTAATGCTTTGCGCCCACCATGAACCGCAGGAACTTGCGATGCCGTGGTGTGATTGGAATGTGAAAGTATGCATCTTGGAGATCCTCCGAACACATCCAATCGCCTTTTCTCAGATGTGGAAATATTTGATGGAGCGCCAACATTCGAAACTTTTCTTTTTTGATGAACTTGTTCAGAAAACGTAGATCTAGAATTGGTCTGAACTTGTTCGGCTGGTCTTTTTTCTGAACAAGGAAGTATCTTGAGTAAACTCCCTTTCCTCTCTGTGCCGGAGGGACCTCTTCTATGGCCAGTTTCCTGAGAAGGGTCGACACTTCCTGACGCAGGAGATCTCGGTGTAGATGACAGGATTTTACCGGAGGAATGTCCCTTGGGGACGCGGAAAAGCGTAGTGCGTACCCATTGTTTAATATATTCAGCACCCACTGGTCTTTGGTGATGTTGCGCCACTCTTGAATGTAGTTTGAGATACTTCCTCCCACTGGAGTGTGCAACGGTGCTAGAGGAAGCAGAAAATCATTGCTTCCCTTGAGTTTTTGCTGTGGAAGAGGACTGTTGTTGGTGTCCTCCTCTTCCTCTCGTGGAACGACGGCCTTGGAACTGGGACTTGTTCTGTTTGTTTTGCGACCATTGAGGGGTTTGAACCCTCTGTTGGTAATTTTTACGATTGTAGGGCCTGTAACGTCGTTTAAACTCTTTTTTTTTCTCCAGGCCCACAGCCTTTAACGTGTCCAACTCGGCCTTCATTCTGGCCATTTCCTCATCTGTGTGTGATCCAAACAGTGAGTTGCCAGAAAACGGAAGATTCAAGATGCGCTGCTGCGCCTCCGGTTTCAACGCTGTCAGGCACAACCAGGAAGATCTTCGTGCACATATGCCATGTGCATAAGACTGAGCCGCCAAAGACGCCCCATCCGCTGCAGTGCTAATTACCTGGTTGGCCACCAGCGCACCTTCCTGGAGAATCTCAGAGAAATCCTGTTGATCCTCCTTTGGGAGTTTGTCTTTGAAACGCTCCAGTGAATCCCATAAGGACCTGTCATAACGGCCCAGCAGAGCTGCAGCGTTAGACACTTGAAGAGAAGACGCTGCAGAGCCGCAAGCTTTCTTACCCCAAGAGTCCTGTGCTCTACTTTCTTTATCTGGAGGAGCTGAGGAGGAAGAAGCAACTGCGTGTGTCTTCCTTGCTGCTGCAATAATGACAGAGTCCGGTGGCGGATCCGATTTGAGAAAAAGAGGATCTGATGCAGCAGGTTTATATTTTTTCAGGATCCGAGCCGGAGCTGCTTTAGCCCTTGATGGAGTGAGGAAGATGTCCATTACCGGCTCGATGATACCAGGAACCAAAGGAAGCAATGTCCTAGTCGCTGACCTTTGATGGAGGGTCTCGAAAATAATGGACGTGGTGGTCTGAGGAGTTGACATGGGTATACCCAGCTTTTGTGCTCCTCTGGCGAGAACATCGTGAAAGGTGTTCACATCAACGATGGGTGACACCCTAGAAGGAGGACTATCCGTAAGGGTAGGTGAGTAGTCCCTTTTGGATGAGTGCGTCGAAGATGAGGACGAAGATGGTGTCCGTCGTCTCTTGCGATGACCCTGAGTCGACCTGCACTCAGGAGATCTGCCTCTGTGTTCTCTGGTCCGAGTGGTGGGGGACCTGTCCACTTCCTGCACGAGACGTTGTAACAGTGATCTGTGCAGTGGGCTGGAATAGTCCGTAGGCCGCTGGGTGTGACCCAATGATGGAGAGGTTGTAGCCATCTGGGTGAAAGATGGATTGAAGGAGATCGTGGTCTCCTTGGAGAGCGTCTTGGTCTTGGAAGCTCAGGCGAATGAGCAGAAGAACTGCGTGATGTCGCAATTGTCTGGGGTGAGCTCCGAATAGAATGAGAGGACTCTCTGCGACTTCCCGAGCGTGATCGGCGTCTTGATGATCGATGTGACGTCGATGGAGAGTGCCTCGACGTCGACCTGCTCTGCGTCACCATCACTGGTGAGTCCCTAGGGCCCGATTGTCTCCTCGACGTCGACCCCTCAGTGTGTTTCGACGTTGTATGGTGCGACGTCGAACCCCTGGAGCCCACAGACTTAGCCTTCGACGTTGAGCGTGCAGGAGACCCCAACGAAGAACGGATGGACGGAGAAATCCTTCTCGACGTCGCTTCTGGATGCCTGTTCTATCTCTCTCTTGACGCTGACCGTCTACAGGAAGCCAGTGGAGTCGAGATCGGGGCACTTCTCGCCGTCGACGGAGACCGCCGCCTCGACGTCGAACGACGCTTGGTGTATTTTACTCTGGGTTTCGACGACAGATCTTTCCTCAACATCGGCGAAGATCGAGCCTTCGACGTCGAACGTCGCTTGGACGACGACGGAGGCGATGATTGCCTTGCCTCTGGTGACGAGGCGCGTCTCGACGTTGACCGTCGCCTGGTTGACGGCAACGGAGACGCCTGCTTCGATGCCAATCGCCGGTGACCTTGCGACGGCGGAGCATGTCTCGACGTCGAACGCCGACCAGACGGCGACGACGGAGATCTATTTCTCGACGTTGTGCGAGCCCGCACCAACGGAGAGCGACTCCTCGACGCCGATCGTCGCCGAGTTGACGACGGCGGAGGATCCGACGTACCTGTAGTCTTCGTCGACGACCGGTGTTCTCGCGACGGCGAGCACGCCGTCGATGGTCTTCTCGTCGACGTTTTCGTTGCCGATTAAGGTATTTGAGGCGCCTAGCCCGACGCCGATGGAGAGCAGACTGGAATCTTACCTCTAGATGGAGTAGTGGCTCTCTCTTTCCTCTTCTTCATCGGAGACCTGCCTCTTGAAGGAGACTTCCTCTTCTCAGCCAGTCCAAAGAGGCGAATCCTCTCCCTGTCCTTAAGAGTTCTATTGGACAGCAGCTGGCAATGTTGACAGGTCTTGGGATTATGATCAGAAGGAAGGCAGAGAATACAGACAGAATGGGAGTCTGTTTTAGCCTTCTTCTTGCCACAGGCAGGGCAAGAGTCAAAAAGAGAGGGCATTTTTTGCTGGAAAATAATGCTTCACTCTCTTAAAAACAGCAGAGATATACTTCAACAACAAAAAACCGTCGAAGTAAAAAGCTTTTGACAAAAAAAGAGAAGTATTTTCTGACAGAAATCAGAAAAAGTAAGAGCTGAAGTAACCAGGGTCCTGACAGAAGGAGCTGGAAAAAACAACTGACCTAACTGTCACCCCTGAAGCATGATGGGAAGCTAGGGGTCATGGCTGCCTTAAAGGCACGGTGCCAGTTTATTCTGTGTGTTCTGTGGGTTAGCTTTTCAGCTTTCTACACTGATGTTTTCTACAATGCAGCCTATGTGCTGGCAATGTTCTTTCATTCCTCTTTGCAGGATTATGTTTTCTGCTGTGCATTAAAGCAGTTTTCAAATGTGTTTTATTTCTCTCTGCTTTATTGGAATTGTATTTATGTGCAAGGGAAATTCTTATAACATTGCTCAGCGTTTTCTAGTATTGGAAGGCTGCATTGTGTTTTTATTGTTATATATATATATATGGATATATATATAGAGCTACATATATGGTTTCCACATATATGTTATATATGTTTCCGGGGTCCCGCGCATGGGCGGGAATATTCATGTGCTTATGACTCTGATGAGGATCCCCTGGAAGAGAATTAAGATAGTTTGTTAATTGGACAACGCTGTGGTTGTATTCAGTGTGTTCCTTTTGTCAGTGGTGTCTACATATAACTTATGGCAGCAATACAGTCTTTTTTTTGTAGTTGTGGCTCTCATCGCACGTCGTGGACGGACCAAGATAGGATGTAGTTACTCCATAGGCGCACTGTGCATTCAAGCCAGGTATAACAGGAGGAGAGCACGGACGTCCTTCTGTACCAGCCGACAGACACGTATCGTATGAACTTTCATTTAACCCTTTTTTTTTTTTAAAATACAGACTTTTTTCCAGCAGGTCAATACGCCCGCCGGCACCCCGAGGGGGTCCGTAATTATGGACTCAAAGTTATGCCGCATGGAAACTTCAAGCACTCACACTCGAGTAACGGCATGCCTTTCCCTAGCCTTACATCATGAGGGCGCGTAATGCCTAAACCGTACGTTCTTCGTACGCACAATACACCTTCTGTGCTTGAAATAATTTTACAGTTTGGGGGTATATAGAGTTAACCAATATTTGGGTTAATAACGCAGGTATTGTAAAGCGCTCATACCGTACATCATGAGGGCGCGCCACGCTTCAACTCTACATTCCTGGAACTTCTGTGCATAATACGCACTTGCAATAATAATAATAATCCAGTATAGTTGAATGCAGTTCGGGGGCATTAAGAGTGAACCGCGTATCTGGCTAGTAACGCTTGCATTATATACACATAATAAGACAGAAGCACTGCATACAACTGATGACCCGCATTTATGGAACAGCGTGTACACTCTCCATTTTCAGCCCTCAGCCTCACACATTGAGGGTCATTTTTCACAATGAGGCACCAACTTGGCTTTCTTTAAGATATACAAATACGCGCGCCACCGTCTTCCGTGTACATACTCCATATGTACCTCACATTTGTTCTGGATAGGATCTAGAAACGTTTAAACGCTATATATGCTAACACCTACGTTACATACAAAGATTTAGTCGGTCCGAATACATGACACCTACTCCACATGCAGGGACGTTGACTCCGTGGCACCCCTGACATCACTATAGTACCAAACGGAGGTAGAGAATTGCCATTTTTTCAGCTGCTTATCTTTTTCTTTTAGTGCACATTTCGTATTAGCTTTGCCTTCTCTTTAGACAATATGATTATTGAGGCGGCACACATTACTGTGAGAGTATTTTGAATGCAAAATTAGACATCTCTCTTTTTCTTTTCTCCACATCTACAGGTACTTTATGACCTTTATCTAATTAGGTGAGCCAAGGTCGCACTCACCCATGCTGTGACAACTCGCAGCCTCCACATTTCAAGGTCCTGAAGAAGGCCCCCCGACCCGTGAGGGCAATTTTATGGGGCTGAAACATGTCGACCGTTCACATGGACAATTCAGCGCGTTAGACGAATAATTTGTCTTCCCATGCACAACACTGTTTTTAATTGCCTCCATTCCAAACTGAATAAAGGTACAGTTCAGGTAATGCGAGGTTTTCCTTTTTTAACTCACCTCACTTGAGCACTTCCACGTTTTCATCACTGATCACTACTGTAATAACCAGTGGTTTTTCCTCCTGGTGGAGGAAAGCATACGAGAAAAGAAACCCAATGATGATGCTGTCACGTTTTTAACAAGGCGGAGAACCAAGATATACCGCCTCACGGCCTGTGTACGTGAATGAGGGTTTTTATTGAAAGACGGCAAGTACATTGAACCCTGGTTACTCAGGTACAAGTGATCCATTCCTCTTTTGATATTTTTGGAAGATTAAGATAGCCAAACTCTAGGATTTCAGGTGCCAGATCGCAAGGTTGAGATGACTGGGTTCTGGATGCCTTATCTCTCCATGGTTCTGAGTGAGAAGATTGGGAGTAAGGTGTAGTTTTTGGTGAGGAACTACTGATAGCTCCAACAGGGTTGTGAACCAAGGTTGACGGGCCTATGTGGGAGCAACTAGGATTAGCGTCAGGGACTGCAGTCTGAGCTTCCGAACCACTAATGGAATGAGTGGGAGAGGTGGAAAAGCGTAAGCAAATATCCCTGACCAATTCATCCATAGTGCATTGCCTTTGGACAATGGGTGCGGATACCTGGACGCGAAGTTTGGGCATTTTGCGTTTAAGTGGGTGACGAACAGATCTATCTCTGGGAAGCCCCACATTTGGAAGAGTGGGAGGAGAACTGGAGGGTGGAGTTCCCATTCGTGGATCTTCTGCCGTTGACGACTGAGCAGATCTGCAATTTGGTTGTTTACTTCTGGAAGGTGTTCTGCAAGGAGATATATTTTTTGAAGTATGGCCCATCTCCAGATGCTCTGGGCTAACTGTGAGAGCTGGAGAGAGTGTGTCCCCCCTGTTTTTGTATGTAGTACATTGCTGTCATGTCTGTGCGAATTAGGACAGCTTTGCCTACTAGATGAAGTTGAAAGGCTTTCAATGCTAGAAAAATTTGCTAGCATTTCTAGATGTTTATGTGGAGTTGTTTTTGTTGCAGAGTCCAGATGCCCTGAATGGTATGTTTTTGAAGATGAGCTCCCCAACCAGTGAGCGATGCGTCTGCTGTTAGCACTAGCTGTGGAACCGGGTCGACGAATGGCCGCCCCTTGGAAAGGTTTTGTATGTTCCACCACTGCAGATAGCGATGGGTGCGGCCATCCACCAACACTACATCTTATACCTGACCTTGAGCCTGGTTCCACTGACGTGCTAAGCATTCCTGTAGGGGACGCATTTGGAGTCTTGCGTAAGGAACGATTAAAATGCAAGATTCCATCATTCCCAGCAATTGCATGAACACTCGAGCTGGTAGTGAGTGTTGAGGCTGAAACTGCGATATTACAGTCTGCATGTTGCTGATCCTTACTGGATTTGGATACGCTAGACCTTTCTGTGTCTCTATAGTGGCTCCTAGATACACTTGTTTGTTGGATGGTTGGAGATGAGACTTGGTGAAGTTTACAGTGAGCCCAAGATTGTGTAGCAGTTGGACTGTTTTTTGAGTGTGGCGTAGGCAGTTCTGTTGCGATCTGGCTTTTATTAGCCAGTCGTCTAGGTATGGGAAGACGTGAATGTGTTGTCTTAGATGAGCCGTGACTACCGCCAGACACTTGGTGAAAACCCTGGGTGCTGTTGTTACTTCGAATGGGAGAACTTTGAATTGATAATGTTATCCGTCCACCACAAACCTGAGGTATTTCCGGTGATCAGGGTGAATGGGAATATGGAAATAGGCGTCCTTTAAGTCCAGAGTGGACAGAAAGTCGCCTTGCTGAAGGAGTGGGAGCACCTGTTGGAGTGTGACCATGTGAAAGTGGTCCGACTGAATGTACAGATTTAGTTCTCTGAGGACTAGTATAGGCCTGAGAGAGCCGTCCTTTTTGGGAATTAAAAAATACAGGGAGTATACTCCGTTTCCCTGGTATTGTAATGGGATGGCTCTATAGTGTGTTTTTCCAAGAGAGAGAGAACCTCTTGTTTTAGGAGGGTGAGATGTTCTGGTGACATTGCATGTGATCTTGGAAGAATATTTGGGGGAGTGTCTGTAAGCTCCAGGCAGTAACCTTATTGGATAATTTGTAGTACCCACTTGTCTGAGGTGATTGAATTCCAGACAGGTAGGAATTGGGAGAGACGTCCTCAGACAGGGGTGGAATGATCAGGGGATAGCGGAAGGAAGTCACTGTTTGTTTGCGGGGGAAGTGCGCGTGGAGTTACCTCTGCTTCTTCCCTTATCATTGTTTCCTCTAAAACCTCCTCTGAAATAACCTCTTGAAGATGGGGGATTGGTTGTTGCCCTTGTAAGAGGGGGAGGGATTTTCGGTGGACCCAGTTTTTGAACCACCCCTATAAAAGGAGCGGCGAAAGGAACTTTGCGACCTCAGTGTCCTTTTTCATCTTCTCCAGCGAGGTATCAACAGCTGGGCCAAAGAGATGCTCCTTGTCAAATAGCTGGTTAAGGATGGAGGTTTGCACCTCCGGCTTGAAGCCTGATATTCTCAGCCAAGCATGTCTGCGTAAGAGTACACTGGTGTTGACTGCACGAGCTGCTGTGTCTGCTGCGTCTAGGGCACACCTAATGGAAGTATTGGAGATAAGTTTACCTTCTTGAATAAGGTCATTAGCCTTAGATTTGTATTCATCAGGTAAATGTTGTATGAGTTTCTCCAACTCATCGTAATGAGCCCTATCATAACGAGCCAATAGAGTTTGAGCGTTGGCAATGCGCCCGTGATTTGCTGCCTGTGAAACCACACTTTTGCCCGAGGCGTCAATAAGTTTAGACTCCTTATCAGGAGGAGGAGCCTCGCCTGTGGTTTGTGAATTAGCTCTCTTGTGAGCGTTGGAGACTACAAGAGAGTCTAATGGCAGCTGACCTCTAATGTAAACTGGGTCGGTGGGAGCGGGTTTATATTTTTTATCCACCCTAGGTGTGATTATCCTTGCCCTTACAGGGTCTTTAAATACCTCATCCGTGTGTTTTAACATGCCTTTGAGCATTGGTACGGTATGAGTAGCTCTTTGGGAAGAAGTAAGTGTTTCAAAGAGTAAATCCTCTTCTAAAGGCTCTTTATGGAGCTCCACCCCATGATATTGAGCAGCCCTGTTAAGGAGCTCAATGTATCCAATGTTGTCGTCAGGTGGGGAGGGTCTGGAGGGATACAAATCAGCGTCATTGTCTGTGTTTGGATCTGTATGGTAATCCTCCCAAGGGTCAGTGTCCTGTGGCCTATCCTGATCTTCATCCCCATCCCCATCATCCTGTGGGTCAGGTGAAACTGGTGGTGGCGGTGAATTTGATGGTGTGATGAGCAAGTTGGGATCAGTGGGAGAGGGAGGTGGAATATAAGGGGAGAAGGGTTAGTACCCGCACTCTTTCTTTTGAGAGGAATGTAGTAGTCTTCTGGTAGGTCAATCTTCCGTTTTTTTGGAACAGTGACATGAATATGTCCGGTTTCAGGGTGGATCACCAGATTTTTCTGCTTTGGGTCCGAAGGCGGGTCATTGGGCAGAGGCTCTTTAGAGGGAGTGTCTTTCTCTTTATGCGCCGGTTTCGGCGTCAAAGCTTTCGGCTCCGAGCCTTTGGGCGTCGAAGATTTTGGCTCCGAGCCTTTCGGTGTCGAAGATTTCGGCTCCGAGTCTTTCGGTGTCGAAGGTGGAATCTTGGTCAACGGTGGTATTGTGACCAACACATGCTTGGACTTGTGTTTCGGCGCTGAAGGTGTTGGTTCGGCGCCAGAGTGGGGCCGGCCAGAGCCGGAAGGCTTCTCTTTGTGTTTCGGCGCCGGGCCCGAGGGCGGGGCGTCAGAAACTTTTTGTCGGTGCCGACCTTGGCCTGAGGGCAGAGGAGGGACCGGAGCCTTTGTTTTAGGTTGAGGGGGCAAAGGGGTATCTTTACTCACGGTACGCTGACCCGGAGTAATCTGCTCCTCTTCTTCCATGTCGGAGTCGGCCTCGGACAGAGAGATCAGTTCTTCTTCTTCGGCTCCTTGAGCTTGATGTTCAGTGTCGGAATCTTCGCCGTAGATGTCCGGTGCGAAGCCGCTGTGGTGTTTCATCTCGTGGCGTCGAGTCCGACAGTCACGAAGTGTCTTTTTCGATCGAAACGATCGACGTCGTTCTCGTCGTGTTCCGGGGACAAGCAGAGGTTGCACACTTCGTGCAAGTCGGTGGTGCAAACTTAGCATGACACCAGGGACAGAACTTGAAGGGAGTCCGTTCCATCGACTGATAACGCGGTCGGCGCGGGTAGGCCCGACGGCCCGCCACGAGTTTCCCGATCGAAGGTTTCCCGAGGTGAGACGATGTGCGTTGAATGGGGAACCGCGATCGATAACAATACCATCGAGGGTAGTGGATTGCGCTTCGAAGGGGTCCGAAAACGGTACCGAACCGGAGCACAGCAATACACATCCGAACCCGATGGCGGAAAAAAACAATCTAAGGATGGAGTCGATGCCCATGCGCACTATCACCGAAAGGAGGAGTCACCTACCTCGTGACTGGAAAGACTTCTTCGAACAAAAACAAAGTGCAAACATCCGGACCCAACACTAGATGGCGATCTATGCATAAGCATATGATCTACAGCTCATATGCCTCGAACATACCCTTTACTTGTGCCCACGACAATGCCGTGCTTGGCTAAAGACAGGACAAATAGAAATACATCAGAAAGTTCCGTTTGCAGCAGCTCGACCCAACAGTCCTTTCACCAGGCACTTTGCCCAGTTTCCAGATCAGATCAACTCTGTGGACAGGCGGTGAGAAGCCAAGGTGATATCCAGCACTTCCTGAGGCAGATTGTATCCGTACAGCTGGCTTTATTCAATCTCCATGCTTCGATGTGAAGGTTGTGGGGGTTTAGGTTTGGAACCCGGCCCTGTTGTAGGGAGAGCAGGTCCCTTCAAAGAGGCAGACGGATCAGGGGAAGACTCTCAGAATCAGCATGTCAGAGTAGAAGACCCTCCGAGCACAGTCTGGAGCTATCAGCATAAGCTAAGTCTGATCGGTCCTTATCTTTTTCAGAACCCTGGGAAGCAGCGGCAGAAGCGGTAACACGTATAGGAGACAGGTGTTCCAGAGAAGGCGAAATGCATCTCACAGTGAACCATGAGTCAGAACATCTAGAGGGAAAAAGACTTGAAGATGAGTATTCTCAGTGGTAGTGGAACGAGCTAACCAAGGTATGTCCCACTGGGCAAATATGCTTTGAGGTCCCTACTAGTGCAGATGCCACTAGTGGACAGCTAGATAGCATCCATGAAGCTTGTCCACCATATTGTTTATGGATCCTGCCAGATGGGAAATTCCCTGAAGGGAAAGCCAGCACCACAGCCTCAGTGCCTCCTGGAAAAGCATATGACCCCACACTGCCTTATTTTCCGCAGTACCACATGGTGGGCTTATTGTCCATCCAAACTTGTACAAGGATGCTCCTGATGGAAGGCAGAAAGACTTTGAAAGCTAGTCAGAAAGCATGCAGCTCCAAAGATTGATGTGGTGCCTCTTTTCTAACAGAGACCAAAGGACTCTGATCTCCACCTCGCCAGGCCCAGAGATGAAGAGTAAGTAACAACTGTGATTTCTGGATAGAAATGGGAGCGTTTTCTGCCACAAGTCAAGTTGGATCATTTCATCTACCACTAAAGGTCCCTAGCCACCTTGTTAGACACAAAGATGTTGTCCGAGAGGAACTCCCAGTGCAGAGTCCATTAAAGCTGAATATTTCACTGCAAAGCCCATATGGGCTAACAGCCATGAGGCACCAGGAGGATACACAAGTCTAGGAGACCAAGAAGCCTTAGAACCCTGCGAGGTGGAACACAAGACCAAGCTCAAAACATTAGGATCATATTCTGAATGTCCCAGACTCGTTACGGGAACAGAAAAGCTCTGAACACCAACATATCCAGAACAGCCCCTATAAAGGGAATCCTTGGCACTGGCCAAATGTGGGATTTCGGCTCATTGATGGAGAACCCAGGGAAGATAGTAGAAAGGCGGTCATTTGTTGATGGTCTATGACTGACTGTGACAAGTCCACCTTCAACAACCAGCTGTCGAGGTATGGCGAAACTTGTACCCTTGACCTGTGAAGATGGGTCAAAACCACAGCCATTACCTTTTTAAAAAAAATATACGGAGGCTGAGGTGAAGTCAAAAGCCAGGACAATGAACTGAAACTGTTCTGATCCCACAATGAAGTGGAGGAAATGCCCGTTAGACTGCTGGAGAGGTACATGAAAGTACATGAAAGTAAGTGTCCTGCAAGTCCAATCCCCAGGGTCTGGGGCAGTAAGGACCTCGGCCAGTGTGAGCATCTTGAATTTGTCCTTCTGGATGAAGGTGTTCAAAACCTTAAGGTCCAAACTTGACCTGAGCACTTCGTCTTTGTTGGGGACCAAGAACTAATAGCAGTAGCACTCTTTGCTCCTCTCCTTCTTGGAGACACTTTCGATTGCTCCTCTGGCTAGCAATTATTGAGTCTATTTGGCAAGGATGCAGGCATGTTCTGTCAAAGTATGAGCAAAAACAGGTTGGAACTGGACAGAAGGTTTACCGAAAAAGAAGAGTGCAACTGTGAGAAACAAGCTGCAGTACCCACTAGTATGAGGTAACTACACATCAGATGAGCAAGTAAAAATGTATTTTGCCCCCAACTGTCCCAAGGTGACCCCCAAGGGATAATCAGAGCTGCTTGACTTCAGCAAAAGCATGTTAAGAGGAAGATTAGAGCAGTTGTTGGTGGCACGGTTCTCTGTCACCACCCCGCCTCCTGATGCCTCAAAAGGGATGAACATACTCCTGAAAAAACTAAGACAGCTATGTATGGCAGTAAGCCAGGCCCTGAAAATAGCCCCAAAATTTATGGGGTACTATTGATGGAACTGGTGGGCCACGGAGAGTAAACCGAGAAAGCAGATTATATTGTGACTATCTTTGCACCGCTCCAAAGCTGAATCCATCTGCTCTCCGAACACCATGGAGAACATGCATTTGGGATGCTTGCTCTTTCCTAGAGAAATCCAAAGCGCACATCCAGGTGTAATGGCGAATTACAACAGTACTATCCATGCCACAGTCCACACAGTTGGTCGTGTACAAACTGGCACATAAAATGTACTTGGCTGCATCCTGACTGTCATCCAGTGGCGGCTCCTCCGCTGTAGATGAGGAGCGTCGCCACACTGCTCTGCGAGCAGTAGTCAAAGGAAAACTAAAATGATAATAACCAGCGTTATTATCATTTTAGTTTTCCGTTTCCTGGTGCATGGCGGGGCGGGGCAGGACTGCCAGAGCAGGAGCCAGGAGGAGGAGTGGTTGCTCCACTCTAAAGTGTGCATGACTGTTTGGCCGGCCCTCTCGGGCCGACCAGAACAGTCATGCGCACTTTGCATGTTCTGCACCCAGGCTGCCTTACCGCCTGGGTCGAGAACATGTCCAGGCCGCCATTCCCTATCTGAGCGCCGAACCACGGCGCTCAGACCAATCACAACACTGCAATGCAGCGTTGTGATTGGCCAGGGGAGTCAGAAGCCTGGTGCTTCCTGGTTCCTGCTTCCGAGGAGCGAGAGGCGGCAGCGAGTGGACCGAGAGGAGGCGGCCGACCAGATGGTCGGCCTGAAGACAAGTGTTTTTTTGCTATTTTTTTTCATTTACATGATAATTAACTAGAGCTAGATACAATGGTCCAAACAAGCTCAAAAGGTGATAATTTTAAAAGAAGGTCAATATGTTTCTTGCCTATTTATTGTCAAAACTGATCATGGCAATTCATCAGGACCGTAATCCATAATCTATTCGTGTTTGGGTCGCCAAAGAGTGCAGGATATATTAATCGCACTCAAAGGTTTTCACACAAGTATAAAGTATACCTTCAGAGTAAAGAAAAGACCATATTAGGGGGGGAGTACTGTGCCCCAATAATGTGCGGCAGAGAAGACGCTCACTAGCGTATAAACAACAGTGATGAGGAGTGCGATATGCGAACAACCTACCCGGATCTCTGCCACCACGGAGGTGCACTGCTCCAAAGCTGAATCCATCTGCTCTCCGAACAGTCTGGAGCATATGCATTTGGGATGCTTCCACTTTCCTAGAGAAATTCATAGCACGCATCCAGGTGTAATGGCAAATCACAACAGTAGTATCCATGCCACAGCCCAGACAGTCTGTTGTGTTCATACTGGCCCATAAAATGCACTTGGCTGCATCCTGTTCATCATCAACTGTCTAAGCAAAGTATTTTGAACTTCTCAGGGACAGCAGGTAAAACTTTGCACCATCGCGCTCTGGTATATGGCGATCAGAGGCCTGCAAAATGGCAGCGGAGAACCCCTCTTGCCAAGCGCATCAATACACTTTGATTCTCTGTCAGGTGGGGCCTTAAGGATGGCAGCCAGGTTCATTTTGCTGGCTAAAGTAGGAACAACAAAGCTTTCCAACATGGGGTGTTGTGTCAAAAAGACAAGCTCACATGGAACAGGCCTATGGCACCTACCAATTTGATGACTAACCAGCGGTGGCAAACGTGGTTTCGACCATGTCACTGCTTCTATTAAGGCTTAATTTAACGGTAGCAAGAGAGAAGTTGACGGTTCAGATTGCAGGATATCTAGAAGCAAATTAGCTTTAGTTTCCATAGTTGGAAACTGCAGTTCCAACACCTATGCCTCCCTACAGACAACCACCCCAAAGAAGGCGTTTTCTTTTAGGGGGACCTTATTGTGGAGTCAAATTTGGTCTCTGGTGAGGTATCAAAGCCACCAGCATTTTGAAGAGCCTAATATAGGCGAGAATCAGTATAGTGAGTGGTTAACAAATTGTCTGCCTCCTCCTCATCGACCTTGTCATGTGGAATATTCAGAAGGTCCTGTATTGCATTTGAACCAAAAAAGGTCTCAAGGGGCTGAAAGTTTTGGCACCCAGCCACAGGCACTGCTGGAGGACTGTCCCACACCATAGGCTTTGCCTTACTGATCGTGTAAATCTTGATTGAACTCTGCTCTGAGATTGGCATTGGGGTTGGATTTGGAACTAGTGCCACTAGAACCAGGGCTGGAGTCGGACTGCCAGAACTGGCATGTCCTTTTGCAAAGAAGTGGAGGTGCAGCCCGAGGCCAGTAGGAGGTTTAATGAGGTTCAATCGGCCCTGGAGGTGGACCCCTTTGGATCAATGGGGTCTGAATACGCTCCATGGGGATCAGGATCATCCGAAGAGCTGCAGCATTGTCTCCTTGAAGGCATCTACCTGTAGGGAAGTCGAAGATGCAAAGGGGAGAGGACTCCCATCTGGACTTCTTGTGTTTGCACCAAGGTTTGTCTTTTGACTTCGTCTTGGACTTACTCATGGATGAAGACCTGGATCGGCACCGGGACTTGTGGTATAGTCCTGCAATTATGAGCATAATCTGCCTTATTTGTTCTTTGGCCACATACAATTACACCTTCTTATCCCTCATGGAGTTTGGATGCATCAGGCTGCATGCTTGGATCCGAGACACCTAAGGGTCCATAATTAACATCTGTTTACTGCTGGTGCACACAGTTTAAAGCCTCTAATCTTCAGGGCAAACATGCCCCTAGTGCACTGGTACTGAAAAATCTTTTTGAAAGTTGAGAATAATCAACAAACATTTGGGAGCAGAGCTCCAGATTCACATCGAAAGGCGCCGAAAAAAAGAACAGACATCAGTGCACTGAGTTTGGTGCCTATAAACAGCTCCACGCCATTACATCTGGAGGCGTGACAAACCTGTAGCACAGCCCGATGGTGCCACCCACCGTGCACAACAGTAATTGTAAAAGGTTTCTGAATCCAGTCTGGTGCCTGGAGGAATTTAAAAGGTGAGGAATCTGCATTCAGAAGTATCCATCAGAAAGATCTTTTTTTTTAGGTCCAAGACTCTCTATATGGCATTCACCAGCCAGTTGGGTCCTTCTCCTTGATCCAAGCCATTTGTTTTATTCTTTATTACGGTGTTACCTACTTCAAATTTCTTAGACCATCTGTCCTGAGGATGACCCCAGTGAGTAAACTTTGTTATGCGGGTCGGAAACTTCGGTAATTGTAAGTACTTTTTAAAATTGTTTGATGCCACTTTGTTCGACACATGACAAACTGAGCACTGTGCTATCACTTGATCTCATTGTTAAGTATAAATAGCACAAACTCAATTTTTTATGATTGATTCTTTGCAAACGGAAGTGTGATCTACTACTGAAAGACATGTTGTATGTTATACTCCTGGCAGTGTCACATCCTTTGCCTCCACAACCCCTAACAGAGCAATGTTGGAACTATGGTTTAGATCCCTTTCAAGTCTTTAACTTATGCAAATAGCCTCTCCTAACAGGTCCTTCTTGTTGTTATTAATATAATATTCATGTCTTTTGGTTTACAGTGTAGCTCAATATTTGGTTCTCGCACATGATAACCTGACACCGGATTATTGGTAACATCTACTTCCATTTTGTTCTTCCCCAATGTGCAATTTGAGTTGTTTGCACAATGTATCAACAGGGTGGAACAGCCCTTACTCTTCAAGCATCAGCCTGCTATGCGTATCATGTGTGCATCTGATGATGTGAAGCTGTTAACAAGGTTAAATGGTAAACTAAAGTGATAGTTATTTTTAGTTCATATAATTAATTCGGCATCTACTAATCTCCTGATGTTTACTTTAGGACAATATTATACTAATGGCCAAGTTCTACTGTTGTATGCCTTCACTCACTGTACTATATTGTTTCTTGTTCACACACATCATGTGATCGATATAATAAAAGGAAAGCTGTGTTTATGCGAACATTTAATTAATCCACTGGCCTAGTATCAGTTTCACTGTACAGCCCTGAACTTTTAAACACCCTATTTTTTAGTATGTTGGCACCACAAGCCAGTTTAGAGCTGTAGTCTGGATTCATAATGATCTATGTATAGTTTTCTATTCAGCTTCTCTCAAAGCATTTATTGAGCTGCATGCCAGTCCCCAATGTTATCACAAAATCCCACCTCCATCTGACCTGTACTTTGGGCCCCCGGTCTCCTAAGCAACATTCAGAATCCCATGTTGAGCTGCACACAGAACCTCCAACAAGCTGCATCTGAAACGCCAGCTATGCCACAGTCCCTCAGATGTGCCCCTGATGAGCGCCAACGATTCTGCTGATTGGCAGTCTGAACTCCTACTGATCTCCCAAGCTCTCGACAAGCTAAACCCTGATCTCCTGTTGAGATGCACCCAATACCGATTATATACATCCAAAGCTCCATCTCACTCTGATAAAGATGCACCTCCAAGCTTCAGTTAGGACAGAGTTAGATCTCCCGCTGAGCAGCATGCTGAGTGCATGCCGAGTCATACCTGTGATCTATTTGAGACCACAGTTTAAGTTCCCACTGGCTGCAATTAGAGCATCTTCTCAGATGTGCACGAGAGTCCTGAGACTCACAATAACCCACTTGCAAGAGCGCATATGAAGTAGTTGCCTACGCAGACTGTTGGCTGAATTGCACTACTTTTCCAAAACAAGCTCATCTTGAGCTTCTACTAAGCTGAGAGGTTACACCGACAATAATGCACATACTGCTCTCAACAGATGCACATTCTAAGCTCCTGTTAGGCTGCTCACCGATATCCTGCAGAGCCTCACATGAGGTCCACAAAGGAACACCCTGTGCTCTCACAGGGCCTGGAGCCCATCCCATGCTCCGCCCACCCAGAGCCTCAACCATGATCTTATAATGGGTTCCCTCAAGTCACATTCCTCTCTGACTTTGAGCCAAGATTCCACAAGCTCCAACTGAGCTCTCTCCCATTCTCCCTCTGAGCCGCATGCTGTGCACCTAGCAACATAAAACAAAAGACTGATCAGCATACCAAATGTCAGGGATGCTGAAACTTTAGTTAATGCCAAGATGCATTTAAACACCAACCAAGCCACAACATGAGCACCTGCCAACAAACAACATGAGTTCCTGCCAACAAAACTGTAAACCATGCTCATGAAGCTACTGAGCCTTTGCTGGAATTTCTTTAAGTTTCAATAGGTCTAACCATGCACTCTTAAAAAAATAACAGTCGAAGCTCCTCCTAGCCACACCCAAAGCTACCAAAATGTTCTATCTGGAGTTTCTAAAGTGCCACAGTTCATGCTTGAACTGAGCTGCAACAAGTATGTCACTTGAGCTGCACACCAACCACTTTCTCCTGGGCAGCCCACCAATATGTATTTTGAACTCCCACCACATTGCACGAGGTTGCACTAAGCCACAGTAAGATGCCTTGGAGATGCACCATGAGCAGCAGCTATCCAATCATCCATTCCCATGCACTTCCAGAGCCATATCTTGAGTTCTTGCTGAGAAACATCCTGATCACCCACAGAGGTACACCTGGTATACCAATGAACTCATAGCCCCAACCTGCACACTCACCCATCACTAGGAGATCATGCCGAACAGCACTTGAGTCATGCTTAGAATTTCCCTGCGCTACACCTAGCGCTTCAATCACGTTGCTTCCAGATCTCACCTGTTATTGATGGAGATGTCCCCGTGAAGCCCCGACTCCTTGTGTGAGAACTTTACGACAGGACGGCGGGCAGTTGTGATAGCCTGCACCCCATATACGCCTGGCACGCACTTGCGCAATACAGTGGCCACAAGCTCGAGGACCTCAGGCACTGTGGCGGTTTCAAGGTCAATGTCGCTTAGAATAGAGTCTTCCGACTGAGTGTCCTTCTCTTGGCCATCTGCATCCTCCTGCAACAGACATCAAATGGATAAGAGTAGGGGAAAAAGAGTTAAAAGGGGTACAAGCAGAAAAAAAGTGGAAGGGATGCAAAAGGCAAAACTAGATTTAAAAAAAAAAAAAAAAAAAAAAATGTGAATATAGTCTAAATATGAGTGCATGCAAGAGCTCCCTGAACAGGTTACACTCAATCTTGAGCCATAGCTTAGCGATACACATGTCAGCCCTGTTTTGACGCATTCATTTCAGAATTAACTTTCACCCAATCGAACACTCTTTGCTTTCTAAATTTTGATCAAACTCTATCTGGTGAAATTTCCATCGAATCTAGTGCAGCAACAATTTTGTTTTGCTTTCTTTGAGCTGTCAGGCTAGTTCTTTGATAGCCCAAATAGATTTAGTGTGATAACCCGAACTCTGAAGAAGTTTTGCTGATTGAAGTGCGCTACAATTTCACATTCTTGGATAATACAGCGTTCTAGCGGCTGAGATGGACGGCTTGCTGAAGCTATTTCCCCTATGAGCACTGAACTTGAGAGCCAACAACAAACTGGAGGAAGGGGCTCCTTACGTCACTCACCTGCCCACCGCAAGAGGCTGAGGGTTGGAAAATTCAGCATTGGAGGTCGGTTACCCCTTTCATACACCCCCCCCCCCCCCACTGTCATTTCAAACTAAGGACACCATCAGAAATTGCTGGAGAAAAGGTGAAGGGGTAAATCCATTCAAAAGACGAAGTGAGCTCTACACTATCTCATAGGGCTCAGAGGAGCTTTCTGTATAAGTGAATAAGAATGCAGGTGAACCGAGAGTCTTGCGCAACATGCACCACTTCACAAACTGTGATACAGATGTTGTTGATCTGCAATGATGACCGATGGGTTACTGGAGCCCAATTCTCTGGCATATGTAGAAAGTGAGACTCTGACTCAATCAAAATGTGCAGGAATGTGCAGAAATTCCCTGGTGAGCGCACTTATGTCCATTGTAGAGGTGCAAACTGGAAAGAATGCATTTTACTAGTGGTAACGGTCTAACATAAGATGAATGCTACACTCTTTACAGGAGTACTCCCTGCTATGCTTGTGAAAGTAGTAGCCTATTAAAACCTCTGATTGAGCCTCCACTTTCTCCAGCTTGTCTTCATTCTTATGAATATCTCCAAAGAAATACACACAAAAATTGCTCTGTGAATTCCTGAGACCAAAAGCTAACGCACCAGTGTCAGATGGAGTGAGTACCCCTCTAGAAGCAGCAGGGACAGAAGATCCATGAGCTCTGCAAAACCAGACTGCGACTCTCATAAAATCGGATCTTCCCAACTGTCACAACGTGTTTGAGAGCTCAATAAAGAATATACAAACATTTTGAACAAGGAATTGCAAATCTTGCATTCAGATCTTGGTTCTAAACTGAAAAGCCTCAGAAACGTTTTTGATATAGGTACAGGGAATAGCCTGGTGGAGCAGGAAATTAGATTGGGAGGCAGAGAATATTGAGCCACGCAGGCGATCATTTTGATTTGAACAAAGGCTAACCTAACACTGTAAAAACACAGCAAATTAGGAAATCACTATTGGTAAGTTAACGTCTGCATTTCAGTTCTAGAAGGCTCCCTGCTTACTCAGTGTTGAAGCCCATATTGGTGTGCTGTCCACCAAAATGAGAAGGGGCCCTATGATGAAGCATGCCACCACATGGGGGTTAGGGTTTTCATCCTTTATGCATTCATGTTCTCCTGCAAACTGATTACACAAGGTTTAATTTACTGTTAGCTTCTGGGCACCACGGTCTAGGGCATTTTTCATTTGGCATATTTTCCTCTCTTCTAGGAGATGATTCTCTGGAGGTACGGATAAAACAGTTTACACAGGGTAGGCCCAAAACATCAACAGCAGTGCTAGTAACCAAAACACATCAGTGAAGCTTCACTATTTTTCAGAAACTGAGGAGGTTGTCAAAGCAGGAAAGAACAAAAAAAGAAAACTCATTCTAGGGTCATAAAGGCTCTCCTTACCAAGATATCTTGCCAGCTATGCTACGTTGTTTTTTTAAACCTAGAACTGATAGGCTAAGGAAGGATTGCATAAAACATAGATGGATGGGGGAGCGTGGCTTGGCCACTACCGAAGATGAGATGTGTACCTTGTAATTGTTAACAGCCTGCCACGATCACTATGGCAGCGATGCCTATACTATATGATCATGTTTTTAATACCTCGTTTCATATGCCAGGGGTACTGTCAGTACGGTATAAAGCATGCATGATACCGGTCACTTCCGGCTGCACTTAGCCAGGGATAGGTGACATTCCACCTGTGCGTGTTTCACTGCACAGGCTAAACACAAGTACTATTACTTTACCACGCACTATTATGATGGAATGGGCACGTTATATTAAGCATGCCTCCAAGACTATCCGTCGTCATGAATGCCGATCAGTTGACAGCATTCCATCGGATGTGAATGATTGTATTCACTATATCCCTACATGTTTATGTCTATTTGTGTGTATCTTTTTGTTTGTTGTTTCACAAGGTTGGAATAAGGAACACGACCCGGATGTTCCATTAGGCGCTCAGACGCCCACACCTAATTTTAGGTACCATAGGAATATAGAGTGTCGCCGTCTCTAATTCCTATTTTTAAGAATTTTTATTGCACATCACGGTCCTGAAGAAGCGCACTGGGATCCATTAGGGACCACTTTAAGCGCGAAACATGTCGACCTAATTACACTGTCACTCACACTCACGGATAAGAGGTCAGCAGGATAATACTCTTCCCTCTACTATATTTGTTTGTAAGAGGTTCTCCTTACCCCTTGTTGTTTTTTAACCTTGCCACCTGGACCCCCGAATAAAAGTCTATTTACAGGTACCGGGGAGGCAATTTTAACTCACGCACACACTCTGTAAGGCCCACACACCCGCATGCACAACTGCAGCGTCTCTCCTTGAAAGATCTCCGCCAAAGAGCCCTCTCGCGGGGCCCGTGGGGGACAGCAGCGCCACCCCCACGAGGAGCAAACGCCCGATGAAGCATGACACCCGCAAGGGTGTGTGAGGGCACTTTTTCCAAAAGGAGGAATTCCCCCACCTTCATCTATATCCAACCGCGAGTGTAAAAAGAGACCACTCCAACACGTTTATCTAAGCCACCAGAATAGGTTGCGTCCTTTTTCATAGGAACAGTTATCCCCAAGTGATTACCACGTAATTCTTTGGGAGCTTTGGTACTGGACCTTCTATTTCTAATTAGCTCCCGGTCCCCCCCTCTTGATTGATCTGATAGCAGTACGGCAGCTAGCCGTGGGACACTATTGTATCCTCTTCTATTTTTCCTCTTTCCTCATCACACTTTCTCCAGAGACAGTGCATATCCTTATATAAGTACCAGAAGGTATCCCCACAGGCATAGAAACATACACCAAAAAATGGATAACCCAGGCTTAAGTTTTGACGATGACAGTGGCAGAAATTTTAAAGGGCACCTTCACTCCTGGCAGTACATGGTAGCATAGCGACAGGCAGTAAAAATGATGATTGGAAAGCACTACAAGCACTTAGGAAACTACAGATCAAAACGGCCCTACACGGGATGGTTATGACCGAATATTTACAGGCCAATATAGCCCCCAATGGCCTCTTAGTCACACTTACTCCAAGGATCTTCCTAGAGGATTTGACCTTCCGTAGAGAATGGTCAAAAATAGCGTGGAAGTGTACACGAGATTGGCTCGTACTCATAATCAATACAGCCAAGCGTCTGTCAGACGAACTCTTGATCCAGATCACCGTAGCTGAGAACGGATTGAAAGCCGGCATCTCAATCTCAGCATTTAAGTCACGACAGGCTGAAATAAATGAGGAGATGAATGAACATAAGGAGTTCATAACCAAACAAAAAATCACAAAACTCCAGAAGGATGTGAAGCGATTCGACCAGGAGAAGGTGTATCCGTATACTAAAGACGACTATGTCTTCCAGAATCAAGAAACCACTTCAGATGACAACAGCAGTAACTCTTCCAGGAGGACAAACTCTATTAGTAGTGACTCCAGCTATGAGGGCCGTAACTCCAGGAGTGCCCAGAGACAGCAACCACCACCCTTGTTCCAGAACTTCCCACCTCACCCTTTCCAACCACAACTATACCCAGGACAGTGGATGGGACCCCAGCCAATGTGGTACATACCACCAGGACATCCTCTTCAGGCACAACAATACCACCAATTCCCGAACCCCCCTTTTTACAACAGAGCGAGGGGCAGAGGAAGAGGCAGAAGAAGAGGAGGACCCAAGAATGTGCATTGGCAGAAGCCAGAACCGATGACACTGCGGAGCAAGACATCAGGACAGAAACGCTAGTAGTTAACCTGTCCTCCAGACCCTTGTCTGAGGGCGAATCCAGGCTCTTGGAGAAGGGCTTGGGTTTCGTCCCGACACCCTGTACAAACCAGAGACCCTTACCACCAGCACTGGTCTCAAGAAGAAGTCAAGGGTTACGCCAACAGCGGCCATGACACCGAACGGAATACTCACTTTCGAACAAGCCATCTTGAAGGACATCACCAACATCACGAGTGAGCGCCCATTCAACAACATGTCCAAAGAAGAAAGAACTCTCCTGAAGACCCTCACAGAAGACACGACTATCATCCTGAAACCAGCCGACAAAGGCGGTGCCATTGTGATCCAGGATGTGGGCACATACGGTGTGGAATGCCGGCGCCAATTAACTGACAACAAATACTACCTACCTATCGAGGAAGACCCTACTGCGCGTCCCATGGCCAAGATCAAGGGCCTAGTCACTGAAGCAGAAACTGAAGGGTGGATCTCCTCACAGGAAGCAACGTTTCTCATCAACGATCAACCTAGGATCCCTTACTATTACACACTACCTAAGATACATAAAGGGACTAATCCCCCCCCCGGTCGACCTATCGTAACCAGGATTGATTCCCAGTTGGAACCATTGAGTAAGTTTTGTGATTTCTACCTTCGCCCTGTAGTCACAAAAACTCCGACCTATCTCAGGGATACGACTGAAGTACTCAACCTCATTGAGAACTTCCCTGCACCAGAAACTATCGATCTTATGGTGACCTTAGACGTAGAGGCTTTATACACCAACATTCCTTAAGATGCCACGCTGGAAGTCTTAGAATCCACCTTACAGAACATTGACCCATGGCCCTTTGAGACACCCATCTCGTTATCTGCGAATGTGCTTCCCTAGCCCTGAAAGAACATTTTTTTGCTTTTCAAACACAGCTTTACCATCACATTCAAGGGACTAGCATGGGAAGCACATTCGCACCGTGCGTAGCCTGTCTTTACATGGCCAACTTTGAAGAAAAGTTCATCCTAGGTGAGAACAATCCATACAGGGCTAACATATTAATTTGGAGGCGTTATATTGACGATATCCTCCTTTTCTGGAGGGGAGGGGAAGAACAATGTGTGTCATTCTGTGAATGGATTAACGACTTAGACCCATATCTCAAATTCTCGGGCACCAGATCACATGAAAGTATCCCTTTCCTGGATCTCTTGATCTCCCTACAAGAAGGAGCATTATTCACAACAAACTATAAAAAGCCCACAGATAGGAACAGTCTTCTTATGATTGAAAGCCATCATCCAAAAGCCTTAAGGAACAACCTCCCAGTGGGTCAGTTCCTACGTCTACGTCGCAATTGTAATACCCTGACTGAATTTGATAAACAAGCAAAAATCCTGTCAGATAATCTGACGGATCGACACTACCCGAAGAAAACAATACGGCAGGCACAAAAACGGGCTAAAAACAATCATAGGGATGCCCTGCTGGAAAGCAGAGAGAGACCAAACACAGAGGCATTGACGTGCGGGACTACCTTTACCCCCAATTCCAACAAAATTCAGAAGGTTATTAAAAAACACTGGGGTATTTTAAAGACGGGGGGGGGGATTCACTCCAGGCCCACCACCTCTCTTTGCATTTAAACGCACCCAAAACCTGAAGGACATCCTTGTCCACACACGTCCTAAGGCAACCATCACAACTCAACCTACCCTATGGGATCTACCGCCAGTAGAGGGTCACTATCCCTGAGGATCCTGTTCCGTATGTCCACTCACAGGCGTATCAAAACAGATAGACCTAGGTCTGGCCAGACCATGGTATCAGAAGAGACATACAAGCTGTAATACGAAAAACTGCATATACCTCAACTTGTCCTTGTGACAAGCGGTATGTAGGTATGACAACGAGACCTGTGAAAATTCGAATAGGGGAGCACAGAAGTACCATACGTTGTAAAAAAACAAGCACCAAACTACTGAGCCACTTTCTAGAGAAGAACCACACCCCTAATAACCTCAGATGGACCATTATTGAATCCAACCCTAGTTGGACAACAAGCACATTGTTCAGGCAGGAACAACGCTGGGTGTTCCGTCTGAAGAGTAATTCAGGAGGCTTGAATGACGAAATACCTTGGGAGGAATTGATCACCTAGGTGTATAGGCCTACCAGTTACTTCGGGCCTCCAGAGATATCTTGAGAACAGTGCACAAATCCCATTACGCAGTAGCTCAGATATGAGTGCTACACCCCATCTTGCTCTCTTGATCACACACCTTGGACTGTCTCATATCACACACGAGACCTAGACCACCCTAATCCGGTTAAATTATAAATAGGGTCTGTCTCCAGCCATATGATGTCTACCACAGAGCATATATAACCTTTTCGAACCGCAGACAGTTGTCATCACCTACTGAAAACATATTAGTGTGATTTGCAGCATCATGTTCACGGAGCCTATGTCCTCGTAGACCAACCCACACAGAGCACATGACTATGATTCACTATAGGTACACAGTAAATCGACTGCACCTAACTATGAATAGGAATTTTGGCGTAGCACTGACTACTTAGTACGTCATTACCAGGATGTCACTCCATATGAGAACACATTCACACCGGGGGGACCATCCATATAACCGATACGTACTGGAACTGAGTGCAGCATCTCACCCCAGCCTCAATATTCTTTTTCACACATCCCTCTCCAAGATGGCCGCCACATTTGAGAGCATATGATAGATACCTACGTGAACGACGTCACGTTTTTGCTCTCTGACCCACCACGCCCCCCCTTTTCCCTCCCACTTCAGCTCCCTGCCGAGGTATATCTCGGGCAGTCTTCCGGCTGCAGTCTACCGGCAAACCCACGAGCGGATGGGCAGGTAAAAGGGCTGTCACGAAGGAGTAAAACTGAGTATTCTCCTGCTGCCTCGACGACGGATTAAGGTATTTACCAACACGCGCCATTAAGCTTAGAGCTGACCTCGACCAATTATATCAACAGGTGTACTCCCTCATTTCCGCATGGTATGCCGAGGAAGCCACTCCATCTAAATAGAGGGGTATGATATTTTGTATGTGTGGGATTGATGTATGTGCCACAACGCGGCTGTAGACTTATTTTCACGCAATTTAAGCACAACGCGCATTACTGATGACTGTGTGATGGTCACCTCTCAAATGTTAACGGACTGCCACGATCACCATGGCAGGGATGCCTAGATTTTAAGATCACGTTCTGAGACTCCGTCTCGCACATACAGATAGGCATGACATGCAGTATGTGTGGGATTGATGTGTGTGCCATATCGCGGCATATACCTGGTTTCACGCATTTTTCACGCACTACGTGAGCGACTCGATACAATGAGATGTGTACCTTGTAATTGTTAACAGCCTGCCACGATCACTATGGCAGCGATGCCTATACTATATGATCATGTTTTTAATACCTCGTTTCATATGCCAGGGGTACTGTCAGTACGGTATAAAGCATGCATGATATCGGTCACCTCCGGCTGCACTTAGCCAGGGATAGGTGACATTCCACCTGTGCGTGTTTCACTGCACAGGCTAAACACGAGTACTATTACTTTACCACGCACTATTATGATGGAAGGGGCACGTTATATTAAGCATGCCTCCAAGACTATCCGTCGTCATGAATGCCGATCAGTTGACAGCATTCCATCGGATGTGAATGATTGTATTCACTATAGCCGTACATGTTAATGTCTATTTGTGTGTCTCTTTTTGTTTGTTGTTTCACCAGGTTGGAATAAGGAACACGACCCGGATGTTCCATTAGGCGATCAGACGCCCACACCTAATTTTAGGTACCATAGGAATATAGAGTCTCGCCGTCTCTAATTCCTATTTTTAAGAATTTTTATTGCACATCACGGTCCTGAAGAAGCGCACTGGGATCCATTAGGGACCACTTTAAGCGCGAAACATGTCGACCTAATTTCACTGTCACTCACACTCACGGATAAGAGGTCAGCAGGATAATACTCTTCCCTCTACTATATTGGTTTGTAAGAGGTTCTCCTTATCCCTTGTTGTTTTTTAACCTTGCCACCTGGACCTCCGAATAAAAGTCTATTTACAGGTACTGGGGAGGCAATTGTAACTCACGCACACACTCTGTAAGGCCCACACACCCGCATGCACAACTGCGGCGTCTCTCCTTAAAAGATCTCCGCCAAAGAGCCCTCTCGCGGGACCCGTGGGTAACAGCAGCGCCACCCCCACGAGGAGCAAACGCCCGATGATGAAGCATGACACCCGCAAGGGTGTGTGAGGGCACTTTTTCCAAAAGGAGGAATTCCCCCACCTTCATCTATATCCAACCGCGAGTGTAAAAAGAGACCACTCCAACACGTTTATCTAAGCCACCAGAATAGGTTGCGTCCTTTTTCATAGGAACAGTTACCCCTAAGTGATTACCACTACGGAAGATGGCCATCTAGTGTGCGAGCTCCGTGCCACGTCGCATATGCAGTAACGCCAGAGCTTTCTTGGAAGCTCCGGGAGGACTAAACAAAGCAGCCGCATTCTTCTGAACATGCCCCAGTGAGTGAGGTGGCCTCCATAACACGACGTGGCCCGCTCTTGGTGTTTAATGTGACTTTCGACGTTGCTACCGACTCAGGAACTGGACGTGGCGGCCATTTTCTATCCACACCGTCATCTCCTGTCTTTGTGACGCAGTTACTTCCTCTTCACTTGTGCTCCAAAGCTGCCTTTCCCTTTCTTTGTAAAGGTTTTTTTTTTGCTCACACAGTATTCTTCCCAAGACTAACAAGCATTGAAAATGCAATAGGTCTAGCCTTTGATTAAGTTAAAGCCATTTGCTTTGCTAATGGTATTGTATAGCAAAGCAAATGGCTTTAACTGAATAAAAGGCGAGACCTATTGCATTTTTAATGCTGGTTGGTGATGAGGAGGTTCTTCGGCACAGGTACGGGTTACTTTTTGGGGCACCATCTCTTAGCGCGGACGGGGACTTTTACATTTTGTTTTCAATTAGTCTGCATAGTGCTTTACAGTGTTATGATGTGGTACTGTTACTTACATCTCGCGCAACTTGCCAAATATCAAAAGCGACGAAAGAAAATCCATTAAAATGATGCATAGTGTGGATGCGGTGCTTATGCGAAGAAAGGATCCGCTATGGACAAGTGGTTTCTGTTTATTTCTTTGACTTGCTTGAAGAACACTTCGCTGTATATGTCTGGGGGCTGCATGTAAACAGCGAGCCGAGCGCTGTGTATACAGTTTACAGCAATGTCTGAATAACTCTCTGCACTTGCTGGTCTGCCTCGGGTCTCCCAGAAGAGCCTCTTCACTGCGGACCACGACTGGCCCACGCTACCAGAGCTTCCCCTGGTCACTGTGACCGGACACCCCTTTGCAGCTCCGCACTCTTAAAGTTTCCTAGGTAGCCTTCACGCTTACCTGGGTCTGCTTTGCGACTGGCACACGGCTCAGTGCTGTGGGGTGTTTGTGGCTGAAGTGTTTGTGCTTTCCCTGCGTGTCCATGAGCCTCGGGGAAAGACATTTGTTTTATTTTCAGCCTCCTGTATATTTTTACAACCCTGAATTAAACAGAGAGAACAATATTTGCCATAAATCATGACCCTGGGTCATGACAAAGCTCAGAGATATCTATGTGCCGAGGAAAAGTGAGCAGCGGCATCGAACAAATTAAATAAACATACACTGGCCGCTGCTACGAGGCCGTGGGTGGAGCTGAAGTCTGACCACCCTATTCAGTGGTGGGTTAGTACTCACTAAGTCACCTGTGCAGGCCTGCGCACTGAGCAGGATTGGCGGTGTAGTTCTTAACAGACTTTAAATAAGAAAAGAAACGCGACTATGTCCACTAGGAAAAAGAAACTCTGCCTCCAATGGAACCACTGCGAACTGAGATTCTATCCTATAGCCCTTGTAAACTCTCGTCTCTCCCGTGGGTATATTAGGATGAGAGTCCTAAACAAATATCACTAACAGTTACATATGTAAACCAGAACTTACATACAGTCCAGCGTGCGTTTCTCCAAAGAAGGGAAAGGGCACCGAGATGGCAAGCAAACCGGAGCTGCCATCATCCTGCTTGCGGGTCACTGCGTCGCCTCTGTTTAGCCCGAAGGGGTAGAAGTCCTCGAGGGGCACCCAGCCCCTCCATGCTGCACAGCTCAGCATGGAGATTAGCGGCATGCAGGAAGTGAGCTCCCCTATGCCAGCTGACGTTGTAGTGGGTGATAGTGAAGGCGACACACAAGGTTTGGCTTAAAAGAGTTTAACAAACTAGGGACGTGCAGTTGGAAACATGTCTGTCCCAAAGAAAAGCCCACATAACATGTCATTAATTGTACAATGAATAACTCAGGCCGAAGCAAAAAAGGTGACAAAAAATATCGAGTATTATTCACGTACCACGAATCCAGAACACAGGCTCCTAGCAAAGACACTGAATGAGGGAGTCGGGAAGGGGGGGGGGGGGGAGGGCCTGAAGCGTGTGCTCTCTAGCATGACACCACGCCCCCACCACTCTAAGAGTTCTCTCCACCCATCTGAGAGTCTGTCCACTGGGCTCCCCTGGGCGTTTAAAATGTTCTTAAAATCACATTCACTATGTCATTCATGAGTTACGCTTTGACGCTGTGAGAGCACGTTCGGTTAAACTAAAGCGGAGAAAGCCGTGGGAGCGGGCTCGGCTTTAAAGTAGCGGCGTGGAGTTGGAAACATTAGAAAGTTTAATAAACATTGTGAAAAGAAAGCAGTTACTCTACTGTGGAAGGGGGTCGGAGGGCTTCTTACGGCAATCCAGCTTCCTCAGAGACACAGTGGTGCGCATGTCACACACAGCGCAACAAAAACGGGAGGAAGCCGTGCCTTAATAAAATAAATAATACAAATACGAACGAACTAATAGCAAGCAGTGTCGGGCGGAAGGTGGCGGATGGACGTCACAGCACAGGGAGATTAATTGAACTGGGAGCAGCGCCGTGTGCCAAATGTAAACCCGAAGCTGAAAACTCACGAGCAGCTGGGAATAACGATGGACAGCAAAAGGCCGTGGGAGTGACCAGTAAAACAAAGTGCCTACATCGAGTAATAAAGGAGAGAGTGTCACGCCGCCAGTAAAGCATCCAGTCCAGGTGGACGGAGCTAAAAGTGGACAGGGTGGTAACCAGGAGGGGCTAAAAAGCCTCACTAACAATGGGAAGCCAGGGTTTAGCATGCGCGATGACGCTAGCGAATGGAAACAGGGGGCGGAGCCTACACTCCACTTCCAAAACTGTATCGATTACAAGAAGCCCTCGCATGGCGAGACCAGCGCATGCGTGCTGCTAATGCAAGGCGAGACCTAAAAATGGTGGGGATCATCATTTTCTTTAATCATTGGTGCATACCTTTTGAATTAGAGCACATTGCTCTCTTCTCTCCCAATATGTACTTTTTGACTTTGGTCTCACTACTTTTTTGTTCTGCTTCTGTTTACTGACGCATTATCTGAATCCTACACACAGCAAAACCATGTAACATTTTCCATTGGCACTACATCTGTTTGAATGCTTCTTCTCTATTTACTTTTCAGTAACGTTGCATGAGTAGGATAATACGGTAGCTCACGACTAAATCTTCTATGATATCACCAACTTCACAGAATTCTACACCCTGTCTAACTGCAATGGCGGGTAGTATGGCTTCTAGAGAGTTGCTACCCTCTGCTATTCAAAGGCTGTCACATCATCTCCTTTCTCAAAAACACATACGTTCTCTTCTGCCAAGAGGCTTAAACATGACCCTCTTTCACCTGATAATTTGTTTCTATGGAACTCTTACTTTGGACGATTACAGCATTGCGTCCTTTTGTGGAAGAAATTAAATGCATACAGAGCCTGGATGACAAATTGTCTCTCACTGAATGTATGGTCTCCGAAGTGGAACTGATAGTACGTGACATTCAGGATGATATGCACAAAGTTACTTTCTTGGAAAAGAAAATAGCATTGTTGAAGAGGCTATTAAAAGATTTGGAAAATAGGAACAGACGGGACAATCAGAAAATTTACGGCCTTCCAGAAGACAGAAGGCTCAGATCCCATCTCATTTTTTTGCTTCCTTTTTGCCTCAACTTGTTGGTTTACCACATTGGGCTGTGTTAACTAACCAAAGTGCGCACATGCTGGGTCAACGTATGAGTTCTACTGCTTCTTCCTCTAAGCCCAGAGGTGTTATCCTATTTCTGGAATTTACAGATCTTCTCAAACTACTTAATGCTGCAAAAGTCAAGAAGCAATTACTCTGGTCTGGAAGAAAGATTTTCCTCACTCAGGATGTTGCCAAGATCCCAGCTAATCAACTAAAAGAATTTCTTGATCTATGCCCATCTCTTTGATCTCTAGGAGCTCGCTATGGTTTGTTCCATCCATGTATTTTTAAGGTCACCTATAACGACAAGACTACAACCTATGCTGATCCTACTGAGCTTCGGAAGTTTATCAAAGATCCACAAGTGAAGTTATGAACAAATCAAGACTTTCTAGGCGTAATGTTATTTTTATAGTTCTTCTGGTTTACAGATGAATCTTTGTATTTCTGGTTATTTCCTTACGTTTCTAGTTTATTTGTATTGTGGAAAGGCGTACCCTTTTGGGTGTCTTAACTTCTTTTTGTTCCCTTTACAGATATTTTTCATTAAGTGTCATTCTCTTTCATACCCGTCTATCTCATCACACCCCCCAACATCAACGCATGCTGATCCCTGGTTGAGTGTGCCTTCACTTCGTGTTGTCACCACCCCATTCCCTCTTTAGGTCTCGTCTAGGCAGCGCTTGCTCTGTCTCTTCGAGACATGCTGTATTCAGGATATGGGCATTAAGCAACACCCATCTTTCTAATTGGCTCCTTTTACTGCCCTTTGTAAATGGCTGCTTTTCATTGGTTAATATGGTCACTAGTACCTCCTTTTTTACTTTTGTAACCTCCCAAGAGGACTACCCCTCTTACATGTGGTGTTACTCGTCACGTTATTTATTAGTGTCTGCGCATTCTTTTTTTCATTTAACGCTCGCTCCCCTGCCTTGGCTACAGCTGCTTTGGAGGTCGCGCTTTGACTCTTTATATTTGCAAAAAGCGATCGCCGCACGTCGCGCTTTAACTTTAATTATGTTTATTCCATCCTTGTTTAACAAAGCTGCTAAGCTGGTTGTCCCCTCCCGCCACCACGTCAGAGCCATGAAAAGCACTTGCTGCACGCCGCAATGTTGCGCTTTAATTTTAATTCGGTTTATTCCATCCTTCCTTAACAAAGCTACAAAGCTGCAAAGCTGTTCGCCCGCTCC
The DNA here is from genome assembly GCA_963921515.1 of Calotriton arnoldi. Classification (NCBI taxonomy): domain Eukaryota; kingdom Metazoa; phylum Chordata; class Amphibia; order Caudata; family Salamandridae; genus Calotriton; species Calotriton arnoldi. Next base: position 551,787 of record CAWUFW010000052.1, read on the forward strand.
CACCCCACGTCAGAGCCATGGAAAGCTCTCAACACGACGTTGCGCTTTAACTTGAATTATGTTTATTCCATCCTTGTTTAACAAAGCTGCTAAGCTGTTCGTTCACTCCACCCCCCACGTCGGAGCCCTGGAAAGCACTCGCTGCACGTCGCAACGCAACATTTTAACTTTAATTATGTTTATTCCATCCTTGTTTAACAAAGCAGCTAAGCTGTTCTCCCCCTCCCGCTACCACATCAGAGCCACGGCCTCCCAGGAATGCCAGTCCCTGCTTTGTGTGAGCAGCGGTGACACGAGGAGCTGCTTGCCATTACTCCTAGAGCTGGCATCTGTACTTGTTTTACATTTTTGGTTACTGATCCAACTTGGATGGGAAAAGCAGCTTGCTATTACTCCTAGAGCTGGCATCTGTACTTGTTTTCAATTCTTGGTTACCGATCCAACTCGGATCGGCAAAAAAAACTAAAAGCTCCTTGTCCCAGGCTTTTGATGCATGCCAATGAATGAGACGTGTGATTTTCACATTACATCATTCACTTGCAACAATGCCGCCCGTACTCGATAATGCAAGATTTTTGTCTCTGCTTTGTCACTTTTTTAGAGACACATGCGCGAGATCCTGGAGTCCAGGATGGGAGTTCAAATAGCCTATCTCTTTCGAGAGCCCATTTTTGGCTCTGAAGATCTGCAAAATCAGATACCAGCACAAGGGAAAATGTTGTGAATACAAACTAGTAAGTCAGTTCCTCAAGCTCTGTATATGTGGTTTTGTTGCCCCCAAGTAGTCCATGTGCATGTGTTCATCATCTCTGTCTGGAGCACGCTTCCTTCCTACATGGGTCCTTAAATTATCCTCTTTGTGAATCAGAAGTTCGTCCTGCCACTGCAGATACATTTTTTAATGTATGTTAGGTATTTCAGTGGACTGCAGACATTCATTCCCATGTGTTTTTAAAAACCTGTATCTGCAGACTTGCTGTGTGTTTGTGACTTCCTTTATTACCATGACACTTTTCCAAATAGTCTTTTATGAAAATCGTGATATAAGGGGAAGCATCGCCTTAATGACTTGTGCTTAGTTAAAATATGAAATATGTGGCGGTGATTGAAGTACTCTTCAAAATGGAATAAAAAGCATTCAATGCCACAACAATTGCTTTTTCGAGTTTACATAATCGTTTTGGTGCGTATCTCATCCAGTTATGTAGCGACCTGTTGCTGTGTCAGGGAGATAGAAATAGTAATCTAATTTTACAATTTCGAAGGTGTAGGCTGGACCACTGGAATTATGCGGCAGGGCTGAACTAAATTATGAGGCAAGATGAATGGAATTATGTGGCGCAATGAAGCACATTTTCTTTTAGTATTACCTCATTATTTTGTCATTTTTACTAATTCTGGGCAAACGTTTCACCTAATTACTACCACTTTGAGACCCAAATACACAAAAAAAGCAACAGAAAGAAGACCAGTAAAGAACTGCAAAGGGCCTTCCACTGTGCGGCAGAGTTATCAATGCACCCTTATTATTTCATCTTCTAATAATCTGCATAATGAGAAGATGCTTCTTCTTAAGTGAAGAAAATGTACACAATGAAAAAGGTAAAATAATTAACAATATGTATTTCATATAATATATACATTAGTCCTCTCCATGCACCAACAGATAAGCTACATTGGCATTGTGTGAATTCAAATGCAAGCCTCGGAAGTACTACCTTTGCAAAATTACACATTTTTAAAATGTGTTTTACAGATGTGACTTGCGGGTGTCAGAGTGTGTAACGTAGTAATAGAGCATAAAACCACAAACAAATGGTATCTTCAGCACACACACATATATATATATATATATATATATATATATATATATATTTATTTATTTATATCGGAAAACATGAACAATTGCCAATAGAAGTAGTAGAAAATCTTAATATTTTGACAGATAACTATGGGGTGGAGGATATACCTAATAAATGAGTGAAGGGGACCATCAGTTTATTACAGAACAATTATCAGGCAATTAATACAGAAACCTACCTAAACTTAGGACTTTAAGATAAACTAATCGTAATGGCTTATGATACAACTATGTCTAGCACCCCTATTCCACGGCAATATACGCAGCGCCGCTCTATGCCACTATACTCTACACAACTTTACAACACTGCACTCTACATCACATAATTACCATACACATAATTCCACTGCACATCAGACCACATATTTACACTACGCAAATCCACTCCACACAATTCCATGCCACACAACTAACAATTCCAATCCAACACACATAATTCCACTCAAACCACATACATCCACTCCATGACACAAGGGTAAAAGACAGCCATTTAAAACGCAAATAGCTCCAACTCAAAAAAAATGCGTGACCTATTGCATTTCTATTGCTTGTTCTTTTGGCCTTATCTTATTTCCCGTTTTCTCATTTGTGTTTTCCCTTTCTTTTTTTCCTGTTATTTTTCCCTTTTCTTGGTGTTTTCTATTATTTATTGTGTTTGTTCATTCTTTATTATGATGTTGTTCTTCCTCAACAGTGAAGACCAGAACTGGGAAACCCGAATGGAATTTTGTAAAGTGATGGAAAAAGATATCTATAAAGTGCTTGGGTGCATGAAAGAATTTGAGAAAATATGGGGAGGATAGGAGGGGAATGATGGATGAATGTAGTGGAAATTATCGTAAAACAAGGAGGTGGAAGCTCTGGTCACCCCTGCTATCTGGAAGGGAGGAAATGGAAAAATGTTGAAGGACATCTGTGAATTGAATGACGACTTCAGTGCAGAGGAAGATCCAGCGGGACATGTCTTTACCATTGTAGAACTAATGCTTGTAGCCGTTATAATAATGTATGTTTATTATCTTGTTTTGATAGCAAGATAAAACAAATACAAATATATATTTAAAACCAAACCATTGAAGACCAGGATACTGCTCAATGATTTACAGTTCATATAGTACAGAGTTATTTCATGGAATGTGGAAGGTTTTACTACTCCCATAAAGTGGCAGAGTGTTCTTTCTCATCTAGGTACGCTTAATCCAGATACTGCTTATATCCAGGAGTCTCATCTTTCTGAACCTGAAGCACTGTAACTCAAACGGAGTTGGGTGGGAATCGTTCTCGTCTCCCCTGCCCTCAATAAGAAAGATGGTGCTATTATTCTTTGTAACGAAAAAATACATTTTAGTATTGTAGCTCAGGAAATTGATGATGATAGCAGGTGAATAATTGAAAGATTTTTGATTAATAAAATTCCTTAAACAGTATTTAATGTATGTGGTCCCACATCAATTTATTATAATTTTTGGACTGATGTAGAAAAAAGTGCCTTCAATACGTGGATGATTATTTCTTATTGGGGGTGATTGTAATCAGACAATGGACCCTTTTCAAGACAGCCAATCCTCGGTCAAATTCCTGCCGCATCAAATGCATACACAATTCTGTTCCACTGTCTCTCAGAGAGATTTGATTGACTTGTGGAGACATTGTAATCACACCTCAAGTGAATATATTTTTTATTCCCCAATCCATCGATTACGGACTAGATTGGATCATATCTTTTTAAGCAAAAGCCTATTTCAAAATATTGTATCCACTGAAATTGGGTCCATTCTGATTTCCGATCAGGCCCGGTCATAGCTGATCTAGACATGATCCCTCTTCAAAGACAAAGGGGTAGATGGAGGTTTAATAACTCTTTATTGAAAGACGCTAAATTTTCTTCACCTTTTACATCATTTGCTCCAAACCTTTTTGATATTTACAACGATCCTACTCTATCTGCTCAATTGTTATGGGACACATTTAAAGCTACTGCCCAGGGTTTTAAAAAACATAAGAAGCTAGGAAAAAGAAGCAATCTGATAAAGAGCATAAAGCATTGTTAGTATCTATCAAACACCTAAAACATCAGTTTTACTCATCTAAATCCACTATAATTTTACATAATTACTTTAAACCAAAATGCTATTTATTGAAATATCTACGCATTCTGCCTCCACCATGCTGTTCACAAGTAGTGCTCACAACTATGGTGGTGTTAACAAAGTTGTAAAGTTATTGCCTAATTATCTAAAGGTTGCAGGAAGCTGGCTCTGTATATACTATACCAAAATGAGGTATTGTGTGCACAGAGTCCAGTGGAGCCCCAAAGGTAGGCAGAGATAAAAGTAGATAGCACCTTACTCTCTATTCGTGGTAGTGTGGGCGAGCAGTAAGGCTTTATCAGAGGGTAGTGTTAAGCATTTGTTGTACATACTCAGGCAGCAAATGATGTCACACACTCAAAGACTGAACTCAGACCAATTTGTTTGTATAAAAATATTATTTACTTATATTTATTTTCTAGAACCAAGCAAGCCTGGCACAGGTAAGTGTAAATGGTACTTTTCAAGGCAAGTTGAACAATACAAGCAAGTTGAATGAAAATGACTTTGTTACAGGTTTGTAAATACTTTGCATACAGTTGAAATTATTGTTGGATTACTTTTGATTACTTTGCAGATAACTTTTTCTGCAAAGTGTGATATGCCTAGATATCACACTGGGACACTTCCTAGAGAAAAGGTAAGTAAAGTAGTTTTTAGATATTTGCAGTTTTTCAAGTTCTCATACAAAACCAACTCCACACTTTGAACAATTTTCAAGGAAAAACAGCCAATGTATTCCTATGGGGAAAATGTGGTTATCGGTTAAAAGGTAAGTACTTGGTTGTGGGAGTTGGTATTCTGGGGTTAGAACCAGGGTTTCCCAAGGGTCAAGGATGCACTCTTGAAACACCCTCTGCGGCACCAGGGTGGCCGGGTGCAGAGTGCTGAGACCCAATGTTGTCCAAAGGGGGATGGGGGCCTCCGGTTGGTGGCTGCTCACGAGCAGGCCACAGGGTTGTGGGAGCAAAGCTCCTGGTGTTAGACTCAGGGCAAAGGGGGATACGAGTTAGCACCCAAAGTACGCCAGCAGCGGCGCAGGGGCGTCTGGGTGTAGGGTGCTGTTTTGGCATTGGGTGTCCTGTTGATTTCAATGGGGATTTTCTGGTTGTAACAGACTGCAGGCTCGGGCACGAAGATCTTCTGGAGGTGACCACCGGTTGGAGAGGTACGTTGGGATGCCTGGGGATGCTGTGACACAGTCGGTTGGGCCACACAAAGCCATGGGAAGTCGGGTGCAGGGGTGTCTTTAGGCGTCAGGTTTTCTTACCAGCTCCGGTCGCGGTTGTGGGGATCCTCCAGAAAGAGACTGCAGGTGTCGTTTGGAGTGTCGAGGTAGGTCAGAGACCTCCAGATCTCAGACCAGGATCGGCTGGGAGACCTCCTCTTGGTGTTGGGCCACTCGAACTTGGGCCATAGGCGTTGGGTGCAGAGTGGTGTAAACCCATGGTTTTGGCTGGGGCCCGAGTCTGTGGTTGAGCAAATCCGGTGCTCACAGGAGATTAAGTCTTTGGCTTGGAAGGCAGGGCAGGTCCTTTGGGTTCTTGAGACTGCTGGCTGCAGGACACACCGAGATTTCGCTGGAGCAGGTTCGAGGTGGGGACAGGCCGGTAGGGCTAGGGCCTAGTCCGTGGGCATCCTCCTCTTCTTAGTTTCAGCACGGCTTCTTCTTCTCTTCTTCTTGTTGGTTCTTGTCTGAGGAGGCAAGGTTCAGGGTTGCCCCTAAATACTAGATTTAGGGGTGTTACAGGTAAGTAAAGGTCGGAACCAATGCGTCGCTTCCTTGGGGTGGGTACACCCCCTATTATGCTACCTTCCAGTGGGAGGGGGGCATATGCCTCTCTCTGGTTGGCTGGGTCCCCCATCTGCAAGATGGCGGGGACTGAGAGTTGTGCTTCACCTCGCCTACCCCACATGAGGGGTGGGGTTGGCAAAGGTGGGCACACCTCCCTTCCTCGCTTGATTTTCCCGCCGATTCTCCCGCCTAAAGTGGGGGTCAGAACCGGTGGGAGCCAGTTGCTGGAAGCAGCAAAGGGCTGTGGTAGCTCACAAAGGCGGCAAGCTTCCCCTTTGTGGACCCTGCCCATCCTCGCCCCAAGAAGTGCATTGTTTCAGACCCCCAAGAGCAGCAGGCTCTCGACCCAGGGGTCCAGAAACATGTCTGGTGGTGGCAGCTGGAAGGCAGCCACTCAGCCAAGACACTAGAGTTAGGTCGTTTTTCAGGGGGGATCTCTAAGATGCCCTCTGAGTGCATTTTTCATTAAATCCCACACTGGCATCAGTGTGGGTTTAATATGCTGAGAAGTTTGATGACAAACTTCCCAGTTTTCAGTAAAGCCATTATGGGGCTGTGGAGTTCGTAATGACAAACTCCCAGCACCATATACTTTTACTGGCATTACTGCACTTACATTGTCTAAGAATTGGCTTAGACACTGTAGGGGTGCAGGGATCATGCACCTGTACCCTCACCACTCGTATAGTGCACCCAGCTAGAGAGGTGGCTGACCTATGCCAGGGCCGTGGGTTGTAGGCATGGCACACAGGGATGTGTGCCATGTCGACTCTTCACTTTGTTCTGCACCAAAACATGCAGCCTGCAAAGGCAGTGTGTGTAAAGGTACAGGGCCTCTAAGGGTGGCACAATAAGTGCTGCAGCCCTTAGAGGTCTTCCCTGGCCACAGTGCCCTTGGTACCTGTGGTACCATTTACAAGGGACTGACCTGTGGCCAAAGAGTGCCAATTGGGTTTTGTCTTGATGCAGTTTAGGGAAAGAACAAGGCCCTGGGTACCTGTTTAGCAGGAACCCAGGGCACATTCAGTCAAAGTACATCAGCAGTTTGGCAAAAAGTGGGGGCAACCATGCAAAAAGAGGGCACTTTCTTACAAAGGTTAAGCAACAATGTACCAGGATAGATCATTTGCAGAATTCTCAAGGATCTCAGATTTTCAAAAATAATGAAATTCTTGCTGAATTGAGCATTTCTATAAATCTTTATATACTCTGAATCCTGTTCCCCAGCAAGCTGCGTTTGATAATGACCTGAGAGACATTGAGCACCCTGCAACTACAGGCATAGATATTTCCTCACAGGAAATTAATTATCCTGGCCCTTTCCTCACTTAAAAAATGAAAGTTGCCGGGTCCTAACGGTTTCTCTGTGGATTTTTCCCATCATTTCTCTAATCTTTTACTACCAAAATTGTTACAGTTATTCAACCTCGACTGATTCAGCTACAAAAACCTCTCAAGAAGCCATTATATATCTTATACATAAGGTTGGTAAAGACCATGCCTATTGTAAACATTATCACCCCATCTCTCTTGTTAATGTTGATTACAAATTGTTCGCAAAAATAATGGCTTTGCGACTAGATTCTTTTTTTACCTGCCCTAATTGGGGACGAACAATCAGGGTTTATTTAGATTAGACTTGCCTCAGACAATATGCGCTTATTTTTTAACGTTCTTGGTAAAGCACCCCATTTGTCTTACCCTTTAGCTTAGCAGCAATAATTATTGATGCTGAGAAAGCCTTCTATAGACTGGGTTGGGATTTTATGCTTTCAGATTTAAATTGGCATGGTTTTGGCTGACTGTGTGCACATAAAGGTAGTGCAAAGTCAGTGTCCTCCTAGGGTGCACCTTGGAAAGGGAATACAGAGGTTCACGACTGCAACCTTCCTCTGTTCAAAGAGAGGCTGCCCTGCCTCTAGTTAAAGATGGATCCACCGTTTCAACCCTAGGCCCTTTCTTTCATCAAACTGCTCTCCTCAGAACAGTTGCAAACTGTCAAGAGTTCATGACAGTCTTCTATTATTTTTTTTTTTAAATACTTGGGTGCGAGGGGTGTGGCCAAGATGGCGGCCAGATAAGACGCTGGAGTGTGTCTCTCCGGCCTAGCCGTCACAAAAGCTTTGTAAAGCGGCCCATTCCCGGTCTCCTGGCATAGCGGGGGAGAACCGGGTGTGTACGGAGAGCCGAGGGAGCAGGGATTCGTTCCGCCTGGGTGGCTTGGCATCCTCGTGGACCCGAGTGCAAGAATCGAGAGGCAGCCTGCCCGGCCCGGGCGAGAGACTGGAGGCGAGGCGGGTGCGGACTGTCACCGGGACGGTGGAGGCGCCTGGGTGCCCTGTACTAGCGGGATTAGCGGATCTACGGGTCCCGCAGGCCCCGGTCTATTCCCGCTGAGAACCCATGAGAAAGACAGGGTGATTGTGTGGACCTCGGCCGCTGCGGTGGAACCGCGCCCGCCATTTTGGACGGCAGTGAAGCAGTGACGGCACTTTGCAGCGCCCGGACATGAGCCGCACTGAAGAGGTGCGTGCGGGCTCATTTGGACATTGCTAAAAGGCGCGAGGCACCGGTCGCCGCGCCAATCAGCACTCCTACAGTTCCAGGTAGCCCCGACATCGGGGGCAGCAGTGCTGGGCCGGGTGGGCGCAGCCATTTTAGAATAGGAGGAGGGTCCCGCCACGGGCTCTGAGAGGCGGCCGGAGCAACGAGGAGGCTGGAGGGCGGTGACACGGAGCGAAGCCTGAGGCTTGGACCCAGTGTTGACACCTACCAGGTACGAGGGATCAGCTCTGGACATCGGTGGACCGCCAGGGTCGCGGAGGAGAGAGGGCAAGCTGCGCCATTTGCTGGTTCCAGTAAGTAGGGCCGTGAGGCCCAGCGGCCCTGTGCGCGTCGCAACATAAGCCTCCCACTACTGCGCGTTACGGCATCGGCCTGCAGCCCTGTCTGGTGCACCACTGGGAGCGTCAGCAACTGGCCTAGCGGCCCCCATTGGAACACTTTGGTTGGGTGCGCGAGGCTGTGGGGGCCTGAAGCATTACGAGCATTGTGTGGGCTCTCCAGTCCCTAAACGCCAGAGGGGACCGCGCACCCGTCTACAAGACGCTACGACTCGGCCTCGCACGCCCGAACGGGACTTCTGGCTTAGTACTTTACGGGGGCTGGCAACGGGGCGACAGAAGCACTCCTGGTGGCCTAGCCGGCCCTGAGCAGAGCCCTCGCGGACTCACGCTGTGCGGACTTGTAGGTGAGCCTACGACGTGACGGCCTCTCAACCGCAGTTAGGGTCACGGAGCCTCAGCATGGCAGCGGCACGCCTGAAAAAGGTCAGAAATGTGAAGGAGATGCTCCTGAGACAAACTGGAGCCGTGGGTGCGGCAAACACCGCGCCTGCAGATGATGGCCAGCAGGACGCAGGGGATGGTGGCGATGGTCCGGCCACTAAGGCCTTCATGTTGGAACTGTTCTCCTCCCTGAAAGAGGGCATCCAGGAGCTGAAGGGCCAGTTAACTGCAGATCTGAAGGAGCTCCGGCGCGATTTGGAAGAGGTCGGCGACCGTGTAGCCTCCCTGGAGGATCACGAAACGAACAGGGGCGAGGAGATCCATATGCTGCAGCAAGACCTTCTCCGACTGCAGGAACAACATCTTGTCCTACAGGCACACGCTGAAGACCTCGAGAACCGTTCTCGACGAAACAATGTTCGGATCCGGGGAGTACCATGGAAGGCGGAGGAGGATGATCTTCGTGCCTACGTGCTGGCGCTCTTCCGCCAGGTCCTGGGAGAGGACGACACTAAAGAGATTCGGATGGACGTGGTGCATCGAGTGGGTCTACCCAAAGGAAATAAGGCGCCGCCACCAGACATTCTCGTTTGTGTGCACGACTTCCAGTTGAAGGAGTTGATAATTCGTAGGGCCAGAGAGTCCCAACCTATCCAGTTCGGAGGACACACTCCCGCTTTATATCAAGACCTGGCAGCGTCCACCTTGTTCAAGAGGAGAGAATTTCGAGTGGTGACTTCCCACCTGAGAGAGAAAGGAATACCATATTCTTGGGGACACCCATTCCGCATCATCTTTAAGCATCAGGGTAGGCTGCGCCAGATTCGTTCCCTCAAGGAAGCACTGGAAGTCTTGGAGCTTGAAGTCCCCACGTCACCCGGGCATGATCAGGGTTCTAGAGATGCTCCATCGCGTCGGCCTCCACGCTGGCAGCAGGCTGGCAGGTCTGCCACGGGACTGCGTCCGGATCCAGTGACGATGGCCAAAGAGAGAGAGGCAGTGCTTTCTTCGCTGAGTCAGCCCCTGGAGCGTCCGATCTCCCCTTGACACGAATGGTAAGGCGTGCCCGGGATGGAGTAATTGATCGGCAGCCGGGGAGGCGTACAGGAACAGTTCATGTCTTCCCATAAAGAGGTACGTCTGCTGCTCCGGATGGATCAGGTACTTTGTTGTTTGACTTTGCCTGCGAGCCACGACCTCCATGGTCTTCCTTCCATAGACGAACTTTTGTCTGGCTCAACTTTCACTAGTTGGGGGAGGTGGGGAGTTTATGTTGCTGAATCACAGAGGGTTGTTTTCTTATTTGTGATTGTTGTTGTTCCCTTTTGTTGGGTCCCCGTACCAGGATATGTCCTATTTCCCACTCACTGGCCCTCGCCCGCTCAGGCTTTCCTCCAGCGCTTCACACGGCCTGTCACGGCTGCGCATCGCATACTCACCCCCCTACTGAATGGTTAAGGACCTGAAGATTGTAAGTCTTAATGTCCGGGGCCTGAACCACCCTGTAAAGCGCACTGCTATCCTTTCTTTACTAGAGCACTCCAAGGGGGATATCTGTCTGCTGCAGGAGACCCACTTGTTATCTAAGGACACTAATCGCATGCGTACGCGGCGTTTCCCGCGTCAATACTGGTCCTCTAGTGCAGTAAAAAAAGAACGGGGTGGCCATTCTCCTGGGGGCAAAGTTTGAGGGTAAGGTGCTCTCCACTTTTTACGAATCCAAGGGCAGGGTCCTTGCACTCCGGATAGAATGGGGGGCCACGCCTCTTACTTTGATTAATATTTACGCACCTAACACACACACCAAGAGCCATTTTTACTTAGGCATGTAGCTGAAGGCCTGGCCTCCCCTGATTCTGTGGTAGTGGTGGGCGAAGACCTGAACCTGGTTATGGACAACGACCTCGATCGGTCCGGCCAGCGATTCGCTCAGGTGGGTGCCCTCTCCTCGGAGGGTAAACAATGGCTGGCGGATAATGGGCTTCACGATGTGTGGCGCCTTAAACATCCGACAGCTCTGGACTTCACCCATTACTCTGCAGCTCATAAATCCTATGCGCGTTTAGATCTGCTCCTTGTCTCCAATAAGCTTCTACCCAGGGTTAGTGAAGCGTCTATAGACACACGCTCCCTTTCTGACCACGCCCCTATCTCCATTCACATCCAACCGGAGGGGATTAGATCCGCCCCTGCCAGATGGCGGCTGAGGGTGGGACTCTTACACTCGCCTAGCACTGTAGAGAGCGTACGCTCGAAGCTAACAGACTACCTCCACCACAATGACACTGGGGATACCTCATTAGCGACTGTCTGGGAAACTCTCAAACTGGTTATACGTGGGGAACTCATAGCGATCTCCTCAGCTGATAACAAAAAGCGTAAGGAAGCTTGTCAGAGTCTAGAACTCAAAGTAGCAGAGTTAGAGGCAATACATAAACGCACTGGGGCCCAAGGGTTTGGAGGACCTTGGAGAAAAAGCGAATGCTTCTCAAATGCATTGACCTTGATAGGACGGAATATGCTCTGCTGCGCCTCCGCCACAAGTTCTATCTGAGTAGTGATAGGTGTGGGAGGATGCTCGCGCAGAGACTACGCGCCAAAGCCATGGCTGTAACCATTCCCTCCTTGAAGCGGTCCACAGGTGAGGAGGTCCACTTGGATTCCCAAATCGTGGAGGAGTTTAGACAATTCTACAAATCTCTCTATAGCGAGGACGTAGGTGGATCCCATGACGCAGGCGCTTACCTAGAGTCCAGTAAATTTACCCGCCTCCCTAAAGCGCGAGCAGAGCCGCTCGAGGACCCCATTCGGTTAGAGGAGGTCATCTCAGCCATCTCGCAGCTAAAGCTAAACAAATCCCCAGGACCCGACGGCTACCCAGCCCTGTTCTATAAAACATTCTGTAAGGAGCTGGCACCTCTCTTGACCCAGCTTTTCAACTCTTTCCTAGACAGCGAGGCGGTCACAGATTCCATGTCGGAAGCTGCGATCTCCGTAATCCTTAAGCCTAACAAGGACCCTGGGCTTTGCAGCTCTTACCGCCCGATCTCGCTGCTTAACATCGATGCGAAGCTCTTCGCGGGCATACTGGCGGCTCGGCTGAACCCTCTCATGGCAGGCCTCATAGATCCGGACCAGGCGGGGTTCATCCCTACTCGCCAGGGTGGCGACAATACAAAACACCTTCTGCATCTAGTAGATAGCGTCCATCGCTCTCGGGTGGGAGCCGTGCTCTTCTCCGTCGACGCCGAAAAAGCGTTCGACAGGGTGAACTGGAAATATTTATTTGATACTTTGCGGGGCTTCGGGTTTGGACCCCACTTCGTCCAATGGGTGCAATGCATTTACCAAGCCCCCCGGGCGTTTGTCAGGGTGAATGGAATGTTCTCGACCCCCTTTGCGATTGCCAGGGGCACGAGACAAGGGTGTCCACTCTCGCCCCTCCTATTTGCCCTGTACATGGAGCCCCTCGCTCAGAGAATCCGAGACCATCCGGGCATCCAGGGTCTCCGTTTCAGGGGTGATGCCCATAAAGTGAGCCTCTACGCGGACGATGTCATCCTATCCCTGGCTGAGCCTCTCCAGTCCCTACCCGCGTTGACAAGGGAATTGGAGTCCTTCGGACAAATCTCCGGCTTTAAAGTTAATCTTAACAAATCTCAAGTGCTCAACTTGTCCTTGCCCCAGGCACAGGTGGATGCCCTCCGACAGAGCCTTCCTCTACACTGGTCTAGCGACCCTGTGCCCTATTTGGGCATCTCCCTAACTTCCTCGCTCCCACGCACTTTAGAGCTGAACTACTCGGCACTGGTGGACCAGACCAAGAAGGCGCTGGATGGATGGACCAAGCTTAACTTGTCCTGGTTTGGGCGCATTGCCGCAGTAAGGATGACGATCTTGCCGAAGATTTTGTATTTGTTCCAGACTCTGCCTCTCGTACCTCCTCCCAAAGCTATCCGGGCTCTGCAGCTGGCCCTGAACAAATTCATCTGGGGCAACAAGAAGGCGCGCCTCTCCGTAGCACAACTGTCGCGCCCTAAGAGCGAGGGCGGGGTGAATCTACCTTTGGTCCATAGATATCTCGAGGCCGCCCACCTTCTATTTGTACTGGAATGGAATCGGCCCCTCTCCGAGAAGCACTGGACCTTCATGCACCAGGCGGCAGCTGGAGCGAATATCTGGCGGGAGATCTGGCTCCCACGTCGATCGCGAGCGTGGGGTCTTTACTCCTCGCCAGTCATGGCGGCGACAATGAAGGTGTGGGACGCGGTGGCGCTCGCGAGAGGCCTAACAACCTTTCCCTCCCCGATGACACCGATGGTTGATAACCCTGACTTCCCCCCGGGATATCGGTCTGAGGTCGCTCAGCGTTGGTGCGAAGCGGGCTGTAAGCGCTTGGGCCACCTCTTTGATCTTGACGGCATCATTCCCTTTGATAGGGTGCGTAAGGACCTCGGCCTTCCACGCACTGACGAGTTCTATTACCTCCAACTAAAGCACTGGGCTACCTCCGGGGCGTGCTTACCACATGTTTCTCTCAAACTTACCCCTTTTGAGAAATGGATAGCGAACAAGAAAGAGGATAAGCATCTTATAGCAGAACTCTATGTTCTCCTTGCGCCAAACCAGAAAGGAAATCGCTTGAGGGGCCAAATCCGCTGGGAGGCGGAACTGGGACGGGCTCTTACGGATAAGGAGTGGGACAACATCCATTTCAGAGCTCATCATACGGCCTACAATACTGCTGGAGCCGAGTCTGCGTATAAGGTAGCATCTTATTGGTACCTCACGCCTGCTCGTATCCATCAATGGGATAAGAACCATACAGAGGAATGCTGGCGTGGCTGCGGCCCGACGGGCTCCCTTGCACATGTTTCTGGCATTGTCCGAGACTGGAGAGATTCTGGGAGCAGGTACTCAATGATATTGATGCGCATTCGAGACTGAGATTCCTCGCTTCCCGGCCTACACTCTCCTAGGACTCTCGAACCCAATAACCTTCCCGTTGCGGTCATTGGGAGGTAGGCAGATGGCATTAGCGCTGCTCGCAGCACGTCAAGCGATTCTGGTACACTGGGGCACTGCCACCGTCCCGGAACATACGACATGGCTTCATAGACTGTGGACGACCCTAGCTATGGAACGCCTTTCTCTGGTGCAGGACCAGAAAGGGGAGACATATGCAGAACTATGGGTTCCGTTCATTGAGTTATTATCGAAAGACCTCCGTGAAGTCACTTGCCCCAAACTCTTGCAAGTCCTTCAGCTGATCCAGCGAGCTCAGGAATAGAGTGTTCCTCACCTGGGGTGTCGGGTGGATCTGGATTAAGCCGGGTGGGTGGGGTTAGGTCACTTTCTAGCACCTGAGGGAACATGGTACGGGCCCCCCTTTTCTTTTTCTTCTTTACTTTTCTTTTCGGGGGGAGGGAGGATGGGAGGGGTTGCCTTTCCTTGCATGGGTTCCTGTTTTCGGACCTGCACTATCCTTTTGATGGTTTTCGTTTGTTCTTATGTATCAGGCATGTCCATTAGCGCTGCCGGCCTCCGGGATGTAGGCATTGTAGCTATGTATGTACATATATATTCTGAGCATCTTTCCCTAGCCGCCGGCCCCTGTGGTTGTAGGCGATTGGCTGTGTACATTCGGTGAAGTGCCTTTTAAAATGAATAAAAAGATTTGTTCCTAAATACTTGGGTGCACTTGTCCTGGTCTGTGTGCAGCTCAGCATAAACAGAGACATTTCGTCCACCATGACGTTCGGGTCAGAATTTAGTTTTTTTCTTTTAACTTTGCTGGGGGCTGGTACGTCCTGGCATCAGTTAATAAACCACCTGCCCATGGAACCTTGTCTTTCTACCAACCCCGCCCCAAGGGGCCTCGAGTCAGAATACTGCACCACCATGGCAAGTGAGGATATTTGGATTCCTTTCTGCATAGTTTTGACTTATCGGCTGGTGCAGAGGCGTTAACCCCCTAACAACCCACACAATTCATATTCATATGTTTATCCCCTCTCTACCAGCCCACATGTAAAAACGAAATCTAAGGAAATTCCAAAATCCTATCACTTGCTATAGTGAACGACAGCAGTATTTCAGCTCTGAGTCAGCCGACACCAGGTAGCCCTACCAACCCTAGACCTTTCTGAAACCTAGCTGTAGGAAGCTAGCTCTGTATATACTATACCAAAGTGAGGTATAGTGTGCACAGAGTCCAGTGGATCCCCAAAGGTAGGCAGAGGTAAAGTTTGAGGGCACCTCACTCTCTATTTGTGGTAGTGTGGTCGAGCAGTAAGGCAGTATCAGAGGACAGTGTTAAGCATTTGTTGTACCCACTCAGTCAGCAAATGATTTCACACACTCAAAGACTGAACTTCAGACCAATTGGTTTTGGAGAAAAATATTCTTTTAGTTATTTTATTTTCTAGAACCAAGCAAGCTTGGCACAGGTAAGTTGATAAATACTTTGCAGTAAATATACAGTTTGCAGGGCAATTGTAAATGTACTTTGAAATGGTTACAGTTTGAATTACTGGTAATGCAATACTGTGAAATGCTGTACATATACTTTGTGTCGACTTTGCAATGAAAATTACAGGTAAGTTACTGTAGGAAACTGGCTCTATATATACTACACCAAAGTGAGGTATAGTGTGTATAGAGTCCAGGTAACCCCAGAGGTAGGCAGAGGTTAAAGTTCGATAGAACCTTACTCTCTATTTGTGGTAGAGTGGTCGAGCAGTAAGGCAGTATCAGAGGACAGTGTTAAGCATTTGATGTAACGATTTTCCCTTTCTGTGATTACTGTCTTTGCCTGTGGTTGTTACAATTTAAAAATGTAGTTTTAACCTGCCTGTGATTGTATATTTTATCACCTGTTTTGTGTGTTAAACTTGTGGTTTTCCTGCCCATGATTGCTTCCATTTAACGTGTTGAATTGTGGGATTTGCAGTCCAAACTCTGTAGTTTGTCGCTCTCATTCCTGGTGACTATTCAGTTTTCCCTCCAAATTTCTCCTTTGCTCTGTGCTAAGACCTGTATGTTAAACAGTGCACCCCCAGCCACCATTTTGTGTTATCAAGCCAGTGAAACCAGCCCCCCTGCCTCCCCCTCCAGCAACAGGGATTTTCTACATCAGAGGGTGCTTCTGTGAGCTGTTTAAACTGTGTTTAATAGGGACTGTGCACTTCTGTTTTTTGGCCAGGAGAGGGAGTAAAGTTGTATTCAAACAGTATTGTTAGATTTCAAGTTTGTGAGGCCTTTACCTGCAGAAATCCAAAGTGTGGATTGAGCCTGTCTGTCTCCTAGGAGATTCTGGACAGGAGAAGCAGCCTCCACCCCCACCCCCAGGCCAGCAGGCCTAGGACTGGGGATTGGCTATTCAGCTCCCAGGCAACTCTGAGCCCTCCCTCACACCTGCCCAGGTCCCTTAAGGCTTTGCTGGGTGCACCCCAAATCATTCTCCTCCATCTTGTGAGTTGCAGCCTACCTGTGCCCCAGATTGCAGTGAGCAGAGTCCAGCAAGTGGTAAGGAGGCAGACTAGTGCTGTCTCTTCCCTCCTCCAAAAGTTTTTTAAAAACGATTTTCCCTTTCTGTGATTACTGTCTTTGCCTGTGGTTGTTACAGTTTAAAAATGTAGTTTTAACCTGCCTGTGATTGTATATTTTATCACCTGTTTTGTGTGTTAAACTTGTGGTTTTCCTGCCCATGATTGCTTCCATTTAACGTGTTGAATTGTGGGATTTGCAGTCCAAACTCTGTAGTTTGTCGCTCTCATTCCTGGTGACTATTCAGTTTTCCCTCCAAATTTCTCCTTTGCTCTGTGCTAAGACCTGTATGTTAAACAGTGCACCCCCAGCCACCATTTTGTGTTATCAAGCCAGTGAAACCAGCTCCCCCCGCCTCCCCTCCAGCAACAGGGATTTTCTACATCAGAGGGTGCTTCTGTGAGCTGTTTAAACTGTGTTTAATAGGGACTGTGCACTTCGTTTTTTGGCCAGGAGAGGGAGTAAAGTTGTATTCAAACAGTATTGTTAGATTTCAAGTTTGTGAGGCCTTTACCTGCAGAAATCCAAAGTGTGGATTGAGCCTGTCTGTCTCCTAGGAGATTCTGGACAGGAGAAGCAGCCCCCAACTTCCCTGGGCAGCAAACCTTGTCTGAGGTTGCTGGGACCTTATATAGTCTGCTAGTGGCTGCTACATGTATACACTGATTGGTGGTTGTATCTGATGTTTCTATTGGTTTGAGTTAGTGTCCTCATTGGTTGGGTATTTGAGGGTTCTGATTGGTTTCTGGATCTGTGATTCAATCAATGTAGGGTTGGGACTAGGGCTAGGGTTATGATTTCTATTGGAAGCAGGGACTAGGGCTTCCTGTTTTATTGGTTGTTGGGACTAAGGTGGAACTAGGACTAGGGTTAGGCCTTTAATTGGAAGTAGCGATTAGGGCTTCTGGTGTTATTGGTTGCTTGGACTAGGGTTGGGACTACTGGTAGGGCTAGGGCCTCTATTGGACATAGAGATCAGGGTTTTTTGAACTGATTGGATGCTTGGAGTAGGGCTAAGATTGGCTGTAAGGTCCTGATCTCCTATTGGTTCTAGCTTTTAGGGCTAGTGTTGTGATTGGATAGTATTAGGCTAGGGTTCCCATTGGCTGACGGGGTCACCTGATTACTAGGGGTATCAAAGGCCAGGGTTAGGGCGTCTCAGCCCGGGCGTCGAGGCTAAGGGCAGAGAGGACAAGGGTGAGTGCCTGTTTGAGCCTGTTAAGGGCAGAGAGGACAAGGGTGAGTGCCTGTTTGAGCCTGTTAAGGGCAGAGAGGACAAGGGTGAGTGCCTGTTTGAGCCTGTTCGAGACGGGCCAGGGCCAGGAATGCTGCCCATCTTCCCATTAATTAATGTGTCTATTACTTTTCTCCTGAAAAAGCATATCTAATGCACTACCCTATTTCACATCCGCTACCTCTATCAATATTTTTAATCTGCATATACTTACCTCCTTTATGCATCTATATACTCTCAATGTACTTATGGATCTATATATTTATCACTTTCTTCTAATTTAGCATTTCCAATGCACTACCCTATTTCTCAGCCTATACTTCCCTCAATATATCTTCTAGCCCAACTTTTTGACTCATCTCAAACTTCTTTCTACTACTTTTTCCAATTCACTACCCTATCTCACCCTATACATCTATCACTATATCCTCTACACCCACTCTCTCATTTATCGCAAACGCCATACCACTACTATGTTCCCCAAAATAACCCTTTCTTGACTCTCTCCTACTCTACCCCTCCTTGTATCTTCTGACACCTCCTTTACTGTACCAATGCCCAAGACAAACCTGTCTAAACTCTTCCCTCTGACTCTTCCCCTCCAAAAACCCTTTTTACTCATCAAAAAGCCTCCTCCTACTGCTAAGACCTACAAAAAGAAATCCTTCACTCTTCTATCCCACAACTATCCTTTTCAATCAAAATAACAGACTAGCATGTTCACTTCACTAATTCCATATTCCACTATACTAATTCACCACTAATCCTTTATGGGTTCCAGAGTAGCGTGCTACTCGCCAACAAAGCGCTTCAACACCCACCAGGGGTAACAGGCGCTATATGAATGCAAACCTTTCTTTCCCTTCTATCCCTCCACTATCCTTCTCACTCCAAATAACTGACTAATATCCACCACTCAAATTACTTTCATATTTCACCATACTAATTCACCACTAATCCTTTATGGGTTTCCGGAGTAGCGTGCTACTCGCCCAAAAAAAAAAAAAAGCAATTCAACACCCCATCAGGGGTTAGAAGCGCTATATATATGCAAACCTTTTTTCCCTCTTCTATCCCTCCGCTATCCTTCTGAATCCAAATAACTGACTAACATATCCACCACTTAAAATTTACTTGCATGTTTCACTATACTAATTCAACACTAATCCTCTATGGGTCCCGGAGTAGCGTGCTACTCGCCAAAAAAGCGCTTCGACGCCTCGTCAGGGGTAGTAAGCGCTATACAAATGCAATTACAATACAATACAATACAATACCCACTCAGTCAGCAAATGAATTCACACACTCAAGGACTGAACTCAAGACCAATTGTTTTTGTATAAAAAAATATACTGTTTTATTTTTAGAACCAAGCAAGCCTGGCACAGGTAAGCATTAAATACTTTACAGTAATAAGTTGCTGATTGTAGGAATTGTACTTTGTTTGATTTACAGGGGATGCAGTAGGTTGCAATACTTAGCAAATACAGTACATTGAAATGAATACGCTTTTTCCGTAAATTACAGGTAAGTTACTTTTTACGTTACTTTTCTAACTCAGTGCTGGATACCTAGATTCAGCACTGGGACATTTCCTGCAAACAGGTAAGTAAATACGTTTTGGTTATTCGTGCGATTTTTAAAGAATATTTTTAGATTTCAAAACTCCACATTTAGAAACTTTTTGGAAGAAAAATTGTCAATGTTATCCTATTGAGGAAAAACAGGTTATCGGTTCACAGGTAAGTTATCGACTGTGGGAGTTAAGGTTCTGGGGTTAGACTCAGGGTCCCCAGGGTCAGTGATGCACTCTTGTTACACCCTCAGCGGCACTAGGGCGGCCGGGTGCAGAGTGTTGAGGCCCAATGTTATCCAATGGGGGATAGGGGGCCTCCGGTTGGTGGCTGCTGGCAAGCAGGCCACTGGGTTGTGGGAGCAAAGCTCCTAGGGTTAGGTCAGGGCAAATGGGGTAACAAAGTAGCACAAAAGGCGCACCCTCAGCGACACTGAGGCGGCCGGGTGCAGAGTGCTGTTTCGACGTCGGGCGCCCTGTTGTTTTCAATGGAGAACCTCCTGTTTGCAAAAGCACTGCAGGCAGGGAGACGAAGGACTTCTGGGTGCGACCACCACTTCGAGAGGTAAGTTGGGAAGTTAGGGGTTGGTTAGGCACCGTCTGTTTGGGCACACAAGGCTGTGGGGCATCGGGTGCAGGGGTGCCTTTTGGGGTCGGATCTTCTTACCAGCTCTGGGTCGCGGTCAGGGGGGCCTTCTGGATTTAGGCTGCAGGCGTCGGCTGGAGGCAGGTCAGGGGTCGCCGGATCTCGGGTCAGGATCGCCGGGGTGACCTCCTCGGGGTGTTTTTCCACTCGAGTTCGGGCCGGGTTCGGCGGGTGCAGAGTGGGCTGGATTCGCGGTCTCCGGCTGCTGCCAGAGGTTGCAGTTGAACAAATCCGGTGTTCACGGGAGAAGCAGTCTTTGGAAGTGAAGGCAGGCAGGTCCTCCGGGGTTTTTGAGGTTGCTGGCTGCAGGACACACAGGGATTTCGCAGGAGCAGGTTCAAGGGGAGACAGGCCTGTAGGGCTGGGGCCAAGTCAGTGGGCGTCTTCCTCTTGTTAGCTG
The DNA here is from genome assembly GCA_963921515.1 of Calotriton arnoldi. Taxonomy (NCBI): domain Eukaryota; kingdom Metazoa; phylum Chordata; class Amphibia; order Caudata; family Salamandridae; genus Calotriton; species Calotriton arnoldi. The sequence goes on from CAWUFW010000052.1 coordinate 572,221, forward strand.
GCTGCACGGCTGTACGGTCCTTCTTCTTTTCTTATTGTCGTTTCTGGATCTGAGGAAGCAAGGTTCAGGGTGCCCCCTAAATACTAGATTTAGGGGCGTTACAGGTAGGTAAAGGGCAGGGACCAATGGGTCCCTTCCCTGGGGTGGGTACACCCCCTATCGTGCCACCCTCCAGTGGAAGGGGGGCAGGAGCCTGTCCCTGGTTGGTTGGGTCCCCCCATCCTCAAGATGGCGGGGACTCGGAGTTGTGCTTCACCTCGCCTCCCCCACCTGAGGGGTGGAGTTGGCAGAGGTGGGCACACCTCTTTCCCACACTTGTTTTTCCCGCCGGTTCTCCCGCCCAAAGTGGGGGGTAGAACCAGTGGGGACCAGTTGCTGAAAGCAGCAAATGGTCTGGGGAGGCTCACGAAGGCGGCATGCCTTTGAAGCTTCCCCTTCGTGGACCCTGCCCATCCTGGGGGAGGAGGCTTGGCACCTCGTCCCAGGATGTGCATTGTTTCAGGCCCCAGAGAGCAGCAGGCTCTCGACCCAGGGGTCCAGAAACATGTCTGGTGGTGGCAGCCTAAGCAGCCACTCACTCGGGACACGAGAAGTTGGTCGAGTTTCAGGGGGCATCTCTAAGATGTCCTCTGTCATGCATTTTACATTAAATCCCACACTGGCATCAGTGTGGGTTTAATGTGCTGAGAAGTTTGATACCAAACTTCCCAGTTTTCAGTGTGAGCCATTATGGTGCTGTGGAGTTCGTAATGACAAACTCCCAGCACCATATACTCTAATGGCAGCACTGCACTTACAATGCCCAGGAATGGACTTGGGCACTGTAGGGGTACAGGGCTCATGCACCTGTACCCTCACCACTGGCATAGTGCACCCAGCTAGAGGGGTGACTGATCACTCCCCTGTCCTACTCAGATACACATCTCATACCCTGGGGCGACGACGCATCTTTCCGGTCTACCCCGGGTTCCTACAAAACCCTAAGATATGGAAGGGTCTGCTTACAACCACAAAACAATACTTTGAGGAAAACGAGGACTCAGTCACATCCCGACGACGCTGTGGGAGGCATACAAGACGGTACTGCGGGGTCAAGCTATCTCACTGATCACAGGCGTCACATAGAGGCTCTTGAGAGGGAGGTGGGACACGCGGAAGCAGATCACGCATTAGGCGCCACTGACACCACGGCACATAAACTGGATCTGGCCAAGAAGGAATACAGGGACTACCTGTGGGAGGAGGCGAAGATTAGGCACACCAAAACACTGCACACTATTTACGAGGTTGGAGATAAGGCGGGCAAACTCATAGCCTGGTTAGATAAGCGGGAGAATGCTAATCGATGGGTGACACAGTTGAGACTGGAAAACGGAGCTAGCACGACAGATCCGCAGCAGATAGTTGACGCGCTAGCGCTCCACTATGAGAAAGTGTACACACCTAACGCCACAGCCACGATAGACGACAATCTCGCATTTCTCAAAGATATTCAGATGCCTACACTTACCTCTGACGAACGACAGGACCTAGAGGTAGATTTGACGGCGGAGGAACGGACACTGGCAATCGGCGCGCTACACACTGGGAAGGCTCTGGGTCCCAACGGGATACCTATAGAAATGTATAAAAAAGCTGCGAGTCACCTAGCGCCACACCTGCTGGAAATGTATACAGACAGTTTGGAAAAGGGGGAACTTCCCAGGGATCAAAGCTTAGCGACAATAGTGGCAATACATAAACCAGGGAAATCACCGCAGGACTGTACATCTTACCGGCCTATTTCATTGTTAAACGCAGAAGCAAAAATATTGGCTAAAACGCTGGCCACCAGACTGCTACCCTATCTCACAAAACTGGTGCACCCGGGCCAATCAGGGTTCATGCCAGGTCGTAACACGGCACTTAACCTGCGGCGACTGCATGGCGTCATGGCCCGTATACCACTCATAGAGGAAGACACTGTCATCCTCTCTCTGGATGCACGTATGGCATTTGATCTAGTCGAATGGCCTTTTCTTTTTGCAGTCATCCGACACCTGGGCTTTGGTCCCCTGTTCTGTGCATGGGTCCAACTACTCTACATGAAACCCTTGGCGCATGTAGTGGTGAATGGCCGCATCTCGGCGGACTTCCCCTTGGGTAGGGGGACTAGACAGGGTTGCCCCTTGTCGCCGCTATTGTTTGCGCTGGTGCTTGAGCCATTGGCGGCTTGGATAAGACAAGATTCGGTCATTAGAGGACTCAAGTGGGTGGAGGGATGGGAAGATCGCATTTCCTTGTATGCGGATGATGTGTTATTGTAAATGGCATCCCCCGCACGGTCCATTAATTGCCTTCTAGACATTTGCGCTGCATATGGTAAAGTTTCAGGATATACCATTAACTGGGGAAAATCACTGCTGTATCTGCTTAAGGGCCCTCCTCCGCGACTACCTAGAAACTGTGAGATACAGATTGCGGAAAATGGGTTCAAATATCTAGGATTATATATAACATCACACCCGAGCAGTTCAGGGAAAAAAAACTCCTGGAACCCCTGGGTAAGTTCAGGCGAGATGTGAAGCACTGGCGCTCCCTGCCGCTGACGTTGCTGGGAAGAGCGGCCCTCTTCAAAATGAAGGCGCTCCCTAGGTTCCTATATGCCCTGCAAAATACTCCCTTCGCGGTTCCCCCCCCCCCCCCCCCAACTATTTTAAAGCCATTGAAACCGAAGTCAGTAATCTCCTCTGGGACGGGAAATACGCCCGTATGTATAGCCATGCATAAATTGGTAAAGAGCTGGTACGATGGTGGAATCGCCCTTAAACATAAAAGTATACTATTGGGCATCACAACTCACCGTGATAAACCAATGGCTCCATGCTCCACAAGAAGAACCGGCTTTCCGTATGGACAGATATGTCCTCGGTGGGGGGGCGTCATGGGAGCGCTTTATAATAAACATCGGGCCCAATGTTATCCAATGGGGGATAGGGGGCCTCCGAATGGTGGCTGCAGGCTAGCAGGCCACTCGGCTGTGGGAGCAAAGCTCCTGGACTTTAGCTCAGAGCAAATGGGGAAACAAAGTAGCACCAAAGGTGCACCCTCAGCGGCACTAGGGCGGCCGGGTGCAGGGTGCTGTATCGACGTCGGGCGCCCCGTTGGTTTCAATGGGGAACATCCGGTTTGCAAAGGCACTGCAGGCTCGGGGACGAAGGTCTTCTGGGTGCGACCACCATTTCGAGAGGTAAGTTGGGAAGTTAGGGGTTGGTTAGGCACTGTTGGTTTGGGAACACAAGGCCGTGGGGCGTCGGGTGCAGGGGTGCCTTTTGGGGTCGGATCTTCTTACCAGCTCCTGGTCGCGGTTAGGGGGGCCTTCTGGATTTAGGCTGCAGGCGTCGGCTGGAGGCAGGTCAGGGGTCGCCGGATCTCCGGTAAGGTTCGCCGGGGTGACCTCCTCGTGGTGTTTGCCCACTCGAGCTCGGGCCATGGACGGCGGGTGCAGAGTGGGGCGGATCCGCGGTGTCCGGCCGGAGCCAGAGGTTGCAGATAAACAAATCTGGTGTTCACAGGAGACAAAGTCTTTGTGCTTGAAGGCAGGCAGATCCTCCGGGGTTTTCGAGGTTGCTGGCTGCAGGACACACCGGGATTTCACAGGAGCAGGTTCAAGGGGGAGACAGGCCGGTAGGGTTGGGGCCAAGTCAGTGGGCGTCTTCCTCTTGTTAGCTGCTGCACGGCTGTTCGGTCCTCCTTCTTCTTCTTGTTGCAGGTTCTTGTCTGAGGAAGCAAGGTTCAGGGGTGCCCATAAATACTAGATTTAGGGGCGTTACAGGTAGGTAAAAGGCAGGGACCAATGGGTCCCTTCCCTGGGGTGGGTACACCCCCTATTCTGCCACCCTCCAGTGGGAGGGGGGCATGAGCCTGTCCCTGGTTGGCTGAGTCCCCCCATCTTCAAGATGGTGTGGACTGAGAGTTGTGCTTCACCTCGCCTCCCCCACCTGAGGGGTGGAGTTGGCAGAGGTGGGCACACCTCTCTTCCTCACTTGTTTTTCCCGCCGGTTCTCCCGCCCAAAGTGGGGGTCAGAACCAGTGGGGACCAGTTGCTGAGAGCAGCAAGAGGCCTGGGGAATCTCACAAAAGCGACAAGCCTTTAAAGCTTCCCCTTCGTGAACCCTGCCCATACTGGGGGAGGAGGCTTGGCACCTCGTCCCAGGATGTGCATTGTTTCAGGCCCCAGAGAGCAGCAGGCTCTCGACCAAGGGGTCCAGAAACATGTCTGGTGGTGGCAACTGAAAGCAGCCACTCAGCCTGGACACTAGTGGTAGGTTAGTTTTCAGGGGGCATCTCTAAGATGCCCTCTGTGTGCATTTTTCATTAAATCCCACACTGGCATCAGTGTGGGTTTAATGTTCTGAGAAGTTTGATACCAAACTACTCAGTTTTCAGTGTAGCCATTATGGTGCTGTGGAGTTCGTAATGACAAACTCCCAGCACCATATACTCTTAATGGCAGCACTTCACTTACAATGTCTAAGAATGGACTTAGACACTGTAGAGATACAGGGCTCATGCACCTGTACCCTCACCACTGGTATAGTGCACCCAGCTAGAGGGGTGACTGATCTATGCCAGGGCAGTGGGTTGTAGGCATGGCACACAGGGATGTGTGCCATGTCGACTCTTCACTTTGTTCTGCACCAAGACACGCTGCCTGCAAAGGCCTTCTCTGGTCACAGTGCCCTGGGTACCTGTGGTACGATTTACCAGGGGCTGACCTGTGGCCAGAGATGCCAATTTGGTTTAGGCTTCAATGCAGTTTTAGGGAAAGAACATAGGCCCTGGGTACCCGATTAGCAGGAGCCCAGGGCACACTCAGTCAAAGCACATCAGCAATTCAGCATAAAAGTGGCGGCAACCATGCAGAAAGAGGGCACTTTCTCACACTAGCGACCCAGGGGAATCGAGGATGGTATGACTTGCATGGATACCTGCACATTTTCTTACCCTAAATGTCTTGCAAGTGACACTATTTTTCCCATATTTATGTGACAGAAAACCCAGGCACTTCCAGCCAAAGGCTTCATCCCTTGCATCCCATACTTCTCCCAATTGAAACACTGGCCGCACATGTGGGTGAACCTTACGTATGTCTTAGGAATAGACCAAACCTTTATCCATGTGAAGACCTCATTGAAACCACATAGATTTCACACTGTACAAGTTTTGACCAGTTCCTGTTGAGGGCGACAGGCCCACCCACACTAGGGGATATCATTTTTTATTGGGAGAAGTGGAAACGCTACCTGGTAGGAATTTATTTGGATTCCCTTCGGTTCTGAAAAGTTCCCTCGCAAAAATGTGAGGAAAATCTGTGATTTGAGCTAAAGTTTGACATTTGCAGGTCATTCTGGGTAAGAAAATATGGTGTATAAGCAGAATGATTCACATCTGCAAAAGTTGAGGTCTGTTTCTGCAGGCTGTCACTAACTGCTGTAATGAGTATTCATTGTTGACATAGTATCACTAATCATAAGTGGTAGTTTAATAAATCCTTCATCAGCACCTGGCACAGATTTACACAGTGGAAAGAACATTTGTGTAGCATAGGCGCCAAGTGCCCTATACCCAGTAAGGATAGGGATAGTTAGTGATTGCAAAGCTTTATGAGCATGGCATTTGTTTCAATGCTATTCAAGTTTGTTACATTTTACAACAAAACAGCCCCTTACATATATTACTTTATTTAATGTAAACAGCTGCTTTCTTGACCTCGCTATAAAGTGTTGCTCAAAGTGCACACATAAGGCAGTGAAATGCCGCTCAAATACACTGAAAACCTGTAAATGTCACACTTAAGCGAAGTGAAAACCTGGAAGATATGGTCCCCTTCCCCATACTGTATGCTGTAGTGGGCGGAAGCAAAATGTGAACTACACCAACAAGTCAATGGATGTCGAAAGTTGACCGAGAGTTCCTTTAAATAAGCATATTGTACAGCTATATTTTTTTTATATAGCAAACACAAGGAGATGATGGACGGAGCGCTGAAACTTTTCAGACACTCACCCCCAGTCACAGATCTGGGTTGAATCCATCATCGTTCCTAGGATGCTTGTTTCCGGTCCAGGGAGGACCTGGCTTGGCAGTTCGGGCTGGACTGTTCCCATGAGGCACAGGGTCAAGACTGATTTGCATATGGCCAGGTCTAAACTGGGGTGGCATGGTGAGCAAAAGAATGATGGATTTAACCCAGATCTCTTGACTGGGGGTGAATGTTTTGATTTGTTCTGCATTCCGTCCATCAATTGTGTGTCTTTTGCTTTCTCGCCCTAAGTGCGCCAGGTATGCCCAGACGTGAGTTCTGGGCTCACTGTGCCACTGGAATCAAGCTATCCTGGCTGATGAGGGGTGAAACCCCGAAACCGGTCCTAGGATGCTTGTTTCCGATCCAGGGAGGACCTGGCTTGGCAGTTCGGGCTGGACTGTTCCCATGAGGCACAGGGTCAAGACTGATTTGCATATGGCCAGGTCTAAACTGGGGTGGCATGGTGAGCAAAAGAATGATGGATTTAACCCAGATCTCTTGACTGGGGGTGAATGTTTTGATTTGTTCTGCATTCCGTCCATCAATAGTGTATATTTTTTTTATAAACAAAAGGTCTTGGCCAACGTCAGACCTAAAAAATTATATGAAATACAGGCTGTGAAAACCTAAGACGTTGTGGTATTTACCTCCCATTGTGTACCGACTGTGTCTTTAAAAAAGCACACAGAGCAAACCTGAATGAAAATCAAGGTAAACTTTCACTGCGGGTTGCACACCACGTAGAGCATATCACCCGTTGTTAGAGTGACTTGTGAACAGTATTTGTTGTGCTAGTCAATTATTTGTTTAATGAAGGCAGGACCGTGGTTATTTGGTGGCACCACTGGAAAACAAGGACCGAAACGTTCCAGCAGCATAACACACACCAATAGTTGTCTGCTCTCCATTGCATTCTGTCAATCACAACTTTCTCGATCGTCTCTGTCAGAATTAAAATGACTTCCGGCCCACTAAACGATAGAGGTATGACAGTTATGAAAGGTGCCCGGGCACGTCACAGGAACTGCAGCTCGAAGGCAGGCCGCACCCCCTGTTGGCATGATTTTAGGGATTGAAAGCAATTTTAGAAAACAAAGCTTATACTGCAACTAGTAAATTCATTTTAAGCAAAGATGTCATGCTCCAAAGTGTAACTGCGTTACGGCCGAGTGTAGTGCTCAAGTTAAATGTTATTAGGTATTCCTGTTGATTTATTAAACGCTGCTTGCTCTTATAGAGTCTTGGGCACAGCATAACTTTTCCGGTTCAATTTGCTGGTGCCATTCTTCTACTTGTGTTGAGGTCAGTGGTATGGATTTATGTATAGTGCACTCCCCTGTTCGCACGCTACCGCCTATAGGTGTGACTCTTTGTGACACGAGTCTGTCCTTGTTGAATCATTGGAGAAAATCAGACTGACTTTCGTGACGTCAGTGCTGATGCCGTGCAGGTGTTTCGGGTGAATGGGTTACATAGTAGCCTATGCCAGCGCAAGCTTAGCTGAGCCAGCCTCCGAGCCTGCCGCAAGCAGCGCAGGACTACACGCTGCCACCAGCTTGCACAGTCACACAGTGATAAGAGCGCTCTGGACAGGTGAGGTGGAGTTATAAATGCGTGACTTTGCATTTCAGTGCGATGATGCGGACCAACACACTGAAATGCCTCAGTCTAACGCCTGATGCGTGGTACTTGGCAGGGCTGTATCTGGGTTTGATTGGTTTCCTAGGGTGTCATTCAAGCCTGGGACACTAAATACCAGAGCTACTCACTCGCCAGGCAGACTAAACTTTACAAGAAATAATCTTGATGTCTCCACGCTGCATTTGGGGACCTCTCTTGCCAAGGGCGATAGGGTCATCCACACAAGTAAGGTACCGTTCTTCTTGGGAAAAGGGTGGGAACGCTAGCTGGTAGGACTTTTGTGCATCCCCACTGAATTTTCCCTCTAGAAATGCGAGATAAACTTATGAGGTTTGTCCAAATTTGCAGGTCATTCAGGGTAGGAAAACATAGTGGGATCCACACAATCCTTACCACCTGGGTATTTAATTTTCAGAACATTCGGGGTTTGGTAGGTTTCTCTGGGTGCTGGCCGACCCTCTGCCCAAGTAGCGCAGCTACCCACATTGCCAAAAATACTGAAATTCCATGGAAAAATCAAGATGGCTCCAGGGTACATTTCGAGGTAGTTATTGTTGTGGGTGATTGGCCCAGGCACACAAGTGAGGTATCACTTTAATCAGAAGTAGTGTGGAAACACAGAATAGTGGAACAGCTTGCAGTGGAACAGTTGCAGCTTGGTTAGCCCTAGGTATTGCATATTTTCAGACAACCAACAAAAATTAAATATCCCTGCAAATGGAAGAGTCTGAATGACGTAAGTATGTGTTGCCTTTTAAATCAGCCATCAGGGCAGAAAATTACAGATCACAAGACTGTCGCCTATTTCTATTTTTTCCTACTTACAATCATTTCAATTATTATTTTTGGTGGGGGGGAGAGAATAGAGCGATCTACACAAATGATCCGTTGCTGAATTTAGAATTTTGTCTACTTTTCAGAAATGTACAGCTTTCCGGTCACACCCATGGGTTTCACACCTCGTTTTCCCCCCACAACTGCAAGTAAGTTTGATTTGTAAAGAATGGAAATACTGACTATGTATGAGAAAGTGCCTTTTTTGACATGGTTAGCTCCCACATTGTGTCTGGAAAATGATGTGGTTTTGATTGTAGTGCACAGGGTCCCTGCCAACCAAGTCCCCTGTGCCAGTGCTTCTTCCCTAAAACGGTTCCACAATTGGCCCTTCAGGCCCCCTTGTAAGTCCTTAGTAAATGGTACCTGGGTACCTAGGGCATTGGGACGGACGAGAGTCCCCTAGGGACCCCTAACCTAGGCCATGCAGAATGTCACAGCAGCATGAATGCCCTGGTGCAGATAAAACGACAAAGTCGACATGACACACTGCCTGTGTACCATGCCAACTAGCACTGCCTAAGGTATAGGTAAGTCACCCCTCTAGCATGCCTTACAGCCCTAAGGCAGGGTGCACTATATCACAAGTGTGGACATATCAGCATGAGCAGATATGCCATAACAATATTTAAGTCTATTCTTAGATATTGTAAGTGCCAGGGAGGCCATAGAGAGTACATGGGCTGGAAACTCAACAACTCGAGTTCCACAGCACCTTGATGGCTTCTCTGAACACAGGAGTATTTGCTACCAAACTACTCCTCTCAAAAAACCCACACTGATGCCAGTGTGGGATTTATGCATTTGTAATGTGACCTCCAGCCTCTGCTGCTAGCAGCATATGGCAGCCCCGGTTTAGACCCCCACTTTGGGTGGGAAAACCGGCAGGAATAACTAGGAAGAATGGGAGGTGTGCCCACCTCTGCCACTCTACCCCATAAGTGTAGGAGGTGAAGTACATCTTTCAGTCCCCGCCATCTTGAAGATGGTGGGACTCCTTCAATCAGGGCTAGGACTATGCCTTCTCTGACAGGGGGGTGGCATAATTGAGGGTGTAAACACTCCAGGTAAGGTGCCCATTTGCCCTACCGGTCACTCCCTTAAAACACCCCTAAATCTAGTATTTAGGGGGCTCCCCCAGACCCTGAAACTAGTTCCTGACGATCTAAAAAGGAGGAGGACGAAGAAGATGCCATGCAGAGAAGACTTCTGACGCCCACTGACTTGGCCCCAGCCCTACCGGCCTGTCTGCAGCTTCAAAGACCCGAAGCCTGTCCTGCAGCCAGAGACCTCCACAAACCCTGTGAGGACTGCCTGCCTTTGAGAAAGACTGGTACTCCAGAGGACAGCGGCTCTGTCCATAAGAAACCAACACAAAGGACTCTGGTACCCTCTGGAGCCACGATCCTTGGCCACTCTGCACCCAACACCTCCGGCCTGTGTCCAGGTGGTTCCCCGATCCAGAAAAGGTTCCCCAGCGATCCGGAGTCCTAGACCAGCGTTGACTGGCCCCTCCTGGACTCCACGACAATGCCTGCAGTGTGAATCCAAAGGCTCACCCCGACTGGTTCTGGTGAGAGAAACCCAACGTCAAAGGACACCCCTGCACACGTAGCCCATGGGCCTTAAGGAGCTCAACTGACTGTGTCCTTGCGACCTACAACATCCCAACTTACCTCTGCTGTCACTGGTGTTCCTCGTGAAGCCTCCGGTTCGACGCCTGCAGCCTGTTTTCGAATCGCAGTTTCTCCATTCACTTGCATTGGGCACCCGACACCGTGTATGCACCCGGCAGCCCCTGTGCCGGTGGTGTATGTTTGGTGCTGCCTTGTGCCCCCCCCCCCACTGTGCTTGCTTTAACCTCCGAAGCTTGACCCTTGCACCGATTAACTTACCTGCAAGCAGCTTGTCTTCAAGCACCCCCAGTCTCTATTAGGTAACAAAAGACCTGCTCTTCAACTTTGTTCTCAGCACTCGGCAGCCCATGTGCCGCTGGTGGTGCAGTGTTTGTGCTGACCTAAACCTTGCCCTCTGCTGACCCTGCAACCTGAAGACTGGATTTGTAAGTTGCTTACTTACCTATAAAATCGCATTATTGTTTTCCTCCATAGGTTAACATTGCAAAGACTGAAAATTGCATGGTGTCCACTTTTGAAACTGAAAAGAATTTCTATTTAAAAATGTACTTAGGGGGCGTGGCCAAGATGGCGGCGAGTTAGGACGGTCTTTTCCAGCTCCCGCCTGCCGTAGCCCACGAACAGCCCTTCCCGGGGTCCGAGCCTGGCCCCGAGGACGGCATCGGCTGGGGACTGACCTAGAGAAGCGCTGGGTCTATTATCATAGCCCGAGACCCGAGACTGTAGCGAGGAGCGGCTGCGGCCGGGAACAGACGACGGCGCGGGCCGCGAATGCAGGCAGCGTGAGGGAGGACAGACGCGGCCGGCCCAGAAGAGGAGGAGAGACCCTGTGACCGGCGCCGGTCCGCTGCTTGCGGCTCTGGCGCGGCCGCCGGTAGCAAGGAGGGGACACCGGTGGGGATGGGCCGGCCCTGTGAGGACCGACAGACGCCGGGCCCGCTGACACACGCCTGATCCACATCCGCACGGAGCCGGCGGCCTGAGGGAGTAGATGGCGCGCCTCGGGATCGAAGTGAGCCTGAGGCTGAACACACACGATCAGGCCCGCGGCGGTGAGTGAAGCACTGTGTCCCGACCTCGCCCTGTGTCGCGGGCGTCGGCGCGGCCTCCGGTATTGCTACAGGAGTGACCCCGGGGGAACCAGCGGGGGGGCACGAATCGCGCTGCAGGCATCCCCGGCCCACTGGAGTACAGAGGCCTGCGCAAGGGATTACAGAGGCCTGCGCAAACCAAGGGAGCTGAAGCCGGGCCTGGTGGAGCAGTGAAGCCAGGCCTGGTCCGAGGTAGCGCCGCACCGGGGCAGAGCACTGACGATGGACCCGACCCCCTCCCCCCCCCCCGGGAGGCAAAACTGTCAACCCCCACACGGAGTGTGTTGGTGCGGGGGCCCCTAGCTACATGAGGTGGGGCTGGGCTGCGGCGAGGGCCCCACGGTAGACACTGCCTGCGATTCCGATCCTGGCCCCCACTGTCACGGCCAGACAGCCTAGACCACGCGACACTGCTACGAGTAGCCGGGGTCGGACGAGTGGGGGTAGTGAGCGCGGCCGCCGGTAGAGGTGGTCGCTGAGAGTGGAGTCCGGCAACCAGCGGAGGCGGCCCGACTAGGCTTGGGTGCGGCTTGTGGGCGCGCTGTGTGACTCCCCGCTCCTCCCCTGGCTTGGACCCGCCCCCAGCCAGCAGCCTCATCACCTACTTCTCGTGGGACCGCTCCTGCTGACACGACGCAAGTCTCACCGCTAGCCTCTACACGAAGTTGGCACCGAGCGCGCACCACGCTAGCGGGGCCGAGAGGTCCTATTTGGTAGCTCGACTCAGCACCCTCTGGCTGGAGAGTGGAAAGTGGGGCTGAGAGCTCCCTTGCGGACGCCCCCACACAGACTGGGAAGGAGCAGCCCGTGGCGGCTTTTGGGACCCGGAGCGGCCGGGATCCACTTACACACTACCCTACCCGACTTGAGGTTTTCTTGGGCCGACACGGAGACTAGGCCCCCTGGGAGGCCGGACACTACGGCTCGGACGGTCAGAGAGGAGCGGTCAGCCTAGGGCGCCCCGGCCCTCCCGCGTTGCCTTCTAGCGGGGAGGCTCGCTCACCGACCGGTGCTGGCTCACTTGGTCTTGGAAGTAGTCACGCCTGCTGAGTCTGCCAAGAACCTATCAACCCACCAGTGAACGCACTATGTCCTCTACCCGAGGGAAGAAGGACAAGACATTGAAAGAACTCTTCCCCCGGCCTCAGGGTGGCACCACGATGGATCACTCTTCCCAGAGGGAACCCGCCCCGACGCAGGGTGACAGCAACACGGAGGAGCCAGTGACATGTGCCTTCCTTGAATCCCTCTTCACGACCCTCCGCGAAGACCTGCAAACAGTTAAACGGAACCTTGTGTCCGAAATCAAGGACATTCGACGGGATGTGGATGGAATAGGAGAGCGGGTTGCTACACTGGAAGATAAGGGAGATAACAGAGATACCGAGATGACCGCCCTGCAGCAAGAAGTTATCTGCATCCACGATCAGCAGGTGGACCTGTAAACTCATCTCGAAGACCTAGAAAACCGCTCCCGCAGACAACATTCGGATTCGAGGAGTGAAAACCGGGGAAGAGGCCGGGGACATCTTTGCTTACGCGAGAGACCTTTTCAACCACATTCTCGGCAGCCCACTGGCCACAGACATTAAGATAGAGAGCTCAGAGTGGGCCTATCCCGCTCAGACAAAGCCCCGCCTGCGGACATACTGGTCTGTGTACAGGATTTCCGCACGAAAGAAGAGATTCTCCGCAGGGCCCGATCCATGCACCTCGATTTCAGGGGACAAGCTCCCACCCTGTACCAGGACCTGGCCGCACTCACTTTACAAAAGCGCAGAACCTTTCGGCCCATCACGACGCATCTACGTCAGCGGGGCGTCTCCTACTCCTGGGGCCACCCGTTCCGGCTCATCTTCCCCCTGGACAACAAGCTTTACCAACTGCGCTCCCTCTCCGAGGCCTGCCAGCTGCTGGGCATCGACGTTCCTGAAGCGGACGATGGGAATGGCAGTCCTGCCCATGGGGCCGGGGACTCGCAACTGCAATGGCGGCAGGAGGGCTGCAGACGGCGCCCAAAACGACCAGACCCGGCAGAGATCACGAAGGGGCAGCAGGCGGTTCTGGAGGCCCTCCCGGGGGCGTTGGCAAAGACTCAAGCCCCGTGAGCACATTATATGATGTTTGTATCTAGCCCTCTTCCATTGCATTTGGGCGGGCGGGACGGAGGGACAATCTTGGCCACATTATGGACCCCATATGGACTGCTTACCAGTTGTCCCTAGGCAACGGACTATATCCGGAACCCTTCTTCATTAATCGTTGTATTGTTCTGCTACCTTTTTTGGGGTTCTCTCTGTTCCTTTTTCCCTTTTTTTTGTTCTTGGGGTCCCCTGTTCACTGTTCCTGGGCACACACGGGCCTTGCTTTGGGACACATGGCTCACTCCACACCCACACGATGGTCAAGACGCACGGATCCAGCCTTGGATCCTTGTACTCACTTCTCACCACTAGATGCCCCTCCCCTAACTTCAAGATCCTCAGGTTTAATGTGAGGGGTCTCAACAATCCTGTTAAGCGCAAGGCGATACTCTCATACCTGGAGAGTACTAGGGCTGACATATGCCTGTTACAAGAGACACCTGCTCGCCCGGGACTGTCACCGACTCAAATCTCGTATGTTTCCCATGCAACTCTTCTCGTCTGGTGCTTCTAAGTCAGCGGGAGTAGCTATCTTAGTCTCTAGGGCTTTCCAGGGGAGGGTGGGGCAGAAGGTGGCGGAGATTAGGGGACGGCTACTGACTTACCAGTTTCACATCGGGGGTACACCCTGGTTATTGGGTCCCTGTATGCACCCAATGAGGGCCAGGAACGATTTATCCACGAGGCGCTGTCGGAGGCTACTGCAACAGTTGAGCGCAAGATATTACTGGGGGGTGACTTTAATCTTGTCCTGGACAACTCCCTCGATAGGTCAACACAACGCTTCGGCCAGACAGGTGCACTCTCCACTGCAGGGCTAGCCAGACTGAAGGACCTTGGCCTGGTAGACCTTTGGCGGTGTCTCCACCCCCAGCTCAGGGAATATTCTTACTATTCTAATGCTCACAAAACGTACGCCAGGCTGGACTACCTGATTGGCTCCGAGACCCTCCGCACCCTCACCTCGGCTGTGGACATCATGGTGACATCACTGTCGGACCACGCTCCTGTAGTAGCCACTTTCACTCTGCCGCCCTCCCCACGTCCCACACGACAGTGGCGCCTCCGGGATACCCGCCTGCAACGCCCTGCCGTGGTCGAGCAAGTACAGTGTGCCATTGAGAGTTATCTCTTGCACAATGATAATCCTGACACCCTACTGGCTACGCAATGGAAGGCGCTTAAGGCGGTGATTAGGGGCGAGCTAATAGCTATTTCGGCAGCTGACAACACAGAGCGCAGGCTAAAGAGGGAGGAGCTCACACAGAAAACACGGGAATTAGAACAAATGCATCAGCAGACAGGAGCACCTAGGTTTTGGTGCCAGCTGACTAAAGCTCGGACACAATTAGCGGCCCTAGATCAGGACAGAGCGGAATACGCGGCGCTACGGCTACACCACTCATTCTACGTGGGGGGAGACAGAAGCGGGCGGTTATTAGCGCACAAGCTACGCGAGGCCCGACAGGCGCAGTGGGTGCAGGAGATCCGAGATCAGACCGGGAGCCTTGTTACGGAGGACGCAGCTATAGCGGAGGCATTTCGAGACTTCTATACCCAGCTATATGCGGGGCAGAAGCTGGAGGACGCAGATAGCGACACGTACCTAGCAGAGGTGCAACTCCCTACCTTGGCCTCGATACACTCGAAGCACTTAGAGGGGGATATCCGAATAGAGGAAGTCATAGCGGCCATATCAAGACTCCAGTTAGCCAAATCCCCTGGACCAGATGGTTACACTGCGGCCTTTTACAAACAATTCTGCTCTACACTGGCACCACTTCTGACCAGGCTTTTTAATACCTTCGCATCCCCGAGGGCAATCCCCGAATCAATGCTCGGGGCAGCTATAGTGGCCATTCCTAAGCCCGGAAAGGAAAAAACCAGTTGCGGGGCATACCGCCCCATTTCCCTCCTGAACATAGACCTAAAATTATATACCGGAATCTTGGCGCGTCGATTAGCCACTCACATGCCAGGAATGATTGACCCCGATCAGGCGGGGTTTATTCCACACAGGCAGACGAGCAACAACACTAAGAGGGTCTTGCACCTAATCGAGAAGGCGTCACGGATTCCAGGCGATTTTATGCTCCCTACCATTGATGCGGAGAAGGCCTTCGACAGAGTCCACTGGCCTTACTTGGAGCAGGTGTTGACTCGCGCTGGACTCGGCGAGAAAATGAGGACCCAAATTCTGAATTGCTATCACGTTCCCACAGCGTCCGTCAGAGTAAATGGGCACACCACGACACCGTTCCCCATAGGCAGAGGCACATGGCAGGGGTGCCCCCTGTCACCTCTGCTCTTTGCAATGTACATGGAGCTGATGGCCCAAAGGGTTAGGGAACACCCACAAATCAATGGAATCCGATTTGGAGGGGACGTTCACTCCATAAGCTTAAATGCGGATGATGTGCTGGTCACCCTCTCGAACCCTGAGGTATCTTTGGGGGCCTTCCTGTCGGAACTCGACTCATTTGCGCGGGCCTCCGGGTTCAAGGTCAATATCGGAAAGTCGGTGGCTCTGAACCTCTCGCTGTCACCACATCTGCAGGCCTGCCTCCAACGGCAGCACCCAATACAGTGGACCGAGGATACGGTCCCATACCTGGGAATCCAGTTGGCGCCTACCCTACAAACTATAGCAACAGCTAATTACACCAAGCTACACACCCAAATTCGCTCAGACCTGAGGCGGTGGAAGCACTACCCTATTTCGTGGCTAGGGAGGATAGCGGCTGTTAAAATGACCATCCTACCCAAGATCCTATACTTGTTTCAGACGCTTCCTCTACAGCCTCCATTGGGATGGCTAAACCGGGTACAGTCGGAACTCTCCCTCTTCATATGGCAGGGCCGTAAACAACGGATGAAGAAGTTCATCAGCACTCTCCCACCTGCCGAAGGCGGGTTAGGGGTCCCTGACATCCACCTTTACTACAAAGCCACGCAGCTGCGACACTTAGTTGAATGGAATCGCACTGAGTCCGAGAAACACTGGCTCTTCCAGGACAGAGCGGTGGCTGGTACGTCGCTCAGAAAGATCCCCTTCCTGAAGAAGCCACACAGGCCCCCTAATCTATATGCTTCCCTCATTACACGATCTACGCCAACGGTGTGGGACCAGGTCAACACGAGACACGGGCTGACTACATTTCCCTCTCCTCTCACTCCGCTTTTTGACAATCCAGAATTCGGCCCGGGGCTGGGTGAGAGCACCTTCACACACTGGCGTGTTGCGGAGTGTCGCGCCTTGGGTCATCTAGATGATGAACAAGGGGTGATCTCCTTCCCACAAGTTAGATCTGAATATGGAATCCCGGAATCAGAAAGGTTGCGCTATCTGCAACTCCGACACTGGGTGTCGCACCCCGACAACAAATCGCAGGCACAGCGACATCTTACCCCTTATGAACGTTGGCTCCTCACACGAACGTCAGACAAGAAACTAATCTCAGACCTCTATAGGATGCTCCTAACTCGCTACACGCACACGTATAACGCTAGTCGCACGCGCTGGGAGAAAGACCTAGGTCGGGCACTCAGTAGCAAGGAGTGGGAGGGGGCGCATTATAGGGCACGGCACACGGCCAGCAACATGGGCCTAACCGAAACATTAACCAAAATAGTCATCTACTGGTACTACACCCCTGAGCTTATTTACAAGGTAGACCCCACACAAAGCCAGGACTGTTGGAGGGGTTGTGGGAAACCTGGTACGCTGGTTCACCTGCTATGGGACTGTGAGCATTTACAAAAATATTGGTCCCAAATCCTGGCGGAAGTGGACGAACACCTAGACACTGAACTGCCAAGATTCCCTGCATACATCCTTTTGGGGGTGCCAAACCCTCTAACATACCCCCTCAAGTCCAAAAGAGGACGCCAAATTGCGATAGCCTTGGGGACGGCCATCCAAAACATCCTGGTCCATTGGAAAACATCTCGCATTCCTACACATACTGGCTGGCTCCAACACTTATGGCATATCTTAGGGATGGAGAAGATATCCCTTATACTAGCAGGGAAGGGCTCGACCTTTGGAGGATTGTGGCAACCATTCCTGAATATACTAGCCCAAGAGTTTCGGGAACTCACATGCCCCAGATACCTACGCCTCTTACGGCTGACCGCACCCGACACCACTACCGCCCAGCCGGTCGTCTAGCAACAGTGAGACACTCTTACCCCGAATGGGATTTTAATTTGCAGTGAACCGGGGTTGGGAGGGGGGTGGGGGGGTTCATTCCCAGCGTTTTGTTTTATTTGTTGGTACCTTGGTATGTCAGCTGCCAGGGCTCTGCGCAGCCCTGATTAATCACTCTTAGTAATCTCCACTGTCATACCAGCTGTTAAATCAATAAAAAAGATTTAAACCTAAAAATGTACTTACCTTTTTGCAAAGATCTTGGTCTTAAAATAAATCTTGAGCAAAGCTTATTTCAATAAAATTGGTATGGATCTCTGTAGGAAGCCGACTCTGTATATGGCATTACCGCTAGGTGGTTATACAGTGCAGAGAGTCCAGGGGCTCCCCAAAACTGTACAGGGCTCAATGTAAAACCCAAAGTGCTCTATTTGTGGTAGTGTGGGTGAGCAGCCTTAGGCCTAATACACAGAGGAGTGCAAGACATTTATTGCACAACATTGACAAATAATAGACACACGACTCAAGAAGGAGATCCAGACCAAATTTAGAAAATTATACTTTGTTTTTATTTAATTTTAAGACCAAGATCTTCACAATAATGTAAGTACGTTTTAAATAAAAATACTTTTCACTTTGAAAAATCGACACTTAAAAACTTTTTAGAACAGTTCAATGTTATCCTATGGGTAAAACAATATTGGGGTTTAACAGGTAAGTAATGCACTTATAATTCCAGTCTTCAGGACCAAAAGTCAGTAAGGGTCATGCGAGTACCAAAACTGCACCACCAGCGGCATGGGGCGGCCGGGTGCAGAGGTCAAAATCGGAGTTCCGCTTAATGCTTTTCAATGGAGACTGGGGATGCCTGGAGCCACACTGCTTGCAGGTAAGTAGATCAGTTGCGGAGGCCATGCTTTGGGGGTAGCACAAGCACAAGGGGGACCACAAAGCAGCACCAAACATACACCACCAGCGGCACAAGGGCGGCAGGGGCAGGGTGCAAATTCAGCATCGGGTGCCCAATGCTTTTCAACTGAGATTCTTCTTTTGGCAAACAGGCTGCAGGCGTGGCACCGGAGGTTGCAGGAGGGAGACCAACAACAGCAGAGGTAAGTAGAGGTGTACGGGGTTGTAGGGGCACCGTCAGTTCAGCTCACCAAGGTCCTGGGGCTTCAGCAGCAGGGGTGCCTTTCGATGGCGGAGTCTTCTTACCGGAGCCGGTCGCATTCAGGGGAGCCTCTGGATTCACACTGCAGGCGCTGCCATGGAGATCAGGATAGGTCAGCCAACGCCGGACACGAGGTCAGGATCGCTGCGGAGACTTCACTGCACAGGTGAGCCACTCAGACTCGGGCCGTGGGTGTCGGGTGCAGAGTGGACAGGGATCGGGGATCCAGCTGGATCTGGAGCCCTTGGAGTCGGTTTCTTCTGGACAGGTCCGCAGTCAACGGGAGATTTGAGTCTTTTTCGAAGGCAGCAGTCCTCCCATGGTTTTCATAGGTCACTGGCTGCAAGGCAGATCGTAGGTTCGCAAAAGCTGGAGAAATGCCGGTAGGGCTGGGGCCCAGGCAGTCGTCGTCCTCAGTCTTCTCTGCAGGGTTGTCTTCTTGCTTCTTAGGTCGGCACAGATCTTGTGTCTAGGTCAGCCCCCTAAATACTAGATTTAGGGGCGTTTTAGGGGAGTAGCAGGTAGGGGCAATGTGCACCTTACCTGGGGTGACTAGACCCTCTATTATGCCACCCTCCTGTGAGAGGATGCCGAGACCGAGCCCTGATTGTAGGGGTCCATCCCATCTTCAAGATGGCAGAGACTGAAAGATGCGCTTCACCACGCCTCCCCCACCTTAGGGGTGGAGTTGACAGAGGTGGGCACACCTCCTATTCTCCTGACTTTTCCTGCTGGTTTCCCCGCCCAAAGTGGAGGTGTAAACCAGGGGCTGTCATCAGCTGCTAGCAGCAGAGGCTGGGGGTCGCATTACAAAGGCGGCAAGCCTTTGAAGCTTACCCCTTTGAGCACTGGCCCATCCTGGGGGAGGAGGTGTGACACCTCTGCCTAGGATGTGCATTGTTTCTGGTCCCAGAGAGCAGGGGCTCTCTACCCAGGGGTCCGGAAGCATGACTGGTGGTGGCTGGCTGCCTACAGCCAGTCAGAGACAACACCAGGTTTGTTAGGTTTTCAGGGGGCACCTCTGAG
This sequence comes from Calotriton arnoldi, assembly GCA_963921515.1. NCBI lineage: Eukaryota > Metazoa > Chordata > Amphibia > Caudata > Salamandridae > Calotriton > Calotriton arnoldi. The sequence goes on from CAWUFW010000052.1 coordinate 591,982, forward strand.
GTGCCCTCTGGGTACATGGTACAATAAATCACACACTGGCATCAGTGTGGATTTATTGAGAGGAGTAGTTTGGTACCAAACAGTCCTGTGTTCAGTGAAGCCAACATGGTGCTGTGGAACTCGAGTTGCCGAGTTTCCAGCCCATGTACTCTCTATGGCTTCCCTGGCACTTAAACATAACACTTGTATTTGTAAAGCGCACTTATCACCCATGGGTCTCAAGGCGCTGAATAACACATGTTTATTGTTACCCAACTTAATGGTACTCATTTTAACGACCTCAAATGGATGAAAGGCTGAGTGGACCCGCCGGGATTTGAACCTGTGACCATGAGGTCGAACACAGGCCCCTGCAGTGGATGCATTAGTCCACTAGGCCACCAGACCCGGCTAACTTACAATATTGAGGAATGGACCACAATATTGTAGGGGCATATCTGCTCGTGCAGATATGCCCTCACCTGTGGTATAGTGCACCCTGCCTTAGGGCTGTGAGACCTGCTAGAGGGGTGCCTTTAATATGAAGGTGCAGTGCTAACTGCTGGCTTTGGCAATGGTTGTTTCCTTGCAATACTTTATGTGAAAACGCTTTTGAAGAATGCTGACCAATGTTGTACAGACTTTAGTGTGTAATTGTTTTAAGCTGTTATTGGACATTGAGAAAGTAAATACATTATTATGGACGGATAACATACAAAATTAAAAACCGCAATTCTGCATTAGCATAGTAGTAACCCCATTGCTGCTTAAACCCCCCCCACCACCTCCTAAACCTTTTTTGTGCAATTTGGGGTAGTTTGCACTTAGGCCTCCATAAATTTTTGTCCACAAAAGGTATCCACGTTAAATTTGGGTCCTTTTTTCCAACACCCTGGGGATTCTAAAGGTACCCAGGGTTTGTGGATTCTCCTATAGGGGACTGAGAAATTAGCCAAAATACAGCCAAATTGTATTTTCTTTTTAGAAAAATGAGAAAAAGTGCTGCAGAAGAAAGAGGTGTTTTTTTCCTGCAAACGGCATCAGCGAAGGGTTTGCGGTGCTAAAATCACCCTCTTCCCAGCTTTCAGGAACAGGCAGACTTGAATCAGAAAACCACATTTTTCAATACAGTTTTGGCATTTTACTGGGAGATAGACCATTTTTCCTATTTTTTTGTGCTTTCAACCTCCTTCCAGCTAGTGGTGGAAACAGATGCGAAAACCATGGTGGATCCCGGAAAGCTATACATTTCTGAAACGTAGACAAAATTCTGAATTCAGCAAGGGGTAATTTGTGTAGATCCTTCAAGGTTTTCCTACAAAAAGTAACAGTTGAAATAAAAACAAAAATATTGAAATCAAGTTGAAAAAAACAGCCATTTGTGTCTACGTTTTTATCTGCAACTTCTAACTATGGCAGATTTTCAAAAGCAATATACTGTTAAATTCGGTGGACCCTTCTGCTTGCGGGGATATATAGGGCTTGTAGGTTCATCAAGAACCCGAAGTACCCAGAGCCAATAACTGAACTGCGCATTGCAATGGTTTTTCATTGAGTACCAGGTATACAGCAATTCATTTGGTAAAATATAAAGAGTGAAAAATATGTATCAAGGAAGCCTACAAATTTGCGAAATGGGCACAAGATATGGAGTTTAGAAGCAGTGGTTATTTGCACATCTCTGAATTTGTGGATACCCATACTAGCACGTGAATTAGAGGGCATTTCACAAAATGACTTATTTCTTACACACTCTTTTACATTTGGAAGGAGCAAATGCAGAGGAAGACAATTGGTAATAACACTTGTTCTACTATTCTGTGTTCCCCATAGTCTCCTGATAAAAATGGCACCTCACTTGTGTGGGTAAGCCTAGTACCCGCAGCAGGAAACGGCCCAAACCGCAACGTGAACACATCACATTCTTCCCCTGAAAACTGACCTTTTTTTTGTAATCTAGCAAACCTGTACATTTTTAAAAACTAAACACCCAGGGAAATCCAGGATGGGGTGACTTGTGTGGCTCTCATCAGGTTCTGCTACCCAAATTCCCATGCAAACCTCAAAATTTGTCAAACAAAAACACATTTTCCTCACATTTCTGTTATGGAAAGTTCTGGAATCTGAGTGGAGCCACAAACTTCCTTCCATCCAGCATTCCCCCAAGTCTTCTGATAAAAATAGTACCTCACTTGTGTGGGTAGGCCTAGTGCCGGGGAGAGGAAACGGACCAAAATGCAACGTGGACAGATCACATTTTTCTACTGAGAACGGACCCTTTTTGTGCAATGTGCCTAGCAGTAGATTTAGCGCCCTAGCTCAGCCCGCACCTAGGGAAACCAAGCAAACCTGTACATTTTTGAAAACTAGACACCTAGGGGAATCTAGGATGGGGTGACTTGTGTGGCTTCCACCAGGTTCTGTTACCCCAAATTCCTTGCAAACCTCAAAATTTGACAGACAAAAACACATTTTGCTCACATTTCTGTGATAAAAAGTTGTGGAATCTGAGAGGAGCCACAAACTTCCATCCACAAAGCATTCCCCCAAGTCTTCTGATAAAAATGGCACCTCACTTGTGAGTGTAGAACTAGTGCCTGCGACAGGGAAGGGCCAAAAACATATTGTGGAGACATCAAAATTATCTAACACAAAACGACCTGGTTTTGCAAGGGGTCCACCTGCGTATTTGGTCCTGGGCTCAGCGGCAGAAAACAGCCTAAATATTGCCCCCATAATGGGGAGTGACCCTTGCCCAAGGGGCCACTGGCTGACAAATACATAAATAAAATCCCTGGTGCTAGTGGATTTCTAAAATTATGGCCAATCTGCCCCCCGGAGGGGGGGGGGGGAGGCTTGGGTCAGCCAACACAATGCCCAATATATTTGGGGAGGCCCTTGCCCAAGGGGCCGCTCCCAAACATTACAATAAAGAAATTCCCTGGTGCTAGTGGCTTTTCTGCCCCCCCCCCCCGGCCGGGGGAAGATGTGCCTAAAATTATGGCCGATCTGCCCCCCGGGGGGGAAAGCCAATATATGGAGCGGGCCATGCCCAAGGGGCCGTTCCACTAAACCAAAAAGACATCCCTGATGCTAGTGGGCACATTCCTGATGCACGATCGCGGCCCCAACTGCGATCGCGTAGCAGGAATGCACTTCAAAGAGACACCGAGGGGAAAGGAAAAACTCTTTCCTTTCCCGCTGGTGCCTCTTTGCAGCTCCCCACCCCTCCCAGGAGGGAAACCTCACCTGCTTTATTCTACGGCACTAGAAGGCATTTGCTTCCAGCGCCTCCGGCCTGCTCTGATGAAGCCGCGCGCTGATGCGGAAGGGGGGTGGGGGGCTGCGGAAGCACTACCGCTGCCAACCCCGGTGGTGACCTGTAGATGGGCGGCCCATAGGGGGAGCGCCAGCGCTTTCCCCCTGGATAGATGCGAGGACAGAATGGCTCCGTCCTCACCACACGCCCACCGCAGCTGAGGAAGGAACCGTTCCATCCTCAGCACGCGAGGGGTTAAGAGTAGAAACAATTTTGTTTAATATAATAACTTGATTTCATAGTGTTAGAGATCTATCTTTTTCTGAAACATATTGTGAACAGCATGTAAATTTGTAGTTTGAATTCATATTAACGTTTTATACATCTCTGAACACGAGTTCGGAACATGGGTAACCAGGTTCAAATCCCTCAGCTCAACATCCTGCGATTCTGTGCAAATCACAATCACATAACATAATAGTCAGGTTTGCACTATTAAAAATTGCACAAAAAGTGGTTTTGACAGTGTTCAAACGAATGTTAGTTAAATATTACCAGCTAGGTATTAAGAAGTGTAACACACATTCATGGGGTTTGCACCCAAGTAACAACTGCATTGCTATCTGATAAAGTTTTGAGAAGCAACATGTCTAAAACAAAATGTCCCTCTGCTCTAGTGAGTTTCTCAACAAATGAGGGTACTTTACTGACTGACTGGTCTGGATTTCAGACTAATGGCAGCCACTCATCGCTCTTACTACATTTGCATTTCACAGCTCACAGTGCTGAAGATTCAGACACAAAGATGCCTGCCAATAACGCAAGCACTGCTACCATTTAAGAACGTTTGTGCTTCCCTGAAACTTCAGCTTACACACAGGGCTGGCTTCGTTAGTGAAATAGCAGTGGTATCCTAGTACTATTAACAAATGATTTGAGAAGCAACCTCTGTGGGTGCCTGGATTACACTGAGGAACGCTGTACAGCATTTTATGAAACTCAATTTAAAAGCAAAATTGTTCGCTGTTAGGTAGCAGTGTTTTGCTAAATGTAAATCAATACAAAATAAATACGCCCCTAATACAGAACATTGTTTAACTGAATTTTGTTTTGTGACCCTAAAGGCTTCCTTTGTTACAGAAAGGTGTTTTTTCTCTATCCATTATGACCAAATGCTGTAAAAGCAACCCCAGAGACTGGCTAGAATAACATTAACAAGAATTACAAAACCAGATGAAAAATAAAAGTGATTTGCTCAGGACCACAAGTTCTTATCGAACAGGAAAGCCATTAATACACCTGTGACACCTCTACTCCATGGGGAGAGCAACCTGCCTTCCTCTTTCCTATAAACACTCTTACTTTGAAGTTGACCTAGGTCTTTGAATGCACAGCAAATGTGACGAGAGAGTAGAACAAGATTTACAGGCCTGTTTACAGAAAGGGAGCTCTCGGTGGGATACTGGTAAGGAAAATGCTACTTACCAGTATGCATCTGTTCTTGGCATGTAGAGCTGTAGATCTGTATACTTGTGCATAGATCGCCATCTGGTGTTGGGCTCGGATGTTTGCAGTTTGTTTTTGTCTTGGAAGAATCTTTGTAGTCACAAGATAGGTGACTCCTCCTTAGGACGATAGTGCGCATGGGCATCGACTCCATCTCCAGATTGTTTTCGCCATGAAGGGTTGTGATGGAGTTAGAAAGAAATATAAATAATAATAGTAATAGAAAAAAGATGCCCATGTATAGTTATCTAAGTAAGATAATACTGGAACAGTTACAGGCAACCGGGGAGGAGGGTGGGCGTGTACAGATCTGCAGCTCTACATGCCAAGAACAGATGCATACTGGTAAGTAGCATTTTCCGTTCGAGGCATATGAGCTGTAGATTGTATACTTGTGCATAGACTACACAGCAGTTATCTCCTTAGCGGTGGCCACCTGTATCTGTTGCAGTAGTTTGAAAAAGTGTTTTTAATACAGCCTGGCCCACAGTAGCTTGTTGTTTTGCCTGCACATCTACACAATAGTGCTTTGTGAAGGTGTGTGGTGTAGACCATGTTGCTGCTTTACAGATGTCATCTATGGGGATGTTTCCTAAGAATGCCATAGAAGCCCCTAGTTTGCGTGTGGAATGCGCTCTAGGCGGGACAGATAATGTACGCTTTGCCTTTAGGTAGCATATCTGGATGCATTTAACGATCCACCTGGCAAGTCCTGATTTTGATATGGGGTTGCCCTTATGTGGTGGTGAGAAGGCTACGAAAAGTTGTTTGGTTTCCCTGAAAGTTTTTGTCCTTTCAATGTAGTAAAGGATAGCTCTTTTGACATCTAGTGTATGAAGAGCCCTCTCTGCCACTGAGTCTGGTTGAGGGAAAAAGACTGGTAGCTCAACAGACTGGTTAAGGTGGAAGGGAGAGATGACTTTTGGTAAGAATTTAGGGTTTGTCCTAAGAATTACCTTGTTGTGATGTATTTGCAAGAAGGGTTCTTGTATGGTTAAGGCCTGGAGCTCACTAACTCTTCTGAGAGATGTGATTGCTACAAGGAAAGCTACTTTCCATGTGAGAAACTGTAGCTCGCTCCTATGCAAAGGTTCAAATGGGGGGCCCATGAGCCTAGTAAGGACAATGTTTAGATTCCACGCAGGAGCTGGTGGAGTTCTGGGAGGAATTATTCTTTTAAGGCCTTCCATAAAAGCCTTGATAGCAGGTACCTTAAACAACGACAAATGTTGTCTGTTTTGTAGGTAAGCAGCTATGGCTGCGAGGTGTAACCGTATGGATGTGTATGCTAGATTATAGTTTTGTAGATGCAAAAGGTAACAAATGATGTTCTGAATTGACGCATCTAAAGGATCGAGTGCATTGTTATTGCAGTAGATCACAAATCTTTTCCATTTGGCTGCATAGCAGGCTCTAGTGGTAGGACGTCTAGCCTCCTTAATAATATTCATACATTGTGGAGGTAGGTTAAGGTATCCAAACTCTAAGACTTCAGGAGCCAGATTGCTAGGTTCAATTGAGCTGGATTTGGGTGTCTTATTTCTCCATGGTTCTGCGTGAGAAGTTCTGGAGAAAGGTACAACTTTTGATGTGGGACTAGTGAAAGTTCCAGCAGGGTTGTGAACCATGGTTGTCGAGCCCATGTTGGAGCAACCAGGATCATTGTGAGCCACTGTTGTCTGAGTTTTCGAACCACTAATGGAAGGAGTGGGAGAGGCGGAAAAGCGTACGCAAATTTGCCTGACCAGTTCATCCATATCGCATTGCCTTTGGACAATGGGTGTGGGTACCTGGAGGCGAAGTTTGGGCATTTTGCGTTTAAGTGTGTGGCGAACAGATCTATGTCTGGGTGGCCCCACTTGTGGAAGAATGGATGAAGAACTTGTGGATGAAGTTCCCATTCGTGAATCTGTTGTGTCTGACGACTGAGTAGATCCGCAATTTGATTGTGTAGTCCTGGTAGGTGTTCAGCTAACAGGTATATTTTTGCGTGAATGGCCCATCTCCATATGGTTTGCGCTAGGCGGGAAAGCTGCAGAGAGTGTGTCCCCCTGTTTTTGTATGTAGTACATTGCAGTCATATTGTCTGTCCTGACTAGGACTGCTTTGTGTACTAGATGTACCTGGAATGATTTTAACGCAAGAAAAATTGCCAGTAACTCCAAATGATTGATGTGGAGTAATTTTTGCTGAGGGGTCCATATGCCCTGAATAGTATAATGTAAGAGATGCGCTCCCCAGACGGTGAGCGATGCGTCCGTTGTTAGCACAATCTGTGGAACTGGGTCTATGAACTGCCGCCCCTTGGATAGGTTTTGTGTGTTCCACCACTGCAAAGAGCGATGTGTGCGGCTGTCCACCAACACCAGATCTGTAAGCTGGCCCTGGGCCTGGTTCCACTGATGTGCCAGACATTCCTGTAATGGGCGCATTTGGAGTCTTGCGTAAGGCACTATGAAAATGCAAGAGGCCATCATTCCTATTAGTTGCATGAACACTCGAGCTGGAAGCGAGTGTTGAGGTTGAAATCTTTTTATGAGAGCCTGTATGCCATGTATCCTGAGTGGATTGGGATACTTAATGGCTTTTGAAGTATCTAGTGTAGCGCCCAGATACTGTTGTATGTGGGACGGTTGCAGGTGTGACTTGGTGAGATTTATTGGGAATCCCAAGTCGTGCAGGAGCTGAACTGTTTTGTGTGTGTGTTGAACACATTGGTTGTGTGAGCTGGCTGTTATGAGCCAGTCGTCTAGATAAGGGAACACATGAATGTGTTGTCTTCTCAAGTGTGCTGCTACTACTGCGAGGCACTTTGTGAATACCCTGTGTGCTGTAGTTACCCCGAATGGGAGGACTTTGAACTGGTAGTGCTGACCATCCAGCACAAACCGTAGATATTTCCTGTGAGCAGGGTGAATGGGGATGTGAAAGCAGGCGTCCTTGAGATCTAGAGCGGAAAGGAAATCGCCCTGTTGGAGCAGTGGGAGAACCTGTTGCAGGGTGACCATATGGAAGTGGTCGGACTGTATGTACAGGTTTAGTATTCTGAGGTCTAATATTGGCCTTAGAGTACCATCCTTTTTTGGAATGAGAAAGTAAAGGGAGTAGACCCCTGAGCCTTTCTGATGTAGGGGGACTGGTTCTATTGCTTGCTTTTGTAAAAGGGAGGCAATCTCCTGTTTGAGAAGTGTTAGATGTTCCGTGGACATCGGTCGATGCCTGGGAGGCACGTTTGGTGGAGTAGAAGTGAGCTCCAGACAGTAACCATACTGGAT